>CM053610.1:24542254-24593867 GCA_028646535.1 Procyon lotor
AATTTATTTAGAGAGAGAGAGAGGGAGAGCACAAGCAGGGGGAGCAGTAGAGGGAGAGGGAGAAGCAGGCTCCCTGGGAGCCCTGTGCAGGGCTCGAGACCAGGACCCTGGGATCATAACCTGAGCTGAAGGCAGATGCTTAGCCGAGTGAGCCACTCAGGTGTCCCAGGATTTTTGTTTTTATGAAAAAAGGTCGAAAAACAAAAATAGCACTCAGTGTTTGCTCCGGAGTGAGCCCTTATAGAGACCGCACACGCCTCCCGGGCTGAGAGAGGCCCCGCCGTCTCCTTCCCTGGGACCTACACCCGGCATCTCAGCATCTCAGCATCGAGCCGCCGGAGCTTTGAACTGTGTCTGTGAGCATCTGTGCTTTTTCTTGATTTATTTTGTGTTATCTGTTAGCAAGATGTGTCCCGAGGTATCAGGAAAACCTAATAAGCGAGGTTATTTTTGGGTCTGGGAATGCTAACACATTTTCCCATATAAATTAATGGTAATTGCTTCTTTGCTTTAGTCCCTTTGGTTCGTGAAAAGGTTCATAGGAGCTCTCTGCTTTTGGGTGGCAGGGAATCCCTCCGTATCTACACAGTGGAATACCAGTGTGACAAAAAATACAGGCGAGTGATGTGCATCTATGGAATGTGGAAAAATATGATATTTCTCAAAAAAGCGGGTTACCCAACTGTGCTTTTTTTTTTAAAAGATTTTATTTATTTGACAGAGAGAAACACAGTGAGAGAGGGAACACAAGCAGAGGGAATGGTAGGGGGAGAAGCAGGCTTCCTGCGGAGCAAGGACCCCGATGTGGGGCTCGATCTCAGGACCCTGGGATCATGACCTGAGCCGAAGGCAGAGGCTTTAACCCACTGAGCCACCCAGGCGCTCCCTTAGTTTTTTCTTTAAGTTAAATATTTTTATTTCTTATTTTTAACGGTGGTAAAATATACGTAATAGAAAAGTTGTCCTCTTCATCATTTTTAAGCGCAGTTCAGGGGCCGCCCGGTCTGTTGTCGCAGGATGCCACAGTTGAAAATCCCAGAGATGCCTTTCTCGAAGTTCTGGAGGTTGGAAGTGTGGATCGGGGCACCCACAAAGGTGGGGGAGAGGCTGTTCTGGATCTCGGACTTCTCGTTCTCCCTTCACGTGGCAGGAAGGATGGGGGAG
Organism: Procyon lotor; assembly: GCA_028646535.1. Taxonomy (NCBI): domain Eukaryota; kingdom Metazoa; phylum Chordata; class Mammalia; order Carnivora; family Procyonidae; genus Procyon; species Procyon lotor. The sequence continues at coordinate 24,543,419 of CM053610.1, forward strand.
CTCCGTGGGGTCTCTGAGAAGGGCACTAATCCCTTTGGGGATTAGTCACCCCCGTGAGTCATGCCCAGAGGCCCCACTTGCTAATCCATCCCATTCTAGGTTAGGGTTTCAACATAGGTTTCCCAATTTGGTGGGACGCAAACGTTCTGACGACAGCAGTGACATTACGTGTTACTCCCAGCGTCACGCGACCGTCACCAGGCTCCCCCTCCAGAGCTCTTCCATCATCCCAAAGACCTCATACCCATCAGACGTCAATTTCCCATTCCCAACCCAAGAGCTGCCAGTAACGTCCGTGTCCCCGTACCCCCTCTGTGAATGTCCCTCTTCTAGGTGTCGCATAGAATTGGAATCATTCGATAATCTTTCTGCTTCCCTGTATTGATCAAAGAAATAAACATGTTTATTTCACATAACAAGGAAAGAAAGAGCCCTGCGAGAGAGTGGTGGTGTCTGGTCCCTGGGGGTTTCGTCTCAGGCAGGGTGACGAGGTCCTGGCCATCTGTCCCACCCCTGCCATCCTTCCCCCACGGGTGGGGGGCAGGCTCTGACCTCCCCGTCGGCCTGGGATGTGGGGGGCAAGGGCAGGCGGCCAGGCACTGATGAATGCAGTACCCTGGGCCCCGAGCTGACCGTAGGTGTGGCTTGCTGGATGCAAGTTGCTGGCAGCTGGGCCTGAGGTCCCAGACGGTGGCTTCTGTGGTGGGTTTGAGTGGGTGCACTTGGGGTTCACCGTTGCTTGAACCTCAGAGCTGTCTTGCAGTGAGAAAGGTCCAAACCAGGCAGGGCTGGGTTATTGGGACCATCCTTCTCGAAGGTTGAGAACGACAGCCTCATCATTTCAATTTCGAGCATCCTTTGTGTGTGTTCCTGATCCCGGGGCTCAACGTGACCTGCTAAGTCCCCACCATGACCTGTTAAATCGCCACCATGGCAGCTGCGGGTACGGCCGCCGAATGTTCTGTCGGCAGGCAGGGTGGGCCAGCTGGCGTGCCGGGAGGGCATTAGCTGGGCATTAGCTGGCTCTGTGAGGCCCCAGGTGCTCCGGAGAGATGGGTGGTGGCCTTAGGTAGGCGGCGCTCTCCTCCTGAAGCTCCGTATGGGACCTTACAGTCAATCACAGAGACGTTTGGGACAAGGATGGCTTTCTTGTGCTTGTGACAAGGTAGTCAGGGATGTGGACAGTGGGGTGGGGAGCAGGGAAGATGGTGTGTCGGCTCTGAGGTGAAAGGGGCCAGGGAGCTTCGGGACCCAGAACTGGGAAACCAGGTCGTGTGACCCTGTTTAGGCGTCACAAGAGTGGATGAAGTGGCTTTTCAATGGGACACCTTGTTCTGTGGGAAAAGCTTTAAGTTCCTCGCTAAGTGAGTTAAGGGCCTTGCTAAGGGCCTGCCAGGCTCTCCAGAAAGTCAGTAGGGGATTTAGGTGTGGGAGGGACAGACTTGCCCACTGGACTCTGGAAGTCTCTTTGCCTGGCTCTGCCTGTCTTCTCTCTGCCCAGTGGGAGGCTGCTCTTTTAATCCTGGGCAGTTGGGGGAGTGTAAAGATTTTAGAGACGGCCTTTGAAGCCCATTTGAGGAGAAGTTCTGTGTTGCATGGTGCTGGTTTGTCTTCAGGGCTCGTCGGCTGGCAGCAGAGCAGGCGGAGGAGAGTAGGAACGTGGTTTTGTGGAAAACTCCCCCTCAGCCTCCTGGAAATGCTCTGGAAACCCCCAGATGAGCCGTCTTTCCTGGTACTAGGAAGGATCTGAGATCTGCTGTGTGAGGGCGAATTTTTCCATACATGGGGTGTTAAGGAGGAGAGAGGAGGTTGCCCCAGGGGGGCTCGGGGCCCACTGAAGTCTTCCTTTGCTCTGCCTTCTTTACTGCTTCTGAAATGCCGGGAACCTTCCCACCTTGGCTGGGGGTGAGGGAGCGGTGGGGGCGGGTGCGTGGAGGAAGCCCGTGATCCTGGCTCTCGGGTGCCCAGTCCGGGCCGCAGGTGGTGAGGAGCAGAAACCTCAAGATCTCTGCACACAGAGCTCGGTCTTAGCCTCTAACACCAAAAAAGGGAGAGCTGCTGGGGTTCCCTGAGGAAGGGGAAGTGAGGTCAGACATGAGTCTCAGAGAAATCGCTTAGTAAACAGGAAGAATGGCCAGAAAGAAACCTGTGCTTGTAGGAAACGGGGAGCTGAAGGCCGCCCGTCCTCACCTGCCTGGATAGGTCGGCCCATCCCCGCAGAGCTGAGAGACGAACCACGGACAGCGAGTGGGGGCCCCAGGCCTCAGGCCCTCCCTGTGGGACGGGGCTCCGCCTAAATCCCATAATTATCAGGCCGGAGGAAAGCTTAATTTGCCCTTCCCAAGGTAGCACATGAAACTACCCTATAAAATAGACCTCTGTTTTGAGAGATGCAGGTCAAGGAATGCTTCATCTTCCTTCCCTCATTAGGGCCAGCGTGGCCTCCGCCGACTTCCCACTCTTTCCTCAGGGCCCCTCAGCTACACACAAGTTGGCACGTTGCTGAATCTTAGGCCGTGAGGGGGTGATCTTGGCAAGACCCCTCTGGTGGGAGGTGCTTAAGGGGCTGCTTTAGGGAAGCAGGTGGGTCTGTCGAATTGGAGGGTAGGCTTTCTAGATCACTGGTTCCTCCAAGCCAGAGTCTAAATTCTACACACACACACACACACACACACAGAGCTTTTTCTGTTTGGAGTTTTTACTTCCTTAATGCCTTTTTTTTCGTCCTGCCCCTACACCCTGGTTCTCTGATATGAGGTTAAGGGCCTTTGGGTTTCCTCCTAACCATCCGTCCAGAAGGTCAGAAGCTTGTGGACACTGGTGGGACTTTCCTATAAGCAAGTAGCTGCTCATCCGGGCCTGTGAGGTGATTGTTTTGGGTGAGTCGCAGGGGGACCTTCCAGGTCACTCACCTGGCCACCCGCCCGCTGCTGTGGAAGGGGAGGCAGGCCCTTCTGGCAGAAATCCCAGGAGCGTTTCCTCAGATCTGCCCCAGCTGTGCTGGGGACTCAGACCTGTGCACAGAAGGCCTGAGCAGAGTGGGCCGGGGTCCCCGTGTGGCGGCGGAAAGAGCAGGGGCTTCGCAGGTCAAGCTGCTGGCGGGGAGCCCGGCGTGGCTGGAATCTCAGCTCCTCATCTGGAGAGGGTGGGCCAGAACAGGCCAGGCAGGGATTGCCTCTGGGGATGGGAGCCATGTTTCTTGCCAGCAGGGGCCTCATACTTGTCATTAGTCAGCTCCCCTGGCTTTTTCTGGGTTAGGGAAGCAGGTGGTTTGTGGGATCCATGAGCGTGAGGGATAGCTATTCGTTGGACAGAGGGTAGATGTGACTTAGGGTCTGTGGCAAGTGCCCAGGTCCCTGGCCGGGGTCTCTCTCGCTGGCCTCCTCTTCTCCAGGCCCCCCGGGCTCGCTGTGGCTGGCAGCAGAAGTCCCCCATTTCTGTTGGCTCTGCTCAGAGCCCCCCCCCCCCATATCCAGCGCTTAGGCAGGGCACCACAGAAGGAACCCTGGGCTTTACGGCAGCTCTGTGACCTGGAGAGAGTTGCCCAACCTCTGGGACCTTCTGTTTCCTTATCTGTAAATGGTGAAAATAAAGCCTTCCTGGTGAGTTCGTTCTTGTAAGGAAGAAGATAAAGCTTCTAGAGTCTTGTTACCGGCAGGGCCAGCATCGCTGGGGAGCTGGCTCATTAGGAAGGCACATCCTCAGACCCCATCCAGAAGGACTGAATCAGAAGCTAGGGGTGGGGGTGAGGGAAAGGAATCTGTACTTAACGAGCCCTCCGGAGCCTTCTGGTCCATGCTCCAGTGTGAGAACCCCTCCTCTAGGGGTTGAGTTTTAGCTGAAAACTCTTTTTTCCCCCTTTACCTCCAGTGGGTCCTGCTTTGCCAAGAACTCACATGGTCCCAGGTTTGGCCCCGACCCCCTCCTGGCTACGTACTTGGGGACCAGTGACTTCCCTCCTCTGTGGCTCATTTGCTTCATCTGCAAAATGGGGATATTGAGGTTTCTCCCTGGGGTCGTTGTGGGGATTAAATGAGCCAAAGCAGATACTAGGTGGCCCACAGTGAACTCTCATTTATGGTAGCTGTTTATGCTTCACATCTGGTGTCTGGTTATTAGCCCAATAATAATAGTGATTGTTCTGTCTCGATTGGTGGGGGAAACCGGTGTCAAGGTGCCTCCCAAGATCGGTCTTCTGCTAGATCTTCCGAGCTAAGCCCTTTTCCACCTGCCCACCTCTCACCAAATACCTTCCACTCCCCCTTTCCTGATGCTTAGCATACTTTTGGGGTGGGGACTGAATAAAAGCCTTTATTCACAGTCTGATGTAAAGCCGAGAAGGTGCCGGACTCTTTCCTGAGCAGAGTGATTGGGGGAGCCGTGTGGGTGGGTCACCGGGGGCCTTGAGGCCTGGAAAAGGGGACAGAGGAGGCACATTCTGGGAAGGGAGGATCAGTGAGGTGAACAGGCCCCTGGGAGGACCCCGGCCTGGCCGGTAAGCGGGGCTTTTATTGAATGAAGGTGGAAGGCGAGGTGTGCCGCTTGCTTCCCGGGCAGCCTGAATGTTGCCCTTGTCTGGGACAGGTTCATGTTCAGGAACCAGGGGGTGGAATCTCTGGTAAGCTCTAGAACTTGGCAGGGTCCCAGGCCACAACTCTGGTCTCCTTCCTCGGGTGGCGCAGCAGGGCCGGGCCTTCCTGTTTGCCAGCGACGCTTCTTCCTGCGCCTCTACCAAGGGGTGATGTCCAGAGGGGTCAGCCCAATCTCCCCTGTGACCCCTGCTCGGTTACAAAGCAGAGGCCCTCAGGAGACCCGACGAGACAGTCTTTAACACTATAGTATGAAGCACTGTGTGGGGTAATTTTCTACTCCAGCCTGGGAGCTCCAGATCTTCCCCCCCGCCCCGGGAAGGGGGGCAGGGCAGGACTCAGAGAAGAGGTGCGGACAGGCCCCAAAAGGGGAAGCTGTGGGCCTCCAGTGAGCATTTCCTTTGTTTCTGGGGCCCAGGGCTGGCTTCCTGCCCTCTGTGGTCTGGTGCCCTGGTTTGTGTGTCTCGGGGCCCTTTGCATCAGCTCGCTCTGTCCCTGCCTACACCCACCCTTTGGGATGCCCTCTCTCCCCTGTTGAGATATTAGGAACAGGGAGGGGGGTGCTGAAGACCCGACTCAGTTTGCTTTCAGAAAATTCTATTCCTTCCATTCCTTTGAGACGCACTGGGTGGTGTCCTCAGTCTACACAGCTCTATCCCTATCAGATTTCTAGGTCGTTCTCAGCTCTGGTTGCACGTCGGCACCCCCGGGGAAGGCTATAGAAATGCTCGTGCCTGGGCCCCTTTCAGCAGGTGTGATGTCCTTGGGATGAGTGGCAGCCTGGACGTGGGAATTTTAAATCAACCCTTCCTGCCCCCCATCCCCCTCCTCGCTGTCCTCACTCAGGGAGAATCTCAGAAGCATCTAGAATTAGAACCTCCGAGCTGCTGTGTGTCTCAAGGCCAGCTGCTTCTCCTTTCCACTTTGGTTTCCGCTGGGGCCTTGCAGATGACATGTTCCTCTCATCGGTCAGACGGGGGCTCAGTGGGGTTTGCCCCCCCTGGGAATTCTCCGTGGAAAGCCGTGGAAAGCCCTCCCCTCGCCGAGCCTGTCCTGCTCTGCTCGCTGTCCTCTCTTAGAGACTGGGACTGCCTGAGTCCTGTTAACAGGCAGTGGTCCCCCGGTCCCCATCCCGCCCCCATTGCCGAGGTCAAGGCTGGCTCCCACTGTGCCGCTGGGAAGACAGCGGGGAACCAGAGTGGGGTCTTCGTCTCTTCTGGGCTCTCCTGCCAAGGGCTGGGTTGCCAGCCTTTCTGTTTAGTGCTCGCCCTTCTCCCTCTGGGGACCTTCTGGTGGGTCAGTAAGATGAGGGACACGTGGTCTCTAGGCTGGAACAGAAGCTGCAGGGCGTAGCCAGCGTCCCAGGGAGGCTCTGAGGCCAGATGAACCTCAGCGTGTTCTCCAGGTGCCCCGACAGCATGGGAGTGAGGGCCCTGGGCTTTGGAGGAACCAAGAGCTAAGAACACAGGAGATTTTGCTCTCCTTGAAGAGAGCTTTGGATGCCTTCTCCCACCTCGTGGAGCTCCTTGAGGCCTCCCTGTCTGCCTCTCTCATAGGAAGCTGAGCTGGTGACTTTGAACGGCTTGCCGGGCCCCTCATTTATTCTTGGGGCAGCTGGAGACACCTGCGTGGGCGGGTCTGTGAAGAGGAAGAGGGAGGGCCCCTTTGTGCCACAGCTGCAGGGGTGTGATTCGTGCAGAGCTCTGGCAGGTGTCTAGCCCCATCCCTGCGGCTCCCTCGGCGGCTGCTTCCTCCAGGCTGGACGGCGGGCAGGAGGAGGGGATTGCTGCTGAGTCCTAGTGGCTCCCTGGTCCTCAGGTGGGTTCTCGCAGGGCCGTGTGTGGGAGCTCACCCCCTCCTCCCAGGGCGGCTCTCAGCCGACGCCGGACTAGCGCAGGGGCAGAGGCCGGCCTGCCTGTCCCCGGCCGTGGAGCTCTCTGTACCCCCCAGAACCCCCACGGGATCAGGCTGTGGCTGGACTCCAGCTGAACCCGCTCACCCCCAGCTCCTTCCCCGGCCCGGTCCTGCTTCCCTCACTTGCTACAGGGCTCTCTCGAGAACACTTCCTCAGTGTCTCATGTGCCCGAAAGCCCTTGTGTGGGAGCCTGCTTCTGGACGTCCTCTCACCTGAGACAGCAGGAATCTACTCCCTCCCTTGAAAAAACAATGATAATGGGAAGATTCACAGGAGAGAAGCAGAGGCTGGGGGCTGGGGTCCAGAAAGGGGAAGCTCGGGGCCCAGGAGGGGAAAGAAACACCAGATGGATGGTGTGATGGCAAGTGCTGTGAGGGGCAGGCTTGGGTGTGAGTGTCCCCTGACGCTGCCTGGGGGCAGCGAGGATACCTGGAAGGGGGAGCTAAGTTTTGGATCAGGGTCGAGGGACCATGTGAGTTTGCCTGGGTCTGTAGAGGAGCCCGGAATGGGCGCACTCACGGGGCGTGCAGAGCAGGCCTGGAAAGTTCTCTGTGGCTGGGATGTTATCACCCCCAGTGGCCGAGGAAACTTCCAGTTGTCAAAACGTTCTCTTGGATCTTAGGGGAGATGCAAGGAATGGATGGGTCTTCCCATCCACCACTAGCAAGGTATGCGGTACCGCCAGGCATGTGATGGAGCTGAAGAGAACCTAGAACATTCTGCCAGGGCGTGAAGTCAGGGCCAGAAGGAAGGACTGATTAGGTGGTGGCCCCAATGGGTCTCCAGCGTGACTGGGGCCTGGGAGGCTCAGACGTGGCAAACGCCTCCAGACCTTTTAGCAGACGCGCTGCAATACACGTTTTACCTCTAGAAGTCTTTCTACAGGGAAGTTGTACTGATTTAGAATTCTTTTTTTTTTTTTTTAAGATTTTATTTGTTTATTTGATGGAGACACAGCGAGAGAGAGACCACAAGCAGGGATGGGAGAGGGAGAAGCAGGCTTCCTGCCGAGCAGGGAGCCCGATGCGGGGCTCGATCCCAGGACCCTGGGAGCATGACCTGAGGTGAAGGCAGACGCCCAACTGACTGAGCCACCCAGGCGCCCCTGATTTAGAATTCTTGAGGGTTGAACGACGATGTTCCTATAGGGAGGTCACTGGGTTTAAATATGATTGAGACTTCCAAAGAGCAGCTCCACGTTAGTGGTTTTTTTATGAACACTTTTTTGGAAAGTTAGTTTTTCTATAAAATTTTATGTGTCGTGTCCAAGTCGTCCTTTTGTTTGCGTCCCTTTCTCTCCTCTTCTTTTTCTGGGTGGGCAGCTGTAAGCTGTTTTCAGTTCTGTGTCTGAGATGCTGACCCGCTGGGGAAGTCCCGCCTTCCTCCCCATCGTGCTCTCTCTTCCTCAAAAAGATGGTGACGGTCACTTGCCCCTTCGGCATTCTCAAGGCATCGCAGAAGCGTTGCTGGTACATGATTCTTACGAGGCGTTTTGGAGTCCCAGAGTGCCCCATAAAGTCTTGGTAATGACAGACAAGGCCGTAGAGTTGCAACAAGCCAGCTGCACTAGTCCCTCTCCCCGGGGCTGCAGATTTTGGCAAGCGCCCTTGGAGGAAGTGTCCCATTGAATCCACATTCCAGCCCCATCAACCATCTTCCTCTGACCCTTCCTTGTGTGAGGAACAATACTCTGTTTAAGGAATATCAGACTGAACTCTAAATTTCCGGCCCTTTGTTAGTTTTACTGCTGTGTTTGCCTTAAAGCGAATGTTAATTTAGCTGACCCCCCCCACCGAGCCCCCCCACAAACCCCCAACTGATTGGAGGGAACCAGCGATTTGTGGTGATGGTTGGAAAGTTTCTTAAGAGAGATGTGGGTGCTGTCCTTGAGACAGACAAAGAAGGGATTGGGTCCTGGAATCAGTGACCTGAAGGTTTAATTCAACAATGCGGTAGGTTATTAAGTGTTTTCCTAACACCCCGGAGTCAAGATTTGTAAAAGTAAGAAAAAAGGTGGGAAGAAGTTCAGGTTGGAGACAAGGATTGGGGAACAGGAGCCCGTAGGTCTGATACACAGTGTTGGGCTAGCTGAGCTCACCCAACAGGTAGTGATGGAATCTTGAAGAGTCCCCACATTTGGGCCATCGGACTCCTTGATTTATACCAATCTGGCAAGTAAAAAATAGTGATTAGGGAGGCTGAACATCTTTTCATGAATCGATTAACTATTTGTATTTATTTTTCTGCAAATTAACTGTTTGTGTTCTTTCCCCAACTTTCTATTGGGCGTAGAACCTTTTTCTTTTCTTTTTTAAGATTTTATTTATTTATTTGACAGAGAGAGAGATCACAAGTAGGCAGAGAGGCAAGCAGAGAGAAGAGGAAGCAGGCTCCCTGCTGAGCAGAGAGCCCGATGCAGGGCTCAATCTCAGGACCCTGAGATCATGACCTGAGCCGAAGGCAGAGGCTCAACCACTGAGCCACCAGGCACCCCTGTTCCATAGATTTAAGAGGGCAGATTTTGGCAAGCGCCCTTGGAGGAAGTGTCCCATTGAATCCACATTCCAGCCCCATCAACCATCTTCCAAAGGGAATTGTCTTGAGGACAGGACAGACTGCTTTTAGATGCAAAACGAAATTACTAAATTATAGTTTATGATGGAGGCAGTGAACAAAAGAGAGAGTCCTGCAGAAAATCCAACCCATGAATTAGAAGTTTAGCTGCAAAATTCTAAGGAGAAGGAGATGGAAGGTTATGAGAAAAATGATATGGTACTTGGGGGGTGGATGGACGGATGGACAGATGGACGGACGGGCAGACAGTGCTCAGGAGGAGGGAGGTAGAGATCTTGCGGAACCAACAATGGAAGGAAGAGAAGAGAATTGAATAAAGACTAGAACATTTCCCTGGTTGGAGGAAGACTTGAACGCTCAGGGTGAGAAGGTCCGTGGACGGCTAGGCACCAATAACCTTCCCAGCCAGCTGCAGGATGGGCTCTGGCTGAGGTCCCCCGTGACTGCCCAGAGGCTGCTCTGGGTTTTCTTCCTTGGGCTCCTACCACCAGCTTCTTGCTCTGCTGACTGGTCTCCTTTGCAAGGCACCTTATTCTCTTGGCTTCCGGGGCTACGTGTCTCCCTCCTTCTCTTCAAGAGACTCCTTTTTCTCTGCCCGGAGCTGACCTACTGGGTGCATCGGAGCCCACTGTGCAAGCTGACCTACTGGGTGCATCGAGCCCACTGTGCGAGCTGACCTACTGGGTGCATCGGAGCCCACTGTGCGAGCTGACCTACTGGGTGCATCAGAGCCCGCCGTGCATTCTAGACTTCCCTCTCTGGGAGCTCCGTGCGGTCACCTTCCCGGGCCGTAGACCTGGCCGTACTTGTTGTGGTCGCCCCCAGAGGGTTCTGTGGGCCTGTCTCAAAGTCAGCCCTCGTTCCTCAGCTTGGCACGCCCCAGTGTGACACCACCCCCAGCCCTGCATCATCCTGGACTTTTAACCCCATGGTGACTCTGGCCTTGGACCCTGTTCCAAACCTTTTTACTGGTGTATCACGACTTTTCCCTTTACCTCTTTAAACCCTATAGACTCGGTGAATCCGCCCCCGTGGCCCCCTTCCCTGGGTCAGGCCCCTCCAGGGGTCCCCTTGCCTCTGTTCCCCCGCCACAATCCTTTCTCAAAGTAGGCGAGGTGGGGCAACTGTTCCAAAGTTCAAGTCTGGTCACACCCTCCCCTGGTTTCTGGAGGGCGGCTGTAAACATTGTCCTAGACGGGGTGGTTGAAAAGAACAAATTTACTCTCTCACATTCTGGAGGCCAGAGGTCTGAAATGGGTTTCTTCGGGCCCAGACCCAGGTGCAGGAGGGCTCTGGGGGTGCGGAATCATTTGCTTGCCTGGTCTGACTCGGCGAGCCACGTGCCTTAACCTCGAGGCCCTTGTCCATCCTTTCCCGTCTCTCTGTCCCTGCTGGGGCTGTTGTTCCAGAAGATCCCTCTGCCTCTCTCTCTCTCTTTTTTGTAAAGATTTCATTTATTTATTTGAGACAGAGAGAGAGCACAAGAGGAGAGGAGGTCAGAGGGAGAAGCAGACTCCCCATGGAGCTGGGAGCCTGATGCGGGACTCGATCCCGGGACCCCAGGATCATGACCTGAAGGCAATTGCTTAACCAACCGAGCCACCCAGGCACCCCCCTCTGCCTCTCTTATAAGGACACTTGTAACTGCATTTAGGGCCCACCCAGGTAACCAAGGATGGCCTCCTCATTCCAAGAACCTTAATTTAATCACATCTGGGGGGGGGTCCCCTGAACTGTACAAGGTAACGTTCACAGGCTCCCCAGGTTAGGACCTGGGGACCTTTGGGGTCATTATTCAGCCTACCACCCCTCCCGTGGCACCTCGAACTCCTTGACGTGGTCAAGGTCCCAGCCCCGCCCCCCCACCGTCTTACATGGCTCTGGGGTGCGGGCGTGTGGCTTCTGTCTGGACCACTCTGCTCTAAGCCTTTGCTAGTCTGTCCTCATCCCCGAGGTCTCAGCCTAGACATCACTTCCTCCAGAAAGCCCCTGGGACCCCACCCATGTCCCGATTGGGTGCCCTTCTGTGTGCTGCCCTATCACCCGCTTCCCTTGCTAGAATAGTCTCCTGCTGTCCATCTCTTACTGCATTTTGAGGGCAGGGCTGTGCCTGTTCTCTTTGCTGTTGAATCACTGTCAGTAAGGGCAAAGGGCACATGTCAGGCACACGAGAAATGTTTGTGAAATGTGTATATTTAAATCTGTGAAAAGGACACAGGGAGTTTTCTGAAACTCCCCTCCCTGCACTGATGCCCCCCTTTTTAGGAGGCCACTTATATTTGTCTCCTGCGACTCCTTTAATGAAGTGCCAACATTTAGCAGCTTAAAACGACACAATGTATGATCTTAGGGTTCTTTAGGTCAGTATCTACAGGGTCTCCCTGGGCGAAAATCAGGTATCAGCAGGGCTGTATTCCAGAGGACCTAGGGAAAAATTCATTTGCTCGTCCTTTTCAGCTTCTAGAGGCTGCTCTTAGATTTGTGCCCCTCTTCCTCTAGCTTCTAAGCCAGCAGCAGATTGTGTCCTTTTCACATTGTATCACCGTCACACTGGCTTTTCTGCCTCCCTCTTCCATTCTCTTTTATGTCATGGTAAAATACACATGAAATGTATCAGCTTCATCTTTTTTTTTTTTTTTTTTAAGATTTTATTTATTTGACAGAGAGAAACACGGCAAGAGAGGGAACACAAGCAGAGGGAATGGTAGCGGGAGAAGCAGGCTTCCTGCCGAGCAGGTTACCCGATGCGGGGCTCGATCCCAGGACCCTGGGATCATGACCTGAGCCGAAGGCAGATGCCTAACGACTGAGCCACCCAGGTGCCCCCAGTTTCATCATTTTTAAGTGCAAAGTTCAGTGGCATTAAGGACATTCCCATTGTTGTCCTAGCAACACCACCATTCATCCACACAGCACTTAATGTTGCAAAACTAAAACTCTATTCTTTAGACACTAATTCCCCTCCTCCCCAGGCTTGGCAACCAAATTTCCAACTTAGGTTTCTGTAATGTTGACTACTTTGGGGACTTCCTATTAGTAGAATCCCACAGTATTTGCCCTCTGGTTGCTGGCTTATTTCACTTAGCTGAATGTCCTCAAGGTTCTTCCGTGTTGGAGCACGGGGCTGCAGAATATTCCATGGTCTGAGTCTACCATGCATTGCTAATCCATTCATATGTTGATGGACACTTGAGTGGCTTCCATCTTTCGTCTGTTGTGATTAATGCTGTTCTAGACACGGCTGTATAAATATCTCTCCAAGATCCTGCTTTCAGTTCTTTAGGGTTCATACCCAGAAGTGGGATTGCTGGATCATATGGTAATTCTGTTTTTAACTCTTTGAGGAATTGTTGTACTGCTGTTTGCATTGGCCGCACCATTTTACATTACCACCAATGGTGCACAAGGGGTCCTATCTTTCCACATCCTCAACACTTGTTATCTCCTGTCTTTTTGATAACTAGCCATTCTAACACAAATGAGGTGATAGCTCATTGTGGTTTTGACTTGCTTTTCCCTAATGATCCCGCTATTGAGCATCTTTTCATGTGCCTGTTTTTCACTTGTATGTCTTCTTTGGGAAAACGTCTATTCAGGTCCCCTGCCCATTTATTAATTGGATTATTTAGTTTCTTTTGCTATTGAGTTCTCTGTGTTCCTTATAGCTTTTGGATAGTAACCCTTTACCAGATATATGGTTTGCAAATATTTTCTCCCATTCTGTCGGTGGTCTTTCCATCTTGCTGATTGTTTCCTTTGCTGTACAGAAGCTTTTTAGTTTTATGTAGCTGATGAATAATACTTATTAATATTAAGTATTAATAAATAATATTTATTTCTACTTTGGTTGCTCATGATTTGGGTGTCATATCCAAAAAATTGTTGCCAAGACCAGTGCCAAGGAACTTTATTTCTGTTTTCTTCTTTAGAGTTGTACAGTTTCAGGTCTTACATTTAAGTCTAATTCATTTCAAGTTAATTTTTTTTTAAAGTAGCCTCCGCACCAAACATGGGACTTGAACTCATGGCCTCAAGAGTCATGCTATACTGGCTGAGCCAGCCAGGTACCCCTCAAGTTAATTTTTGTGATTGGTGTAAGATAGGGGTCCGATGTCATTCTTCTGCATGTGAGTTTCCAATTTTTCCAACATTCATTGAAGACACTATTCTTCCCTCATTGAATATTCTTGGCTCCCTTGTCAAATTTTTTTTTTTTTTAAGATTTTATTTGTTTGACAGAGAGATCACAAGTAGGCAGAGAGGCAGGCAGAGAGAGAGGAGGAAGCAGGCTCCCTGCTGAGCAGAGAGTCCGATGCAGGGCTTGATTCCAGGACCCTGAGATCATGACCTGAGCCGAAGGCAGAGCTTTAACCCACTGAGCCACCCAGGCGCCCTCCCTTTACAAATGTAATTGCATGTGCATGGGTTTATTTCTGGGCTCTTAATTCTGTTCTATTGGTCTATGTGTCAGCATCATGCTGTTTTGATTGCTAAATATTTGTAGTACAGTTTGAAATCAGGAAGTGTGATTCCTCCAGCTTTGTTCTTTCTCAGGATTGCTTTGGCTATTTGAGTTCTTTTCTTCCCTATAGATTTCAGGATGATTTTTTCTGTTTCTGTGAAAATTGCCATTGGAATTTGATAAGGATTCTACTGATTGAGAGGTGGCTTTGGGTAGTATGGACATTTTAACAATAGTCTTCTGATCCATGAACATGGGATATCTTTCCATTTATTTGTATTTTTTTTCAATTTCTTTCATTAATATCATTTAACTATCAGTGTACAGATCTATCACACACTTGGTTAATTTATTCCTAAGTATTATATTTTTTGATGCTATTGTAAATGGGATTGTTTTCTCTCTTTTACAGATAGTTTGAGGTTAGTGTATAGAAACAAACTGATTTTTGCATGCTGATTTTGTATGCTGCACCTTTACTGAATTCATTGATTAAGTCTAACAGTTTTTTGGTAGAATCCTTAGGATTTTTAAAGAAGATTTATTTATTTTAGAGAGAGCGTGAGTGTGCATGAGTCGAGGGAGAAACAGAGGGAGAGGGAGGGAAGCAGACTCCCCACTGAGTGCAGAGCCTGATGCAGGGCTCAATCTCACGACTCTGAGATCATGACCTGAGCCAAATCAAGAGCCGATGCTTAACTGACAGAGCCACACAGGTGGCTCATGGTGTCCTTAGGATATTCTATATATGAGATCGTATTATGCAAACAGAGATAATTTTACTTCCTTTTTGATTTGAACGCCTTTTATTTATTTTTATCGTCTGATGGCTCTGGCAAGGATTTTCAGTACTGCGTTGAATAGGAATGGTGAGAGCGGACATTCTTGTCTTGTTCCTGGTTGCAGCAGATAAGCTTTCAGTTTTTCACTGTCGAGCATATTAGCGGTGGGCTTGTCATATTTGGCTTCTACTATGTTGAAGTATGTTCCTTCTATACCTAATTGGTTGGAGTTTTTGTCATGAAGGGATGTTGAATCTTGTCAAATGCTTTTTTTGCCTTCGTCGAGGTGATCATAGGTGATTTGCATGTGCAGACCCATCCTTGTATCCTAGGGATAAATCCAGCCTGATCATGTTGTATGATCTTTTTCATGTATTGCTGAACTTGGTTTGCTAGTATTTTGTTGAGAATTTTTACATTTACACTCACCCATCAGGTATATCAGCCTGTAGGGTTGTTTTTTTTTCCTGGCGGTATGTTTATCTGGGTGTAAGGGTATGAAGGTAACATTGGCCTCATAAAAGGAGTTGGGGAATGTTCCCCCTCTTCAGTTCTTTGGAAGAGTTTGAGAAAGATTGGGTATTGATTCTTCTTCTTTTTTTTAAGATTTTATTTATTTGACAGAGAGATAGAGTGAGCACAAGCAGGGGGAGCAGCAGGCAGAGGGAGAGGGAGAAGACCTGGATGTGGGACTTGATCCCAGGACTCTGGGATCATGACCTGAGCAGAAGGCAGATACTCAACTGAGTGAGCCACCCAGGTATTGATTTTTCTTTAAATATTTGGTAGAATTCACCAGTGAGACCATCTGGCGGTCCTGGGCTTTGCCTTTCTTTTCAAAGCCTGGGAAGTTTTTGATGACTAATTCAACCCTACTCATTATTGGTCTATTCATATTTTCTTTTTCTTCATGATTCAGTCTTGGTAGGTTATATGTTTCTAGGAATTTATCCATTTCTTCTCGTTTGGCCAATTTATTGGCATATAATTTTTCATAGTAGTCTCTTAAGATCATTTGTATTTCTCGGGTATAAGTTGTAATGTCTCCTTTTCATGTCTAATTTTGCTTATCTGAGTTTTTTCTCTTAGTCTAGAAAAAGGTTTGTCAATTTTGTTTATCTTTTCTAAAAACCAGCTTAGTTTCATTTATCTTTTCTATTGTTTTTCTGGTCTCTCATTTATTTCTGCTCTGCCCTTTGTTATTTCCTTTCTTCTAATTTTGGGATTAGTTTATTCTTTTTCTAGTTCCTCAAGGTTGTTTATTTGAGATCTTTTTCTTTTATTAAAATAGGTGTTTATTGCTATAAAGTTACCTCTTAGAACTGCTTTTGTTGTACCCCATAACTCTTGATATGTTGTATTTCCATTTTTGTTTGTTTCCAGATATTTTTGACCTCCATTTTGATTTCCTTCTTTGACCCATTGGTTGTTCAGGAGTGTGTTGTTCAATTTCCACATATTCATGGATTTTCCAGTTTTCCTCCTACTGTTGATTTCTAGTTTCATACCGCTGAGGTTGGAGAAGATACTTGGTATGATTTTCATCTTCTTAAGTTATGAAACTTATTTTGTCTGTCATTTTCTTTGAAATGCATCAAAAATAAGATGGATTGTTGAATAGATAAAGGAATGTGTAGCTGGACAGCTGTGTGATAAAGAAGGATAGTAAATTTTTTTAAAAAGATTATTTATTTATTTGAGAGAGAGAGAAGAGCATGGGAGAGAGAACACAAGTGGGGGGAGGGGCTGAGGAAGCTGGAGAAGCAGACTCCCTGCTGAGCAAGGAGCCCAATGTGGGGATCAATCTCTGGAACCTGGGATCATGATCTGAGCTGAAGGCAGATGCTTGACTGCCTGAGCCACCCAGGCGCCCCAGTAAATGTTAAGGGTAGAATAACCATACATCCATGGCTTACCATACGTTCATTGTCTTGTTCATCTTTGTGTTTGAAAATTCTTACAATAAAATGTTGGGAAAAAATTGGGGGAAATGCCATTCCCCAGAGAGAGCCAGTCTTTCATTCCTTTATACACAGATAGACACATGCCAGAGATTCTTAACTGGGGGCACTTTGGCCCCCAGGGGACACTGGGTAATTTTAATCATCATGACTGGGTGGTGCCGCCAGCATCCAATGGGTAGAGGCCAAGGATGCTGCTAAACA
Organism: Procyon lotor; assembly: GCA_028646535.1. Classification (NCBI taxonomy): domain Eukaryota; kingdom Metazoa; phylum Chordata; class Mammalia; order Carnivora; family Procyonidae; genus Procyon; species Procyon lotor. The sequence continues at coordinate 24,559,906 of CM053610.1, forward strand.
GTGCCCTCTGATGCAGAGGACAGTCCCCACAGCAAAGAATGATTTAGCCCAAATGTCAATAGTGCTGAGATGGAGGAACCCTAATATATATATCTGAATATCTGAATATTTATATCTGTTCATATTAATGTGTATATATATGCATATTTAATGCTTACATATATTTTAAACAACATCGAACTCATGGTTTTGTAACCTGTGTTTCCATAACATGTTGTCAGTTTCCCAGGTAATTGACTGCCGTTAATGTTACCTATTTTAATGACAGTTGTAGGTGTCTGTGCTGTGATTCATTGCGCCCAGCTCTGTCTGGGCATTTTTAGGTGGCTGGCCAATCTCTAGTGTACCTCAGTGGGATTCGAGTCTTCCCTGTCAGACACATCTCTGTTCTGTGTGGGGTAGTTATCTCCGGGGAAGACTTGTTGGTCGCCCTTGGGACCCCCTTGGGCATCAATGTTCTTAGTGACTGGCGCATTTGTGCTGGGGCTCTCCAAGGGTTGTCATCTCTCCTTTGGGTGTTTTTTTTCTTCCCCCAGAGGCTGTAACAAGCAGAGGCAGCAGCCAGCGCTGTGGCATCTCACTAGCCCTGGGTCAGCGTTGGATCCGGGGCATGAACAGAGACCCGTGTGCCCCCTCCCCTGGCCCAAATTCTGCTGCGTCCCTAGGGACCCAACTTGACTTTGACCCGTGTCTTTTTTCAAACATAGGTCTCCCCTTCTGATGAAAAGAGAACAGAAGAATGGACTACGGTCACCAAACCTCCCTAGTCCCGTGTGGACAAGATAAATACATCTCCAAGTAAGGTTTTGGCTTTAGTGTTGTGTCCCTGGTGGCCAGTCCCACGTGGATGGAAGCCCCTGGCAGGGGAGCCTCTTCTGTCCATGGGTGGCAGGGGCTCCCATGTGTGGGAAGTAGGGAGCACAGCAAGGTTGATGCTCTAGATAAAAACACACCCCCAGGGCCTGGCCATGGACAGTGAAGCAAAGGGGACCTTCAAGATACGGCATCTTTGGGAGTTCAAGACAGGTGATGTCATGTAAGGAGGAATTAATGGTGGCTGCCCCCTGCGCTGTTGCGGTGTCCCCTGAGGGAGTCCTCACAGGGTTGTGTCCCTGTGCTGCTGGGGTTCTGACCGGAATGGGCATAGGTGACCCTTGAACACAAGGAGACAGTCTCATGTCTTGATATGCACTAAAATCTCCTGAGTTCAGATTTTTTTGCTAATGGGAGCCAAAAGGGACTTTTTCTTTTTAAAGATTTTATTTATTTATTTGACACAGAGAGAGAGATCATAAGTAGGCAGAGAGGCAGGCAGAGAGGGGGAAGCAGGCTCCCTGCTGAGCAGAGAGCCCAATGCGGGGCTCGATCCCAGGACCCTGAGATCATGACCTGGGCCGAAAGCAGAGGCTTAAACCACTGAGCCACCCAGGCATCCCCAAAATGGACTTTTTCAAATGATAAGTTTGAGGATATATTTTTCTATCCAGCACTGGGATTCGTTCGTACCGAACACTCTCTATCTGAACTAAAGGTTTAACTCATCCGAGACCAAATTGTTTTAATTCCTTTGCCCATATTTGGCCACATACAGACACGCAGTTGTGTGAACTGAGGGATTTCTCCAGGGACCTCGACTGGCCAGTCATTTTAGATCTCTGTGCTCAAAAGTACCAAGCAGCTTTTGTGTTAGGTTATTTGGAGTCACATTTTTCACTAATTCATTTAGGCTTGCATAGAATGACTCCAAATTTTCTAGATTTAACTTGTCGGGAGTTTCTTGGGATTTCAAGCCAGCTTTGACCTCTGGTGTGGCCCCAAGTCCCTCCACTGAATGGCGGCATTCAGAGAGTCCAGACTTTTGCCTGAGAACAGGCAAAAGCACAGGGCAATGTCTCCAAGCCCCTGCCTTCCCGGCCCTCAGGCACTAGCATGCACCTTCAGATAAAACCGGAGAGATTGTTCTCAGGTTATCCAAGGCTCATCCCGCTCACAAAGGTGGGAAGTCCTTGTTCTTTCTTGCTCAGTAGAGCTGTGTTTCCAGGGGACCACCTGGAAACCAGGATTTAACAGCAAAGGAGGCCCATATAGGGTTTTAGAGGGAGATTTGCAAGTTAAAAAAAAAATTTTTTTTTAAGTTTATTTAAGTAATCTCCATACCCAACATGGGGCTCAAACTCACAACCCTGAGATCAGGAGTCGCACCCCTCCCACTGAGCCAGCCAGGCACTGCCTCCCATTTTTTTTTTTTTTTAATAAACTTGAAAGCACTTAGAGTAGAATAAAAAGATAAAAGCTTATAGAGAATATTGCCTGGGCCCAGAATCCCCTCCTGCCCCCTTGTGGTCACTGTTCCCTAAGGTGAACCGCTATCCAGAATCCCAACACCCATTTTGAACTTTATATAAGTGGGATCATACACTGTATGACCTTTGGTGTCAGGCATCTTTTACTTAATGTAACTCTGTGAGATGCATCCATGGGGTGTGTGGCTCATTCATATTCTTGTTACTATGTAATATTCCACTGTGTGACTGCAATCACATCCTTTACGCATCCTCTGCACTGCTGATGGGAATTGGTGAGTTTTTAAACACACCGTCAGGTCGTGTCTCTGAAGCATTAGTCAGTGGGTCCAGACCTGTCCCTTTTAACTTTCTGCAAAGCCTAGAAGTTTCCGAGGCTCACGAAAGCCTGTAGCGATCGCCCCGTCCTCACAGCAGAGGTGAGGGAGAAAAGGCAGTGGAGGGGCCCGAGCAACCTTGTCCATGGACTTTGTTGTGTGTTTGCCTCTGTGAATCTCGCCTCACCAAGCACTGTGCGTGGAGCTTGGTTTGGGGAGTGTTGTCAGCTGCGAGCTGGTTTGCTAGAGTTGTTCCTTGCGCTCAGTCTGTACTAGGTCGGCTCTGTTCTTGAACTCGATCCTGGGGGATGATGGGGCTGGGGGTGGGGGCTGCGTGCGTGTATGTATGCATGTGAGGACGCACAGCCAGACTGGGGCAGCCGAAGGCCAAGTTGGAGGTGAGAAAAGAGGGAACAGGTGCATTACAAGTGGCTTCAGCCGAAAATATCACACCTTTTGTATTTCGTGCTAAGGAATGAACTTCTCCTGCATCTGAAGACCTACAATTTGTACTATGAAGGCCAGAATTTGCAGCTCCGACACCGTGAGGTAAGGAGACCCTGGGGAAGGCCTGTGGGTCAGCCCAGTCTGTCTCCACGTCTCCAGGATCTTGGGGTCCCTGACTCTCCTGCCCACCCTCCCCCCCCAAGGGCAGCCTCTCATTGAGGATGTTAGTGGGAGTCCCCGGAGTTCTTTGGAAGGAGACCCCAGGCTCGTTTTGTTCTAATAAGGATGAGCTTTTCTGTTCCGGAGATATTCCTGGGGGTGTGAGCCTGGGCTAGCTTCTGCTTCAGAGAGGGTCTTCCAAAGGGAACGTGCATGAAATGACCCTTCCCCATGGCTCTCAAGCAGGCTCTTTATTCTCGGCCAATTCAGGAATCTTACCCAGTCCTCCACGTTGACACATCCGGGCCCGCATCAGTCAGCCCTGCGTGGAAACGCTTGGCCCTTTCTCACTACTGCAGTGGTCCTCCTCAGGTGCCTTCGTGGGATGCCCTTTGCTCTCCATCCAGCTTCCCCCAGCCCCCAGCCCGAATCTGAGCTTGCTCATCCCGTATCCATTTCTGTAAAGCCTGTTATCAGGTAGATGGTGAGTTATGGAGGAGCCAGGTGGAGTAATTTATACTCAAGTGTTCTAGACTGATAAGATGTGTGTAATACCCTTCTAAACGCATTTTCAGGTCATCGAGCCGTGGCGATTCAATCCATAGAAACAGATATCAGATGGTAGAATTCCAGCTATAAAGGCAGGCTCGTTGGGTAGAGTATGCAAGACGCAGTGGCCTTTTCTGTGTCCCTCAAGCTGGTCCATGTAGGCAAAGCCCTATTTTGGGTTAAATCTTGTCCTAAAGCCATGCGATGTGGCAGTGGGCTTGCCGGCCCAGCCTTTAAGCTAGAAGGTCCTCTCTATGGCCTGCTCTTACATAAAGCCTTTCCCTCCAAAACCCCCACCTGTCTCAAAGTTGTTCTACTCCTCTCCTGCTGTTCTTCCCTCCTCTCTGGGGATGATCCTGGGGTCTGGGTCAGTGGTTCATTGCACGGGTGTCTTCTTCATCCACGTGGCTCTTCCTGAAGATGTGGCCGTAGCCCAGGTCTGACAGCTGTGGGTTTTTCTGAGACCCTCTAGAAGGCCCGACCCTTTTAGGCACTGCACTTAAAGCTTCTCCTAGTGAGTGGCTGGGCCATTTGCAAGATTTGGGTCCTTTGACAGCTTGTCTGCTGTGTGTCTTAAGAATAAATTTTCAGGATGCTCTATGGTTATATAGAGACTCATTATAATAAGTGGGACTCAGTTCTTTGAGACAAAACACACTGATGCCTTTAGAAGGGTCTACGTTTAACTTGTTAGCAGTCAACCACCCTTGAGTATAAATTTGGAATTCTTGGAAGATTCATTCCCCTCTTGGAAAGCCATAATGTGGCACATGAGCTATTTAAAGGCTCTGGGAAGTTCTGTTGGTAAGAAACCTGATTAACATATCCTCTCCCGACTCATGATCACCCGACACCCTTTTTAAGGGAGCGATTGATCTGCGAGGGGAGCTAGTATTCGATAGAACAAACTTGGAGAAATGTTACTGCAAATCTCCTTCAACCAGCAGGTCAGATTGCTAACCGTATGTTCTAGCTAAAGACATAATCTTCCCATGGTAGAGGAGGGGAAAGTAGCTAATTTGAGAGTCTGGCTCTGGCTTCTGTTAGCAAGGCTCATCTCACTCTAAGAGATGTCTTCTTTCTTTAAAGTATAAAAACAAAACAAAAAAACACCCGTTTTTATCACTGACATATATGTACTTGTGTTTTGAGGCAACTTTTGTGTTGACCTTGAGGTCGTCTTCGGGGCGGCAGGGGTAGTTTGTGGTGGGATGTGTCTCGGAGCTGGGGTGCACGTGAAAGTGGGGTGCACCCAGCCGGGGCACGTCAGGGGTGCCGTCCATTGTCCCCCGGCGTGCTGCTGGCTTCTGCTGGGGTTTTGGGGGCTGGCTCACGGTGCCGATTGCTTTGTGGGCAGGAAGAAGACGAGTTCATCGTGGAGGGGCTGCTGAACATCTCCTGGGGCCTGCGACGGCCCATCCGTCTTCAGATGCAGGATGACAATGAGCGCATTCGCCCCCCACCGTCCTCTTCCTCCTGGCACTCTGGCTGTAACTTGGGGGCACAGGGGTGAGTGAAGAGAAAGGGGGCTGAGGGGGACTGGGAGTGTCCAGGGGTTCTGTTCTTAAATGTCCTTGAGCAGGGAAATGCCACCTCCTTCCAGCAAGCCTTGACTCCGGCCCCCCTTCTCCCCACCTGCTCTGTGCACCTGTTCTGGGCTGAGGGGAAGGAGGAAGGAGCAGGTGTTGGTGCAGTCGGGCCACCGTGCCTGTCACCACATCCGACGGGAGAAGCACCAAGGCCTGGTTGCAGTGTCCTCCCTCACGGAGAATTCTGGAGTCTCTGAGGGGGTCTCACTCATGGCCAGCTGGGCCTCGCCTACAGATTTCTGATGGACGCCCGGGGCCCCAGCGTCTCCTCATGGGGACCACTCCTTATAGAATGACCCCACTCTGGAGACGGCTCTCCATGACTCCGGGGAGGGGGCACCTGGAAGAAGAAAAGGAACATCATGCCTCGTCCAAACCGCTCCCACGAGGCCAGGCAGGCGGCTGCTTCCTTCGGGCCACACCCGGAGCTGGGTGACAGCGTGGCCATCAGTAGTCTGGGGGCTCCCTCCATTGGGTTCCTGCTAGAAGGTCTGGGAAGCCTGAGCCCGGCCGCCCCCTCCCTCTGCTGCCAGCCGAGTAGCCAAGTGCCGTGTTGTGAGGCCCGCCCTCTCCGCTGGGATTTCCTTCCGGGACTTGGGCTCTGGGTATCAGTGACCGATTGGACGCAATCTGTCCCCAAACTGGCTGACGCTGTCCCGAGGCCATAGAGTGGGGGTTGTGCGCTGACCTCCCAGCCAAAGCCGAGGGGACGTGTTTTCTGTTTTCAACCAGACCCGAGCCCTCTCTGTTGGACACACTGGATGTTCTATTGAACTCTGCAGCCAGATCCATCTTTCTCTAAAGTTCAGAGACACGGTGGCCAAGCCCTGGAGCTGATCCGCTTTCTTTCCCCGGGAATTTTAGGAGGGAAGTCTCCCGCCCCATCAGCCGCTGGGATGTCTGCTCCCGGTTCTCGGGCTTTGTCTCCTTGGCTGGTTTTCCGCTCTACTTTGATTTCGGCTCTTTTGTCTTCTTGGATTTCCTGTGGGCCAAACCCTTTTGACGGCTGCAGCCCGACAGTGCCCAGGCTGTGTTCCATTCCATCCCCTACGTGATGGGACTTTTAGAATGCCGCTGGCGTGATTTTTGGCTGAGCCTGCTAAAGGGGCCTCCCCTCCCCGTGCTCGTTTCTTCTCCCTTCCCTGCAACATCAAGCTGGCCTTGGCTGGTTCTTGAAACCCGCCAGGGTGCTCGAGAGGGTTGTCAAGGACAGTAGCTAATGTCATCCTGATGCCGGCTAGACTAAAGTGAATACTTGGACCTCTGGGGTAAGAAGTGGGCTGAGACCAGTTTCTTCTTCGGGGAGGGGCATGGGCGGTGGGAGTTCGCCCCTCCCCAGCTCCAGCCTGTGGTCAGAAGTCCAGAGTTAGACCAGTGGGAAGTTCTTCCAGATTTTCTGTTTTTATCGCCTTCCCTTAAAACTGTCATCCCTGGACCCTAAGTCCCATCTCTACTGGGTCCCAGGGAGCCCAACTCTTCTCACTCAGGGATGGTCCTAATGGTTAAATGGTTCTCCTCTCTGCTCAAATCTCCTGTTAATTTTGGGTACGCATCTCTGAGCTGCTGTCATTATCCTTTTTGGCTTATAGGGGAGTCATTTGCCAGTTACCCAGACCTCTGCTCAGACTGGCTGTGTGGGGTCCAGCCTGGCTGAGCATCCCGTCTGGCAACCCCGAGAACACTATCATCATTGGCCCTTCTGACACTGCTCTGACCCTCGTGGGCAGCCAGGCTATTGCTTCTGTTCCCTGTAGATGCCAGAAGCAATTTCTGAGCTACTACTCTCAGCGGGAAGGGATCCAAATGGAATCTTGTCTGGAGAAACAAATGTCCATTGTTATAGGGTTTTCCAAATAAGCTATAGAACCTGTACGTGCTCAGAAACTCAGTGTAAACAGCACCCAGATTTTGTTCTGTGATGTTCTCCATCCTGGGCTTGATGAATTGGGTGCTTGTGTCGGGGCAGATGCTGGGAAAGAGCATCTTCTCCTCCGGAATACCCCCTCCCCTCCCAGGGCTCAGCCCTGGAGCGGGGCCAACCTCACGGGACCCTCCGCATGGGCTGCCTGCCCGGGGCTCTGCTGGTCCCCAGCCTGGCACAGCCCAAGTGCTCCCCTTGCACGAGAGGGAGGATCCCCCTGTGGGCGCTGAGCCAGTCTGCTTTTTGTGTTCTTTCTTGCCAGCACCATCCTGAAGCCCCTCACCGTGCCCAACATTCAGATCTCAGAAGCAGATGCCCCGCCCGAGGGTGAGCAGACGCTGAGCCCCACAGGTACACGTGCAGTGGGAAGGGTCCCGTTTTGGGCTCACCTGTGGGAGGACTGATATGATCTAGGTGCTGTAAATGGAATCAATAAAAGTCACGTGGTTTGAGATTCAAAGAGTATTCAAAGAGGGCAATCGGATTTCATCTACCCACCATAAGCGGTTCCCTCCCTAGAGAGTCCTCGAAGGCATTCTTTCCGAGGTATGCTAGAGACAGAGAAGAGCAAATACACAGCAACATCCCTTTATGGTTGGAGTTCATTTCTTTTCTTCCCCTTTTCTGTTTCTGCACATCCCTGTTTCTGTTGGTTTGTTTTGAGGATGGTTGCACACAAATCCATAAAGAACTTCGGCCTTTCTTATCCAGCCATGTCCCATGGCGCGGAAAAACGAGGGCTGAATCGCTTTTCACCGATGAACATTGAAGTCGATTCAGTCTCTTGCTGTGACAAACAGCAGTTAGTGGCCCTGGACACGTGTCATTTCACACATTTGTCAGTGTCTGTAGGATTCTTTCAAGTGGAGTTGCTGGGTCTGAGACTGTGTGCATTTGGAATTTCGATAGTGTCAGTTCCTTGTGTCTTGCTTCTCCTGTGCCAAGCCCTATTCTAAATGCTCTGAGTGAATTAACCTGGTAAACCCTCACAACAACCCCGAGACGTGGGTGCTACTATTGTGCCCATTTTACAGATGAGGGAACTGAGGCATGGGGGGGTTCGTGAAACATGGCCATGGGGAAGCTGGGATTTGGCCCTGGGGGTCTGGCTCTTGAGTCTCTCCTCTGAATCTTGTCACCATATCGCTTCTCAGTAAATTACACCGCAGGTTTTTGCCCCGGCAGGAAATACTGTTGTGATGACACGTATTTCAGGAGGGAGGCCGTGGCGGGTACTGACTGTAGCACTGGCCGCAAAGAGGGGACCGTGTGGAAATGGCCACATCCCGGGGCTGGGCAGATGGAGCTCATCTCCCTCTTCCCTCTTAGACTCCAGGGGCCTCAAGCCCCTGCAGGAGGATACCCCACAGCTGATGCGCACACGCAGTGATGTTGGGGTGCGTCGCCGTGGCAACGTGAGGACACCCAGTGACCAGAGGCGAATCAGACGCCACCGCTTCTCCATCAACGGCCATTTCTACAACCACAAGGTAGAGAGGGTGGAGGGTAGGGCGCTGGGGGTAGCCCCGAGGGAATAAGGCCTCTTCTTGGGCAGCGGCCGCCTCAAGCCTACAGACAAGCGGGAAGCCGAGTGTTTGCCGTTCTGTCTGGGGTCATGGGTGGGCTGCAGGCTCTGCTGGCTCTGGGAGCGATGAGGGACCTCCGATCAGGAGCCCCTCCCCGCCCAGGGTGGTGGGTGAGATGACCCCACAGACATCAGAGCCATCCCTGCTCCCTGGAAAATCCACACATTACCCGCTTCCTATACCTTGGGCCTCTCAGCTGCTGGGTTGTCTCACTTTTTTGTGAGTTGAGTGCTACCCCTTGAGGCATGGCTGCAGGACTCAAATCAGGGGTGTCCGTGTACTACCTGTCCCCCCAACGCTAGTTGGCCCTCCTTTCCTCCCACTGCGAGCCCCAGAAGCAAGTGCATCAGCGGGGAGGGGTCAGAGACCTTGTTAAAGTCACCGTGGAAGGGGCCTGTGCATGTTTTCTTTGGAGAGAGGGCCTTCCTCACCTGGGTCCATTGCCACCCTGCCACTTGCCCAGCTCAGACCCCTCCAGCCTCCCGTGGGGACAGCGGAGAGGAGACGAGCTCCTGAGTCAGGCACAGCCCGGGTCAGCCTTGCTGACGTCAAAGGCACTGTCTGCCCGGCTGTCGGGGTGGGGCTGGGGGTGCTCTCAGGGTGCACGGGGTGAGTGCCCTGTCACTGTGCCCTTTACCCCAGGTCACGGGGCCGGGACACCTGGGTCTTAGGGCCCAGTTCTTGTCCCCTCTTGTCCCCTGAGCCGGCCCCCTCTCTTGACAGACATCGGTGTTCACGCCGGCTTACGGCTCCGTCACCAACGTGCGCATCAATAGCACCATGACCACCCCCCAGGTCCTGAAGCTGCTGCTCAACAAATTCAAGGCAAGTGCCCTCTGCGGACCTTGGAGGGGCGGCGCGGGGGGACTGTAGCACCCCCGAGGTGGGCAGGGGGACCCTGGAGAGTGTGCACTAAGTAGGGGGTGCTGGGCGAGGGGGCTTGGGGTCTTCCGACCCCGTGGCATCAGCATCCCATGGGAGCCTGTGAGCAAAGCAGCTTCCCAGACCCCAGCCCTGAAGCCGACCCGCTGAATCCAAAGCCTGACGGCCAGGGGACCTGTTCGGCAGCTGGCGGGGGATTCTGGTCCGCTGAATTCTGAGAAGCAGTCCCAGAGCCCAGGCCCAGACCCCGGAGCCTGGGAAACACATTTGGGAAACCTACTCTGAAAAATGAACTTCAGTACACACGCAAGTTCTAGTGCATGAGTCCCATTACTCTGTAGGTTTTCCACAGTCCCTTTATAAGAAATCTTTTTGAGACAGGGATCCCTGTTTTTCCCTGAGGCCAGCGTCGGCTGATTGCAGGAGCCCAGCTAGCGACTTAAGCTCCCTGTGCTTCTCCTTTGTCTTCTGTAAAATGAGGGTTCACGGGACCCCGTTGAGGGCCTATCGGGAGCATGAGATGAGTTAACATATGTGAAGTGTGTAGTCCGGTGCTTGGCAGGGTGCCAGAAAGGGGAGTCCTTCTTAGGGACTGTGGTTGCCCCCCTCCTCATCCCCTCTGAGAGCTGGAGAGAAAAGGGCTCCCCCTCAGAAGCACCGAAAATCCATTTAGCTTTGCAGCATTCCAGAAGGAATGGTTCAGAGGTGGGGTCTGTAAATACACGCTCTCTTCAGGCATCTCTTGTTTCTGATTCAGATCGAGAATTCCGCAGAGGAGTTTGCTTTGTACGTGGTCCATACCAGCGGTGGTAAGTCTGAAAAACACAGTGTACTTGAAAACATTTGCGTCACTCAAAGCGGCCTCGTTTGCTTGTTGTTTGGCCTTTGGAAAGTTCCAACTGTTGTTTGCCCCAGGGGCTGGTGGGGGCACTGGCTGAGTCCGCTGGGGAAGGCCAGCGGTGATCAGAAACCTAACGGCTTATTCAAAGGGCAACCGGTTTTTCTTGAGTTGTGGATGAAACCAATTCGTCCCATGGAGCATCTTCCAAGGGGATTGGAGCCTGGTAGTTTTGTCAGGGAAAACCGGCAGGGAACGGTCGCTTTGAAGCAGAATTGTTCATTACAGTTCAGTCTCCTGACTTACCTGGCCGCATCGTCTAAGGGGCCTGGGCCGTCTGGGCCCCCGAGTTGGCCACTGCTTACGGTGAGAAAGGCCTCAGGCCAGACTCAGGGCTGTTCCTGGCTGTGTGTTGTTCCAGAGAAACAGAAGCTAAAGAACACCGATTACCCTCTGGTCGCCCGAATCCTCCAGGGACCGTGTGAGCAAGTCTCCAAAGTGTTTCTCATGGAGAAGGACCAGGTGGAGGAGGTCACCTACGACGTGAGTTCCCTTCCGGTGGGGCGGTCTCTCCTCGGGAGGGCAGAGATTTGGTTGGGTTATGGGCAGCTGGGGTATAGCTTGACTTCCTGGCCAAGGACCTCAATACCAGGTTTTCTTTTCTTTTTTAATTTAATTTGTTTTTTATTTTTTATTACTTTTTTCATTTTTAAAACATTTTAAAATTTCCAATTTTTCAAATCTAAGTATTTTTATTTATTTTAATTCATTAATGTTATTTGAGTTTTAAAATTTATTTATTTTATTTTTACATTTTATTTTTAACCTTTTTTTAAGATTAATTTTTTTTTAATTTTTAATTTTTTCTTTCTTTTTTTTATCATTATTATTTTTAATACCAGGTTTTCTTGAAGCAGGGATGGTCCTGAGGCAGGGAGAATGAACATGGAGGCCAGGCGGAGGGCGTGCCCCAGGGGAGTTGTTGAGGGAATGCTCTAGCACAAAGTGGCTTACACAGAAAGAGTAAATGTCTTCAACCTTTCTAGGGTGCTGTAAGGGCTGACAGGTTTCGCAGACCTCCCTCAGCAACTTCAAGCTGTTGGCGGGGATTTTCCCTTATCTTGTGTATTAGTCAGCTTTCGCTACAGTAACAAACATCTCCAAATCTAGCTGCTCACCACAGCAAACGTTCACTTTCTTGCTCAGGACGCCGCAGGCTGGCAGCTGCCCTCTCTGTTCCCGGCCGGGGGCTGAGTTCAGGTGCCCGTGGCACGTCTCATTCTGAGACCAGACGTGAGAGGTCAGGGCTCCCAGGGCAGGTGCCTGGAGTGCAGGATACCAGGCTGAATCTCTTAAGCTCCTCTGAAGCCTCCACTCAGATGTACCTTATATCGTGTCCACACACGTTCCATTGACCAAAGCAAGTCACAAGCCTTAGAGCAGCCTGACACGAATAGGCTTTTCCCATGGAAGAGGGTTGATGGAGTAGGGTGGGGATTCTTGTGGCGGAGAGGGGACGGCTGTTTAACCTCAGCTCACCCCCATGGCCTCTCCGGAGCAAGTTCCGGAGAGGAACTTGGATGCCTGCTTGAGACGCCAAATGCAAATCGTCCTCCTGAGCCATGGGCCCCTGAATCCCGTTAGGGCAGAACATAGAGGTTTATTGACTGCTAGGAGTTCAGATGTTCTCGGCATCACTGGCTCCAGAGAGAGTGCTTCTCCATGTTGGATAGCGCTTTATCGCGCTTCGGATCCACGGAACGAGAGATGAGAAGTTCTGAGATCTGTGTCACCGATAGGCAGGGACGGTCACTGCAGACTCTGTGCCAACTGCGAGAAGAATGAGGCTTGGCTTCTGTAGCCATTAAAGAAATCCTGGATCTGTGCGGAAATAGGTTTCCCACCCCTTTGGGCCTTGCGTGAGACAGACACCAAAAGGAATTGGAATAAGGTTGGGGGGGGTGCAGGCACACCCCAGACGGATTCTTCCTCCCCAGGTGGCCCAGTACATAAAGTTCGAGATGCCTGTCCTAAAAAGCTTCATTCAGAAGCTCCAAGAGGAAGAAGATCGAGAAGTTAAGAAGCTAATGCGCAAGTACGTGCGGCCGGCCCCCGGGGCGGCTGCTTGGGCTTCTCCCCAGGGCCTCTGGGACCCGGCTCTCCGATCGGTGCCTCCCAGGGGCTGTGCTGAGCAGCTGGGTGCGCCTGGGTCCTGTGGGCCTTCTTCTGGGGGCTTCCCGTGACAAATGTCGGTCTCAGATGGGGACGCAAAGCTTAAGTGTGTTGGTCTCTTTGCTTCCTGGGTCAGCTTCTCATTTTGATGTGGGACAGACAAATTCTGGGGATTTCAGGAAGGCTGTCTTAGCAGTGGAAAGTAGTCTAAGCAACCTACCTCTGAAATCCCTCCCTCCTTCCCTTCTTCCTCATTTCTCTCTGGAAATTACATTTGGCTTGAAAAGTCCAGTAAAGCTTCTCTCTGGCGAGGATTTTTTTTTTTTTTTTTTTTTTTAATTTTCTGATTGTAATGTAGCTGACATACAGTGTTACATTTGTTTCAGGCGTCTGGCATAGCAATCTAACAATTCCATGCATTATTCAGTGCTCACCATGATAAGTGAAGTCCCCATCTGTCACCATCCAACATTATGACACTTTATTGACCGTATTCCCAACGCTCCACTTTTCATCCCTGTGATTTTTTTTATTTTATAACTGGAAGTGTGTACCTCCAAATCCCCTTCACCTGTTACACCCTATTTCTCTGGGGAGAATTTTAAGACTTTTTGATTTTTTTTTTTAAATCATGTTGAGTCATAAAGTGGACTGCTTTTCATGGATACGGCAGAACAGTTGATTGATTTCTGCCCCCAGAGAATAGCGCCGATGCTCTCTTTGCTGTAGCGATGATGATCACTAGCAGGAAAGCAGTTAACATTTACTGAACGCTACAGTAGTCGGACTGTCTAGTTTGGATCGGGTCTAGCTCAGTTCCTCTCATCCGGGTGCAGAAATGAACACAAGCCACAGGGTGGCTGGAGGCTGGGCCCGTGATAGAAGGGAAGGGACCGACAGGTGGCCCCTGGGACCCGGGCGGTGCGGGAAGATCAAGAGGGAGTGGGTGTTGCTTTCTGGAGCCCATTGTAGCTGGTCCTATCCCCAGGTACACCGTGCTCCGGCTCATGATCCGGCAGAGGCTGGAGGAGATGGCCGAGACCCCGGCAACAATCTGAGCCACACGGGGGAGGGGAGCCAGACGAGACGCCGCAGGGGCTGCCGCTGACACAAGAAGATGCACAGGAAGCTGGGTACCTTCCTTCCATGGAAACATGTAGATACAGACCCCTCCAGCTGCCGCCGAGCCACCATCCGTTGCCTGCAGCGGGGTGGAGAAGGCATCCTTGGATCCCCACGCTCCACTCCTTTCTCTCATTCACAAGGACTTTAGAATTTTGTTATAAGGACCCAAAGTGTGTGTGTGTGTGTGTGTGTGTGTGTGTGTGTGTACTTGAGCACACGTATGCACATGTAAGCATGTGTGCGCACATGGTACATATCCACGTGCCTACCTGATATTCACACGGAACTGAATTCCGAGCCACCAGCTCCCACCTGAGGGGTTGAAGTTGATGTCTTCCCTCAAGGGCCAGGGAGCACCACGCGTGTTCGCAAGGGAAGGGCACTCCGCAAGCTCACCATCTGGGGTATTTAGATATCGGTGGAGATTCTCCCCATACATCTAGAAGGACTGGGCATTGGAAATTAACAAAAGAGCAGCCCTGTGCCCTTGGGGAAGGTCGGATGGAAAGAGAAAGATAAATCATCTGTGGGGTAGATGCAATAAACCCACGAGTTTTTACACTGGAAACTTTGTTTAAAATAACAAAGATGTATATGATGATCTGCGTGGATTCTGCCTCTCCTCACCTCCATGGCTTTGCCTAGGAGACAGGAGAGGAGACTGACGTCTCACTCAGCATGCCAACCCCGTGCCATGGAGGCCAACCCCAACTCTTTGGTGCTTCCTTGAGACGAAGGGTCTCATGGGTTTATACATGGCCGACTGGCTAGCGTGGACCAGGCCTGTATGTGGCCCAGGACTTGTCCTGGGGTAGTGGCCAGAGTTTCCCTCTTTAAGGAACCACAGAAGCTCCTTGCAGAAGTGACAGATGCCTGGGAGGCCAGCCCGTCTCCCATCATCAAGGGCTCTCCCTGCACTTGGACCTGAGGCCATGTGTTTGGCCCGTCTCCCATCATCAAGGGCTCTCCCTGCACTTGGACCTGAGGCCATGTGTTTGAGGTCAAGGCCAAGGCTTTCTTCTTTCCAGCCACAGGATTCTTGCAAGTTTGCCCTCTCCTTATGCATGGAGCTGGCCTCCAAGCATATGAGGAGGACCCTGCTACTGACCAACAGTGAGGCTCAGGGAAGCTCTTTGGGCTGCCTTGTGCAGGTGCACAGGGAGGGTGGAGCTTCTCGGGGCAGCCACCTGGGCGATCTTTAGAACAGACCCCAGTGGGGGGAAAGAGTGGGACAATATGTCCCCTGTGGCTCCTCTCAGGAAGACCACTGGGTGGCTGGCACCAGCGTGGTTGATACAGTTTGGAGAGGGACAGACAGATGCATGGAGTGGGGTCCCTGGCTATGGGATTGACCAGCCCAAAGCTGGGCGCTTGCTAACAGCAGGTGTCTCAGCCTTGTTGGGGGAGGGTGTCCCCATCTCTTCACCTCCTCTCCAAGAAAGGCTTGGGGAGCCGGGCAGTTGGCGGAAGGAGAGCCACTGGTCAGTGTCTGCAGGGAAGGTGGATGCCGCTCCTGCCCCCTCCTGCCCCTGCTCCCTTCTGTGGCTTCCGTGGCCTCGTAAGATGGCTCATAGCTGTGGTCTTGTTGTTGACTTTCACAAAGATGGCGAGCTGCCACCTGGCATCTTGCCTGCGGTCTCTTAGCAAGGCGACCTCCTCTTCGGGGACAGCGCCACCAGCCCTAGGGGGTGTAGACTGGAAATCTGGAGGGTTTAGCCTCCATCATACCGCTTGGTGGGCCTCCGAGAAATGCACAGAAAACCCTGGGGGCAGGGGGAGAGGCTTCCTTTGTTACAGCTGGGAAAGAGCGGGCTTGTGAATGCAAACACACTTCCTGAGTTTTGCATTTGCAAAAATGACCTAAGAAACTTCTCTTCCAGTTACTTTTATTTTGTATGTTCAAAGCCTGTCTTGGGCCCAGTAACTCTCCTTGGTGGGCTAGGCAGAAAAATTTCCCCAGAGCAGATTGCTAACCACTAACTTTTGTTGGTTATTTCTGGTTTATAGAAGTTCTCTTTGATTTGCACTAGCATTACGATAGTTTAAATAGGGAAACGTTGCAAAACAAGTAAGGTAGACCTCGCCTTTTAAATATGGGGTGGGGGGTGGGTGTCAAGGTGAAAGTCAGGAAATCACATCTTACAGGATTACATTCCCCTTACCACAGGCTGTACTTTTCCATTTTGGCCCACCCTGTTGAGAGGTCATTTCTCACATCCTAATAACCCCATCAGGAATTTTGGAAAGGTCCTTTGAAATAGCAGCGGCTGAAACAGAGACACTTCTCCGCGGTGTGGAGCCGGATTTTCTCACTGGTATCACATAGCTTTGCAGCTTTGAATTCCTCTACTGATTTGTGTGGGTTTATGTAATTGCGTGCAATGAACCTGAAATCGGGTGAAGAACAAAAGGCCAATTTATAGGGTTTTTTCCTAACTTGTGAAAAGCAGGCTAGCCACATCTGGCTTTCTTTTCCTAGGGGTTTGTGTTACAAGGTGATCAAATGAAGGAAAAGCCCGAGTCCCATCTGGCTGGGAAGGGGGTTCCGTTCCCCCAGGTGTTGGTGGAATTAAGCACAAGGTCACATTTTCAGTGATCACGTGGGTGGGCAGGTGATGAGTTAAATGGGGGGGGGGGAGAAGACTGAGAAGCACAAACAGCAGGCTTGCCTATGTGGGCTGGTGAGGAATGTGTGCGTTGATGGACTTGAATTCTACGTGAGTGAGGCTTAGGAGGGAGGAGCTCAGATTAGCCACCCACCAGCGAGAAAAATGCTGGGACCGAAAGCTGAGGTTTTGGTCTGAGACTTCAAGGAGAAATATTTGCACCTTTCCCTTCTCCCTAGCAGAAAGAAAACAATACTCTCTCCTGGAGATCCCCAAATAGACATTTTATCACCATCGTGGATAAGACTTTGAAATATAATGACACACACAAATCTGTTCTCAGATGCAAAACATCTCGGCCCAAATTCTTTTCTGCAGGGTTGGGTGGTTATTTCCGTGTCAGGAGCAAAGAGGAGCGATGGTTCCCAGTAGGGCAAGAAACTCAAGAGAAACCCTCCTCCCTCTTCTCCCCTCTCAAAAAATGCCAAGCTCCCCAGCACGGAGCTTGTGCAGTGTGTGCCACAGCACGGCACACACATTTATCCATGGTGTCATAGATAAATGGCCAAGAGAGAAATTTTTTATGAGCGAGGGAATTTCAGGGTTTCGTGGCCAAACCATGATGGGGGGACTGAAATAGCAAGCAAGGGAGGTCCCCAGCATCCTCGAGGCCACAGTACACATTTCTGAGTGGCTGCTTAAGTTATTTTACACAAAGTTCTGCTTGAGGCAGGTGAGATGAGCAATGATGTCCGAGAGAGAGGCAGAGATACAGAGGAACGTGGCACCCCTTCTTTCAGGCGGAAATGAGAGCATTTCCCCGGCCACGGGAGGTCACAGCGCCCCCTGTGTTTGAACCAAGCACAAGATGTGGACAAGCCGGGAAGGGAAAGCCCCAACCCGGCTTCCCGGGCTGATGGTTTCTGGTGTGTTACTCCTAGTGTTTCTTCAGGGTTCCCCCACTTGTGTTAGCTTTGCGAAGTATTCGTTTCTTCATCATAACTTGCCTTCAACAATGGTACATGACCCGGTTCAATGTCTGGTTCGGATCTTATAAACTGATGCATCTGAGTATCATCCCATAATTTGACAAGGCCTCAGAGGGGAGCCATAAGTCTATGTAACATTTTGATATGTTTTCATGCGCCTAACTTAGATCTTGTTGAAATAAAGCACTTTTCAAAGAGAAGTTCCTCTGTGGATGGGTCCTTGTGTGGGCGCTGGGCGGGGAGCCCTGCCTCTTGGGAGGGCCCGGGATGGGGAGGTGAAGCCACATCCAGGAAATAAGTTGATTTTCTTCCCTAAGGGTTAATGGTTTGAGCGGGCTCAGGCTTGGCTGTAATATTCCAAATAGGAAGTGAAATGAGAATGTCCCCTCGGAGTCTTGAGTTCAAGTCCTGCTGGAGCCAAGAGTTGTAGTGGTAAGAACTGAGTGAGAACTCCCATTTGATGAGGCTGGATTTTGCCCTGACTCTACCCCAGGCCTGTTTTGATCCGAGGGCCAAATCATGGAACCTTTTGGGGACTTGGTTTCCCCATCTCTAAAATGGCTGAGCCACTCTGTAGGGGAGTGGGGATCTGGGCTTGCCTCTGTTGGAGGCAGCTCCCTGAGGGGTTGCCAAATGTAAGATCCCAGATGAGGGCCCAAGTTCCACCCTATGGTGTGGGGCCAATGTGATGATTAATTCTGTGTCAGCTTGGCCAGGCCACGGTGCCCAGATATCTGGCCAAGCACTAGTCTAGATGTTGCTCTAAAAATGTTTTTTTTTTAGGGGCGCCTGGGTGGCTCAGTGGTTAAGTGACTGCCTTTGGCCCAGGTCAGATCCCAGGGGCCTGGGATCGAGCTCCGCATCGGGCTCTCTGCTCTGCAGGAAGCCTGCTTCTCCTGCTACCATTCCCTCTGCTTGTGCTCCCTCTCTCGCTCTGTTTCTCTCTGTCAAATAAAGAAAAATCTTTAAAAAAAAATTTAAAAAAAAAAGTGGTTTTTTTTAGATGAGATTAACATTTACATCAGTAGACTTTGAATAAACCAGATGACCTTCCACAATGTGGGTGGGGCTCATCCAATCAGTTGAAGACCTTAAAAGAAAAATAGTACTTCCCCTGAGGGAGAGAAAATTCTGCCTCCAGACTGCCTGTGGACTTGAGCTGCAACACTGACTCTTTCTTCCTCGGGTCTCCAGACTGCCATGTCCTGTTGGTTCTGTTTCTCTGGAGAACTCTAACACAGAGGGGTTATGTGGTTCGTTCACAACATTTGAATATATGATTGATAAGAGCTCTTCCTAAGAGCAAAAATAGTGACCAACATAATGTGGCCTCTAAAAAAAGCTAACAACCAAGATAAGATTTTTAACAATGCCCCCAAATGATACTTATATGTTTCTTTTATTTTTTAAAAAAATTTAAAAAGATTTTTCTTTTTTTTTTTAATTCATTTGAGAAAGAGACACCAAGTGATAGCATGAGCAGGGGGATGGGCAGAGGGGGAGGGAGAAGCAGATTCCCCACTGAGCAGGGACCCTGATGCAGGGCTCGATCCCAGGATCCTGGGATCATGACCTAAACTGCAGGCAGACGCTTAACCAACTGAGCCACCCAGGTGTCGCTATATGTTTCTTTTAAAAGAGAGAGAAAAGGGGGCGCCTGGGTGGCTCAGTCGTTAAGCGTCTGCCTTCGGCCCAGGTCAGATCCCAGGGTCCTGGGATCGAGCCCCGCATCGGGCTCTCTGCGCAGCAGGAAGCCTGCTTCTCCCGCTACCATTTCCTCTGCTTGTGTTCCCTCTCTCGCTGTGTTTCTCTCTGTCAAATAAATAAAATCTTTAAAAAAAAAAAAGAGAGAGAGAGAGAGAGAAAAGGATGACTGGGTGGCTCAGTTAAGTGTCCAACTCTTGATTTCAGCTCAAGTCGTGATCTCAGGGTCCTGGGATCAATAAAACCCCCATGCTGAGCCCCACATTGGGCTCTAAGCTCAGTGGGGAGTCTGCTTGGGATTCTCTCTCCCTGTCTCCTGCCCCTCCCCCCAAATCATTCTCTCTCTCTCTTTCTCTCTCTTTCTTTCTCTCTCTCTCTCTCTAAAATAAAATCTTTTTAAAAAAATGACAAAAGAGAGAAAAAAAATTTGGATGAATCAATGCTCCCCTTAAGTGTTGTTTTGATTTTTTATATTTAGAGTTTTCACTCCGAGCAAGCAGTAGCTTTTTAGTTGCTGAATTGAGTGAAACAGACGAGCAGACAGTTAAAACGCTTCCAAGGCAATGCGGTTTTTGTCCGGCTCAGACAGTGCACGTGGGTGATGAAGACAAAAGATAAACAGTCTGTCTGAGGTCCCACCAACACCCCTAATCAGGCAGTCAGCCTTACCGAAGTTAGAGTGCAGAAAATTACCCAGCAAATACCAATAACCTTCTCCCCAAGGAGCCAGCAGTTCTTGGCTTTCTTTATGGAAACGGAGTCTTTTTTTTTTTTTTTTAACATTTTATTTATTTATTTGACAGAGAGAGAGATCACAGGTAGACAGAGAAGCAGGCAGAGAGAGAGAGAAGCAGGCTCCCTGCTGAGCAGAGAGCCCGATGCGGGGCTCGATCCCGGGACCCTGAGATCATGACCTGAGCCAAAGGCAGAGGCTTTAACCCACTGAGCCACCCAGGCGTCCTGGAAACAGATTCTATGAAATAATTTGGTTTTGTCTATTTTAGGTAATGAAGCTAGTACTGAATGGAGTTTGCTATGAGCACAGACCTCGCTGTGCAGTGTTGAATGCATCTGAAGAGGTTTTGCTGAGATTCTTAGATACAAGCAAACCTACTGAAAATTGAACTTGGGTAAAATCGACATTGCTCTTTTCATTCTAAAACCGCGCAAAATAAAAATGATGACTTACGATTTAAGAGGCGCCCGGGGGTCTCAGTCAGTTAAGCTCAGGTCCTGATCTCAGGGTGCTGAGTTTGAGCCCTGTGTTGGGCTCCACAGCAGTCGTGAAGCCTACTTTAAAAAAATATATATATTTCTTATGATTTAAGTAGATACTTCAGTTAACTTTATTTATCTTTTTTAAAAAAAGATTTTATTTATTTGACATAGAGAAACACAGCAAGAGAGGGAACACAAGCAGAGGGGATGGTAGTGGGAGAAGCAGGCTTCCCGCCGAGCAGGGAGCCGGATGCGGGGCTCAATCCCAGGACCCTGGGATCATGACCTTAGCTGAAGGCAGACGCTTAATGACTGAGCCACCCAGGCGCCCTTTCAGTTAACTTAAGAAGCTTTAAAACCACGGGGCACTGGTAGGGACCACAAGTTCTGGTTTGCTCAGGAGGGTCTCAGGTTATGCCTGTCCCGTTGTAATTATCAAAATTATTTCTATTTCTCTCAAAATGTCCCAGGATGGCTGGTTAGTATCGTCACTCTGCGCGTGGGCTAGAAAAACAGCTCGCCGTAATTATAATGTGTGAGGTTGTCAAGATGGAACTCAAATTTACATTTTATGATAGAACTGAAATCTAAGCACATGTTTTGGTGAAAGGCAAAATATAATATGCATATTTTACTTTTTAAGATTATTTATTTTTAGAGAGTGCGCGGTGGGGCGGGAGAGGGGCAGAGGAAGAGGGTGAATCCTCCGCGGATTCCCTGCTGAGCGCAGATGGGGGGACGGCTCCATCCCAGGACCCTGAGATCCATGCCCTGAGCTGAAGGCAGAAGCTTTAACCCACTGAGCCACCCAGGCACCCCAATATACCTCAATTAAAAAAAAAAGGCCAAGTAGGGCTTTTTCTTCCTTCCTTCCTTCCTTCTGTGATAATGCTGCAGATAAAACAAAAACATGAATATTATTCATCCGTTAAAGGTATAATGACAAAGCTTTTGTAGAAACATGGAAGATATTATTACATACAGTGAATAACATAGCATGTTCAAGAGCATGGCAGGCTTCTAAGTAAGGTCAGTGAAGGGGCACTGCTTCTCCTTCTCCCACTCCCCCTGCTTGTGTTTCCACTCTCTGTGTCAAATAAATAAATAAAATCTTTAAAAAAAAAAAAAAGCCAACGAAAAAAGTGGCGTTGGAGTGCTAGGATTATGTTTTCTTTATGTTTCTATTACATTGGCTTTTAGATTAAAATTTCCTGCTGGTATTTCCAAAAACGTTGAGGGTCCAAAAGCATATATACGTCCAAAAAACACACACAGAACACAAACACTGGCCAGAACATGAAAGCCAGCAAGGCTCTCCTCCCCTAGCTGGGGTCCATCTTCTCCGAGAAGACTTAAGCCCTTCTTGTCCTCGGAGGCCCGTCATGCAAACGCAGTCCCTGGTGTGTGCATGTAACACACTGATGTAACAACACAGCCACACACACATACACACATACACATACACGCGTGCCAGAAAGCAAGGCTCACATCTGTAGTCCTAGGGCCTGTGAGAGAACCAGTAGGAGCCAGAGGGATGGAAGCTCTGTAAGAAACTGGGGAACAGGGGCGCCTGGGTGGCTCAGTGGGTTAAAGCCTCTGCCTTCAGCTCAGGTCATAATCTCAGGGTCCTGGGATCGATCCCCGCATCGGGCTCTCTGCTCAGCAGGGAGCCTGCTTCCCCCTCTCCCTCTGCCTGCCCCTCTGCCCACTTGTGATCTCTCTCTGTCAAATAAATAAAATCTGAAAGAAAGAAAGAAAGAAAGAAAGAAAGAAAGAAAGAAAGAAAGAAAGAAAGAAAGAAAGAAAGAAAGAAAGAAAGAAAAAGAAAGAAACTGGGGAATGCCTTGGGTTTCGGCTCAGTCACCCTGGACACTAAACTCCCTTTCTAATCATGCTCTCAATGCTTCTTTCAGGAATTAGAAAAGCAATAGCTTTTTAAAGGAGGGGGAAAAAAAAACAGCCCTATTATGAATTCTGGAAACCCGAGGCCATCCAGAATGTGCCGTCAGACTGTTGTCCTTGGGTTTCTGGCCTTCTGAAGTTCTCTTCATTAAGAACCGGGTCCCAGAGGCAGTACCCGCTCGGCTAACCGAGGCCTCATATGGTGGATTCTGGAAAATGTAGGCATTGTCCCCACCCTGGCACAGAGGACGGTCCCTGTTCCTCTGTCCTACCTCACGCACCAGAAGGTGTGCGATCCCGCGAGCTGCTCTGACCGACACCCCCATGGAGCAGGGGCTCACATTCTCTGAGGCCTGTAGGGGGGCAGGGGTCCAGGCACGGTGGCAGTGGAGATGACTTTTGGCTTCAGGGACATATCCAATTCACCTGTTTTAAAAATAATTACCTCACGTGTCCACCCGTACCCTACAAAGACACGTGCAGTAAGCCGACCTGAAGAACCCTAAATGAACCCAAATGATAGTAAGGGGTCGGGTTAGAATCCCCCACCCTCGAGGAAGCTTCAAGGGTCCTGAAGATTCTTGTACACTCCGCGCCAGTAGTTTTGAATGTTAGAATCAGCATCACCTGGGGAACTTCATTTTTTTTTTTTTTTAAAGATTTTATTTATTTATTTGACAGAGAGAGATCACAAGTAGGCAGAGAGGCAGGCAGAGAGAGAGGGGGAAGCGCTCTCTCTGGGATGGGATGTGGGGCTCAATCCCAGGGCCCTGAGATCATGACCTGAGCTGAAGGCAGAGGCTTTAACCCACTGAGCCACCCAGGCGCCCCTCACCCAGGGAACTTCTTAAAACAGATCGCTGGGCTCTACCCCCAGAGTTCCTAATTCAGCAGGGGGTAATGAGGCCGAGAATTTTCATCTCTGGCAAGTTCGCCCATGATGCCGACGCTGCTGGTCCACGCGAGGGGCTGTGTTCTAAACCAGTATGAGGTACCGGCTCTCAGTGTGGCTGGACTTTGCAATCACCGGGGAGTGATTTAGGGATTCAGGTTTTGTTCCCTTCAAGCGTGGCTCGGGCTCCAGGATTTCTAATATTGCCCCCCCTCCTCCCTACTCCCCCTTCTCCCCTGTGTGCGCTACATTTGAGAACCACTTCACCAAACAATCCTAAACGATGCCAAATGGATCCAAACAATCCTAAACAAACACAACTGCATGTGAAACATTTACACCCAACAAGCAATTGAAATGATCCTAAATTACTCTAAGATTCTTCAGTGCTATTAATCAACCCAAGCGATCCTGAATGAAGCTCAAAAACACTTCCTATACAGTGGGGGTACCTAGGTGGTTCAGTGGGTTAAAGCCTCTGCCTACGGCTCAGGTCATGATATCAGGGTCCTGGGATCGAGCCCTGCCTCAGGGTCTCCGCTCAGCAGGGAGCCTGATTCCCCCTCTCTCTGCCTGCCTCTCTGCCTACTTGTGATCTCTCTCTCTCTGTCACATAAATAAATAAAATCTTAAAAAAAAAATCCTATACAGCGAAGATCCTAAGTGATCATAAAATGACCTAACGGCCTAAAAGATCCTTAATGGCACCTAGAGGCCCTAGAGGGCCCTGAACCTCGAAGGAACCAATTCGAAACCTAAAGAGCCCCCATGATGTTCAGTGACCCTCAATGACCTGAAACCTTTAAAAGAATGCCAAAATCTTGGGACGCCTGGGTAGCTCAGTCCTTAAGCGTCTGCCTTTGGCCCAGGTCATTATCCCAGAGTTCTGGGATCGAGCCCCGCATCGGGCTCCCTGCTCTGTGGGAAGCCTGCTTCTCCCACTACCATTCCCTCTGCTTTGTTCCCTCTCTCGCTGTGTTTCTCTCTGTCAAATAAATAAAATCTTAAAAAAAAAAAAAAAGAATGCCAAAATCTTATCCAGCCTACCTAGACTTAAATGGTCTCATCCCACCTTATCCTGGGATCCCCTTGTTTCCTCCCTCCTCGATAGTCATTGTGTTTCTTCACACTCTTTGGCCTTGCTGTCCCTCAAACGTGTCAAGACTTTGCCTGCTTTGGGGCTTTTGCACTCACCACCCTCTCTTTCTGGAATATTCTTCCCCTGGCTCTTCACATGCTTGGCTTCTTTTTGATTCAGGTCTCAGCGCAACCCTCGCGTCCTAGGGAGGCTTTCCTTGGATGCCCTACCTCCATCAGCTACCCTCCTGCTGGTTACCCCTGCTTTCATTTTCCTCATCCCTGGCTGAATGTATTTGCTGATTTTTTTTTTATCTCCTCCACTAGAACCCAAACCTCATGAGGGTAACCCCAACACCTTACCCTGGGTGGGCACCTTAATAATATCTACGGAATGCACAAGTCAATATCTAGAAGTACCCTGAACACAAAAACCTTAAGATGCCAAGAGTGCCCACGCTAATAACAGCCTTAAGGTCTTGGCCCAAGTTTCTTAACAATCATAACCATTGGAATCCCCGCTAAAAGGACCTTGGACATCACAGACTCCCTAATGGGCCTTAAATCACTCCACATTCTCCCGAACCTTCTGGTATCTACATGACCCAAAATGGCCCAAGACTTCAAACACTTAAAGATCCTGAAGAGGCGTACATTACTGAAAACTTTAAATAAAATCCTAACAACTTTAACTAAAGGGTCTTCAACCACATTAAATGGTGCCAGATGACATAAAGCACCCTTACAAAGCTCTAAGCAACCCAGAAAGAACCTGAACGTTAGAAGTCTCTAAAGGATCTTCAATATTTGTGAATCCTAGATGACTCTCACTCTAAATGCATAAAATATTCTAAATGAAAAAAATGACTATTCCAAGGGCTCTAAAGAACCCCGTCATTTCAAATGCTCCACGGCTAGCATGTCTAACAACCCTAAGGCTCAAATGATTGGAAATGGTCCCAAATGGCCCCAAACCATCTTAGAACAAAGAGACTCTCGGTGGAGGTGGTGGGAGGGTGGGAATCTTTTTAAAATGTTGATTTGGTTTCAGCAGATCTGAGGGGGAGGCAGGAGACCCTGCCTTGTAGTAAAGGTAAAACTACTCCACTTTCTAAAATGTCCTCAAAGATCCTCAACAAAATGGAACCCTAAGTCTTAACCCTAAACACCCTAAAATTTCTCAAATGATGCTTAAAACAGGTTCCTGGTATCTTTGGGGGCCATTTCCCAGCCTACCCTTACTATGGAAAACTGGAATTAGTTTGGGAAAAATGAAGTTAGACCTATGCCTCAATCCTATGCCTCAAAATATCCTACATGACCCTAAACCAACTCGGGCAACTCTGAATGGCCCCGAGGTTCACAATGGACTCTAAAGGATCTTTGACCTTGCACCTCCCTAAATGCCTTAAAAATTCACATTTAAATGATTCTAAAACCTCACAGTCCAAAAGATCCTAAAAGACGCAAGAGAGCCTAATTACGCCTAAAATCCCAGACTCTCAAAACAATTCTAGTTAATCCAAAATTATCCTAAACCCAAATTGACCTTAAATCGTTTAAATGGAGATTAGCTCTAATGAGCCTGGCTTTCCCACGGTCAGCAACATTGGTGCTAACAACTTCAATGAACTTGATATTAATGACGCAGAGATCTAAAAACCCTAAGAGGCAATGGCACAGACTCTCTGCTGATGGCCTGTCTTGACCACGATTACCCCACACCCCAGTGACTCAGCATCCAGGCTCCAAAGAGCAGGGTTCTGTTTATAGACCTTGCCTTTAACCATGACCCAGGGAGGCAGTTCATGCTGAACCCAAAGACCCTGAGTTCCAAATGACAGGATTGATGTATGGTTGACTCGAACTCCCCTGATCTAACCCTAAGGCCTGATTATCCTAAACTGAGGACCCCGAACTGTCAACTCTGGAAAGCAGGCTAGAGCAAACCCTCATAGATGCTGACGT
The DNA here is from genome assembly GCA_028646535.1 of Procyon lotor. NCBI lineage: Eukaryota > Metazoa > Chordata > Mammalia > Carnivora > Procyonidae > Procyon > Procyon lotor. The sequence goes on from CM053610.1 coordinate 24,586,150, forward strand.
CAACCTTAACCTTATACTCTTCCCCCAATGATGCTATGCCTTCATCCTGATAATCCAAACGACGTGAGAACTGTGACAGAGGTTACCCTAGGGGAGGCGTACCTGGACCTAAACGTGACTTTGCCTCTGATATCCAGAGCCCTAAACCCTAATAACTCTGACCTTAAATCCTAAACACAGAAAAACGAGAAAGCAGTATTAAGGTAGCCCACGCGTGGCACCAGCAGTTCCTGATCTGGAACGTCACAGACCCTCCCCACAACACTCCTTACCCTGAGTTCCATGTACATACCGGTTACCTAAGGATCTAGTTAAAAAAGAAGATGAAGTAATACTCTTTAGAAGTTCACCCTGCTTTTGAGCTAGGACCCCCCAAATCCCTGGGGATCATACACCATGTTCCTCTCAATGTCATCACTGAAATTTACCCCGAGTTAAGATGAAAATAATGCAGATGATTTTAGGCTTTATGAAACTAGCTTTAAGCTGCCCTTAAAGTCATGATTTTGCTGTTCAAGGCCAAGGTGACATTCGGCATGGCTAGGGGAAAAAACGAAATCCCAGGAGCCGCCACTTCAAGGATAAGCCAGCTACAAGAATCCATACAGGATATTGTAAATGGACCCTGCTGAGTGGTCATGATTTAACCCGCTTTATCCCCCAAAAGGAAGATGCTCCAAAAATGTGTCCCCCGGGAGATCAAGATCTGTGATACTCTCTTTCTTGGGGGACATATCGAAAGATAATAATTTGGTTTCAGTGAACTACATAAAAGAGCTTAAAGTCCTGGCAATAAGGATGTGTTTCACTGTGTGTAATACTTTCCGTATTCAGAGTTTGTAGAGAAAGTATGTTAAAGTCTAGAGATGTAGCACAAGATCAGTTTCACTTTGTGAAAGTAGATGCCAAGACAGAATGTTGGGGAGCTCTTCGCCCCAAGCTGGTAAGAGGCATAGACACAGGATGGTATCACAACCCGATCCCTGTGTATCCCCCCACACACTGATACTTGGCATCTAAATTAAGTTCCCTCTCTGGGCACCTGGAGCTCCATCTCACCTGCGACCTCTGAAAGCCAGGGGAGAGCATACTTCAGAGTTCTCCCACCGAGGGGGGAGGGAGCTGGGGTACTTACGCACCAACTTCCATCAGGCATCGGTAGGGAGAGAGAGGGCTGCCCTTGGGGGCTGGGGTAGACATTAATTCCCTGGCATCTCTGGCTTTCAGAGTCCACGGGCAGAGGGAGCTATGGTGGCCAAAGAGAAGTCCACAGGCCGAGGGACACAAGTGTTGGCCGTTAGAGGTCAGGTGTGTGTGCACAGAAACAGCAAGTGTGTATGGACAATGTCTGCTGCACGAACTTGTGTCTCTGTATGCATTAAAAGCAGCAATTTGTTAGACGTGGATATTTAAACTACTCCACACTTTTGTAAACTTGCTTCTGTATTTCTTCACCTCGCTGTATTCTGGATGCTCCCAACAGAAAGGCTTCTCTTCTTTGCCCCAGGTGACACTCCAGAAATTTATTTATGGTCTACCTAAATAATCCATGATAACTTCCCTTTCTCAAGAGGTTTAAATTAATTGGCAGAGACGCCCTTTCCATGTGAGGTAACATTGACAGGTTCCTGGTGTCTTTGGGGGCCATTTCCCAGCCTACCCTTACTATGGAAAACTGGAATTAGTTTGGGAAAAATGAAGTTAGACCAAAAAAAGTGCCTGCAAGTCCTTGGATGACCCTGTTGAGGAGACAGGAGAATGCATATCAGTGGAAGCCTGGAACATCGCCCAGGCTTGGAAAACAAAGGTAAGCGAAATGGGGCCAAGGCAGGGCCGACCCCAGCCCCCCTGCCCCTAACACCCCGCTTCTCAGGGATCACTCTTTTCTTATAAGCCATCTCAAGGCCGCCCCATATTTATCGGTAATTCCCAAAGCACTGAGTGATCTCAGGAAGCTTCGGTACTTTCCCCCTGCTGTTCACTGAACACTGGAAACTATTAAGATCACATTAGGGCACAGAGAGCCAAGAAAGAGGGCGTTTGCATCTCTCAACAGTAAGCCCTTCCCGGGGGAAGGGCTGCTGGCAATCCAGGAGGCCAGGCCCTCCTCTGTGTCAGCCTTAATGACGTGCTAAAGTTGCCCCTCTGTTTTCTTGCTCCCTGTCCAGGTGATTTGTTCCAACTTGTCTCACCTTGGGTGAGGTCGTCTCCATTCTCAGGTGACAGCAGATGGCCCCATCTCAGATATTTAACTTGGCTTTTTCCTTCCCTAAGGAGGCCAGGCCACTGGGTATTTAAGAGCAGCCTTGAGCTCGTTTCCTTCATTCACCTCAGAGCTCACACTTGTCAAGACAAAGGTTATCTGCCTGGCAGGAATAGAGACTGAGGGCCTTTGGGGGACATACTGCTGAGTTTCCAGCCACCTGCCCACATTATGGAAACCCTTTGCCCTACAGACTCAGGGATATATTATACACCGTGTGGACCAATCAGGCATCTGTTTCCTGGAACAGCCGTCTTCCTTGGGCTGTGACCTCAGGTTGGCCTGTGCACCCCTATAACGGGGTATTTATGGAGCTCAGGCCAATAGTTGGGGAGTGCCCTTCCTGCTGATGGCAATCGGCCTTGTCCCTTTTCTTCTGACTCACTTTTTGGCTGTGTTCCTGGCCTTATTTTGGGAGCATACATTGGCGCCCACTTGTGGATCACCCTAGGCCTTGGGGCTCTCCAGGTGACCCTGGATCTTCCTGAGTCTTCTAGGTCCTGCCCGTTCCCTGCTACGCCTTCCACCTGTGGCCACCATGCCTTCCCTGGGCAGCTTGGAGTCCAGTTGCCCACCTGCTGCCCAGGTCATGCCTACCACCGGTCCTCAGGTAGCTGTTCAACTTGCTGCTTTCTCCTGCTCTTCCTTACGGTCTGCCTAGGGCCGATCAGATTGGGAAATTCTATCTTTCCTCTATCTGGTCCCCCAGGGGCTTCCAACTGCACTTAGAACAAACTCCTACACACCCTTCATGGCCCTCACCCCCAGCTCTCCTCAACCTCATCTCACACACCTGCCATTTTGCTTCCTTTGCTCACACCTGCCTCCCCGTGCCTTCCACACATTCTCCACTTGGGCCCTTGGAATGCACGGGCTCCTCTTCTTGCAGCATCTTGGTAGGAAGAGACACCAGATGTTGGCATGGCAAACTCACTCTAGCTCATTCTTAGTGTTCAAGTCTCAGCTCAGGTGTCCACCCCGCACAGGGAACATCTTGATCTAGGTAATGTCTTCCTTCCCATCACTCTTTTCATTATTTACTAAAAGTTTTTAATTGAGACAAAAGCTACAAACAATGAGATGAACCTAGCTTAAGTGTACAGTTCGGAGGGCTTTGACAGTTGTATGAATCTGTGTAGCAATATCCTAACCAAGATACCAACTTTCCCCAGTGCCTTGTTATCACGTTGCCTTGTTTCATTACTTCACTCCGCTCTGTAGGACATTGTCTTGCTTATTTATCTGTTTCCATCTCTACAGAGGAAACTCCCAGGAACAGGCCTCATCCGTCTGGTTTGTTCATTGCTATATTCCTCAGGTTCAAGACATCCTTCTTACTTGCACTGAACAAATGAATGATCTTTGCCATTTGTATGAGCAGATGATAACCCTTGGCTCCTAATGCTGCAGACTCCAGTATTCTGTGAGGTTACACTGCCCTCCTCTTGGTGGAACTGAATTCAAGAAGCAGCTTCCCTAGTGTGGGCAATACTCTTAGTTCCTGGACTCGAGGGCATGAACTCTTTCTTCTTCCTTGTGCTCTGCCTCACCATTTCCACACCCCACACCTGTCCGGTGTGAGAGCGCCATCTTGGAACGTCATGGTCAGGGTGATCAGACAGAGTCCAAAAGCTGAATGTACTCTTGTTAACCTTGGAATATTTGGATGATGCATGAGTGTGGGGGCACCATTTCTGTTTAGGCAGAATGTCCTCATAAAGCTTCTCCCTAAAATCAGGAAGAAGGTCTTATAAAAACCTGTCTCAGGATGTGGTAAAAAAAAAAACAAAAAAAAAAACATGTGGAGGCAGAGGGGGAGGGTGGCATCTCCAAGTGGTACCTTCTGGTTCTGCAACTCCATGAGGAGGACTTCATGGTCATTGCCTCATCTGCTATTAGCAGGGTGTCGCAGCCCAGCTTCCTATCCTGAGCTCAACCCTGGGAAGGATCTGGGGCTAAGAAAGGCAGGCCCATTTGTCAGACTGGGTGAGCCTGAGGGTTGATGAGGGTGTGGAAAGTGAACCCTGTGGAAAGCTTCGGTCTTCAGGTTGCCTGAGCAGCCCGCAAGGTCCACTGCGCCCATCAGGGTCAGTGGTTTTGGAGCTCCCCCTGGTGGTCTAGATGCTGCACTACTCTCACTCACCCACCTTTTCTGAGCAGCGGCCGCCAAAGCAGGGCCGGGAAAGAAAAGACTACAACCTCCATTTTAATTGCAATAATTGAATTTTTTAAATCTTAAAAATAGCAACATTTTGACCTTGGCGCCCTTCCATAGCTTGCGTGTCCGCCCTGTATCCCGTTGCATAAAATAAAAGGGGAAAGAGCACCCTGCGGGCACAGGAGAGCCCCCACACCCCGGAGGGTGGCTGGTGAGCCCTCCCCGGGCTCATTGTCTGGGACATAAAGATCTGACACATCCCTGGTGCATTCTGATGCTTTCTGCACCGGGCAGCTCTGGTTCAAACCCTTGTTCCACTATTGTGAGCCCTTGACTGCTCTCTGCTGACCTCCATTTCTTCATCTGTTTAATGAGGCAGCTGCGGGGATTGAAAACCTTTAAAACACTTAGACAAGCGCCTCGGTGGGGACTGTATAAGTGGCAACAACTACGATTTTTTAGTTTTTCTTAGTCTAAAGTCCTCACAAAAATCCCAAGGGGCAAAAAATATAGATCAAAGATAATATGAAGGGGGCGCTGGGGTGGCTCAGTCAATTGAGTGTCCGACTCTTGGTTTTGGCTCACGTCATGATCTCAGGGTCCTAGGATTGAGCCCCATGTCAGCTCTGTGCTCAGCGTGGAGTCTGCTTAAGGTTCTCTCTCTCCCTCTCCCTCTATCCTTCCTCCCTGCCTCTCTAAAATAAATAAATAACAAAAACTTAAAAAGATTTATTTATTTGAGAGAGAGAGATAGCAAGTGAGAGAGAGCACAGGCTGGGAAGAGGGAGAGAAGCAGACTCCCTGCCGAGCAGGGAGACTGACGCAGGGCTCCATCCCAGGACCCTGGGATCATGACCTGAGCCAAAGGCAGACGCTTAACCGACAGAATCACCCAGGTGCCCCCAATAAATAAATCTTTTAAAAAAAGATAATATGAAGAATGTAAATGCAGGAGGTCCAGAAGATGGGTCACTGGAATAAATGATACTTAAAAGTGTACGGATATACTTTACAAATAAGAATATTAAGCAGGGGCGCCTGGGTGGCTTAGTGGGTTAAAGCCTCTGCCTTCGGCTCAGGTCATGATCTCAGGGTCCTCGGATCAAACCCCGCATCGGGCTCTCTGCTCAGCAGGGAGCCTGCTTCCCCCCCTCTCTCTGCCTGCCTCCCTGCCTACTTGTGATCTCTCTCTGTCAAAAAAAAAAAAAAAAAAAAAAAGAATATTAAGCATATTACAAATGCTCCCTAGGGGGGTGTCCCTGTGAAAAGCTCAGGGACCACTGCTTCCAAACCTGGACAAGAGATGCCCTGCAGAGGCCTGGGCGTCGCCCCACACATGTCCCTCGATTTGCTCAGCAGCCCCGCTCGGGGTTACGCGGTGTTTGGCAGTTTGATGGTGTAAGGTTAGCACTCCGAACTCCGAAGCCAGAGTAACCCACTGTGCTCGCTGGCTGAGCTGGGCCTCCTCACGGCCAAGGCCGCTGGTTTTCATGCTCCCAGGTGATTTCCATGACGGTTTAACTTCTTGTCTACCCCACTCTCCTCGGAGGCGCAAGGGGAGCACCGGCAGCCTTTGTAACTTACCCTCTGGCTACCTCTGCCCTCTCCCTTCCCCGAAGGATAAACAGGTTTGAGGTAGGGGGAGTTTGGGGCCGGGTTCTGCACTGAACTTTCTCAGTTCTGCCTTGTCTGGGGCAGAGAAGGCCTTGCACGATCTTTGCCCTGATCAGGGCCATTTTCTTGGGCTTTTTCTGCCATTCTGGACAATAGTGTGGCTGTTGTAATTCTCAGGCTATGTCCAAAACAATTGCTAACAAGTACCTCTGAAACTTCATGTGATCAATAAACTGCATATGATTCTCCCTTGTTAAGCAAAAATGTGTCTGTGTTCGGGTCAATATTCTACAGAAGCCATTTCTGGAAATCCACCTGTCAGGATACCTTTGCAGACCATTGCTTGGACTTCAACATGGACTTATGGTTTGGAGCTTATTCAGATGCTAATAAAGGACTGGTTGACCATGTGTCACATGCCAGACGCTGTTCCAGGTGTTGTAGAGACCAGGTAAAGACACATGAGATGGACAAATTCCTTGCTTGACAAGGGAGGAACAAGGATATCAATCACAAATCCCAGAGGGTGACAGTTGACTGCTTGGCCCGATTTCTCATCCCTCCCTGCATCTGTGCTTATGGGTAGAAGACACTTCTCCACTCCTTGATGTTAGGATTAATCACAAGACCTTCTTTGCCCCGTGGAATGTGGGTAGAAGCCACAGAGTGTCCGTGTTGAGTCGAGGTCTTAAGAGATGTCCCACCTTTCTGCTTGCTCTGTTGTCCCCATGCCGCTGCCACAAGAAAACGTGCCCAGTCTAGTCCCAATGGGAAGATGAGAGACATCCTGGGGAGCAGAGCCCCCCCAGTTGACTCACAGTCCTCCCGGGAGGAGCACAGCTGTCCAGCCTTGCCCAGCCTCGCAGTTAAACCCCGGCCAACCCGCACGAGCCTGCTTTGAAGCCAAGGAATTTAGGGGTGGCTTGTTACACAGCAGTAGCTGGCTGATACAGGTGCTTTGAAGGGAACAAGGAGCTGGGACAGTTGAGGATACAGCAGAAGGAAGCTGCTCCTGGTGGGATGGCCTGGGAAGGTCTCATGTAAGGCCGCTGCTCCGGCTGAGTCCTGAAGGTTAAGAAGGAGCTTTCCACACAGCAAAGGGAGTGGAGTAACAACAGACAAGGTCCCGAGGCTGGAAAGAACTTGAGTTTCAGAACCTGACAGAAGGCCTGGGGGCCACATACAGACAAGTCGAGGGGAGCCTACACCAGGCGATGACCATGGCCTTGTGGGGAAGCGAGTGGATTAATAAAGCATTCCAAAGTAGACATCAAGGGACCACGGCTTCTGGTTAGAGGCACGAAGGAAAACTACCCCCAGCTACCGATTTCCCTCCCCCAAAACCATTCCTGGAAAGGCAGAGGAGAGAACGGAGGGTGAGCAGCCGGCGGGCACGGGTGCAGCGCTTGAGCGAGAGGGCAGAAGGCACGGCGGCAAGGGGCTTACTCATAATTGCTGAGCACTTGCTACGTTCTAGACCCCACGAGAAGCCCTCAAGGGTCTCCCGCCGACCCCAAGAAGTAGATCGTTATCGCCCCCTTGCTGATGAGATGGTGACACCCGGCGGATGGGGGACCTGCTCAAGGTCAGACGCAATGGGCGGGCACAAGGTACAGAGTGATCTGGGGTTCGGTTCCTCGTGGTCTCTGTGTGGGGCTTGCCGCTGCGAGGCTTGTCGGAGGT
>CM053610.1:24594367-24637681 GCA_028646535.1 Procyon lotor
GGCCCCGCTGGAGGGGGCGAGTGCCCACAGAAACACTCGGCGAGGCCAACCCACGCCAACAAGCCAGTACCAGGAGTGAGGAAGCCGCACTTGTGATCAGACTCTGTCCTCTCTAGTCCCGACTCCAGGCCAGGGCCTGCCAGACAGCCGGGCAGCGGGCGCCTGCTCCCCGGGGGTGTGCCGCCAGAGGGTGAGACCTGCCTCCGTCTCCCCAACACCACACGGGGACCCCGTGGCCCCGGTGGGAGACAGGCAGGCATGAGGGGCACCTACCAGCAACACAGCGCATCCGGGAAGATGCGATCGAGGCAGAGGAAGGGACGGGACAGCCTGGAGAACTGCAGCTCTGACTGCGGCTCATTCACGAATCCTCTCCGGAAAGTCAGTGGTGGGCGCAGGAGAAGGAGGCCGCCTGCCTGGGGTAGAAGCCGAGGTGTAAGTGGGGAGAAGGTGAGAGCCAGGAGCTCTGTCGTCACAGGTTCCCAGGGCACAGGGCACACGGGACACACCCAGCGCCTCAGGCCAACGTGCCCAGGTAGACCGGCAGGCCCCTCACCCCCAAGTGAGCTGAGAGGCAAGAGCCAGCACGTGGCCTCCGGGGAAAAGAACCCAGTCTCTGTATCCCGAGCACAGGAACTGTCCTCGGGCTGTTCTGCGAAGACTCTAACTCAAAAAGGTTAAACTACGGGAACCAAAAGAAAATTTCAACTTGGAACAGAAAAATAATTAAAAAACAAAACAGTTGCTATTTTTAAAAAAGGGAAACAGGGTCACACAATTACATGACGAAAACGGACAGACGCCAAGAGAGGACAAGCTCGGGGTGGTGAAGAAGCAACAGAGAGAAGGGAAAACCCAAGGGAACAGAGTAGAAAGCGAAGGTGGAGGACAAGCCCGAGAAACACGGAGAGACAAGGGAAGGTCCAGAAAGGCAGCAACAGTGGACAGAGGAGAACCATGGACGGACAAAGGCAAAGAGCAAACCCAAGACACGAATAACCAGCCAGTGCTCCTCGGGCAGACAGACGTGAAAAGAACAAAGACGCCGATCACACGGGACTCCGTTTCCGTGAAATGTCCGGACGGGGCAAGTCCACCGTGAGACAGACAGCGGGTCGGTGGTTGCCTAGGCCTGTTCACCGTCAACGTGGCCCAGATTTCACGGGGCAGCCACGGGGCGTGGCCAGTGTGGAAACCAGGCAGCTGCTGGGGGGGGGGGGGCAGGAATGGGGAGGGACTGCTAACGAGTCTGGGATTTCCGCATGGGATGAAGAAAATGTCCCAGACCTGACGGTGACGGTGACCCGAGCCCGAGTCCCCACGAGCTGCCCGCACAGGGGGAACGGGAGAACTCTGCGGTGTGTGGGTGCTAGCCCGGGAGAACTGCTGCATAAAGAGCAAACGGGCTTCAGGACGTGAGAAAGACAGAGACTGGAAACCAGCTACTCTGAGATTAAAATCTGAGTAGAGAGAGCACGAAGGCACTCCAGGTTCATGCAGACGTCAGAGAGAAGAAATCCGTTCTTGGACACATTCTGGCAAAATAATTCAACTACAGGAAGAAAAAGTTATAGAAACACCGAGGGAGAAGGAGAAAGTGTTTGGGTTACTCACTTAAGTGATAGCAACAAACAAGATGAACCCCAGGATTTTCCAAGGCAGCATGAAAATGCCAGAAGTCTATACAAAATGAAGACGGAGAACTGAAGAAGAGGTTTTCCCAAAGAATTTTATACCCAGACAGGCTGCTCTTCGTGTGAGAAAACAAAACAAAACAAAAAATGCAACCTCAGATATGCAGGGGCTCAGAAGGGGGTGGGGGTGGTAGGCTGAGGCTATTATTCCAACCACCTGAGAGGCAACAGTCAGAGAGGCCCATAATACAGGGCTGCTAATCACATATGCCAACCAAAACCATCAAGGTCAGGACAAAGCTAAATAATGAAGGTCAACCTGATTATAAAGCTGAACCTATATGATAGGTTCAAACGATATGTCAAATCATTCTGAGCATATGCTAGGTTACGTGAAAAATGTAACTAATAACAATAAAGCAGATCCAGCAAGATTACATTATTGAAGACTGAAGATAGGCACTAAGATAATGCTCAAATGCACCTCCCAAACAGGCAGGACTTTTAAAACACTGTCAGATCTTAGCAATAATTATGGAGAAAACAGGGGTTTTTTTTGGGGGGATGATCTTTCTGTTTTTGTTTTTTAGTGTTTACTTAAAGGAAGCTACTATTAAAATCTGAAACAGATTACATACTACAACACAAACTAACTCTATAAATGAGTTAAATTCGAAGTATTCCTAGATGCGTCAGAATACAAATGCCAATGCCCAAAAATACACCTTAAGCAAAGTGAAACAAAAATAAAGCAAGGTTAATGCTGCCTCGTTATTTTTTAAATATCAGACACAATAAAATCACGCCAGAAGTATTAACAGGGGAAAAGAAGGAAAGAATTCACAACAGAAATACTATGTCGATTTTTATATTCCAAGCATTATTTCACTGAAATAAAGCCCATATTGGCTAACAATACGGAAGAAAGGACCAACAGTTCATAAATGTACCTAAGTGTCTCCAAGAAGATGGAGACAAGATTGTGGAGGGACAGGGGCACAACTCAATCTCCATGTGAGCTTTATTTTTTATTAATGAGAAAATGTGACCAATTTAATGGATAAGGCTAACATAATAGGTACCAAACTGTGCAAAACCAGAAAACAGAGCTTTACTTTCACTGGTTAAAGAGCATTTGCGAAAACTGGCCATCATGCCAAATGAAAAGTTCAATGCCCCACGAAAATGAGTATTTATTATTTCTCATTGCCTGACCATAATGCCATAAGAGATCAAAAGAATTATTAATCAACAAAGTTGTAACAACTTCAAAATTTTCATCCTTTCTCCCAAATTACTGTTGGGTCAAAGATGAAACTGAAACTGTAAAAACACCCTTACGACAAAAAAGAATAAATAAGACAATACCCTAAAGGACAAGAAATGAGAGAAAGAAAAATTGGCTAGAAAAGCAAAAAAATAAAAAATAAATTGGGTAGATACATCCGAGAAGTTTCTTGAATAAGCCTCCCAAAGCCAAGGCAGGTAGAAACCTTCTACTCCGAAATACATGGGCACAGGTAGCTTCCTAAGTAAATGTCTGCAAGCACTAAGGAACAGGAACTTCCTAGGCTATTTAGCTCCAGACAACTGGAGAAGGAAAAAAAAAAGCCTATCAGCCATTTTAAAAATCTAGCATCATCCCAATCACAAGCTTGATAAAGAAAAAGAAAAAAAGCTAGTATTACAACTCACATCAATGGGTAGAAGAAAAAAAGCCTGTAAGATAAACAAAAGCCAAAAAGTCATGGGATAAAACTTAGCATCAATTTTCAAATAAAACTCTTAGCACATTCAACACAGGAGAAAAAAGGTCCTCAAAAAGAATCCCCATCTCGTGTCACAGCCAATGAAATACATGCCGTGAGAAACCCCAGGAGGTGTCCATGAAACCCAGGATCAGAAGGAGTCCAATAAACTTCATTATAGAAAACTGTCCTAACAATTACAATAAGAAAAAGGTTTTGAAGTACTAATACTGGGGGGCGCCTGAATGGCTCAGTCGGTTAAACACCAGCCTTCGGCTCAGGTTGTGATCGTGGGGTCCTGGGATCGAGCCCCTCATGGGGCTCCCTGCTCAGACGGGGAGTCTGCTACTCCCTCTACTCTTCCCCACCCTTCCCACTTGTGATCTCTCTCTCCAATGATTAAATAAAATCTTTAAGAAAAATAAAGTGCTGGGGCACCTGGGTGGCTCAGTCGTTAAGCATCTGCCTTCAGCCCAGGTCATGATCCCAGCGTCCTGGGATTGAGCCCCGCATCCGGCTCCCTGCTCAGCGGGAAGCCTGCTTCTCCTGCTACCGTTCCCTCTGCTTGTGTTCCCTCTCTGTGTTTCTCGCTGTCAAATAAATAAAATCTTTAAATAAAAAAAAAAAAAGAAAAGAAAAATAAAGTGCTAATATTGGAAAATGAAAGACAAAATAATTATTTATGGGTAATGGGTCTAACTCAGAAAATGAGTTTAAAAACCTAGAATAAGATACGTCAGAAAGGTAGGGAGTTACAAAATGAAAAACAGAAAAAAAATCCCAGCACCAGCATTAACTTGTATTAATTCCTCTTTTTTGTGAAGTATTGTGTATGCACATGGACAAGTACCCTAGGAAAGTAGACGGCAATACACCCATTACTTTACGGTGGTCATTTCTACAAAGCGGGATTCTGAGTATTTCTTCTTTGTGTTCATCTGATTTTCTAAGTTTTATGCCCCTCCCACTGTGTGGAAGAGCACTGCACCTAAGGAACAAATTAGAAGCAGCTCAAATCTTAGTACCTATAAGGTTAGTAAATTTTGGAACAAAAAAGGATGCAAAACAACTAAAAGGTTATAAACTTAAGACAAATACTAAAAAAAAGTTTAACTTTTCAGAAATAATTACATATTTGAAAATATGTAATTTGATTAATGCAATCTCTACTTCATGTTTTCCTTTTAAGGACAAAATCTAAATTGTTTTGAAAAATACCATTCCTTATAGGTTGTTATTATTTCTCTTTCCAAATAAATGTTATATGTTGACATTTCAACGCTGAAAAATGTTGAAAAACTGAGTAAAACAACAAAGAATGTTTAGAATTATCAGGGGGACAAAAACTGCTCTGATTCTGTAATGAGTCAACCTGGGTGTTAAAAAAAAAATAGTTCTACATACACAAACAGCAAATGCATTGACTAACAGCACCCCCTAGTGTTACAACACTTAACTAGCATATGGTAAAGTAAATTGGAGAACAAAACCGTTTCAAAAAACTAGTTTGGGGGCGCCTGGGTGGCTCAATCGATAAGCCTCTGCCTTCGGCTCAGGTCATGATCCCGGGGTCCTGGGATCGAGCCCCGCATCGGGCTCCCTGCTTGGCGGGAAGCCTGCTTCTCCCGCTACCATTCCCTCTGTGTTCCCTCTCTCGCTGTGTTTCTCTCTGTCAAATAAATAAAATCTTTAAAAAAAAAAAACAACAACTAGTTTTTATAGTAAACAGAATAGTAAAATTCTTTAGTAAACAGAATTAAAAAACATTTCATATACAACTTATTTCCAACTATGCATTGTTTTGATTTGTGTGGCAGCTTCTATATTTCATCAGAAGTGTCAGAGACCAGCACGTGTCTTCCAAGAGTCCTATCTCATCAACTGTTATAAAAACCCTTGATTGGGACGCATGGGTGGCTCGGGTCATGATCCCAGGGTCCTGGAGATCAAGTCCCACATGGGGCTCCCTGTTCAGTGGGGAGCCTGCTTCTCCCCCTGCCTGCTGCTCCCCCTGCTTGCATGCGCTCTCTGTGGCTCTCTCTCTCTCTCTGACAAACACCTTTAAAAAAAAATAAAAATAATTAAATAATTAAAAAATTAAACCCCTTGATTTTGTGCTGGGCACACAACCGACAAAATTCAGGCAACATTTCCCAGCTTCCTCTGCAGCTAGACATGGCCACATAACCAAGTTCTGGCCCATGGGATGTGAGTGGAAGCATGAAGCATGTCCTCATGCTTGGCCGCAAGAACCACCTTGAGCCATATTGGTCAATCAGTATGCTAACAATGGTGAACCAGTAAGAAAAAAAGGAGCCAGATCACATTTTGGAATAAGACCAGTGTCTTCTATTTCATATCTGGTTATATTAGAACTGCCTGAACTATACTCTTAAAACAAACAAACAAAACAAAACATGTAGAGACACAATCTGGCAAGACAACACATTTTGGAATAAGACCAGTGACTAAATTCTCAAAGGGAAAGGGCTCAGTACGTATTTCAAACCCGGATGAACGTTGATGAGCGTTATTTTCCTTCAAAGGGAAGCATCGTGGTAAAGGGTAAACATCTGGGAGAGATGTCTAAATTCACTGTTCACCTTAAATTCGCTTCTCTGACATTTAAAGGCCGGCCACTGGTTCATGGTCTCAAAGCACAGCTCAGAATTTGTGCTGACAGTGCGTGCCAGAACTCCAGCACCGAGAGTAAAATCAAGCTTATCCAACTCTCAAAGCCAACGCACTGGGAAGACTGTAGCCTCCCAACCCAAGGTACCCAGCACGGCCTGGTCAGCACCATGCAGCTGAGCACCAGGGTCAGCAGCAAGAGCACTGCACCGGGAGTCCCGAAGCCGGTCCACGGGCACGGCAGTTTAAGTGCGGGGGTCATTAACTAGCAGGCCTCAAACCTCTTGCTCTGTAAAATAAGGATGTTGACCTACATCTGAGGTGTCAGCACCTCAGTGTTTCGTAATGCATCAAGCACTCTCAAATTAAATCATATTCGAGGGCTGGGGGGGTAGAATTGCAAGAAGGTGGACAATGTCATTAAAATGGGGACTGCATAGTCTTCACTGTAAAGTTTTAATACATATTTTCCAGAAATAAAACCAAAGAAAAAAAGTCCAATCGGTAAATCAAAGAGACCATAAAGAACTTTGCTGACAGCAAGAAAAACACCTTTACCAAATTCTCCAGCAGCAGCCTGCAAATGCTGCACTAAACTCTACCACCGCTCGTACCACCCTTTGGTGATTCTAACACATCTAACAGAATGCTCTGATTCTGAATTAAAGGAGGGGAAAAAAAAATAACTCAAGACCAAGGAGAGCAAAAATCTATTACTTCAAGTCCTTTTTAAAATCCAGTTTTTAAAATTTAATACTTTGTGTTAAAAAATATGACATACTGGGACGCCTGCGTGGCTCAGTTGGTTGGGCAGCTGCCTTCAGCTCAGGTCATGATCCCGGGGTCCTAGGATCGAGCCCCACATCGGGCTCCCTGCTCGGCAGGGAGCCTGCTTCACCCTCTCCCTCTGCCTGCCTCTCTGCCTGCTTGTGTCCTCTCTCTCTGACAAATAAATAAATAAAATCTTTAAAAAAATATATGACATCCTTACTAGAATAGCTGAAACACAAAACTGCTGAGGTTTTTGCTTAGATGCTCCACCACGTGCTGATAAGAACACAGAGCGGCTGGAACGATCATACACTCCTGGTCAGGATGTAAAACGGCACAAACACTTTGGAAAAACAGTTCTTACAAAGTTAAAAGATAAATTTAACCCTATGACCCAGCAATAGTACTCCTAGCTCTCTATCCAGAGAAAGGAAAACTTACATTCAGTCAAACACCTGCACGTGAATGTGTATGGTGGCTTTATTTATATTAGCCAAAACCTGGACTCATTCACCTTTGGCTAGTGAATGGATAAACCCACAGCAGCATGACCCTGTTAATGAGAGGTCGTTCCACACCCGCCAGATAAGGCCGGTAGAAAGGCGCTTAATAATACCAACTGCTGCCAAGACTCTGGATAAACAGGAACTTTCCCACTCTGTTGCCAGAGATGTAAATTGGTTCAAACACTCGGGAGAACAATTTGGTGGCATCTAGTAGGTGGTAGGTGTGTGTGCACTATGATTCAGCAATGCCACTTTTGCAGCACCTTGACTCTGCTTTTAACAGTATACAACCAACTCATCAACAGAATATGTAAGTTCTGAGGCTTAAACAGAACGTAAAAAGAGCACTTAAAATGAACTCTGTCTAGCAGCCTGGGTCAACATGCCTTGAGAACATTCCTGAATGAGCAAGCATGTTGCAGAACACAGACCACATGAGATCTATTACTTAAGGTTTTAAATCATGCAGGCAATACTGAATGGATGTGGGTTTATTGGTATATAAACGTGTAATACAAAAGTAAAAATACAAGGGGCACCTGGGGGCTCAGTCACTTGAGCTTCCGACCCTTGATGTCGGCTCAGGTCATGATCTTGGGGTCCTGTGATCAAGCCCCGCATGTCGGGCTGGTTGTGGAGCCTGCTTGAGATTCTGTCCCTCTTCTCCTGCCCCTCCCTGCCTTCTCTCTTCCTTATAAAAAAAAAAAAAAAAAAAAGGTAAAAATATGGGAGAGAAGGGAAGGAGAGGACACTAGCAAAGAATACAAAGACGAAATCCAAAATGTTTTATTTCCTTTAAAAAAAAGACCTAAAGCAGGGGTGCCTCGGTGGCTCAGTTGGTTAAGCAATTGCCTTCGGCTCAGGTCACCATCCTGGAGTCCCTGGAACGAGTCCTGCATTGGGCTCCCTGCTCAGCGGGGAGCCTGCTTCTCCCTCTGACCCTCCCTCCCATCCCAAGCTCTCTCTTTCTCTTTCAAATAAATGACTAAAATAAAAAATAAAATTAAAAGAAAGACTAAAGCAAGACAATAGCATGTTTAGATTTATTATACCTGAGTATCTGGCATAAGTGCTCATCCTTTCATTTTCTTTATATCTGAAATTTCACAATTTCACAAATTTCACAATTAAACTCTTACACAAAACAGACACATAAAACCTGATACAAGTAGTTGCCTGCAGAGAAGGGAGCTGTAGTCAGACAAGAAGGAGACTTAATTGCCTTGTCTGTCCTTGAAAGTGCTTAGAGTTTGTTCCATGTGGATCCACACTATCCATTTTTCTTTAATTATAAATAAATTTCATGTCCTCGTCACCTCCAACCCCACCTCCCCCTCAGGGGGGAAAATGTCCATCTACAGTATTTTCATCTAAGATAAGGCAAGGCTGCTAAAGAGGCGACGGCTTGCCCAGCCCTCACTGTGCCCCACATGGGCTCTGTCAACTCGAGAGGCCATTTCACCTGCCACTGCCTGAGGGTTGGGCCATTTCTAAGACTCTACCTTCTGTGAAAACACAAACGTTGTCTCTGTAAACCAGGGATCACAAGTCCTAACGATGCCACTGGGAGCAGGAAGTGGTTCTCCCGTGGCCCTGACAGGAAAACTTCCAGGATGTACGAAAACAGCTCCGCACAGACCAGCTGCAGGGTTGCCTCATATCCTCTGTGGGACAAAGTGGGCAGAGATGTATACAGATAGCCACGGTTTCTCAACGCTTGATGAGGGAGGAGGGCAGGACATTGAGGGAGCATCTATCGGATGACTTGTTTTCTTAATGAACCAAGAAGTGGAAGTCATGGTGGAGAGGAGAGGAGGAGGACGAGGACACTGGAGAAAAGAGGAGTGAAAGGACTCACATAAGGAAAAAGGAAGAAAGAAAGAAAAAAAAAAAAAAGTCAAGGGTCTGGCTGAGCCCAGAACTTGTAAATGGGTGATGGAGAAAGTCACTTTGATACCCGGTTTCTCTCCAGCAGAGTCTAACAGGACAAGAAACGTGGAAAAACTAAAAACCAGGACTGTGCCACTGAAGAAGGCTTGGTAAGTCACCCAGACAGTTCAGTGAGGAAATCAAGATGTCAGTAAGAGGCCAGTCACCTGACCCCTGGGGCACTCACAGTGGGTACGAAGGGTGAGGAAGGGAAGAGAAAGCCAGGGAGTGCCAAGTGCCTGAGGGGAGGAGAATAGGAATCGGGAGAGGACGAAGGACACCTAAGGAAGGACGGGATGTGGGCAGAGATTCCCCAAGTGTCGTATGTGAGAGGGCAAGGCTCAGGAGAGCCAGAGTAACGGGAAGTAAAACTCCCAGAAAAGATCCCATGAAGGGAAAGTGAGGTGCAGAGGCCTGAGGAGCCGAGAACTCAAAAACAGCGTCAGAAGAAACCGTGGAGAGACAGCAGAACAGGAGCCACGTTCTCAGTAGGAATGGCCAAGAAGTTGGCAGGTGAAGGCAAAAAGGTAAGCAGAGGGGGCGCCTGGGTGGCTCAGTCGTTAAGCATCTGCCTTCGGCTCAGGTCATGATCCCAGGGTCCTGGGATCGAGCCCCGCATCGGGCTCCCTGCTCGGCAGGAAGCCTGCTTCTCCCGCTACCATCCCCTCTGCTTCTGTTCCCTCTCTTGCTCTGTCTCCCTCTGTCTAATAAAAAAAAAAAAAAAAAAGGTAAGCAGAGGCTCGGTTCACAGACTGGGGCAGCCTTCAAAATGGCAGGCATTGCTGAATCCCGGAAGGAGATAACATCCAGAGAATTCACACTTCGGATTTTTGCTTAAATGACCAATTCCTCAGAAAATCCTTCCCAGACCCCTTAAGATCCAAATCCAATCGCACACTTCCGTTTGCTCTTCCCTCCAAAGCAACAACCACGATTCACACCACATATCCCTCACTGTTCAAACATACGCTCTTCCTGAGTTCACACAATGAGGAATCCACATCTTTTTGAATCTACGTGGTTCCTAAATTTAGGCTAACAAAAAAATATGATTTCAGAGAACAGCCCAGAGAGCCACCAGGTTAGCAAGGCAGTTCTCTGGGAAACTGGCTTCAGAACACCTTACCACATATCGTTAAAAGTAGTCTGCTTGGGGGGCGCCTGGGTGGCTCAGTGGGTTAAAGCCTCTGCCTTCGGCTTAGGTCATGATCTCAGGGTCCTGGGATCGAGCCCCGCATCGGGTTCTCTGCTCAGCAGGGAGCCTGCTTCCCCCTCTTCCTCTGCCTGCCTCTCTGCCTACCTGTGATCTCTCTCTCTCTCTCTCTCTCTCTCTGTCAAATAAATAAATATCTTTTAAAATTTAAAAAAAAAAAAGTAGTCTGCTTGGGGAGACCTGAGAAGTCTGTGTGGCTCTAAGAATTCCTAATACTGTCAAAATTCCCTTTATTTTCTAATTTAATGTGATTCTCACTGTATTGCTGATGGGAGTCTAGTCATGTATAAACTTTCTTATAAAAAAAATGTGAAAAGTCTAAAAGAGCACAAATAAAATTAAAATGCATTGCTTATAACTCCTTCAACAAATCTTAAGATTACTGAATAATTGTTTAATGTTCCTTCAGGAGGCAGGCACTTGGATAAATTGCTAGTGGGAGTAATAATTGGCTTAACATTTCTAGATGGCCATTTAACAACATCAGAAGCTCTAAAATACACATAGCCTTTGACCCAACAATTCTACTCTTAGGGAATTTAACAAAATAATTAAATAGGCTCAATTTTTTATTATGAGTACATTTACTAAAATAATGCGAAGAATAATCCAAACCTGAAGGGGGAAATATTAATGCCTAAACTGGTTGGTTAAATTGTGGATCCTTTCTGGGGTATCTGGGTGGCTCAGTCGGTTAAGCATCTGACTCTTGATTTCAGCTCAGGTCATGATCTCAGGGTTGTGAGATCAAGCCCCTTGTCAGGCTCCACACTGGGCATGAAGCCTGCTTAAGATCCTCTCTCTCCCAGGGTGCCTGGGTGGCTCAGTCAGTTAAACGCCTGCCTTTGGCTCAGGTTATGATCTCAGAGTCCTGGGATGGAGCCCCTCACCCAGCTCCCGGCTCAGCAGGGAGTCTGTTTCTCCCTCTGCCCCTCCTCCTCCCACATGCTCTCTCTCTTAAACAAATAAATAAAATCTTTAAAAAAAAATTCTCTCTGGGGCGCATGGGTGGCTCAGTCGTTAAGCATCTGCCATCGGCTCAGGTCATGATCCCAGGGTCCTGGGATCGAGCCCCGCATCGGGCTGTCTGCCCGGCAGGAAACCTGCTTCCCCTGCTAACATTCCCTCTGCCTGTGTTCCCTCTCTCATTGTGTTTCTCTGTCAAATAAATCTTAAAAAAAAAAAATTCTCTCTGATACCCACCGCCCCCGTCCTCCCACCCCTCTCCCCCTGCTCTCACAGTCTCTCTCTAAAAAAAATCTGTGGATACGTTCTTAGAACATTGTGGAGATTTAAAAACTGGTACCAGAAGTACTCAGTGACATGGAAAGAAATGTGCCAAGTGTGTCCCTGAGTGGAGGAAGACGCAAGTTACGAAACACACACGACATCCCCATTACAGCATGTACACACACACGGAAAATGGAGGGAAAATGACCAAGTGTTTTGTAATTTTGTGATCACCTCCAGATGATAGGATTATGACTTTTTGCTCCTATTTTTCTAGAGTGTATGTATCATTTTAAAGATTTTTTTTAAAGTAATCTCGACATCCAATGTGGGACTTGAACTTACGACCCCAAGATCAAGAATCGCAGGCTCTATGGACTGAGCTTGCCAGGTGCCCCAATTTTAATTTTTAACCTTAAGTCATTGCCTATGGACAATATAAAGTAAATACAAGTAAGATAAACTAGAAGGAGAAAGTACAGCACTCAAATCCCTGTAATGAGATGCTCAGCCTCTCATTTCCAAGAACTTGCTGACAGAAGCTGAGTAAAGAAACCAAAGTGTGGGGGCACCTGGGTGGCTCAGTTGGTTGGGCAGCTGCCTTCAGCTCGGGTCGTGATTCCAGGGTCCTGGGATCAAGTCCCGCGTCGGGCTCCCTGCTCAGCGGAGAGCCTGCTTCTCTCTCTCCCTCTGCCTGCCACTCTGCTTATTTGTGCTCTCTCTGTCAAACAAATAAATAAAATCTTTAAAAAAAAAAAAAAGAAAGAAACCAAAGTGTGGTCAGAAGGGAGGCGTTCCCAATGTTCTGCAAACTTACTGTGCTCAGGAACTCCTGATTTTCTTCTATTTCCTCATAGCCCTGTAACTACTTCTAAAGGCTGCTGTGTGGGGGTTTTTTGGGTTGTCTTGTTTTGTTTTGTTTTGAGAGAAAGCGAGTGAGCAAGAGAGAAAGCAGATACGAAGTGGGGGCAGGCAGAGGGAGAGGGAGAAGCAGACCCTCGGCTGAGCAGGGAGCCCAATGCGGGGCTCGATCCCAGGACCCTGAGATCAGGACCTGAGCTGAAGGCAGCTGCTTAACCGACTGAGCCACCCAGGTGCCCCTACATACTGTTTTTATCTAAAAATAGTAGTGTACTTCATCACATTTTTCTAGGTCATCAAATTCTTTATTTAAAAGAAGTGAGAGGGCGCCTGAGTGCAGGCTGCAGAGCTGACGGTACAGCACAGGACTACAGGGTTTGTTCCGACGGGTGGGGTAGCAGACCCGGCCCGTGTCACATGTCGTGTCACATGTCGGTGTGTTCGCTAACAATCTAAGTACTGGAACCCACTCTCTCGGTGTGGTCTGATCATGATTACCATGGTTGTATACTCTGCCTGACTTTTCTCTTTTCCTGGTGTCCGCTTTTCCTGATGGAGGGGAGCAGCTGCCATAACCTAACTGCCCTTCCCTGGAAGGCGGGAAGGACCCAGATGTGGGAAAAGCCAAAGCAGAAGAAATCCACGGGCTACTGGCGAGCACAAGCTGAAAGGTCATTAGGAGAGCCAGGGGCTCAGCACTGGAAGCTCAGAGCCAGCGCAAGAAACCTAAATAAAACTAACAGTGTCCTTCCAAGGGTCTCAAATCCAGACGGGCTTTGTAACTACTGAATTGCAGGTTCTGGTTTTGTATGGCAAAGTAATATAGAATAATACCTGCATTTTTGTCCAAAAAATATCATTAGAAGGACGGGATAAATTTATTGATGAGATTTTTCCAAAGCAAACAAAGTCAGCCAAGGCTTTAGGCAATTTATCAACAGCTGGTCTTAATCCAACACTAACACACTGATTTTATAATCCATCCCACCAAAAAGGCCAGCGCTCACCTAATGTGCTTGGAGTCCCTTCAGAGTAACTGTTCCATAGTAACCACCGTCCTTCCCTTCTTATGCAAGCTCCCTGATCTTCATCAGTGTTTACACAGGTTTTTGAAAGTACCCATTTTTTCCAGTAAATATTTAATTCTCTTGTTGCAACCAATCAAACTATCAACAATGAGCATTTTATATAACATGTTTAGTTGTGAGAAAGTGGGACACTGACGTCAATAGCACACAGCCTGTAAACCAAAGACTCCAGAATTACCAGACGTGGCCTCTTAAAAACCAGCCACCAATGAACACAGTTCCTCACGGCTCAAAGTCTTTAATCCAGTCTCTATGTGAGTCCTTCCACAACTATGGACCAGCTTCTAAAATGTGCCCGAATCAGACCCGGGCCCATGGTCGGCAGGCCTTCTCTCTTCTCGGCTTTGTAAACTTAGTATTTAGGATCTGTATGGGGAGGGGGGTAGGGAGGAATAAACCAACCATTTGGCCAGTTTCCTAAACTGCCACAAGTCTCAGCACTGATGAAAATGGATCACGTGGGAGGCCATCTGCCATCTCAGTGACTGGAACAAGTGAATTAGAGAGACATGATAATTATCAAACTGGGCATGAGCACTCAGAGAAAGGAACCCAAAGGGGCCAGAAATGGTCAGAAATGAATTTGGGGAAGTGGGACTCGGAGGGATCAGCTTCGGAGGACGGAGAGTCCTGAGTGGTGGGCCACCATGGAGACCAAGGTAGGCAGAGGTCTGGCGAGCCTCTGGGCCCTCAAAACAGCTTAGCCACAGCGCACACTGGGGGGCGGAGGACGAAAACCCCTCGCAGGGTCAAAGGCGTCCAAGTAAATGCAACACAGCTTCATGAAACATGAGCTTCTGGGCAGGTAAGGAAAAGAGAAAGAGTCCACTGAGGAAAAATCTCAAGATGGAAGGTCAAGAAGATACCGTGTTAAGCCAAGATGGTATTAACATACCATCTTATGGTATGTTCCCATCCGCCATCCTGGGGATGGCGGACGGGACAGTGAGAAAAAGGGACAGAGGGAGTGAGCTGAAAGCGAAAAAATAAATCAAAGATCTGGTGTCAAAGGAGACCTCTAAAAAAAAGAACAAGAGCGTCTCCTTTAAATAAGGAAACGGGGGGCGGGTGTTTGAGTGGCTCAGTCGTTAAGCATCTGCTTTTGACTCAAGTCATGATCCCAGGGTCCTGGGATTGAGTCGGGCATCAGGCTCCCTGCTCGGCGGGAAGCCTGAGTCTCCCTCTCCCACTCCCCCTGCTTGTGTTTCCTCTCTCGCTGTGTCTCTGTCAAATAAATAAAATCTTTACAAATAAGGAAACGGGATTGACAAGGCAAGTAATGAACAAAGTCTGGACACGCTGAATTTGAGCTGGGGGTGACATGTACACCCGACAAGCGCCCATCGAAGACCAGAGATCTGCAAGAGAAGCTCGGGGCACAAACAGAGAAAGAGGTGTGAATTGAAATATAAAGACTGTAACTGAAACTCTGAGAGCTGAGGGACCATGTATTTCGCAGGAATCCCCCCGGCAGAACAGTCTTCCCCTCACCTCCCTCGTGGTTAATAAATATTAAGGATGGATTACAGATAATTTGATACCAGCTTAAGAAAAAAGACACTGCACACAGAAAATAAGTCAAAGAAATCCACAAATGTTCACAGTGGTGTCATTAGGTGGTAGGGTCATCGAAGATCTTCCTCCTAAATTCTTGGAATTTCCATGTTTCTTTGATTTTCTTGTTTCTTGGTTTTTTTAAATAGTAAATATAGACTTTCTAATAGAAAATGAAAAAAAATTTTTAATGATCCCCTTTTAGCATTTGTGAAAAGGCTTATAAATTGTGATTTTACCATTTGCGAATTAGAAGTAAATAAATACAAGTACCATTGACATACAGTTTTATACTTATCACACTGAAGAAGTTCATTTTGACAAGACAACCTGTTTGAGAGAACGTTTATTAATAGGAGTATAAATTCTTGCAGCTTCCCTACAGGACAATTTGTCAAAATTTAAAAAACTGAAAAATCTTAAGCACTGTACCCAACAATTTTACTGCTAGATACTTACTTACAGGTATTCTCCCTAAAATGCATACAAGAAATTTCATTGCAGTATTGCTCAAAATAGCAAAAAATTTAAAATAACCAAAATGCCCATCAAGCTTTGGGATACAGGGGGTGGGTGGTGGAATGCAATGTAATAATATGACTACTTGTGTTGCAGAATGCTTGAAAAAGAGAAGAGGGCTGCAGTCTTTACCCCCAGGGTTCAGACCTGGGACCCAGACAAGGAGCCTCAATTGGCGATAAGTATTCAAATTTTTACCGATAAAAAAGTCAAAAGCATATAAAGGAAAATGAAAATATTTACTTCCTACCTTATCATTACCCGCAAGTGGCAAGACTTTGCCTATTTTCTACTTTAATCTGCTTACAAGGAATTTGGCCTAAGGCAGTCCATTACCTTATCATTAGCATTAATGGAACAATTAATTATTCCCAGGATTGCATTTAGACTGTTGGGGACATGTGCAAAGGACAAGGTCAAGCACAGATGAATTCTAACCTAAAGGGCTGTCAGCACAACCGCATCATGAAATGCAGAACAAGAAAGACTGGGTTTCAGACGCACCTAAATGCCGCGCCGTGGGCCTGTCCATATGCTTTCCGTTACAAGTCGCTGAGCTACATTTCCTCGTGCTGCTGAGGTCCAAGCTCGAAACCACAGGGGGATCCCGGTTAGCAGAGTCAAGACCTAGCTAGAGAAAAACAGATGGTAAATAAAAGCAGAGCAATAACGAAGCGACCAGAAGGCACTCCGCGCGAACGGAGTCCACCTCTCACTCAGCTGCGGCCAATCCTAGAACTTGCTCCATGATGCCTTCACTCATGAGGAGCATCTAGGAGGCCACAGCCAGCCCCTGGGCAGGATCACATGGCACCTTCTTGCCCTTCAAAATCGGCTCCTCATCTGCACTGAATATCTTGGAAGATGGTATTTCAGAATACATGGCAAAAGCAATTTTGTACTTAGTTGGGTTTCTTCCTTGATAATCTCTTAAACTCCATATTCCCTAGCATAAAACCTCAATTTACTACCCCCCCAAAATCTTTTTACAGACTTCTCTAGTGCTCACTGTACTCAATACCTCTTGAAAATTTTTAAGATTTTATTTATTTGAGAGAGAGCAAGCTCAAAGAGCAGGGAAGAAGCAGAGGCGGGGGGAGGGGGACAAGCCGATTCCACCGGGCACAGAGCCCCACACAGGGCTCGAGCCTACAACCCTGGGATCATGACCTGAGCCAAAACCAAGACTCGGATGCTCAACTGATGGAGCCACCAAGGACCTGTTAAAATTAATAAAGGGAACATCACTAATGTGCAGTGGGAAGAAAGCAGGGGAGGCTATAAGGGGGAGTCAGTAGCGACTCAGGCAATTATAGGAAGAACTGTCAATTATAAACTCCCAACAGAAGAATCTCAACAGGAAAGTCATCAATGATAGGCCCCGAAAGGGAAAGATGTACATTGCAGCTCCTACAAGAAATCTGCAACCCTTGCCAACTCAGCCAATGACAAGCCACCATCACCCTGAACTAGTAGTGTCTTCCTCCAATAGGCTTTGCTAAAAGCTACCCCTCCCAACTTTTTGCTTCTCCATAAAATGACCCTCCTCACTGCTGGACTTGCCTGTGCTTTGTCCATGGTCCATTTATTTTATGCCCCAAGTAAACTCATTTTTGCTGGTAAGCAACTTATTTTTAAGGCTCACATTATTTGGTGATTAGAAGTGGGATCCAGAAGACTGCCAACAACTCGAAAGCTGGTGAGCAAACAGGTACCCATACCCAGAGCTACCTGAGCTCACTGCTTTCCCCAACCTTAGAATGTGAAGGTATTTTTTCTCTTGGATTTTGGGCTCCACTCTGTGTTTTAAGCTCTCCAAGAATTATTTGAAATCTCTTTTAAGGCTTTGTCCTTTATAAAAATGCTGTTGGCCTTCGGTCCAGCTCCTATTATGAACTAGGCTACTCCTACTGAAACTGTGCTAGCCTTTCGCCCAACTTCTTGGGAACAGAGAACATTATCAGGAATCTAAACTGCCTGTCTGCAAAATACAATTTCTAGACTAATGGAGGCAAACAAACAAAGGGAGAAGAGAGCTTCTGAGGTCTTTTCCCTTCCTGTCTTCTATGTCTCAGGATGTGCAGCAGCTGTCTTGTGTTCAGTCCTGAACTTCCCTTTTCCTCTGAAACTCTCTCCACTCCTTCCTTTCCTGAACATAATAAAAACTGCCCCTTTAAAGTTCAGTCTTTTGAGGATCCGAATAAAACCCAAATCTCTTATGTTCCCTGGACCAAGGCCAGACTGTGAGCCAGAGTTGAAGAGTTTCCTAAAGTGACTCAGAACTCACATTTGCTAAAGAATTTAACATAGTTATTCCAACTCACCACCCTGGTTTCTAAGATTTGTATCAGCCAGGCCATGTGCTTGTTGGGGAGGACCAGGCCAAACGCTGGATGAAACTAGCCCCAAGAGAACATCCTAAAAGATCTAGAGAAACAAACCCCTAACTTTGGCAAGATCCTAGAACGCTCACTGGAAATCTCCACCGGGCAATTACAGTAGCTTTTCCTAAGCCCGTTGACTGGAACAGAATTCAGGCTTGCACACAGCAGCCTGATGACCTGGTCGTAACTATTATAATCAGCTCCAAACTGTCTCTAAAGAAGATTCTGGTCTCCTCTCCCTTTAGAGGCTGAATCCACCTGGGGAGCATTTAGCTCTACACTTACCAACAGCCTGAACCAGGATCTTTCAGTTGAAGGACCAGCAAGGAATGGGAAACTGTCCACTCCATATTCAGCTAGCTTGGCAAACCAGCTCACTCACACGCACAAGGGTCACGTGAAATACCAACCACCAAAATTCTCAATTTAAAACTCTGGCAAAAAACAAAAAAAACAAAAAAACCTCTGGCCAACGAAGGCCCCTAAATAAACCAAAACCCCCCGGTTTCTGCTACTGGTGCAAAGGGCCAGGGCAATGGGGAGAAAAGACTGTTACAAACTTAAGCATTCCAGAAGACTTCAGCCCTCTCGCCAGCCTTTCCAACGTCCTCCTAATTCCCTGAGATAGGGGTCCAAGGACGTACAGGGGCTCTTCCCTGTCCCTCCTCTTAATTGGCTCAGAGAAACCACTCTCCAGTTTGAGAATGAATCTGTCTTACTGACCCCAAAGGTACACTCTCCATGTACAACACCACTCCTGGAAAGCAGGCCCTGCAGGCATCAGAGCATGAAAACAGCCCAAATGGTGGGGGTCTCTCATAAACCTCAAAGGTTCCTGTCTCTGCACCTACCCCCTTTTGTTTAGGGCCTTCGAGAGATTCCCACCCTTAGTTTCTCCACCCCATTCATTTACTGGGACAGAATTTCTTTCTTTCTCTTTCTCTCTTTCTTTCTTTCTTTCTGGATTTTATTTATTTGACAGAGAGAGAGAGAGAGATCACAAGTAGGCAGAGGGGCAGGCAGAGAGAAAGGGGGAAGCAGGCTCCCTGCTGAGCAGAGAGCCTGTGGGACAAGATTTCTTAGAAAAGTATTGTGCCAGAAATTCTCCCAAAAGAAGGAAATGATTCTAGAATCAAAATTGCCAACAAGGTGGATTAAATGACCCTTTAGCCTCTTCTATTTGCTCCATCTCTGATGGCACAATAGGGGAGTCAGGGGACTCTGTTCATTTGTCCCCATCGGGTCAGCTACCACCCTCTTTATAGGCAGAGTCCTCAACTGATATTGACAGAATTCAGTCTGCCTCCTATCAAGGTTCAAACAGATCCCTCACCACCTCTCCCCAGAACGAATACCCTATAAATCAAGAAGCCCTTTAAGGCATCAAGCCCATAATAGGAGACCACAGACTCAAGGCCTTATCACCCCCTGCGCTAGCCTCTGGGAGCCCCTATTTTACCTGGGAGACGACCCAGTGGCCCAGGATGGAGGTTAGTCCAGGACCCCGGAGCAATAAATAACATTGGATCTGGGCGCCCTGTTGTTCCTAACCCCCACACACTGACGCCCGTTCCTACCGCTAGTATTCCGGTACTTAAGGATAGTATCTTTTCTTAAGGATAGTATCTTCTTGCTTTCACCTGGGAAGAACAGTAATAACCCTGGTCGGTAATGCCCCAGGTTACACAGGCAGTCCTTAACCTTTTATAAACCTTAAAAGCTGATTGGGAGGGTATAAAGTTTTCTGCAGGTTCTGGCTGGTTACAATATGTGTATGTTCTGCTTCTCTGCTCCCTTTCTCAAATCTCTTCACAGGAGACAGCATTTACCTGTTAAAACTTTTGGCCTCAAAAGGACAAAGTCGGGACACCAGGGTGGCTCAGTCGGTTAAGCATCACGATCCTAGGGTCCTGGGATCAAACCCCACATCGGGCTCCCTGCTCAGCGGGAAGCCTGCTTCTCCTTGTGTTCCCTCTCTCGCTGTCTCTCTTTGTAAAATAAATTAATAAAATCCTTTAAAAACAAAAAAACATAGTCTTCAAGGACAAATTGCAGCTTGCACACACTTGGGTTCGTCTCAGGGCACCTGATCTCAGAAAAAGGACTACATTTAGATTCAGGTAGGTTTCAATGGCATCCTGAATTTCCCAAAACCTAAAACTAAGTGCCAATTACGAAGTTTTCTTGGATTGGCTGTCTACTGTCGAAACTGAGACTCCAAACTTCTCTCTTATAGCTCAACCACTGTATGCTTTACCTAAAAAGGACAAACCTAACCCTGTCATTCAGAAAGATGGAGAAGAGCTAGCTTTGAAGACTTTAACGAAAAGTCTAATAAAGCCTTCTGCCCTTGACACCTTAATTATCAACTTCCCTTTTCCTCATTGTTTGGGAGAAGGAAGAAAATGCTTGGAGTACTGACCCAAAAATATGGGGAACCATCACTGACCCAAAGGGTAGGAGAGGCAACCACCGGAGCCTGTGGCCAGGGATGTCCCCTCGGTCCCCACCTCAGAGCCGTTCCTGTCACTGCCCTTCTGGTTCAGGACCGTGAAGAAAGAGTCTCAGGACTCCCTCTAACCAAGCTTGTGCTGCACGGAGCAGAAGACGCCTCTAGATTCTCACCACACTCAGCACCTCAGTCAGCCACCTCACCTCCCAGGAGATCCCCCTGCTACCTGCTCCTCACAGAACTCCTTCTCACTGCGACAACCGGAATTAAGCCTGTAACTCTCCTCTCCTTCTTCACGGAGGAGACCACTCATAACTGCTTGACCCTCAGAGATCACCTCTGGACTCCCTGTGACAATTTCTAGCAAACTCCTCTAATCAAGGCAGGTTTTTCATGTTTTACTGATGGTGCTGGTTTAAAGGATGAAAATGACAAGTACTGTGCTGGGAATGCTACTGTGGCTCCTCTGGAAGAGACTGAGGCAGCACTTCTACCTTCACCTACTTGAGCCCCACAGGCTGAGTTACACACCCCTGGTCAGGCTTGAACCTTGGCCAGAGGTAAAACCACAAACACTTACACCCACAGCTGGTCTGCCTTCGGGTAGCTCAGCACTCTGAAATGTTAGGGCAACAATGTGGTGCCCTTACCTCCAATGGGGGTAAAACTAAAAATGGGTCGGCGGGGGCTGGGGGGGCGCCTGGGTGGCTCAGTGGGTTAAAGCCTCTGCCTTCAGCTCAGGTCATGATCTCAGGGTCCTGGGATCCAGCCCCGCATTGCGCTCTCTGCTCAGCAGGGAGCCTGCTTCCCCCTCTCTCTCTGCCTGCCTCTCTGCCTACTTGTGATCTCTCTCTGTGTCAAATAAATAAATAGAAGTCTTTAAAAAAAAATGTCTCCTAGGGTCAAAATTCATTAAATGTCATTATTTTTGCCAAGTGCTCTCTTATTAGGGTTCCCAGGCATTCCAGACTCAACGCTCTGGAGGCCAAAGGAAACCACCTCATGATACTTCCACCAAAACACTGCTCTGAAAGAAATCAAGAGCCAGGGGCGCCTGAGTGGCTCAGTTGTTAGGCGTCTGCCTGCGGCTCGGGTCATGATCCCAGGGTCCTGGGATGGAGCCCTGCATCAGGCTCCCTGCTCGTCAGGAAGCCGGCTTCTCCCGCTACCACTCCCTCTGCTTGTGTTCCCTCTCTCGCTGTGTTTCTCTCTGTCAAATAAATAAAATCTTTAAAAAAAAAAAAGAAAGAAAGAAAGAAATCAAGAGCCAAACCTCCGTGGCAGTCAAAAGAGATGTTCTCCCAAATGAGGATTTTGAAAAACTGACCAAACACACTTGATAGCTGGCCCCCAGAAAAGAAAAAATACTAGAAATCTAATCATTGCTGCTTTGATAAAAAAAAATAAAATAAACTGTGATTTGGACCCAATAATCTGGCCCAATTCATGACCCAATACAGTAGGGAAATATAAATAAAGCCACAAAAAGTGCCTACCTCGTTTGCCCCACGTGTCCAAAACACAATGCAAAAAAATGTGCTCACACTGATCACTTGAAATTACCTAAGGGGCCATTTGAGGTTTGGGGAATGGATTCCATAGAGCTACCCCCCACCTCACGGATTTAAATGTTTTAGTCAAGGTTCGTTATGTTTTCTCCCTGGACCAACGCTCTCTCTCGCAGGGAAGCCACTGCTGCTTCTGGACCTAAAATTCTGTTAGAAAAAAAATCACTCCCACATGGAGAAATCCTCTTTAATGTCACAGTAATCGAGGAACCCATTTTACCAGCCGGGTGCTTCAGGTCTGCGCTGCTTGGCCAGTTTTATGACACTTCTGTCCTCAATCCTTGGGTGGGTCCAATGCCCTAAGGGCACTATTAAGATTCAACTGGAAAAACCCACAGCAAAGACCTCCTGTTTCATCTTGGCCTAAACATTGCCATTGATCCTTCTTAACTCAGACCCACCCCTTCAGACTTTGCCCTTCTGAAATAATGGGAGAACGTCGAAGCACTTGGCCCCTGCTGCCTTTGACCCAGGGTTGATAAAAGATTACACTTGAATTCTAGAAAAGCCTAGCTGCTCCTGTTGAAAATAACCGGGCACTGGTAGAGCCGTCTTTTCACCACACACTCTGGAAAGATGAAAACTTAAGAATCGCACCTTGCACCTGGAGATTTCCGCTACAGAAAATGGCCTCCAGAGAGACTCTCTTCGACCTCGCTGGAAAGGCCCCTTTCAGGTACTGCTAATCAACCCTGGTGCAGCCAAACCCCAGGGAACGGACTCTTGCGGTCACGTGACCTGTCTGAAGCTGGCACACCCTGACTGGACCCCCACACCGCCTGCTGACCTGAAAGTCATGATTTCCCGGAACTGAAGCAGATGGCTTCTGGTGAGACCCCTTCCCTAAGATGTCCAGACGAGACCTCTTCCCTAAGATGTCCAGATCTGGCCTGTTAGAAGGTTCAGGGTTCACAAAGTCTCTTTTTCATCTGCACTATTAATGGAGTCTGGATTCTAATCCAAAACTCATGGTTTCTGAACTGCTGGCTTTACTGTATTATTACCACATTTGGTTAGAACAGCTCTCTTGAGATAACAATACTGTTTTAGTGTCTTCAAAGTTCAGCTGTTTTGCAAAAAGCCCATCGGCTACTGCTTCATATTTAAACCTGCACTGTATTTTCCTAAATGAACTCAGTTCATTTTTTATTTTTTTTTTAAGATTTTTATTTATTATTTGACAGAGAGAGACACAGCGAGATAGGGAACACAAGCAGGAGAGGGAGAGGGAGAAGCAAGCTTCCCGCCCACCAGCAGGTAGCCCAATGCAGGGCTCGATCCCAGGACCCTGGGATCATCACCTGAGCCAAAAGCAGATGCTTAACCACTAAGCCACCCAGGAGTCCCTACTCAGTTCATTCTTAAAAGTGCTCCTGTCATATTAATTATTCTGTTTTCATGACTGGCTCAAAAGGGTGACTTCCAGTAGGCATATAGGAGTCTGGGTTTGCCTCCTATAGGGGGAACTTTTCTCCCCTAAATTGGAATCAGTGCCAATGAATATTTTTAGTTGGCTACTTTCAAAGATTTTATTTAAGTAATCTCCATACCCAACGTGGGGTTCAAACTCACAACCCTGAGATCAAGGGTTGAACACTCCACCAACTGAGCCAGCCATGTGTCCCCCTAGATGGCTACTTTCAGATCTAAGATTCTGGTTTAGAACCATCACACAATTCGGAACTGTCATGTTACTTTTGATTCTGTACTGGTTGCCTGTCAAACTTTTGTAAAAATGACATGGGGGGGGCGGGCTGGGTGGCTTAGTTGGTTGAGTGTCTGCCTCTGGCTCAGGACATGATCCCAGGTTCCTGGGATGGAGCCCTTCGTTGGGCTCCCGCTTCTCTCTCTCCCTCTGCCTGCAACTCCCCTTGTTTGTGCTCCCCTGTCAAATAAATAAATAAAATCTTAAAAAAAAAAATTCACTTACCCAATAAAGAGACCATCTCCAATGCTTATGATCTGGCTAACTATGCACTAGAGGTGGAAGATGCCGGAGAGTTCCCTCTGCGCCCCCTCCTTGTTACCACTCAAAAGTGACCTCAGTAGGTTTCCAAGCTGTAGAATTTTCCCCCCAATGTGGGACATTACACCCAGGAAAAGTCCATCCTAGCACTGAGGGGAAAAGGCCACTGAATTAGAAGAATTTGACTACTGATCAGCAATCCTTTTAGAGAATGATCTTTTTTTTAGATTTTATTTATTTATTTGACAGGAGAGGGATCACAAGTAGGCAGAGAGGCAGGCGGGGGGTGGGGGGGGGCAGGCTCCCCGCTGAGCAGAGTCCAATGTGGGGCTCTCCAGGCGCCCCTTGGAGAATGATCTTGATCAAAAGAGGGGAAAATACAATTATAAAGGAAAACTTTGCTAAAGTAGAGTCAGGAGGCTAGAAAGGGGAGCCAATACCATTGAATGCCAAGTGTAGGAAGAATCGTGAATTATGGGGCGCCTGAGTGGCTCAGTGGGTTAAAGCCTCTGCCTTTAGCTCAGGTCATGATCTCAGGATCCTGGGATGGAGCCCTGGCATCGCATTGGGCTCTGTGCTCAGCAGGAAGCCCGCTCCTCCACCCCTCTCTGCCTGCCTCTCTGCCTACTTGGGATCTCACTCTCTGTCAAATAAACAAATAAATAAAATCTTTAAAAAAAAAAAAAAAGAAGAAAGAAAGAATCATCAGTAACAGGCCCAAAGAGGGGAAAACGTACATACTATCTAAGAAATTAACCACCCGTGCAACTCAGCCAAAGACAAACCCTCATCACCCCGAACTCCTGCTTTTCTCCAAAGGACTTTTGCTCAAAATAACCCCTTCCGACTTCCTCATTCTCCGTAAAGTAACCTTTTTCTCCTTTGTTTGTTGGACATAGGTTCCATGTCCAAAGTTACAAGTCTCAGTTAATAAAACCAAACAAACCCATAAAATAACTTCTATTTTTAGGCTAATGTATCAGACCTGTGCACTTTCATTTTTCACAACCACCCTTGGAAACAACTGGGACACTTTACAAGTAAGAAAACCAAGAAGGGTGAGGCCTGGGCAAGGTCCTGGAGCTCCTACAAGATGTGACAAAACAGGGGTCAAGCCCATCACGCCTATGACAACTGGGCTTTATGACTCTACACTGTGTTCAGTGCCACCACGACAATAACCCACCAGTGCTATATTTGTGGGGAAACAGAAGAGAAGATGTGAGTACTCAAAAGTCAACTTCTTTTGGGACGGCTGGATGGCTCAGTGGTTGGGCGTCCTCCTTTGGCTCGGGTCATGGTCCTGGGGTCCTGACACTGAGTCCCACATCGGGCTCCTGGCTCAGCAGGGAGTCTGCTTCTCCCTCTGCCTCTGCCTGCCGCTCCCTCTGCTTGTGCTCGCGCTCTCTCTCTCTCTCTCTCTGACAAATAAATAAATAAATAAAATCTTAAAAAAAAAAATCACCTTCTTTTAAAGCCTCTTACAAATGTATTGGGAGGGTGCTTATTAAAAAAGCTGGCTCATACTCCATTTCCTAAGCTGGATTATCAAAGGTATACACAGATGTTCATTTTATTGTTTTATATACTCTTACATCTGTGCATATGTTTCACAATAAAAATGAACCCACAAAGTGACCTGGGCGGCTGTCCCAGGAACACCAGTCAGGAACCTGGCCCACCAGTGCAAAGGAAAACACAGGTGAGGAGGTTAGCCAGGTATCAGCAAGTTTCTTTTTAGAAAACAGTTTCGCTGCAAACTTTTTCTTTTTTTTTAAATGCTGCGACTCTCCTACTGTTTGTTTAGGAGTGACTCTTCTACTGTTTGTTTGGGAGCGAGTTAGCATCACAATCACTGATGGCCTTGAGGCAAATAAGCATACAAATGCCATCAGACTTGTACCAGTCCAGCCTTCAGGAAGCCTCCAGTGATCCTATTTTTTTACTTTCAGAAACTCAACATTGGCCTTTTGCAGTTAGGGACAAAAAAAAAAAAAAAAAAAAAAAAAAAAATTACTACTCGTTTTAATTGATGAGCATATGAATGGAGAAACTGTTTTTCTCTTGCTAAAACATTCTGCATTCAGGGCGGAATAGAAAGGTAATTTGTTTCCAAAAATAAAATCTTCATAACCATAAATCCATTCTAAGCTATGTTTATTAAAAATTTACAGATTCAGAAGAAAAGCACCAAGGCAACACCCATCAGTGAAGATTAGTGAAGAAGAGGAATAATGGAAATACCAGGGAAAAAACTAAGGAAAGAAATGCTTTAGAAAAACAGCTTATTTTCAGTTAAACTGAAATTATGTATGTTGTCCTTTGAGAAATGCAAGTTACACAATATATGTAGTATAATCCCATTTTTATTAAAAGTACAATTATATAGAACATACTTGTGGACATAAGAAAGGGCTGAGAAGGATAAAGATCAAACTGCGTTGAAGCGCAGGGGGTAAAGAGGCCTGTGTGACTTTCAAAATTTCCTTTATCCAATTCTGACAAGTTAGAATTATTTTCCAACACGTGTATGCTTCTTTCGTAAATCCTTTAAAAGGCTAAAAAATATTAATTAAGAACAAAGCTTCCATGAGGGCAAAGCTGCAAATTAACAAAATGTCATTTTAGCTACAGATCAGAGAAAAGTTGTAAAGGGGCAAGTGCAAATACTATGACTCCATGAAGATTTGTTTTTGGAAAGTATTTTTTAAGCTGATTAGCAAAACCAGGGTTTGGAAAGACTGGCTTTCTACTCCACTAGACTCTCAGAGACCAAAACACAGACTCGGGTTAGAAGTTCTAATACTGGAAAAATACAAGTGTATTTTTGAGAGAGGAATTAAGCAGGAGGAGCCACTCAACAAAAGCAAGACTGAGTTATCAGGGCGCATCCTTGAACTTCTGTCCCAGCGCTAGCCAACACCCCCCCCTCCCCTTTTGTATGCCACCACACTGGAAATGGGAAGACCTGCCCTTTGCACAAAGGGTTACAAGGCTGAGATGAAAGTCGAGGCCTCTGTGAGCAGTTCAGAGGAAACATCACTTGCAGCTCAATGACGTACCACCTGACTTTCACCCTGAAAAGGCCACACAAAATATTCTTTTTTTTAGATTAAGAAGATTAACTTCTCTAAGTTTCTTAATTGCGATGCGCAAAGACACTAAATGCTACGGTTTCCAGGTTTTGATTTCGGAGAAAAAACACAAAAAAACTGGGGGGCGGGGGGAAGACATATATAGAACTGTTATCTTTATATTTTACCATTTCCTTAAGAAAGGATGTTAATACTTCAGAGGCAGGAAGGATATAGCCCTGGGGCTAGTACCATTCTCCGGTCAGAAACTGAGCAACCAAATCATTTGGTCAATTTCGTAGATGCCAAAAAGGCTGACAAAAAACCTATTCCTAAATCAAAAAACAAACACCAAACCTCTTTCATGAAACTTAAAATACTTGCTGAACAGGACAAAGTATATCTTCTGAAAACAAGGGCAAACACAAGATACCATGTACTCTTCATGCTCTTAATTGAGTTTGTATTTTGTAACTGACTTAAAAGAAGCACATGTATATACCCAAAAATCTAGGCCAAAATGGGCAACTTTTTTAAAACAATTTTTTAAGGGTGCCTGAGTGGCTCAGTCCGTTAGGCAGCTGCCTGGGATCGAGCCCCGCATGGGGCGCTCTGCTCAGCAGGAAGCCTGCTTCCCCCCCACCCCCGCCAAATAAATAAATAAAACATTTAAAAAAAAAAAAAAAAGACTTAAAACAATTTTTCAAAATCCTGAACAAATAACAGTACACAAATAGAGAAAACTACAAAAACAAAAGAACTGTGCTCCAAAAAAGATGCCAGGCTTAAGGCAAATTTACAGGCCAGTTACATCCTAACCCTCCTGGTAACGAAATAGGAAATGGGAAACCTTCCCAATTCCTTCTGGGAAAACTGACAAGCTAACAAAGAAAGCACAAGAGAAGAAAACTGTATGTTAAATTCACTTGCCAGTCCTGGATTTTTTTTTTTTTTTTAAACTTTTGCAAATTTGACATGCAAAGAATGACATCTGGCTTCAATCTTGATTTCTTTGATCCATGTGTCCATAGTTCTCTTATGAACTGGTAAAGTGCCTTTTGTCCATTTTTTCAGTAGGTTTGATTTTTTTCTTATTCACTGGTAAGAGCTTTTTTTTTTAAAAAAAGATTTATTTATTTGACAGTGAGAAACACAGCGAGAGAAGCAACACAAGCAGAGGGAATGGCAGCAGGAGAAGCAGGGTTCCCGCCGAGCAGGGAGCCTGATGCGGGGCTCAATCCCAGGACCCTGGGATCATGACCTGAGCCGCTTAACGACTGAGCCACCCAGGCGACCTAAGAGTTTCTTACAAATTACAGACATTAACTGTTTGTCATGTTGCAAATATTTTCCCCAGAAAAAGTAAAAGACTGCTTTTCCCTCTCATTTATATCACCTGAAATAAAAAGAACAGCTTTTTCACCTCTCTAAAGTCAAATCTAATATCTTTTTGCAATTGCTTCTAATATTTTTGTGCTTCGGCAGCGCCTCCTCATTCCAAGATCAGAGAAATATTTACCTTCATTTTCATCTAGATGTTTTTGGTCAAAATAACTTTTAAATGTTTGATATCCATCCTTTTTTTTTTTTTTTTTTTTAAGATTTTATGTATTTGCTTGACAGAGAGCAATCACAAGTAGGCAGAGAGAGAGGGGGAAGCAGGCTCCCTGTAGAGCAGAGGGCCGGATGCGGGGCTGGATCCCAGGACCCTGAGATCGTGACCTGAGCTGAAGGTAGAGGCTTTAACCCACTGAGCCACCCAGGCGCCCCAACATCCATTCTTTAAAAACGCATGTCCAGGACTCATCTCAGGGTCCTGGGGTAGAGACCTGTGTCAGGTACCCCACTCAGCAGGGAGTCCGTTTGAGATTCTCTACCTTTCCCTGTGCCCCTCTCCCCTTGCTGGTGTGTGAGCCCACCAGTCCCCTGTCCCCCACTCTTTCAAACAAATCAATTCTTTAAAAAAATAAAAATGTATATCCAATAAAATCACTGCTCTAGGAAAATAACTAGATGAGTATAATTATATTTACTTCAATTATAGAACAAGTCAATATCCAATATTTCCTTAAATATTGGCTAACTAAATTATGACAGTAAAACGCTTTACAATAAAACACTACAAAGCCATTGCAGAAAACAGTCATGCTCTGTTACTAAGTGGGGGGGAGGGAGGGAGGAGGCAGAACACTCCCCATTTTCATATAAAAACTACATTTGTTTGGTAAACCAGGCAGTCTGGATACTTCAGCTAAATATCAACGGTGATCCTCCCTGGGTGTCAGATTGCATGTGGGGTCCTATTTCTTTATGCTTTTTTGTCTTACATTATTAATGA
Source organism: Procyon lotor (assembly GCA_028646535.1). Classification (NCBI taxonomy): domain Eukaryota; kingdom Metazoa; phylum Chordata; class Mammalia; order Carnivora; family Procyonidae; genus Procyon; species Procyon lotor. The sequence goes on from CM053610.1 coordinate 24,623,834, forward strand.
ACATGTAGTTTTCATTAGGAAAAAAAGCTTAAAATTCATAAATATATATGCAAAACAATCCACTAAAAATAATTTTGCCCACATGCTTAAGTTGCAACTGTCTTTCAAAAAAAATTAAAAATGCCTTTCCTTTGCTTAACACATTTAATCCCGTATTACAAATAGGATAATAATGACTTAATTCAAGAAAAATGGAGGCTTGCCAATCTTCCTAATTACCCAAAGATCTAAGGAGTAATGTCTGATTTATATTCCTGGCAAAATGACCAAATTAAAAACACAGCCCAATGACAATTATTAGTGGTAATAAGTCAAGCTCAGCTAACACAATCGGTTTCATTTTTCCTTAATAAACTGTGCCTCAGCACATGAAAAAGTACAGCTGAGTTCCACTAAGCTGGAAAGCTAAAATCAAAAGCTTCCCATCAGACTGGACGTGCCTTTATCCTCCAATGCCCCAATCTCTCTCTGCACAGCCCCATTCTCTGCCTCTTGGTGCGGGGTGCCCCTTGACCCACCCAGCCTTGACAGCTCAAGGGGGCTGCCCTGCTACTGCTCCCCCCTCCTATACCCATTTCCGTGGCCTCATTACTGTGGAAGACAGGACTAACTCTGGAGTAGAACCAGCAGTGTGTGCGAAGAGGGAAGACAAGATCGCTCCAGGGACCTGCTAACCCCAGAACTCCTGAAAACTCTTCCGAAGTGTCTAACAATGATCACAATCAGATAATCTCTGTCATCAGATGAAAGTAACTCAGGGTCAGAATTTTGAACGCAAAACCAGGGCAGCCCTGGAGATGGTCATGCCGGGGTCTCAGACAGGCTACTTCTCCCCAGATGTACCTCAGTAGCCTCAAAATGAACACAAAGGGTCAATGAGAAATCACCATTGATTGGTGGAGAAATCACCATTCTCATTGATTTCTCACCAGCCAAGGGCAGGGAGGGACCACAGAGGGGAAGCAGGGTCTCACACCCAGTCAGGAGCAGCAGGTGAACAGAGTCCAAACCGGCCTCATTTCTCACTAGAAACTGTGGAGAGGGCAACAGGACACCTGGAGAGGCGCAGAGAGCCCCTAGCACCAACTCCGAGTCCTGGGCTGCACATTAAAATCCCGCCCATAACCTCCGGAGTTAGACGAAAAGGGACTAAAAACTAGTTAGGACAAGCGCTTCCAGAGACCTGGAATACAAAGTCCATATTTTGGAAAAAGCCTAAAGGATATAATTAGAAAGAGTTACAGGAGGTTATTATTGAAGTATGACGCAAAAGTCTCCATTTTTTAATACTACCAGCGCAAAAGTAAGGAAAGAAAGCACAAGAACTCCATCAACCCCAAATAGACATGATACATGCCCAAGAGTTAAAGTACGAAACAAAAAGTGTCGAAATTTAAAACTGGAGCGGAAAGCCTATCAATGACCTCTAGCCCCACTTTCGGGATCTTCAGAATAACAGCACCCAATTTGCGGGTGCTCCCACTTAAATAAAGTTCCCATTTATTGGGACCAGGATGGTCAAAAATCTTCAAGTTCATATTTAACTTTTTGAAATTCAGCTGATTATTCCCATCATACTTTGAAAGACAAGCAGATTTGAAATCTAAAAAACCTTTTAAGCAAAATCACATTCTGACAGATTTTTATTCATCTTTAAGAAAAACATTTCATTTGAAACTTTAGAGTCTGAAAATGAGATTTTTTTTTTTTAAATGAAAGCCCTAAAAATGATCTACAAATAAAACTTCCTGGATACATCATAAAATTACAAGACAAACTGGGAAACATATAACTAAAGTGCTGATATCTTTGCTATAAAAAGAACTGCTATAAATCACCAGGAAAAAGATGGAACACAAAGCTAGAAAAATTGGTAAAGGAAACAAATAAGCCAAACAAAATATAAATGGCCCCCAAAACTCAAAAGTGTTCAAACCTACTAGTTATCAAAGAAAAGCAAAAGAAATACGATGATTCTATTCTTTGCCCCAATTGGTTTAAAAAAAAAAAAAGGGGGGGGGGAGTTTAACCAGAGCAATAATTTCCAGTATGTTAACCTGGATACAGTTTAAGCATCCTGTATATACGTTATGTAACAAAGCCTTAAAAATGCAAATGATGTCCTTTCCAAAAAAGTAGTCTAAAGAAATAATCTGAAAAATGCACACAGATTTCCATACAAGGCTGTTCACTATTGCATTGTGTTCACCACAGCAAAAAACGGCTCATAAGCTAAATGCCCAACAATAGAAGGATTTGTCAAATAAAACATGATGCATTCAGCACAAATGGGCTGTTAAAAGCCATGTTTTAAAGGGCTATTTAATGATTTAGTCATATGCCTAAGGTACATTGCTAAATTTAAAAAATAATTGGTTTAAAAAGCCCCTGTATCTCTATTTCAAAATACAAATGTGTGCATATGTACATGTACACAAAAAATTTTACTTTCAAGTAAATTGGAAAAAATATTCAATGAGTAAAGTAAGCTATTTTGTGTGTTTCCACCACAGTTTTAATATTCTTTAATATTCTGAGACAGGACACCAGTCTCACTTTCAGATATTTTTCCACTAATTCTGACCTTAATTCTGATCAATTCTGACCAACAGCTTCATATACTTCAATAGTAACTAGCCAATAGTTTCAGAGTTCTTTATACAACAATCCCTAAAAGAGCCGTGCATTTCCCGCACATTCTTCTCAAATCAGTCCATTTCCTATAACAGAAAAGCAAAAGACACAATCCGAGAAAGGACACTCCCCAGGGACTGCTCTATCCTTGCCCTCCCTACAGACCAGACAACTACACACACCCAGGAGAAAGTCAAAAGCAAAATCCTTTTATTTCTTGGGAAAACAATGTCAGTAATCAGATTAAATGAAGAAAAAGTGCACAGACCTCTCCAGCACGCGGCCCTGCAGCCAACAGTATGCACACTTCCATCCCACGTTACATTCAACTAGGCAGAGGCTCTACAAGGGGCAAATAGGATGGGCGAGCCTGGTGGTGGGTATTAAGCAGGGCACATATTGCACGGAGCACTGGGTGTGGTGCATAAACAATGAATCTTGGAATACTGAAAAAAATAAAATTAAGATGTTAAAAAAAAATTAAAAAGGGGGCAAATAGCTGCACTTGACTTCACTTGGAGCAACAGTTCTCAACCTTGACTGCACACTGGAATCACCTGGAAAGTTTTTTTTCCTTAACCCCAACAGTTAGGCTGTACTTCTGATCAAGTGCACCTTAGCCTCTGGGAGGAGACCGGGTAGCTGTCCGTTTAAAGTTCTCCAGATGATTCCAATTTGCTGTCAAGGTTGAAGACCACTACCAGAGGCATGGTTTTCAAACAATAAATTAACAGTAGAGAAATCAATTCAGGGAGCTGGGGCCAGCAATTATTTTAATTAAAATAATAAAAGAATGGAATGGACTAGAATAAGCTAGAACATAAAATGCATTGCTCCTAGTGCAAATAGATAATATCTCATGAAATTTTTTAGTTAAAAATATGTAGTTCTTGGCAATACTATCGAGACTGATCTACAGATTCAACGCAATCACTATCAAAATCCCATCTGCCTTTCTGGCAAAAATTGACAAAATGATCCTAAAATTCACATAAAAATGCAAAGAACCCAGAATAGCCAAAACAATCTTGAAAAAAGAACAAAACTGGAGGACTCATGCTTTCCAATTTCAAAACTTAGTACAAAGCTACAGTAATTAAGACATCCTGGGATAAGGATGGACAAATAGATCTATGGGACAGAAGAGAGAATCCTGAAATAAACTATAACATTTACGATCAGGTGATTTACAAGGGTGCCAGGCAATTCAATGAGGAAAGAATAGTCTTCAACAAATGGTGCCGAGAGAACCGGAAATCACACATAAAGGAATGAAGTTGGAACCCTACCTCACACCATATACAAAAAATTAACTCAAGACCCAAAACCTAAGTCTAAAAGATAAAACTCTAAAGCTCTTAGGGGTGCCTGGCTGGATCGGTTGCAAGAGCATGCAACTCTTGATCTTGGGTTCGTGAGTTTGAGCCTCGAGTCAGGTACAGACTACTTAAAAAAACAAAAAATACCAAAAAACTCTTTAAAAACATAGGGGCAACATACAGGAAGAGGTAAATCTTAGTGACTTTGGATTAGGCAATGATTTCTTAGATAGGATATCAAAAGCACAAGCAAAAACAACAAAATAGGTAAATGAGACTTTCCCAGAATTAAAAACTCATGTTTTGGGTGCCAGGGTGGCTTGGTTGATTAAGCACCTGACTCTTGATTTTGGCTCAGGTCATGATCTCAGGGTTGTGAGATCTGAGCCCCACCTCAGGCTCCAAGGTCAGCAGGGAGGTCACTTGAGATTCTTACCCTCTCCCTCTGCCCCACACCCTACTTGCACTCTCTCTCTAAAATAAATTAAATCAAAATTAAAACAAAACTTTTTAAAAAACTTTTTATTTAAAATAAATTAAATCAAAATTAAAACAGAAACAACTTTTGTTTGAAAAGGACATCAGGAAGTAAAAGGTAACCCATTAAATGGGGAAAATTTATAAACTTTATATCAGCTAAGACACTAGTACATAAAACATTAACAATAAAAAGACAATGACCCAGTTAAAAATGGGCAAAGGATCTGAATAGACATTTCTCCAGAGACATTATATAAATAGACAATAAGCACATGAAAAGATGCTCCCCCCCCTTTAGTCATTAGAGATATGCAAATGAAATCAACGAGATAACACTTGATACTGACTAGAATGGCTATAACCAAACAGGCACTAACAAGTGTTGGTGAGGATATGGATAACAACTGTCATACTGCCGACCCACCTACTCTGGAAAAGTCTGGCAGTCCCTGAAAATGTTAAACACAGAATTATCATATAACCCAGTAACCCCACACTTTGATATTTATCCAAAAGAAAGGAAACATGTTCACACAAACCGGTGTAGGGGAACATGCACAGAAGGATGCTGATCGAAGCCACAATGGAGAAACACCCCAAATGTCCATCAACTGACCAATAACGTAGCACTGACACCTGCCACCACATGGATAAATCATAAAAACAGGCGAAAAGCCCATCACAAAACAGCACATATGGGGGGCGCCTGAGTGGCTCAGCTGGTTGGGCAACTGCCTTCGGCTCAGGTCATGATCCTGGAGTCCCGGGATTGAGTCCCACATCGGGCTCCCTGCTCAGCAGGGAGGCTGCTTCTCCCTCTGACCTCTCCCCTCATGCTCTCTCTCATTCTCTCTCTCTCTCAAATAAATAAAATCTTAAAAAAAAAAAGAACACATATGGTAGGCTTCCATTTACAGGAAATATCTAAATAAAGCAAATCCATAGAAACTGTGTAGGTTCGTGGTTGCCAGAGGCTAGCTGAGGGGAGGGAAGAATGGGGACCAACCACTCATAGGTATGGGGTTCTCTTTCTAGGCTCACAAAAATGGTTTGCAAAGGAGATAGTGGTGGGGGCTACCACTCAGCGAACATACTAGAACAACTGAAGCACCTTCTTAAAGGTGGGGTTTATGGAAGAACAACTCAATGAAGTTTTTTTTGTTGTTGTTGTTTTTTTGCAGGTTATTCTCTGCGCAGAGCTCCTTCCTCATCATTCCCTCCGAACCCCATGCAGTTCCTTTACCAGAGCACGGTAGAGATAAATAACCTTTCCAACTCACAGGTGGAGTCATGTATGGATTTCATGACCAGATCACAAACTCAATTCAGGGCATCACAACTGATTTTTTCATGAAACAGGAGCATAAGATTTCCAAATTCACAGCACACAAAGTTAGGTATGGTTTTCATGAAACTTATTTGAGATGCACACGAGCATACCTGATGTGTATATACTTATCAATAAAAGGGAGTCAGTCAAAACAAAGTCTGGAAAATGTATTTTAGGAGTTGACTGACACCTGACACCTATTTAAAAAAAAAAAATTATGAGATCTTAAGAGTTGAAACAGAAATTGCAAAAAAAAAAAATTGAAGCCACTTTGTAGCATTGCCACACACTGAACTAAACGCTAGGAAAAGTGAGCTGGACCCCATCTGCTTTTACTGCCTAAGGAATAATAAAAACACTCCCTGCCCCATTTACCCCTGCCAAGGCTTCTGAGGGGTACAGAGCAGCATCTGGGGCCCCGGTGGGGGAGCCCACAGCAGATCCCACAGGGAGCTCAAGAGGCGAGGCAAGGCCACAAACCCATCACTTGAAACGGGGGGGTGGGGGGGACCCACAGGCTGCAGCAGGATGGGCAGGGTGGGCAGCCTGGATGGGCAGGGCCTGAACTCACACCGGGGTCAGGAAGCAGGTGCAAAAAGCAGAACTTCAACAGAGGAGGCAAATCGAGATTGCTAGAGTATTCAGTTTATCTGCACAGGGATGAAAGAGAAAGGGAGGGAAACAAGAAGCCACAAAAACTTCTGAGAGAGAGAGCACATTTTCAAAGACTGCGGGTCAGAATCCTGGACACAAAAGTCGCCAGCAGCTGCACAATAGACAGCATGGTCAGAAAATAGAAGCCCTTGGGATGAACCTGAAGATAAGATAGAACTCCTATAATTCCTCCTGGCAAGAAATCTGAGGTCATCCTCAAATCAGCAGGGAAACTGAACTTCTTTGTGGAGAATTACCACAATAACAGGGACAGAGTCTACCAAGGATTTTTGTGGTACACAAAACTGCAGGGTCAATGTCAAGGTGACAAACTCTGTTCATTCAGAAACATTATGTATATACAATACTGCAATTAGGTGAAAAAGACCTTGAGAAGAGGACATTTCTTTAACATCACTGAAGATTATACACAATAATGCATTACAGTAAAAACTGACTAAAAGGACTGTTGCATTAAAACCTGTTTTATAAATGCTCTATAATTTATTAAGAAAAAAGAGACATATGGGGTACCTCACTGGCTCAGGAGCGCATGCAACTCTTGACCTCGGGGTAATGAGTTCAAGCCCTGCACTGGGTGTGGAGTCTACTTTAAATAAAAAAAGAAAAAAGAAATAGGAAAAAAGAAATGTATAAGAAAAAACTCCAAATGGGGGCTCCTGCATGGCTCAGTCGGTTAAGCATCTGACTTCCACTCAGGTCCTGATCTTGGGGCCCTGGGACTGAGCCCCATGTAGGGTTCTGTACTCAGCAGGGATTCTCTCTTTCTCCCTCTCCCTCTGCCCCTCCACCTTGTGGGTTCTCTAAAATAAATATTTTTTTTAAAAAAGTAACTTTTTATTTTGTTAGGACACAGATTTTGGCTAACATAAGTGCCCTAACACAGGTAGTTGGTAGGAAGATACTTAGACTGCAATCAGGTTCTTTCTCTATTCTTGCTCTTTCTTGCTCTCTATTTTTGCTCTCCCTCTTTACCAGTGGGAAGAAGGGAGGGGCAAGGGGAAATCACCTCATTCTAAATAAGTATTTTTAAATAAAGAGCAATAAACAAGTAATCTGCAGACATTTATTAGGAAAAAAATCTAGAAAAACAAAAGCTATAAAAGATCTGCATAAACCCAAAGATTGATGTTCACGGACAGAATTCAATATTATAAAGATGACAAGTCTCCCCAAATTTATATACACTTTGCCACTGAATTTCCAAAGTGTACCTTTTTTTACTGTGCTTCAAATAAATAGAAAAATAGTTATAAAAAAAAAATTTATATACACTTAATAAAATTTCCCACTAAGTGATTTTGAAACCCTCAACTGAAAAATACAGGATAAAAACAACAACAACAAAAAACCAACAACCAGAGCATGGGCACTACCAGACAGTAAAGCCTACTAGAGAGTGATTATAATGATGCAAATAGCAAGGTCATGGCAAAGGAATAGACAGATAAATGGAATAAAACAGCAAGTCCCACAACAGATCTAAGGATTCAGCATATGATTAAGAGGTCATTTTAATTTAATAAGACAAGGATGAATTAATGAATAAATGGTGCTGGAAAAAATGTGCAGGAAAAAGTAATCCTCACTCCATGCCACACTCCAAGTATTATATAACAGCCAAATATTTTTAAAAAGAATGAAGAAGCACATAAAGGAGTATTAATAACTTCATGGGATAGAGAAGGCACACAAGAAAGAAAAAGATTGACAGATCTAAATTCAAAGCATAGACAAATATTTGCAACTTATGACAAAAAAATGCAAATCTTAATGGCTTATTTCTCAAACAGAGTGAAAGTAGGATTAAAATAACATCCAGTAGCATCAACTTTACTCAAAGATTAAGGAGGAAAAATGTTTCATGTTAAACCAAGCACTGATGTTTCTGGAATAGAAAAAACTCGCGTTATTTTTAGATAACACAGAAGACTGAAAACAATTGCCACGCTTGTTATACTCCCTAACACTTCAAAATATGCATACATTCCCCATACCATACATCTGTGGAATTTGTGAATCAGTGTCTTAATATATAAAGAGTCCTCGATGATAAAATATGAATTCAAAAGAAAGTGTTCAGCACTGAGGTCATCCATACCACTGTGAAGGAAGCAGAGGTAATCGAACTCTTTGTATAAAGGGACAGAGAACAAATATTGTAGGCCCGCAGGTCATGAGTCTTGCATGCACACAGCTATGCCTCAGCAAAACTCCATTTACGAGAACAGGTGCCAAGGGTTCTCTCACTGGCAGCATCTGAAATGCAAATTATCAGGCCTCACCCCAGACCTTCTGAACGAGAAACTCTCCAGGCTGAGTTCTACCACGTCACACAAGGAAGAGATAGTGCTCCCAAGCCAGGGGATTTGCCTCTGGAGAGAGCAAAGGATCTCAGCTAGCACTGCAGAGGGGACAGGAGAGCCAAACCAATTTGACGCTGACGTCCCAACTACACTGGCAATATATGGGGAAGAGCGTTTCTTTCCAGAAGGCCTCTCCACCAGAAGATGGTGGAGACCATCCCCAGAGTCCTAACACCACGGCCTCCCTGACAAAGGGACGGTCCAGAACGAAAACGCTAATGCAAGTTTAATTAAATGAAGCTGGTGGGAAAGGGATGCCACCTCGAAGGGAGACCAAGTAAAAGAAAGGTCTGTGTGCTGGGGTAGGGGTTGTGGAAGATTCCTACAGGAAATGCCAGGGGGAACCAACACAAGGAACAGAGGACCCAGGGCGCCCGGCTGGCTTAGTCAGTGGACTGTACAACTCTTCATCTCGGGGTTGTGGGTTCAAGCCCCATATTTGGGCACTGGGTGTAGAGGTTACTTCAAAAAAATAAGATCTTAAAAAAAAAAAAAAAGAGGAGCAAAGGACCAAGCTGGGGTATACAGAGGAACACCATAGCCAGGGAAAAAAATAGGCCAGATAAGAGAAGGTGGGGGGTGGCGGGGGGCGGGGTGGTGATCCAGACCTCAGCCTCCTCAGCTGTGGAGTGAGACCAGAATAATAGCCATCTCCCGGGGCTGCCATGATCAAGGGACATTCGCGAACACAGGAGATGCTCGGCGGAGCACCTGGCACCCAACACTAGCTTCTCTACCCTCGTCTATGCCAGCTTACAAACCCAGAGCTTCAGACAAGCCCTGGGAAGGGCATCCTATCACCGAGGGCCCCGCATTACTGGAGCTTGAGAGTAGAAGTCAAGACCCAAGAGTTAACTCAGGTAACTTAATCAAACTCCAATTTCTTCATCGATAAAATGCAGCCCAGGACACCTCTACCTGCCAGTTGCTAGGCCTAACAATACTGACCTCCAGTGTGCAGCACTGAGCCCATGTGCATGGGCCCTAGCTCCTGGGGCCCCGGGGCCAGTCTTTCTCGGGTCCCCTCTACTGCCTGGAGAGGCTCCCAGAAGCGCATGCACATTCACATGAACTGCACTCACACTCAACTTAGAAGCTGGGGGATCCGGCCCCGTAAGACTCATGGGTGAGCCTCCAGCAGACTCTCAGAGGCGCCCCAGGGCCACAGAGCCGAGGGAGCGGCCTTGGGCAGAAGCCATGGAAAGAACTGCAAATGAAGAAGCCTTTCCTGACCAGTGACCAGAGAAAGCCACGGTTTGGGGCGGCCAGGCGAGCAACGCCCCAAGGCAACCGTGACCCCCTCCGTGAGGGACCCACTGAAGCTGCAGAGAAACAATGAATAAGAACTGCAGTCGAAAGGCCCACAGAAGGGCCTGGGCTGCCATGTAAAGCTAGGGAGCCGTGCCTGGCAGCGAGAACACTGGACCAAGTCCCAAGGATGACCCTCTGTGAGATTATCCACGGTTCTCTCTTGGGTTCATCACATCCGAATACTCAGATGTTTCTGTATATAGACTGTATATGCAGCTCTTGCCTGCCACACTTCCTGGGATATAGGAATTTTCAAAGGTCATTTCTGATGAATCCAGCTCTTTGCTTTTTGTGCTATCTTTAGCTTCTAGGCTGCATAACATGCAATCCCACTGATGTGGTGCAAGAAAGGTTATTGAATAAGTGAGTAGATAGAACTCTCCTCTGCCGGGTACATTTTCAGAGGGCCTTAGAAGCCTCCTACACCTGAGGTCAGGGACTTGCTGAGGTCAGAGGAGAGAATTAAGGCTATAAACAGAAGTTCCCCCAAAAGATTTACATTTCCATGGAGGAGCTCCCTCCAAACACCCGCTCCCTCCCTTTATGACTGCATTTAGGCTCTTCAGGTTGGCCAACATACCCTTGGCCATCTCAGACATCTTGGGTTCCTTTCATTCTAAGTGCACAGGCCAGAAACTTGGACATTGCCCTCAACACTCTTTGGTACACCCCCACCCCCACCTCCCGTATCTGGTCTATCAGCATCTCCTCAGCCCCATCTCAGAATCCCATCACTTCACACCACCTCCCCGGCTACCCTCCATCACCCTGGTCTGACCGCCACCCTCAGCCCTCACCCAGGAGGTCACCCCGCTGTCCTGCCCTCCCAGCTTCTAGTTGATTCTGAAACAGTAATAACCAGCATGTCCCTGTTAAAACCAAGGTCAGTCCCTGTCCCCTCCACTCAAAACCCTCCACGGGCTCCCATTCCCCTCAAAGTAAAATCCATAGCCCTTACTGTTACATGGCCTTACTTACATTATTGGATTCAACTCCCACGGTCCTTCTGACCTCAAAACCAAATGTTCTCCTCTTGCCTCAGGGCCTTTGCATCTGCTGCTTCCTCTACTGGGAATATTCTGCCCTCAGACACCCACGTGACTCACTTCCTTCACATCTTCAGTCAAAGGTGACTCAGGTCTTCCCTGGCTATACTTCCTAAAACTTCAGCTCCCACACCAATCCTGCCAGATTCTTCTTCAGGGCGTGAAATCTCTTTGCCACCTCACCAAGAATGGGAGCTCCATGAGGCCAGAGAATCTCCCTGCAGCAACCAGAGCACTAAAAACATTGCCTGGCACACAGTAGGTTATCAAAAAATGTACTAAATATGTGAGAGTCCGATGAAAAGTTTAAGCTGCAAGCAAACCTCAATTATTCGACAGTCAACAATCTAGAACCTGCAGCAAAATAACAGGCTAGAAATAGCAAAGCTGGGGAGAAAAGGAAGACAGTGCCATAAAGCACACACAGGGCTCCTTTAAATCCTGCATCAGTAATGCACAGCTTAACCTGGAGCAGGAATGTTCTCTAGCAAAAGAATAAAAGCCGAGACCGGTAGCCCTCTGAGGAGAGAATAACTGGAAGAACAGCAGGGAGTAAAAAAACGAATTAATGAGGTGATCTGGCATTGAGAACGGACTAGTGTGTTGGGAGTTTTATAGGAAAGGCCTGGAAACAGGTCAGGGAAGGACTGTAAAATGTTTAAATTAAAAAAAAGCTTAAGAAGATTAAATAAAAATAAGTTTTTAAAGAGCTTTCATTTACAAGTACAAAGCACTATGCAATTGCAAATTATGACTGCTGACTTTTAGTTCCCTTAAGCAAGATGGGAAAATTCCTCAAGATACCAGTGGTGCCAGAAAGGAGTCCCCAAGAGGATCCCAGGTTTGTCTTTAGAGACACTGAAGAGGCTGGCAACAGCCAACTCAGGATTTCTAATATTCCAGACCTTGGGCTTCTTGAGGGCAAAAGACTGAGTGTGACTCAACAATTATTTGTTCAACAGCACCTGGCACCAAATTAGCAGATGGACTAATGGGAGGCCATGTGAGCCTGCTCCTGCAAGATCCTACTCCTGCACTCCTAAGACAAATGCGACAGGCAGTGTGGCGGGCATGAAACCTAGCAAAACCCTCTCCAATATTCCATAGCCAAGTATTTTCATAAGCATTTTTGAAACATCCTAACAGACATTAAAACTCAGCTTAATTAACTTTGCCACAGTCAGAAAATACAACTCTCATACAACCATGTGAAAAAGGGAAAAAAAACGGTCAATATGTAAAGTTCCTGAAATACCTCTTTCCTTTTAAAAAAAAAAATCACTCCCCACTCAGAGCAAAAAAAACCAAGAGAAATGCCCTGGAATTCAAAGAAAGAAGCCGGTCGCCATTTTGACAAAGGAAATGGTCTAGAAAGCAGATAGCTCACGCTCAGGCTGTCAGGTGAAACAGGTAGCTTGGCTGGACACACCTGCTCACCTCCTTTCAACTAACAGGTGTGCCAGGAGGGCTCCACTGCACACCCGCTGCTGGCCGTTTAAGAGGCTGGTGCCCAAAAGCTATTAAATCCTGGTAAGTGAAAAGAGACCACTAGTGACAGGTTCACAAGTGATCCTGAGACAGTCAACCATAACCCAGTACAGAATTCAGGATGTCTGAGCTGAAAGGCCCTTTATAAATCTCACCCGATTCCAACACCACCAGGGCTATTCAAGGAAAAGTCATGTACAAAAGTAAAAAGGCAGGTGTGGACAACTGGAAACGACGAGGCCCCGACCCAACAGCATTCAGATGCAAAAACCTAAAAATAAAAAAGCTTCAGCTACCCCTGATTCTCCTCTCTGGCTCTAGAGAGGAAGAAACTGGCCGCGAGAAGTCACATGGCCAATTAATGACAGCTCAAACCAGACTGCCTCGGGACTCCCGGTCCCATGTCCTCGCACATCACCGGCCTCCTCAGCACACCCAAACGTCAGCAGGGGCAGCATCTTCCCCTTCCCATCTTCCAGCATTGCAGGAATAAAAGAAACAGCCCCGGCTGACGACCCCAGACCCAGAAATCCCTTATGGGTGACTTTCTTCCACCTGCAGTTGCCCTCATTTACCCTCTGCCCTGACAATCAAGAATTTCTCATCAGTCATGCTTAAAACCCCTAGCCTGTAGGCCGAGTTCCTGTCAGCCAGCTACCCACTCATGGGTACGTGCAAAGTCAAAGGAAAGAAAAAATTCTGAGCCCTTAAAGTAGTCACACTCGAGAATGTCAATTTCTCCTTCCAGCAAGGTAGCAACAACGGGAATTCGCGACCCCCGGGGGAACAGGCCGGAGAGAAAGGCCCTGGGGTCGGAGCAGCGGCTTCTAAAATTACTTGGCGCAGCCTTTGTAGGCGAGAAGAAAGCAAAATATGTACAAGGCAATTTCCACCCCCCCCCGCCCTCTTGATGGCCCTGAATTCCGGGGGCGCGGGGATGCCCGCGCGCACCTCCCGGGGAGGGACGAGAGGAGAGCGACCCCAGGACGCTCGGGCCCAGGGCCCGGGTGGAGGCGGCAGCGGCCGGCCAGCCCGGTCCCGGGGGGACCCACTTGCCTCCCCGCGGCGCGGCCTGAGGGCCCGAGCGCGCTGCGGCTCCCGGGGCGGGCAGGGTGAGCGCCCCGGGGCCCGACCGGGCCCGGTGGGGCGGCCGAGGCCGGGGGGTCGCTGGGCATCCACGGGCCCCGCGGCCAGCCTGG
>CM053610.1:24638181-24671411 GCA_028646535.1 Procyon lotor
CGCCTGGGTGGCTCAGTCGTTAAGCGTCTGCCTTCGGCCCAGGTCAGATCCCAGGGCCTGGGATCGAGCCCCGCATCGGGCTCTCTGCTCTGCAGGAAGCCTGCTTCTCCCGCTACCATTCCCTCTGCTTGTGTTCCCTCTCTCGCTGTGTTTCTCTCTGTCAAATAAATAAAATCTTAAAAAAAAAAAAAAAAAAAAAAAAAAAAGAAAAGGACAGCCTCAGTTAAGTGTTGGGTTGGCAGGTCAGGGGACCCCAGAAGAGACAACAAAATGCGACTGGTCCTCCATCTTGTCTTCTCCGCCCTGGATCTTCCGAAGCCCCTCCGCCATCTTACCTCAGGGAAATCCACAGGACTTTTGCCACGTCACCTGGAGGTAAACAGCTAAGCCTATACCGAACAGGGCCATGTATAGGCTCCCTCATGCCCATTAAAACCCAATTGTACCCTCCCTGGGCGGGCCTTCCTGGCCTCATTCCCTTGAGAGCCACGGAACCTTGCCCAAGAGCACTTCCATTAAAGCTTGCCTCGATTCTACTCGCCTGGCTCCTCTTATCCACTGCTGATTCAAACCTGACAATAAGTACCAACAGAGTTTCACTGAAACTCAAGGAGATAGAAGATGCAAGTAGGAATCCTCCCAGCTAGAGGTGTCATATATGTTCCGAACATCCATATGCTAAAAAAAATTCCTTATGTATCTGAACTTCACATTTAACTGAGGATCCTGTATTTTTATTTGCTAAGTCTGATAATCTTATCAGACCTGACTTCATTTTTTTGTATATGTTGAATTTTTAATAAGATATTTTTAACAAGTGATGAATACATCTGGTTGTGTCTCTCCTCCATCAACTCATGCAACCTAGATCTCCCATGGAAAAATCCTCCTGGATATTTTCATCCCATGAAAACAAAAACACTAATTCAAAAAGGAGCACCTCGCTGGCTCAAGTAGGGAAAGCATGCGACTTTTGATGTCGGGGTCATAAGTTCAAGCCCCACGTTGAGTGGAGAGATTACCTAAATAAACACAACTTTACAAAGAAAAACAAAAAAAAACAAAAAAAAACACTAAACACACACACACACACACACACACACACACAACACAAAGATATATATGCACCCCTATGTTTATTGCAGCATTATTTACAATAGCCACGGTATGGAAGCAACCTAAGTGACCTCAGTAGATGAATGGATAAAGAAGATGTGATATATATATGCAATGGAATATTACTCAGCCATAAAAAGAACGCGACCTTCCCATTTATGACAACACGGATGGATGGAGGGCATTATGCTAAGTGAAATACATCAGAGAAAAATAAGTACCATACAATTTCACTTATATGTGGAATCTAAAGTACAAAACAAAGAAATAAGCAAAGCAGACAGACTCATAAATAGAGAGAAAAACTGGTGGTTGCCAGAGGGGAGGGGTATGGGGTGATGGGCAAAATGGGTGAAGGGCAGTGGGATGCACAGGCTTCTGGTTCTGGAATGAGTAAATCATGGGGATGGGCTGGTTCTGGAATGAGTAAGTCATGGGCTATATGAAAGGTATAGCATAGAGAATATAGCCCATGGTATTGCAGTAGCCTTTTATGGTGACATCTTCAATACATACAATATAGCCCATGGTATTGCAGTAGCCTTGTATGGTGACAGATGGGACTTACACTTGTGCTGAGCACATCGTGACAGGTAGACTTGTCAGATCACTATGTTGTGCACCTGAAAATCATGTAACATTGTGTCAATGTGACTTCAATTAAAAACAAAAGAAAAAAAACCTTCTGAGGCATTTTGTAGGATGTTAGTCATTCTCTGGAGAGATGAGATCTATATTTGTTCTGATTTTCTTTTAATAATAAGTTTATTCTAGGGGCATCTGGGTGGCCCTAGATGGGTTAAGTGGGTTAAGCATCTGCCTTCGGCTCAGGTCAGGATCTCAGGGTCCTGGGATCGAGCCCCGCATCGGGCTCTCTGCTCAGCAGGGAGCCTGCTTCCCCCTCTCTCTCTGCCTGCCTCTCTGCCTACTTGTGATCTCTCTCTGTCAAATAAATTAAAAATCAATTTTAAAAATCTTTAAAATACAGACTTTAGGTAACAAAGGTAATTAAGATACAACTATTTTATCTTTAATTTATAACGTGACAAAAACTGATTACAGAAAACGTAAATCCAAACAAGGTAGCATATTTTGCTTCTCAATGAGACAAAATGTCTGAAAGCATAATACCTTGTGTTGGTGACCATGTGAGGAGATGAAAACTCTCCCACATTCCTGGTGGCGGGGTTAAATCAGTTGAGCCTTTCTGGAAACCTTAGTAAGACACATTGTAAAACTTTCAAAACGTGCCTACCTTTTAATCTTTACAAGTCTACTCATTGAAGTTGATCCTAAGGAAATCATCATGGATGTGTGCAAAGATTTATGGCCATGGGTGTCTATCATAGCATGGTTTGCAGTCATAAAAAATTGGAAGTCTCCGGACTGTCTAATGAGAGGGAATGTTAAATACATCACAGCCAAAGTGTCATAGGACCATTCAATCTGATGATGTAGAAAACCAGCAAATGACAGGAAGGAGCGTTCACAGAATGTAAGTGAAAAGCAGATTAAAATGTATATATACTAGATGGCTCTTGGCCAAAAATCACACAGAATGCTGAGTTCTACTTCTGTGCAAGGGATAATGAATATAAGGAAGTAAGGAAGAGACTTCTCTCTGATAGTGAGAAGCCCAGAGGTAAGGATGGGTTTGTGCTGATGAATGGCTTGATGACATCTTCAAAGACCCAGGTTCTTTTCATCTGTCCAGCCCATCTCGTCAAGAAAGCCGCCTACCTCCCCTTGGGGTTGCAGGATGGCTCCGTGGCTGAAGGTGTAACATAGGACTGTTTTTTTCCTTTGCATCTTGAAATTTTCAGAACAAGGATCTTCCAATGGCCATCACCAGAACCTCACATCTAGGGGCATCTGGCTGGCTCAGTGGGCGGAGCATGCGACTCTTGATCTCCTCTCGATCTTGGGGTCGTGAGTTGGAGCCCACATTGGGGGAAGAGATTACTTAAGAGACAAAAATCTAAAAAAGAAAAAAAAAGACAGAAAAAGAACCTCATGTCTCAGCTCAGCTGATCAAAAAGGCATCCGTGTGCCCCCCTGCTGAATTAATCACTGAGAAGGTGTGCTTGGGCTGCGAGCGGTCTACAGGTAGGTCAAGCTGTGGGCCCCAGAAGCCCTCAGACAGCAGCAACCATGTAGCTGGATGGGGCAGGGTATGGAAAGGATTTGGAAACAGTGCTTAGACCATTGATTCTCAAAGCATGATCCTTAAGACAGCAGCATCAACTGGGAATTGTTTTATTTTATTTTACTTTATTTTATTTTTAAGATTTTATTTATTTATTTGACGGAGAGATCACAAGTAGGTGGAGAGAGAGGGAAGCAGGCTCCCCGCTGAGCAGAGAGCCTGATTCGGGGCTCGATCCCAGGACCCTGAGGTCATGACCTGAGCCAAAGGCAGAGGCTTTAACCCACTGAGCCACCCAAGTGCCCATGGGAATTGTTTTAAAAGACAAATTCTTAGACCCCACCCCAGGTTTTCTAACTCTGAAACTCTGGGGGTGGGACCCAGGAATCTGTGTTTTAATAAACCTTCCAGGTGATTATAATGTTTGATGGACTTGGACCATTCAGGATTTGCTCTTGCATTGGGGATACCTGAAAAGATGCCTTTTGCTGGTTGATATCGGGATTCATTTTCTAGAGTATCTTCCCGGACTGAAAAGGTTGGAAGCTAAAACAGTATGTCCACCGGTCAAAATGCTCATGTGAGCTCCTGTACGAAAGCTGAGTCCCGTGGACGAGAGGCAAGGCTCAGAATAGTGACTTGCTGGTGTGAACTTGGCACAGGGGTGTGCGTTCTGAAGGTGGCCGATGTGGCAGCAGCTTCTTTGCTTGCAGCATCCTGACTTGTGGCAGGGACAACAGCACCCTTGGCATCTCAGTTCTGTGTGGTTTGGGGGGCGGGTCATTCTGTGACTTCTTTTTTATTGTCGTAAAAAACACAACATTAAACTTACCATCTTAACCATTTTCTTAAATATTGTATTTATTATTTTAGAGCGAGAGAGAGAGAGAGAGAGGGCATGAGCGAGGAGAGGGGCAGAGGGCGAGAATCTCAAGCAGACGCCCCACTGAGTGCGGAGCCCGACGTGGCTCAGTCTCAGGACCGTGAGATCTTGACCTGAGCCAAAACCAAGAGTCAGACGCTCAACTGACTGAGCCACCCAAGCGGCCCCCCATCTTAGCCATTTTTCAGTGCACAGTTCAGCAATGGTCTACACATTCACATTGTTGTACAACAGATATCTAAGACTTGTTCATCTTGCAAAACTGAAACTCTACCCATTACGCGCTAATTTCTCCTTCCCCAGCCTATGCAACCAACTCTCTACCTTATGTTCCTATGATTTTGACTGCGTTAGAGGTTTCATATCAGTGGAATCATACAGTCTTTGTCCTTTTGTGACTGGCTTACTTTACTTAGCATAATGTCCCCAAGATTCATCAATGTCGTAGCAAGTAACAGGATATCCCTTTTTAAGGCCACATAATATTCCATTGTGTGTATATATACACCACATTTTCTTTATCTATTTATCTGTGGGTGGACATTTAAGTTATTTCCACATCTTAATTATCACGGTAATGTTGCAGTCATAGGTGTGTAAATATCTCTTCCAGATCTTGAATTCTTTTGACTATATACCCAGAAGTGGAATTGTTGGGTCATGTGGTAATTCTGTTTTTAATTGTTTGAGGAACCTCCACACTTTTCCCATAACGGCTGCACCATCTGACTTTTTCTTAAAGGACCAGGTAGTAAATATTCTAAGCTCTGCAGGACACACGGTTTCAGTCACAACTACTCACCTCTGCATTGTAGTGCAAAAGCCGCTATAGATGATACGTAAACAAGTGAGTGTGGCCATGTTCCAATAAAACCTAATAAAAATTGGCAGGAAGGGTGCAGTTACTCTGGAAAACAGTATGGAGATTCCTCAAAAAGTTGAAAATAGGGACGCCTGGGTGGCTCAGTCGTTGATGGTCTGCCTTCGGCTCAGGTCATGATCCTGGAGTCCTGGGATCGAGCCCCGCGTCGGGCTCCTTGCTCCGTGGGGAGCCTGCTTCTCCCGCTACCATTCCCTCTGCTTGTGTTCCCTCTCTCGCTGTGTTTCTCTCTGTCAAATAAATAGAATCTTTAGGGGAAAAAAAAAGTTGAAAATAGAGCTACCCTATGACCCAGCAATTGCACTACTGGGTATGTACCCTAAAGATACAAATATAATGATCCAAAGGGGCATGTGCACCTGAATGTTTATAGCAGCATTCCACAGCTGTCCACAACAGCCAAACTATGGAAAGAGCCTAGATATCCATCAACAGATGAATGGCTAAAGAAGATGTGGTATGGAATGGAATACTATGCAGCCATCAAGAGAAACGAAATCTTGCCATTTGCAATGACATGGATGGAACTAGAAGGTATGCTAAGCGAAATAAGTCACTCAGAGAAAGACAATTATCACATGATCTCTCTGATATGAAGAATTTGAAAGGCAGGGAGGAGGATCGTGGGGGGTAGGGGGGAAAATGAAACAAGATGAGATCAGGTGGAGACAAACCATGAAAGACTCTCAATCTTGGGAAACAAACTGAGGGTTGCTGAGGGGGTGGGAAGGGATAGGATGGCTGGGTTATGGACATTGGGGAGGGTATGTCCTGTGGTGAGTGCTGTGAAATGTGTAAGCCTGATGATTCACAACCTCTGGGGCAAATAATACATTATGTTAATTAAAAAATAATAAAATAAGGAATTCAAAATTGGCAGCAAGCCTGCTGACCATAATTTGCCTACCACTGGCATAGATCATGTTTCTTCGGCCCCGCCAACGATTCTGTGAGCAATACACATCACTTTCTGCTAGAGTAGATTGTTATTTGCCTGAATAACAAAACTGAATAATAAAACTTGAGTGAATTGATGCTCTGTTAACATGAAAGAGGGAATGACCACTGGGTTTTCAACCAGTATCATTTCCTACAAAAGACAGTATTTTCAGTAAAAGAGAGAAATAGTAGATGAAAGAGTAGAATGGAAGGGGATTGTGATGAGCCAGGCTCCCATACGGCCCCCAGTGATCTCACTTCCTGTTATTCACACCCTGGGGAATGGTTTACAGGGAGGCCGAGGGCTTACAGGGTAGTTGTCTCCCATAATGAATAGGGCTGACCTGTGTAATCGACGAATGTTGGAGAAATGACAGTGCGTGACTTCTAAGACAGTTGTACGGTATGGGCCACTGGAAGCAAAATCACAGAGAAGCCAGGTGAGTGACACACAGAAATGGTCACTGGGACCCTTGAGACCCTGGGTAAACCACTGAGAGTGTCTACTAACACCCCACGTGGGCATTTAAGATGTTTATTACGAAGCTCCATCACGAAGTGTGGAGGATGGAGCAGTGGGCAAAGACATGGATGGAAAGAAGACTACCTAGAAGGTCATGAAAAGTCTGGATAAGAAGTAACGAGTGCCATAGCAGTGGGGATACTCAGAGAGTCAGGCTGGAAAAAACCCAGCTCTGTGAGCTTGGAAGCGTTACTTAACCTCACCGGGTCCATTGTGATAACAGTGAAAAAATAAGAGAAGGGGTAGTAACATTTATTGAGCACTTCATGCTGATCAAGATACTGTTGATTCTAAGGAAGTTATGATTGTTACTCCGGTTAACCTTCACCACAGCCCTAGGAGGGAGGTACAATTATTGTCCTCACGTGACAGATGAAGACACGGAGGCTCAGAGACATTAAGTAACTTGCCTGAGGTCCCACAACTAGTAATTTCCTCATGATGTTTGATGAGATTAATGGTGGCCCACGCTGGTGGAGTTGGACGGAAATGGACAGTGGCTGCTAATAAGAGTGATGAAAGACAGCAAACAATGGAGGTGGTGTGGGTTGCACAACTCTGTGGATTACTAAAAGCCATTATATTGTACATTTTAAAAGAGTGAATTGTATGGTAGATGAATTATCTCAATAAAGCTATTTAAAAAAATTTTTTTTAAAGTAGGCTCCGCACCCAGCATGGAACCCAGCGTGGGGCTTGAATTCATGACCTTGAGATCAAGACCTAAGCTGAGATCAAGACTCAGACGCTCAGCTAACTTGAGCCACCCTGGTGCCCCATCAATAAAGCTCGTTTTTTTCATGTAAAATGCCCAACAGATAAACTTTAGGTATGGAAATGTATGCTATGTGGTCCTAGACAAGTAATGAGTGGTTTCCAACCATAATAAAGAGCATTTCATCATGGTGAGGAAAAAAAGAATTCTCCATAGATTCTGCATGTTCTGGATACTGACTCTTTTCTCTCATGTATGTGCTGGCCCACGGCAAAATTGTGAAACTGAAGTTCAAGTGAACACGTGTATGTGTGTCTACCAGCTGCCAGGTGCTCTTTCTGTCACAAGTCTCACCCTCCTACTTCAGGGAGGCACTGCGTTTTCCACCTTGACCCTGAGATACCAGAGCACAGAGGGGAGAATCCAATGACCAACCAACTGAGCCATTCAGGCACCTCTATTTTTTTCCTTTTGATCCTGAATCCAATTAAGGATCCCGAGCTGCATTTGGTTGTCCTGCCCCTTTAATCTCTTTCCATCTAGAGGAGTTTCTTTGACTTTTTGTTATTCATGTTGTGCATATTGTTTGAAGAGTTCAAGTCTCTTGTTTTGCAGAGTGTCCCTCTATTTGGGTTTGCTGCTGTCTCCTCAAGCTTAGATTTGTTTATTTATTTATTTTTAAGCTTAGATTTGGATTAAAGTCTTAACACTCTTGACTCTCCACCTGTCCATCTGGCGGGATAACTTGGGGTGGGGGCGTGGTTCCAGGGTTTCTCAGCAGGATTCAGCTCCGTATAAGCCACTCATTTACTGGCTGTTCTTCACTGGTTCACTTTTTCACTACCTTTCTAAGATTTTATTTATTTGACAGAGAGAAACACAGCGAGAGAGGGAACACAAGCAGAGGGAATGGAAGTGGGAGAAGCAGGCTTCCTGCTGAGCAGAGAGCCCGATGCGGGGCTTGATCCCAGGACCCTGGGATCTGACCTGGGCCGAAGGCAGACGCTTAACGACTGAGCCACCCAGGCGCCCCTTTCACTACCTTTCTAGTATTTCCCCAGCTCACTTCCCAAATGAACTACTTGCTTTCAAGTCCTTGTCTCAGTTTGCCCAAACCAAGACCCGCAGTATACCCTACACACTATTTCATAGCCTGCTTGGTTTGATGAACATAATTTGGAGATAGTCCCGTATCACCACATACACCAAACCTTCCTCATTCTTACTGGGGGTAACATAGTCTATCCCCATCCATGGCCATGGGAAAGAGACAACCTTCAAGTTAGAAACAGGGCTGGCCAACTTTCCCCGAGGCTGGCCTGCTCTCTCTCCACCCTTTCATGCTTCCATGATCCTCCCAGGCACCCCTCCCCAAAGTCTGGGAGGCAGTCCTAACCCAAACCCTCTCTCCCCTTCTTGCTCTGTACTGTATAAATTATCCGAACTACAAAACGCCACTCCCAGATGAATCTGCTTTAGCCTACAGAGTCCTGGAGTCCTTTCTTTTCTTTTCTTTCTTTTCCTTTTCCCTTTTCTTTCCCCTTTCTCTTTTTTCTTTCTTTTCTTTTCTTTTCCTTTCTCCTTCCTTCCTTCCTTCCTTCCTTCCTTCCTTCCTTCCTTCCTTCCTTCCTTCCTTCCCCTTTCTTTCCTTTCTTCCTTCCCTCTCTGGTTAGAAGAAAACAAACTTGTTTTATTATTCTCTTTTCCATTTTTTTTAATCTCAAAATTAAGCACAATTTAAAAACTTGTCAAGATTAAAAAGTCAGGGGATTTCGCATTGGAATCAGGGTTTCATGTTTCTCTTGGAAAATCAGAAGTCCTGGCAATGCCCTTGTTCTGGCATGACCAGCCTTCAGGGCTGCACCTGAGAGTCCCACCCCTATGGGGGCAAGGGACGAGGCCTTCCTGCCATCTGCTCCTCCCACACCGTGGGCTCCTCATCATTTATGGGACCTCTCTGGTCCTACTGGGTAACTGGGTTTGAAACCCCTCGTTTGGGACCTCAGTGACGCAGGCTTGAAGTATTTCTAAATCACCCAATGTAAAAGCGCAAATTGTGCTTCAGTAGGTCTGAGTTGGGACCTGAGATTCTGCCTTTCTTATAAGCTTGCAGGTGATGCTGATGTTTCCTGGTCTACAGTCTGTTTCTTGCAGACCAAGGGTCTAGTCTCTCCCCTCCCCAGCCCATTTTGCACATCATTGTGCATTTCTTTCTTTTAATGTTATGTTTCACTGTTTAAAAAAAGTCCCAGTGGGGGATGCCTGAGTGGCTGAGTGGGTTAAGCGTCTGCCTTCAGCTCTGCTCAGGTCATGATCCCAGGGTCCTGGGATCAAGTCCCACATCCGGCTCCCTTTCTTCCTCTACCTCCTACTCCTGCTGCTTGTGCTCTCTCTATCTGACAAATAAGCAAATAAAATCTTTAAAAAAATTAAAACAATTTAAAAATCCCAGTGGTCACTGAATATCCACAGGAATTCCTTTTACTATTTAACTTTTTTTAAAGTGGGCTCCAGGCCCAGTGTGGAGCCCAACATGGGGCTTGAACCCACAACCCGGAGACTGAGACTGAAAGAGCAGAGCCAGGCTAACTCCGTTTTGTGCTACACCCGCCATCTTGTGTATAACCCCCAAGTCAGAATATTGCCCACCCCGCCCTTGAGTTTGAGTTAGCCAATAGGAATGTGGTACCCCTAACCGCCAAAGAATGTAAACCCCGCCTTTTGCCCACCAAATTTGCACGCCAATTCTGACCACAGTGATAGGCTAGCTCAAACAGCTACCATAGGGTAAATTGTAATTCAATTGGCCACCTTGTGTGTGGCCTAACATGACTATGCAACTTTCTGTGTGTTACAATCTCATTGGCTACTGGCCCCTATAAAACTGTGGCGCTTTTTCGAAACTCGCGCACTTTCTCTACATCATACCGCTGCATTGGTGAGTGTGGGAGACTGAGCTCGAGCTAGCTCGAATAAAAGCTCTTTTGCTTTTGCATCGGACTTGGCTCCCTGGTGGTCTTCGGGGATTTCAAAATCTGAGCATGACAAGACCTGAGCTGAGCTCAAGAGTCAAACACTTCGGGTCGCCTGGGTGGCTCAGTGGGTTAAGCCTCTGCCTTTGGCTCAGGTCATGATCTCAGGGTCCTGGGATGGAGCCCCGCATCGGGCTCTCTGCTCGGCAGGGAGCCTGCTTCTCTCTCTCTCTCACTCTCTCTCTCTGCCTGCCTCTCTGCCTACTTGTGATCTCTCTCTCTGTCAAATAAATAAAATCTTAAAAAAGAAAAAAGAGTCAAACAACTTAACTGATGGAGCCACCCAGGCACCCCTACTGGGATGCCTGGAAAAGTTTTTTTTTTATTTTTTAAAATAATTTATTTTTAAATTAACATATAACGTTATATGTTTTATTGACATATAATGTATTACTTGTCCCAGGGTACATGTCTATGAATTATCAGGCTTACGGATTTCACAGCACTTACCATAGCACATACCCTCCCCAATGTCCATAACCCAGCCTCCCTATCCCTACCCCCCATACTATGCAATTTTTTAAACCACAGAATCTTATGGCTTCCTCAGCACAAAGCTCTTGCTCAATCCCCTATGAGATGGAATAGGGTTGCTACTCAGGTTGGAGAAGAGACCTTGGGGAAATATGACCCTGAAGTTTCCTCCCAACCCCACCGATTCCCAGATCCTTGTGGCCAAGCCAAAGACATTTAACATGGCAGGAAACTCAGTTGCAAATCAGAGACCTTTTTCTGGCGTTTCAAGGCTTTGGGAGTTAAGTAACTTGCTCGAGGTCACACAGCTGCAAAGCCCTGGATTTTCCCAACCCTCTGTGCATTCTTGTCCCAAGGCCACTTTCACACCCTTTCCTCCCAACACCCAGTCAAAATCATCCCACCTGACTGTGGGCTTTTCCTGCACTGGTCACCCCTGAGACTCAGCCCCTCTGGGGTGGGCGGGGCGGGGGAGGGGGATGAGGCAACGCCCTAATGCTCCAGCCTCTCCCCAACTTTATCTCTCTTCCACTCCCAAGCTGTCTTTTAAAATACGGCTTAGGGGCACCTGGGTGGCTCAGTGGGTTAAAGCCTCTGCCTTCGGCTCAGGTCATGATCTCAGGGTCCTGGGATCGAGCCCCGCATTGGGCTCTGCTCAGCAAGGAGCCTGCTTCCCCCTCTCTCTCTGCCTGCCTCTCTGCCTACTTGTGATCTCTCTCTCTGTCAAATAAATAAATAAAATAAAATAAAATAGGGCTTAAAAATAGTAAGAAAAGGTCTGTCTCTCCCACCCCCACCTGCAATTCTCTCCAAAACGGGGCATTTGCCAAAAGACAGGAGAGGTAACTATGGGGTCAAGTTCTACCTCCTTGACTTAGCCTCCAGGTCTCCATCATGTGGCCGCAGTCTTGGTGCCAGATAAGCCTCTTGCCTTATCTTAGTGCCTGTGCCAGGAAAACCTCCTCGCTGCCCAGTTGGTTCTCACCTTCACCTGAAATCACCCTTGGGACTCTTGCCTAGCCTGTGGGCCCTTGTGAACAAGGCTACCCACTGAGGACATCTGTGTCTTTAATGAGCTTTCCAAAAAATTACAATGAAAAGTCTTAAGAGAAATTATTGGCTCCTCCCCCATTTCTTTTAAGCTTGTGGGTCCTCAGCAGTGAAAGCATCCTCTTTCCTTGCCCCTTTCGGTGTCTGCCCAACTTAGACAAGGGCAGGGGAGGGAGAGGAGTAGGGGCGGTAGGCAAGCAGTCATCCTAAAACTCTGAACTCTGCATGTTAAACTATACAACTGAAAAATGAGATAAAGTGGACAATTACCTGGAAAAATATCGATTACAGAAATTGTTCAAGAAACAGAAAACCCAAACACACTTACACATTAAAGATGGAATCCAGATAAATTCTGCAAAACAGAAGTGCCTGGGTGGCTCAGTGGGTTAAAGCCTCTGACTTCAGCTCAGGTCCTGATCTCAGGGTCCTGAGATGGAGCCCCGCATCGGACTCTCTGCTCAGCAGGGGGCCTGCTTCCCCCTCTCTCTCTGCCTGCCTCTCTGCCTACTTGTGATCTCTCTCTGTGTGTCAAATAAATAAATAAAATCTTTAAAAAAAAATAAATTCTGCAAAACACTGCACTAAGCCCACATGTCCTCACAGTTACTTTCACTACCCTCAAGGAACAGAAAATCTCTGTCTTCCTCAAGCTCAGAAACAAGCTTCATCAATTTGTGTGAAGCTAGTCACCGGCCTACCGCTAGTGTAACCCTCACTCCAAGCCAGCAAGGACAGGGGAAGTAGGAAATTGGCTGTCTAATTTCATGTGTATAGATGCAACAATTCTGAGACATCCATTAGCTAATTGAATGCACCAATATGGGAAAAAACATTACCAAGTAGTGTGCATCCCAGGAAGAAAGGATTTTTTTTTGACCATTGAAAAATAGTGATATAATTTACACAGCCATAGATTAAAGAAGAGAAAACCATATGGTCATTTCAATAGATACAGAAAAAGAACAAGTGATAAATCCCACAACCATTTTATGAAAGCGTGGTGTTCCTTTGGGATCCCCCAGAAGCAGACCGTCACAATTATCCCACCAGAGGGCAGAGGGGTGAGTGAGCTGGGGGATTTATGCTCCTGTTCCCAAGAGAAAGTCATTGCTGAAAACTGACCCTGTCAGTTGGCACTGTGGATCCCCAGCGTGTTCAGCCTCCCTTCCCTTCACTGGGGCAAAGCATCCTTCCTTGGTTTGGGGAGGATCACAGGAGGCCTCCGGATCAGAGAGGCTGACTCTGGCATTTGAAAGTGGGCCCAGGCATCCTAACAGGTCTAATATGGGTGGGGCACACTCAGCACGCTAGAAACAGAAGAGAGTTACTTTGGGGCGCCTGGGTGGCTCAGTTGGTCAAGCTGCCAACTCTTGATTTTGGCTCAGGTCATGATCTCAGGGTTGTGGGATCGAGCCCCGTATCGGGCTCTAGTCTGCTTGTCCCTCTCTCTGCCCCTCCCCCATTCTCTCTAAAATAAAAAAAAAAAGAAAATTTTTGAAGATTTTATTTATTTATTTGACAGAGAGTGAGAGAGTACAAGCAGGGGAGAGTGGCAGGGAGTCCAATACCAGGCTTGATCCCAGGACCCTAGGAGCTGAAAGCAGACCCTTAACCCACTGAGCCCAGGCACCCCAAAATAAAATCTTTAAAAAAAAGAAAATTACTTTAACCTGTTTTTTGTTGTTAAGAAATTTACCAAACAAAAAGGATACATTCTTAGTGTGAAATGTTAAAATAATTCCCTTTAAAGACAGAAACAAGGACAAGAATAGCCTCTATCAATATTTTTGTTCAGAGAATTTGGGTGACTCAGTTGGTTAAGCATCTGCCTTCAGCTCAGGTCATGATCCCAGAGTCCTCGAATTGAGCCTTGAGTCAGGCTCCCTGTTTTGTGGGGGGGGGGCCTACTTCTCCCTCTCCCTCTACCTGCTCCTATCTCTGCTTGTGCTCTCTCTCTCTGTCAAATAAATAAAATCTTAAAAAGAGATATATCTCTCTACATATATTTGTTTATAATAAGTAAAGATTTAGAGAAAAAGAAAAGTGAAAGAATTGGTAAGAAAATACACACAGGGGTGCCTGGGTGGCTCAGTCGTTAAGCGTCTGCTTTGGGCTCAGGTCATGATCCTGGGGTCCTGGGATCAAGTTCCTCAACAGGCTCCCTGCTCAGCGGGAAGTTTGCTTCTCCTCTCCCACTCCCCCTGCTTGTATTTCTTTTTTTTTTTTTTTTTTCCTGCTTGTATTTCTTCTCTCGTTGTGTCTCTCTCTGTCAAATACACAAATAAAATCTTTAAAAAAAAAAAAAAAGAAAGAAAGAAAACACACAAATAAAAAAACTGCAAATAATATGCGAGTAATGCCGTGTCACAAGTTATCCCAAATTTAACAGCTAAAACCACAAATGCTCATTATCCCGTACACTTCCTGAAGATTAGCAATCCAGAGTGACAGAATGGTCCTGGCTCGGGGTCTTTCCTGAGGTTGGAAGCATGTCGTTGGACAGGGTTGTAACAATATGAAGGGAGGAAAAGCCACTTCTAAGCTTAGTCACATAGCTACCAGCAAGAGGCTGCCGGTTTTCACCCTACGGGGCTATCCATAGAGAAGGCTGCTCACACAACATGGCCGCTGGCTTCCTTCAGAGTGAGTGATTTGAGAAACTGAGAGAGAGGTAGAAAGGCCAAGATGGAGGCCACAATCTTCTGGTAACAACCTGATCTCGAAAGTGACATACCCTCATTACTGCTGTATTCCATTCATTCCAAGTGAGTCCCCTCAAGGGGAGGGGACTAATAAGAACCTGAGTACCAGGATGTGGGATCATTGGGGGTCTACCTACCAATGGGGCTACCTACCACAGGGAGAAAGGGGCGGACTCTTTCTTTAGTAACTGGGACTGGGACCATTGGTTATCCACATAGAGAAATGCACCAGGGAGATCCTTAGCTCGTACCCCCCTCAAAATAAATTCCAAGGGGATTAAAGACCTAAATATTAAAACTAAAACTTGTGGAAGAAAATTTTGGAGAATTATCTTTAGGCCTTCTGGGTAGGGAAGAATGCGTAACGAGATTCTATATTGTCAAATTTAATGACATTAAAACCTAAAGCTTTTGTACAGATCACTGACAACTCTCACACCGTCATGGAGAGCCCTGAACAAAGTGAAAAAGAAAAGCTACAAACTGAGATAGAATATTTGTGATGTAAATAATTTTTTTTTTAAAGATTTTATTTATTTATTTGACAGAGAGAGAGTGATCACAAGTAGGCAGAGAGGCAGGCAGAGAGAGGAGGAAGCAGGCTCCCTGCTGAGCAGAGAGCCCGATGTGGGGCTCGATCCCAGGACCCTGAGATCATGACCTGAGCCAAAGGCAGAGGCTTTAACCCACTGAGCCACCCAGGCGCCCCATAAATAATTTTTTAAAAAGATTTTATTTATTCATTTGAGAGACAGGGAGAGCACAAGCCGTGGGGGCCACAGAGGCAGAGGGAGAAGCGAACTCCCCGCTGAACTGGGAGCCTGATGTGGGGCTCCATCCCAGGACCTGGAGATCATGCCCTGAGCCAAAGGCAGATGCTTAACCATCTGAGCCACCCACACACCCCTGTAATGTATAAAATTGAAAAGAGGGGCGCCTGGGTGGCTCAGTGGGTTGGGGCCTCTGCCTTTGGCTCGGGTGGTGATCTCGAGGTGCTGGGATCAAGCCCCGCATCGGGCTCTCTGCTCAGCAGGGAGCCTGCTTCCTCCTTTCTCTCCACCTGCCTCTCTTCCTACTTGTGATCTCCCTATCTCTGTGAAATAAATAAATAAAAATCCTTAAAAAAATAAAAATAAAATAAAATTGAAAACAATTGGTATCCTAGTTATTTTTTTTAACCTACAAATAAAAAAGGCAAAAAATCCAAAAGGAAAACAGGCAAAGGAATGGTTTCTATGATCCATAAACACGGGAGACATACAACACATAGAGAAACACTCAGTTTCTTCAGCATGCAGGGAAATGCATATTAAAACGCAATGAGGAGTGCCCGGTGGCTCAGTCAGTTAAGCGTCTGCCTTCAGCTCAGGTCATGATTCTGGGGTCATGGGATCAAGTCCCTCGTCAGGTTCCCTGCTCAGCAGGGAGTCTGTTTCCCCCTCTCCCTCTGCCCCTCCCCGCACTTGTGCTCTCTCTCAAATAAATAAATAAAATCTTAAAAAACAAAACAAAACAAAACCCCAAACCATAGTGAGATACCATTTACATCTTCAGACTGGCAAAAACTAGCAAGCCTGGCTGTACGAATCAGGAATGCATTAGGCTACAAGTAAGAGAAGATCTAACTAACAGGAACTCAGACAATTACAAGATTCTTTTTCTCATATAACAGGAAGTCTGGAGAAATCTGGAGATAACCAACTATGGGCAGCAGTTCAAGACCTCAACTGCATGATTATAAGGTAACTGGTATGCCTCCTGGCATCTCACCCAGTTTTAAAGCCAGAATCAAAGAGGAAAGAACAAAGCTACTGTCCTAATGCTCTTTGTCCCAGAAGCAAATGCTTTAACCTCCGTCTGGCTGACTTTTGCCATATGAAGTATTTCAAACATCCACAAAAGAAGAGAATGATATAATGACACCTTTGCACCTGCGATCAATTCTTCATGTGGACATTTTGCCAATTTTACTTCTGACTTTTTTTCTTGAATAAAGCATGGAAGGTACAGAATCCAGAGCTGTGTTCCATGGCCACCAAAGACAAAAGGGAGACGAGAAGGTGGGTATTTGCTTGTCCCATCTCTGCAATAGAGAGAGAAAGCCGGCAGAAAGGGCTAGAACACGACCTAGTTAGCCAGCCCACAGGGTCTAAAACAGCCCAACACTTGGGCACGGTTGGCACGAAGGCAAACTGACTGGGAAAACCCTCTCCTCGGTATGTGCCCTTGTGAAACACTCATCCATGTGCCCAGAGACCGGCAAATGTTCATTTCAGCTTTTCCTCCGGTCATGGCAAAAAATTGGAAACAGCCTAAATGTCACTCAGCAGGAGAGCTAAGCAATACATTTCACAATATACCATCAAAGGAAAACTACACAGCTATTAAAATGAGTGAACTCAGCCACAGTCTGTCAACACAAGATTGACTTTTAAGACTCAATGCTGAGTTACAGGGGCGTCTGGGTGGCTCAGGTGAGCGTCAGACTGTAGATTTCATCTCAGGTCATGATCTCAAGGTGGTGAGATAGAGCCCCGCATTGGGTTCCAGGCTTAGCAGGGAGTCTGTGCAAGATTCTCTCTCCCTCACCCTCTGCCCCTTCCCCTTCCCACCTCCTTGTCCCCTGCCTCAAATAAATAAACAAATCTTAAAAAAAAAGACCCAGTGCTGAATTAGAGAGACAAGTTGCAGAAAGGTACATGGGGTATGTGATACCATTCATGTAAAATTTAAATGCACACAAAATGGTTGTGTTTCTGCACTCCTACATCTGTAACAAAGGTGTACATAAAATACAGGGGAGGAAAAAGCCAACTTCGCTACAACCACTGTCTCTGGGGAAAGGCATGAGAGCCGAGGTGGTGGCCGGGAGCAGCATGGGAGGAAGAAACTCTACCTTTCCTATTTAAAGCACAAACAAAATAAATGTGAAGCAAATTTGTCAAAGTGCTAACACTTGCTATATCTCTGTTGTATGTTCCTAAGTGTTGGCTACATTATTGTTATACAACTTTGGAGACTTATTAATTTTTTTAAAGATTTTTTATTTGATAGAGAGAAACACAGTGAGGGAGGGAACACGAGCATGGGGAGTGGGAGAGGGAGAAGCAGGCCTCCCGCCGAGCAGGGAGCCTGATGCGGGGCTTGATCCCAGGACCTTGGGATCCTGACCTGAGCTGAAGGCAGATGCTTAATGACTGAGCCACCCAAGCGCCCCTGCTTAGACAAAGCAGCAGGGCTCCGTCTTTCTTGTGCTAAAAAGCAGATGCTGAATCAGGGGACCTGGGGTGAGGCCTAGGGCTCTGCATTCCTAACAAGCTCTGGTGATGGGGTGTCACTAGTCAACGGCCCCACTCTGAGAAGCAGTGTTCTAGAAAATTCTGCCCT
This sequence comes from Procyon lotor, assembly GCA_028646535.1. Lineage (NCBI taxonomy): Eukaryota > Metazoa > Chordata > Mammalia > Carnivora > Procyonidae > Procyon > Procyon lotor. The sequence goes on from CM053610.1 coordinate 24,656,032, forward strand.
GGGTCTCCTTAAGTGGAAGCCTTGGGGAGCTGCAGAGGCAGAGGATGCCCAAGGCTTTCCTGCTTATTTTAGGACAGGCTAGAAGCTCGACGTGTCCTAAAAACCCTCTTTGAGTCTCCGGCTCGGCCGCCTACAGTGAGACTTTTCCACCCTCTCTCCTCTTAAACCTGCCCGAGGATTATTTTATCGCGCATGGGTTTGACTTCGGTTTCTTTTATACTTTTGTAAACCAGACCCTCCTTTCATTGTGCCTTAGCTTTGTGTTTCTCCCTTGATTGTTCTTTTTAAAACTCCTAATCTTACTTGGCAGGATTTTAAACTATAATCTTACCCTGCTTTGTCTTCTTCCCTGACCTTCAGCTTCTGTTTTAAACCATCCCTATTTTATTGATCTACTTTATCCCTTTATTTTTCACTCCTTTCTCTCCCCCCACCCCCTGCTTTCTTTTTCCTGCTGTATTTCTTTAGTTTTCCTTTTCGCTCTAGCTCTTCTGATTTAATCCTCACTTTTTTCATGCCCACCCGCGGTGCCATCTCGAGGCAGTGGGGTTCCCTGGGTGACACACAGCACGACTTCGGCCCCAGGTCACCTGAGTTCAATTTCTGCCTCCATCCCTACTGGCTGTGAAGCGTGGGATCAGTAGCTGGACATCTCAGGGCTTGTTTCCTCATGTGTAAAGCAAGAATAAGAAGACATTGAATTTACAGGGTTATAGGGAGAACTAAATGTGTTATTACATTAGGGCAGTGCCTTGCTCAGAATAAGCTCAGAAAACAGACACAGGGCACCTGGGTGGCTCAGTGGGTTAAGCCTCTGCCTGCAACTCAGGTCTTGATTTCAGGGCCCTGGGATCAAGCCCCGCATCGGGCTCTCTGCTCAGAGGGGAGCCTGCTCCCCCCCCCCCCCCCCCCCCCCCCCCCCCCCCGCCTGGCTCTCTACCTACTTGTGATCTCTGTCTGTTAAATAAATAAAGAAAAATTTTAAAAAAAGAAAAAGAAAACAGACACATTACCCCCTCTTTGTATTTACATAGTATGGCATTCAGGCTCCAAGGGGGTCCCCAGGGATCCTTACCTCCTGGTATTCCAGCCCCTGTGTGCTCCCCTTCCTATCAAATGGGGTAGGGGCGACCTGGGGAATGGGTAGGGCGGTGTAGGAATGATGGCTGATCATCTTGGACACCTCACGTTTCTCCCCCCTGGTGGAAGCCAGCTGCCATGTCCTGGGGGGACTGAGGCCTTGTGCCAATCGCCATGAGAATGAGGAAAGTGGATCCTTTCTCCGTGAAGACTTCAGAGGGCCACAGACCCCTAAGAGACTGAGGCAGAACTGCCCAGCTAAGCTGCCCCCCATATTCCTGACCCACCCAAACCATGTGAGATAATGAATGTGTGTAGTGACAAGCTGCCACATTCTGAGGTAACTTTTATGTATTAATAGGTAACCCGTACATGTAGTTTTTAAAATTTCTCATTGGACTTGCATGTTCTGAACTCACATTTTAGGCCTTTTTTTTTTTTTTTCGGTTCCTCAACTTTCATCATGATTTGAAACCCCCTTTTCTTTTCAGGACTTATTTGCACAATGACTGGAAGGGAATGAGGAACAAAGACTTTTCCATTCCCAGCTTCCCTCGGGCTCCCTGGAACTCCTCAGCCGGGGTGAAGACAGCCGTGAAAATCTCTCCGGGTCTCCCAGGAGACTGGGGGAAATGACCACTTCGACTGTCTCTAGGACCACAGGCCCCAACGTGCACAGTGGGGCACGTTGTTTGGCTCCCCCTTTGTTTGGCTAGCATCATGTGAAGGACGGCGTATCGTGAAATCCATGAGCTTGGTTTGGGGATGCCAATAGAAGAGTCCAGAGAGGAGCCAGGTGGCCTGGGATCCCAGCTCAGACGTCTCTGGAAGGCAGCCCAGGGGGTTGGGGTCACCTCCTGGGAGGATCCATGCCAGGGTTGTTCTCAGGAGCTTCAAATAGACTTTTGGGGTTTTTTTGTAACCTTGGCTGCCCGACCAGTCTAGCAGGAATGGACATATCCCTGCCTTCTAGATTATGGGCCATCTTTCCACCCAGGGGAATCTTGAGGCAGGGGTCATGGCCGAGACTGGCGGGTGACCGCTGGCAGCACAGCATTGTAATAAGGGGCACGGGCTCTGGAGTTCAAGTGGAGACCCTGCCACTTATGACCTGTGTGTCCTTAGCAAGTACTTAACCTCTTTGTGACTCAGGGACCACTCTATATATGGGAAAACAATAGATGAATCTCATCAGGTTCTCATGTGTGATTTCAAGGATGTCATGGAGACATGGAGAATAGGGCCTGGCTCAGTGTTAGCTCTTCCTTACTCAACCTGTGGATGAGTAAAAATTCTCTGTGCTCAGGCTGCACTGACATCAGAACCCCTCAGGGGTGGGGCCCAGGCTTTGGGTATTTTTTTTTTAAAGCTCCCCAGGTGATTCCATGAAGAGAGAGCCTGAAAAGAACCCTCACATATATAGTCAAACAATTTTGACTAGGGTGCCAAGACCATATGATGGGGGGAAAGGACAGTCTTTTCAAAATATGGTGCTGGGACAACTGGATATCTACACGCCAAAAAATGAAGTTAGTCCCTTACCTAACTCCATATACAAAAATTAGTTCAAAATGGATCGGGGACCCAAATTTAAGAGCTAAGGGGGCACCTGTGTGTCTCAGTCAGTTTAGCTCCCCACTCCTGATTTCCTGATTAAGATCCTCACTTCTGATTAAGATCCCCACTCCATGGGGTGCCTGAGTGGCTCAGTGGGTTAAAGCCTCTGCCTTCAGCTCAGGTCATGATCTCAGGGTCCTGGGATCGAGCCCCACATCGGGCTCTGTGCTTGGCGGGGAGCCTGCTTCCCCCTTTCTCTCTGCCTGCCTTTCTGCCTACTTGTGATCTCTCTCTGTGTCAGATAAATAAATAAAATCTTAAAAAAAAAAAAAAGATCCCCACTCCATGATCTCAGAGTGTGAGATCAAGCCCCAGGTCGGGCTCCCTGCTCATCGGGGGAGTCTGCTTCTTGCTCTCACTCTACCTCTTCCCCCAGCTTGTGCTCTCTCTCTCTCTCTCTCAAATAAATAAATAAAATCTTAAAAAAAATTTTTTTAACTTAAATGATCAACCCTAGAGAGAATATACAATGTACTGTAAATTGATTTTTGGTGAATTATGTGAAAGGAAAAATTAAATATATCCCCCATTAGTAATCAGTTAATATGATTTCTTGAAAAATCCTTCCCTGTTCTTTGTGTTATGTTGTTGAATGTGTTATTTCCTAAATTTAAAAACAATTCTTCTTTGGGGCACCTGGGTGGCTCAGTGGATTAAGAGTCTGCCTTCGGCTCAGGTCATGATCCCAGGGTCCTGGGATCAAGCCCATCATCGGGCTTCGTGCCTGCTTCTCCCTCTCCTGTTATCCCTGCTTGTGCTCCCTCTGTCTGTCGAATAAATAAATAAATAATTTATGTTTAATGTAATTTATATAATCTTTTATATTTATATATAAAGATAAAAAGATTTATATAATATATATTTTATATATATAATATATATGTATAAAGATTTATATAATCTTTTTAAAAAAATCTTCCAAAAAATATTTTTCTTTGATATGTGTGTGGATTCTTTTATAATTCCCTGGTCTTTTAAATCCTTTAATCCTTAAAATCTTGGATATTTATGTGAGCACTCCTTAATGATACACTTGCCAGAGACTTGTCTGCTCTATTCATTTTTTCAAATAATTCTTTTTTTTTTTTTTTTTTAAGATTTTCTTTATTTGACAGAGAGAAACACAGTGAGAGAGGGAACAAAAGCAGAGGGAATGGTAGCGGGAGAAGCAGGCTTCCTGCCGCGCAGGGAGCCCGATGCGGGGCTCGATCCCAGGACCCTGGGATCATGACCTGAAGGCAGACGCTTAACGACTGAGCCACCCAGGTGCCCCAATAATTCATTTTTTTAAGTTTGTTTTTAGTACTTTCTATACCCAACATGGAGTTTGAGCTCATGACCCTGAGACCAAGGGTCTCCTGCTCTTCTCACTGAGCCAGCCAGGAGCGCCTCAATAATCTGTTTTAAGATTTTATTTATTTGTTGACAAGCAGCGGGAGTGGCAGGTGGAAGGACAGAGAGATAATGATAATTTCTTTTAAAGATTTTGTTTATCTGACAGAGAGAGAGAGAGAGAGAGAGAGATCACAAGTAGAGCAGCAGGCAGAGAGAAAGGGAGAAACAGGCTCTTGGCTGAGCAGGGAGCCGGATGTGGGGCTCATTCCCAGGACCCTGGGATCATGACCTGAGCCAAGTCAGACGCTTAACCGACTGAGCCACCCAGGCGCCTCCATTTCTTAAAGATATGTTTAACAAGCCTAATTTTTTTTTTTTTTAAGATTTTATTTATTTATTTATTTGACAGAGAGAAAGAGATCACAAGTAGGGAGAGAGAGGTGGAAGCTGAGCGGAGAGCCCAATGCGGGGCTCGATCCCAGGACCCTGAGATCATGACCTGAGCTGAAGGCAGAATAACAAGCCTAATTTTTAAAAAATTTTTTTAAATAAGAAAGTTCTGCAGCCTCAACCAAGCCTCCATCCTTAATTCAAACCAGTATAAGGTAAATGATAATCAGAAAATCTAGGTGACCTTGTGAGGAATCATCCTGACAGAGCCCCCGAAAAATACCACCATAATAAATATCATTTAACAATGGCAAAGTTGGATCCTTTGTTTAGAAATTAGTTCAACAGAAATGAGAAGCTTATTTTGTGTTAGGTGATGCTCTTAACTGATCAATTTCCTTTATTTGTGCTCCCTAGTTTGATCTCATTGCAATTTTCTCAACTTCTTGAATTCTATTAATTAATTTCCATTATGTCTTGTCAATATTGAAAACCTTTTAAGGTATGAATTCTCCTTTAACTACCGTTTTGGCCCTATTGCATAAATTTTGATGTATAATTTTGTCATTTTTATTTTCTCAAAAGTTGTGATTTTTCTTTCTTAGTCATCTTAAATGTTAGTGAGAAAGGTACCTTCTAAAATTTCCCAAGTAGTTAACTTTTTATGTTAAATTTAAACTTACTTTTCATTTGAAGATTTGATTGCATTATAGTCAGAGAAAATGGCCTGGATGTTTTCTGCTTTTGCAAATATACTGACTTTTTAACCTCTTTAATTTTTTTTTTGTAGTATAATAAATAGTGCATGTTTCCAGTGTCCTTTGGGTGCTGAATATAATGGCATATTCTATGTTTCTAGGAGACACGCTTTGATTTACAATTAATAAATCAATTTTACTAATTGTGTTATTCAGAACCTCTTTAATGTTATTTATTTCTTATGCTCTTTGATAGGTTAATACTGAAAGTAAATAAAATTTCTATAATGATTTTTTGTTTACTTTCTCTTAAGACTTTGAACAATTTTTTTTTAAGATTGCATTTATTTTAAGGACAGAGAGAGTGGGAGCAGGGGGAGAAGCAGAGGAGGAGGGAAAAGGAGAGGAAAGAATCTCAACCAGACTCCCCACTGAGCAAGGAGCCCTTCACAGGGCTAAATCTCAGGACCCTGAGATCATGACTTTAGTTGGAACCAAGAGAACAATTTTTTTTTTAAGATTTTATTTATTTATTTGACAGAGAGAGAGTGATCACAAGTAGGCACAGAGGCAGGCAGAGAGAGGGGGGGAAGAAGGCTCCCCACTGAGCAGAGAACCCGATGTGGGGCTCAATCCCAGGACCTGAGATCATGACCTGAGCCGAAGGCAGAGGCTTTAACCTACTGAGCCACCCAGGCACCCCCAAGAGAACAATTTTTATTTCTAATATTGTAATGCATAGAACTAAAATTTTGAATTTTATCAGTGTCACCTTGTAACTACTTTGAATTCTCCCTGATTGAAGTCAGTTTACTACCTTCCTTTCATTTGTATTTCTCTGATGTAATTTTTACTTTTCTTCCATTTTTACCTTTTTTTACTTCATTATAGATGTAGATTATAAACAGCATATAGTTATGGTTTTATGTCCTAATCTGCAAATAGTTATCTTTTTTTTTTTTTAAAGATTTATTTGTTCATTTATCTGACAGAGAGAGATCACAAGTAGGCAGAGAGGCAGGCAGAGAGAGAGGGAGAAGCAGGCTCCCCGCTGAGCAGAGAGCCCGATGTGGGGCTCGATTCTGTGACCCCGAGATCATGACCTGAGCTGAAGGCAGAAGCCTTAACACACTGAGCCACCCAGGCGCCCCAAATTGTTTTCTTTTAATAATAGATTTTAATCAGTTTATATTATTATTACAATTGATGTAATTCATCTAATTTATGCATTGAGGTCTTTTCTTATGCTGTTTCTTTATTTCTTACTTTTTGCTATATGAACTGCATTTTCTTTTCTTTTCTTTTTAAGATTTTTTTTTTTTTTAATTTATTTGACAGAGAGAGAGAGAGAGAGAAAGATCACAAGTAGGCAGAGAGAGGATCGGGGGAAGCAGGCTGCCTGCCGAGCAGAGAGCCCGATGTGGGGCTCGATCCCAGGACCCTGAGATCATGACCCGAGCTGAAGGCAGAGGCTTTAACCCACTGAGCCACCCAGGCGCCCCTCTTTTCTTTTCTTTTTAAAGATTTTATTTATTTAGTTGACAGAGAGAACGAGAGAGCACAAGCAGGGGAACAGTAGAGAGAAAGGTTGAAGCAGGTTCCCCGCTGAGCAGGGAGCCCAATGCAGAGCTCCATCCCAGAACTCTGGGATCAAGACCTGAGCCAAAGGCAGCTGCTAAACCATCTGAGCCACTCAGGTGCCCCTTCATTTTTTTTTTTTTTTAAGGTTTTATTTATTTATTTAACAGAGAGACACAGCAAGAGAAGGAACACAAGGAAGCGGAGCGGGAGGGGGAGAAGCAGGCTTGCTGCCAAGCAGAGAGCCCAATATGGGGCTCAATCCCAGGCCCCTGGAATCATGACCTGAGCCAAAGGCAGACACTTAACCAACTGAGCCACCCAGGTGCTCCTGAGGAAACTGTATTTTGATAATCATCTGGTAGTTCTGACATCTGATATATTTAAAAAAGACAGAGGTGGCCAGTGTTTAGATGCTCCACCAGCCTTGGGAAGGACTCTCAAGGATTTCTCTGTGTCACCCTCTAGGCCATCAGCGTATCCTCTCTGCTTAACCTTTAAAATGTATGCAGGGTCGGGGCACCTGGGTGGCTCAGTCTTTAAGCATCTGCCTTCGGCCCAGGTCATGATCCCAGACCCCTGGGATGGAGCCCCGCATCGGGCTCCTTGCTCAGCAGAAAGCCTGCTTCTCCTGCTACCATTCCCTAGGCTTGTGTTCCCTCTCTCGCTGTGTTTCTCTCTGTCAAATAAATAAAATCTTTAAAAAAAAAAAATGTATGCAGGGTCTGATCCTTCCTCACCAAATCCACTGCACGCCCCCTAGCTGGGACACCTCCTTCTGTCCTCTGGATTATGTCTGTGCTCCACACCACAACCATATTGGGTCCTTAAAAAAATCAGATACCGTCTCTCTCCTGCTCAAAATCCTCTGTTAGGGACTTGTGTCCCATAAAAGTTCCTATGTTGAAGCCCTAACCCCCAGCTCCTCAGAATGTGACTATTAAAGAGGTAATTAAGTTAAAATGTGGTCGTTGGGGGTGGAAAGAGGGAATTTGGACACAGACCCACAGACGGAGGACCATGTGAAGTCACAAGGAGAAGTGACCGGGAGAAGTCACTTCTTCACAGGGAGAAGTCCCCTGGCTCTGCTAGCCAGGGGCAGAGGCCTCAGGAGAAACTGATCTGCCCACTCCTAAATCTCAGACTTCCAGCCTCCAGAATTGTGAGGAAATCCACTTTTGTTGCTTAAGGTCCCCTTTCTATGGTACTTCGTTGTGGTAACCATAGCAAACTAACGTACCGTTGGAGAATGGCTCCTGATCTCACCTCGAGAAAAAGTCAAAACTCTACTCACACCTACCAAGCCTTAAATGATAAATTTACCAGACTAGATGCCCGCTGCTTGGGAACTCATTGTTTCAGCAAGTTGGCAGGCTGAGGAATTGCCATTGTTACATGGAAATGAGATCAACGCGGTTGCTGTTGCCACAGGAAAAATCCAGCAGTGAAGGGAAAATTAGTCATCAATAAATATTAACCTTAATGATGGTCACATCAATTAAAGGCTCATCTCCAAAAGCTTAGCCAACTCTGCCTGCTCCCCCTTCCTAGCAGATCCTGGGAACAATTCTTTAGCTCTTTGTAGACTGGCCAGGACCACACAAGTTGCCCTTAGTCATTGGACCTGGCTGTTGATGGCAGCTTAAGGGCTGAAATAAGGCAACACTTGTGATTGCTCATTTTAACTGAGGGACCATAAATCTCTAGCCTGGTTGCACTGTTTCCACCCGAGATGTCACAACAGCTTCAGGGAGATTGCTGGCTGACTCCTGTCTAGGGAGGTGGCCCGTATCCCATCCAGGAAATCAGCTGCTTCTTGCCATGGAGGCCTTTGTTCTTAATGAGGAGAGGGAAGAGAGATTTAAATGAACTGTTTTGGGGAGGGAGGTGGGGAAGGAAAAGGGGGAGGGTTTGGGTGAAGAGCATAAATGAAGATGTGGTGAATGTTGCTGGCACCATCCAGAGCCTGCTTCTTAATTTGCAGGGGCGGCCATAATGGAATACCACAGACTGGGGGGCTCCCGCGATAGAGATGTGTCTTCTCAAAGCTCTGGAGGCCGTGAAGTCTGACATCAAGGTGTCAGTAGGATTGGTTTCTTCTGAGGCCTTGTCTCCTTGGTTTGCTGATGGCTGCCTTCCCACCGTGCTCTCACAGTGGTCTTCTCTCTGTGCGCACGAACATTGCCGGTATCTCTCTGAGGGTACTAGTCTCCTCTTCTTATAAGGGCGCCAGTCTGGTTGGACTAGGGTCCACGATAATGGCCTCATTTTAACATGATCACCTCTTTAGAGGTCCTATCTCCAAATACAGTCACATTCTGAGGTCCTGGGGGTTGGTGCTTGGGCATATGAATTTGGGGGCAGGATGAAAATGGGGGAAGGCATTCTGAATGTTTGTCGCTAATGACTTACAACTGTCCCCCCATCCAGAGAATTGTTCTTGGCCAACCAGGGTCTCCTTGCCTGAGTGGTTGCTCTTACCAGGTTGTATAAAAGGCTGGCCCTCTTAGCTCAAGGTGAGACCAACGCAGCGGAGCGAGCTGTCTTGGGGGGTCATGCTAAGGCTAGATTCCACATGAAACCACATCTTTCTCAGCTTCTTCCTCTGCACCATTCTGCCTCCCTCACTCCCCTTCTTCTGGGAGCACTCCAATTGGTCATGTACCTCTCAGGCTCTGCTTCTAGAGGACTTGATTTAAGACAATGTTATCTTAGATCTTCTCTAGGATTATTCCAATTTTAACCCTAGAATCTAAGAATGGAAAATGGAAGTGACTGTCACTATATTTTTGTCTCCTTCATCTTTGAAACGGCCCCTGAATCTGGCCCCTTCTCTTCATTCCTACAACCACAATCTTAAGTCCGGCATCGTCGACTCTGGCCTGGACAGTAGCTCACACACAACAAGGCTCCCTGCCTCTGTTTCTCCACATTTTCTTCAAAGTGTCTTCTTGTAAAACTACTACAGTTAACTTTGCTCTGGCTTAAAACCTTTCAATACCTACCCAGCTTTCTCCTGATACCACCCTCCATCATTTACCCTTCTCTGCCTGCAGGAGACAGTCCATGTTCCTTAGCATGGCCTTCAAGGTCCTACCGAGCTGGCCCCTCCTCACCTTTCCAGTCCCCAGATTCAGCAGATGGGGTGTTAATTCATGTCACCTGCACTCTCTACCTAGAATGAATGCTTTTTTTCCTACCCTTGTATCTTCACTGGGAAAACTTTTGCCTTGTTTCCAAGGACCCACCATCTCTTCATGCTCCCCTCTTTGTCTGTTCCCCCTCATCTCACTATTACAGCATACCAGCAACCCCTGTCTCACTGCTCTGCTGTTCGTTGTATGGGGGGGGGGGGCTCTCTTGCTAAAATGCGGGCTCTCGGAGGAGGAAAAGCAATTATGTTTTGTCCTTGAACTCTGAGAACCCAGCACAAGGCCTGACACACAGCAGCTACTCACTAAATTTCTGATGAATGGAACTGAACATGTCTTAGGGGCAGAAAGAGCCTGATTAGATATCACCACACACCTGTTAGTTTGGCTAAAATAAAAAACACGAGAAATAACAAGTGTTGGCGAGGATGTGGAGAAAAAGGAACCCTTGTGCACTGCTGATAGGAATGCAAACTGATGCAACCACTGCAGAAGAGAGTATGGAGGTTTCCCAAAAAATTAAAAATAGGGGGCGCCTGGGTGGTTCAGCTGGTTAAGTGTCTACCTTCAGCTCAGGTCATGATCCCAGGGTCCTGGGATCAAGCCCTGCTTCGGGCTCCCTGCTCAGTGGGGAGTCTGTTTCTCTCTCTTCCTCTCCCCCTCTGCATGCTTATTGTCTCTCTCTCTCAAATAAATAAAAGAAATCTTAAAAAATAATAAAAACCTTTTAAAAAGATATATGCACTCTCATTTAATGCAGTATTATTTACAATAGTCAAAATATGGAAGCAGCCCAAGTGTCCATCCACAGATGAATGGATAAAGCAGACATGATATATATGTATACAGCGGAATGTTACTCAGCCATAAATAAAGAATGAAGTCTTGTCATTTGCAGCAACATGGGTGGATCTAGAGGCTATAATACCAAGTGAAATACGTCAGTCGGAGAAAGACAAATGCCATATGATTTCACTTCTATGTGGAATTTAAGAAACAAAACAAGAAAGAAAGATAAAAAGAGATAAGCCAAAAAACAGCCTCTTAAATACAGAGAACAAATTCCTGGTTACCAGAGGAGAGGTGGGCAGGGTAATGGGTGAGATAAGTGAAGGGGACTAAGAGTATACTTATCATGATGCCTGCTGAAGAACGTATAGATTGTTGAATCACTGTATTGTACGCCTGAAACTAATATAATACTGAATGTTAATTATACTGGTATTTTATTTATTTTTATTTTTATTTAAGATTTTATTTATTTATTTATTTGAGAAAGAGCATGAGAGGGGACAAGGTCAGAGGGAGAAGCAGACTCCCCGTGGAGCCGGGAGCCCGATGCGGGACTCGATCCCAGGACTCCAGGATCATGACTCAAGCCGAAGGCAGTTGCCCAACCAACAGAGCCACCCAGGCATCCCTATACTGGAATTTTAAAAAAGATTTTTATCTATTTATTTGACAGAGAGGGAGAGCATGCATAAGCAGGAGGAGGGGCAGGCAGAGGGAGAAGATGTCTTCAATTCCAATAATAGCACCACTCAGTCTTCCGAAGTGGTTATACCTGTTTACATTCCCACCAGGTGTGTAACAACGTTCCTGTTTTCTATAGCTTTACCAAGTCTTGGTATCATCAGAGTATATGATTACTGATTATTCTACACAAATGGGGGAGTAACATATAGTTTATTCTCCAGTCTTGCCTTTTTAAACATATAACAATAGGTCTTGGGTTTTATGCCATCTAGAAGACATGGACATTCATTCTCACACATGCGTAATACTATATGGTAAGAAAGACCTTCCCCCCCTCTAGTCTTGAATAATACATCATTTTCCTTTTTTTTTTTTTAAGATTTTATTTATTTATTTGACAGAGACAGAGATCACAAGTAGACAGAGAGGCAAGCAGAGAGAGAGGAGGAAGCAGGCTCCCCCCTGAGCAGAGAGCCCAATGCGGGGCTCGATCCTAGGACACTGAGATCATGACCTGAGCTGAAGGTAGACACTTAACCAGCTGAACCACCCAGGTGCCGCCAATACATCATTTTCTACATAGAGATTATAGGGCAGAGATAGCCTGTATTCACAGCTCACCCTGCCCATAGCAGACATTACTAGTTGATCATGGCACTCTTTCCCACTGAGCACAGATGTAGCCTCAGATTCTTTCTCAGCACAGTGCTCTAATACCTTGCTACTCAAAATGTAGTGCCAGGTCTGGCAGCATCGGCATCACCTGGGAGCTTTTGTGGGAAATGCAGGATCTCAGACCTCGCTTTAAATTCATTGGATTAGATTCTGCATTTTAGCAATATTTCCAGGTGATTCACTTGCACAAGGAAGTCTAAGATGTGCTGGGGTAAGGAGCCTCTGGCAATCAAAGTCATTGGATGAAATATGCATGTCCTCCCTAGTTCAGAGGCACACTTCAAGGCTCTGTCCTTGGTCCTTTCCAAGCACTTATCTGTGCAGACATGAGCACACAGGGCAGGCTGCTCTGATCTGCCGACAGTAAGAAACACTGCATTACAGAATCAATACAAACACACTGGGAAAATAAGCAAACAAACAAACAAATAAAATAAAATAAAAATAAAAAAACCACACTGAGAAGTCAAAGTGAAGGACTGACTCTAACCATTAGGCAGACTAAAATTTGACCAAGACAGAAGACTTCATAGAAGTATATTTGAAAATAGGGCAGCATGGCATATGGTTTATTGTTCTAGAGCATTAACCCCATGTCCCACAGAAGGGTTCCATTCCAGATTAGTTTGGGGAATACAAACATGCTTTTCCCTCCTCTTATGGAGTCAGTTAACACACTGAGTCACACTGAGATGACATAGTAGTCAGTTATCTTTATTTAATTCAACAGTCCCCAAACACAACCTTTTCTGTGTATCACCTACTAATACCTACAGAATTGCTGTTCTGTGGAACCCAGTGTGGGAAACTCTGGTTTGGGGCTCAGTTTACAGTCTGAAAAAGACAAAGCTAGCTTTGAAACACATAAAGGGAAGTACGTTTTCAGGGAGAGAGGAGGTGCAGAGCTCCCTACAGTCTGATGAGCACCGTGCTGACTTCAGAGGCATGCTAAAGAGAGATACTGAAAGGTTCAAATGTCTCCGGAGATGAGCCCCAGGACAGGGCGGGCCGTGCCGCAACTGTCCTAGTGAATGTCTAACTCTGAGCAGATTTTCCTTTCCTGCCTCAACACATGATGATGGTGATTGGGTGAGGGACAGAGGGCAGGGCATCTGAACAGCTTAAGAGGCCCCCAGAAGATGGATAATGCTCTGGGGGAGTCCCCTCCCTCCCCAGAGATTGCTAATTAACTGCTATCAAATTTTTGGAGCATCCTGTGAAAGAGGAATTAACGTGTCTTTGAGAGGGACCAGCGAACAGACTAGAGACAGGTGGATGAACATTACAGAGAAGTGAAAAGCCATACAAGTTGTATCCTCTGACGACTAGGCAATGGAATTACAAAATAACAGGGAAAATATAACTCAAAATTTGTTAACTTGCAAAATCTTATGAAACCTTACTCAAAGATTCTTGGTTTCAAAAGGATATTTTTAAAAAATTACGGGGGGAGATGAACCATGAGAGGCTGTGGACTCTGAGCAACAAACTGAGGGTCTTGGAGGGGAGGGGCTGGGGGGTTGGGCGAGCCTGGTGGTGGGTATTGAGGAGGGCACGTATTGCATGGAGCACTGGGTGTGGTGCATGAACAATGAATCTTGGGATACTGAAAAAATAAAATGAAAGCAATTGAAAAAAAATTGCAAAGTAATAAGACGCCTGGGTGGCTCAGTTGATTGAACGTCTGCCTTCAGCTCAGGTCATGGTGGGGTCCTGGGATCGAGTCCTGTATCAGGCTCCTGGCTCAGTGGGGAGCCTGCTTCTCCCTCTGCCTGCTGCTCCTCCTGCTTGTACACTCTCTCTCTGATAGATAAATAAGTAAGATCTTTAAAAAAATAAAAATTAAAAACTTTCAAAGTATTCAGAAGTAAACAATAATTAGAGAGCTACATGTCATCATCTGGGAGATATATGCAAAGCAGTACTTGGAGCAATGCATAGCCACAGGTGCATTGATAACAAAACCAGAAAGACTGCTATCAGGTGAATTGAGTTTTCAACCTAAGAAGCTGGCAGGTGAACAGCAAAATAAATCCAAAGAATGTATAAGCAGAAATTATTCAAAATAAAAGCAGAAATAAACAAAAGAAAAGCAAATGAAACAACAATAATAAATTTGATCAAGCAAACCCAATGCTAATTCACTGAAAGAAACACAATAAAGTAGACATTTCTGAAAAATGTTATGAAAGAAAGAAAAAGACAATAAAAACATTTGTAATAAGGACAACAGAGCATAGACATTTCAACAGATAAAAATATTAGGTATAACTTTATAGCAATAACTTTGAAAATTTAGACAAAAGCTATGAATTTTGTGAATGAAATGCAAATATCCAATAAACATGAAAAGATGGAAAATATCATAGGAAAGCCAGTTTGGTTTCTTCATATGCAATAATTTCCTGACAAATTGGAATAGTCCATGAATGGCGTGACCTAGATCTCTAGGAAGGGAGTATCAAAGGCTTAGATGCAGGTTGACCAGTTGTCAGGAGCGATGGCAGCGCTATTAAGAGGGACTGGAAGAGAGAATTCTCTTTCTTTGATTTCCATGATCCACCTCCCTTAGCTGTTTGTTGTTTTTTCCAGTGGCCCTTGTTATGGGCAGCAAAGGTGGTCTGACAATCTCTTAGAGACTAGCAGGCAGCAGAGAGGCAGTGGGTGTGGGCAAGAGGCCAGAGCAGAGGCCCCTTATTACCACCAGCTGCTCAGCTGCCCATGTGAGGATGCTTCTGGAATCATTGGGTTAAAGTCAGGGCTTGTGTAATGACAGGGCTCTGAGTGGGGCTCTGGCATAAAGGGCAGGAAGTGACCAGCCCACAGACCAGACCACAAAGGTTGTGACTCATTGGTTGTGTGGGATGCAGGTCACGCCCTGAAAGGCCTGATACCACAACTGTAGGTCAGATTGGAGTTGCACTGGAGGCGGGCAGAACCAGTATGAGGGGTGGGCCTCGTGGGAAACCCCCACCCCCGTGAGGACCCGAAAAGCGGGGACAGATCTGAGCGAGGCGGAGAGGGACTGTCATGCCATGGAAGGAGGCCACAAAATTACCGGCATTGGCCTCTGCCCTCACCTCTAGCTCTGTTCTGCCCACACACCCACACTGACCCAGACTAGGACACCTCACAGCCTTGCCGGGGCACGGTCAAGCCAATCATGGCCAGCACACCCAGTCGGTGACGCACCGTTGCCACACTGGCAGGCCTCCTGGACTGGGCTGGGACTGGCCAGCCAAGCCCTGGGGACTGGCCTTGGGCCATTCCGCCAGCCTGTCAGGGTGGAGTCAGTCTTCCCCGAAGGACACTGCCTTCCCTGAGGGAGGATGTGAAATGCTTCTCTCTCCTCCTAGAGTTGGGAAGGCCATCCCGGAGC
>CM053610.1:24686446-24794643 GCA_028646535.1 Procyon lotor
CCCCCCTCCCCGTCACAACATACTGGCCAGAACCGAGTCAGGCAGCTCTCGGGCAACATCTGCTTTGTCGCCTCTCTCCTGGCTGTCCGCGCTGCCCCATCTGCCCAGGATGCCCGTGTAGAGCTCCCTGACTTGATAGGTACTTCCCTGAGTTTTCGTTTTCTAATTATCTAAGCCATACGGGTATGTTTTGTGTGCCTTTTTGTATACGTATGTTATTTCACAATGAAAAGAGCTGAAAAAGAAACTGCATATGACTTTATATGGGCACTTTTTTTTCCTGAAAGAATATAATGGCAAACCCATAATGGAGGGCGTTTAATTGTTTTTACTTGATACAGTTCCACATTTAAATAAATTATTGTTTTTCGAAGCCCAGGAAATGATCAGGTAGCAGGGAAACCCCAGGTTGACCCCAGATGACCAGAGATACTCTCCCAGTCTTGGCTGTGTCCAGACAGATTTCAACATGCAGCTGTCTCCTTCCTGGACCACAGACAACTGTGCCTTTGACCTGCTGCCTTCTACCCTCATTGCACACCGTCAATTACTCACTGCGTTTTGAACTTCAGGACCTAATCTTTGCCAGGACCTAATCTTTGCCTGGTTCTACGGGGCTTTCTAAGGATCTCAAAGAGCAACAAGATGGTCTTTAAAAACAAAACAAATTCGTTCCAATTTGATATCCCTTAAAAAAGAAAAAACGAGTCTTTTCCAGGATAGAGATTTGAAAAGGAAGGAAGCCATTCTGGGGACATCGAAACATATATTTCATGAGCACTGTTGGTTAAACGAGTCATTGAGTGAGGTGGCGCTTGGGTCTCCTGACTCGGCGAGGTCAGCAGAAGGGTGAGCAAAGACTGAGCAACTGGGTCCAATAACAGAGAGGGCGTGGGTGACTGGAGGTCCAAGCAGCAGGTGGATGACATTTGGGAATGACATTAGCTTAGCTGAATGCAGGGTGGTGGGAAGAAGGCAGAAATTCAGGCCCTGAGGGAGTTTGGGGGAAAGAAGGAAACAGGCGCATAGCAAAGCCCCTGAGGTATGAATCCATGCATAAAAAGCAAAAAATAAAATGACTTACACCCTAACTCTCCTCTTTAGCTCTAAGCAAAGATCACTCCAGTATCCCGGCAGGAATCTGGAAGTCTGATCTTTGGAGAGAGTTGTGAAATCAGGCTTTTTGATTGAGAAGCTGGGCAATACCAGCCGAGGTGGGAGCAGCCAACTGAGAGCGGGGTGCTAAGTAGAAGTTGAGACTCCCAGACTTTGTTGTCAACTTGGTTCCCAGCACTGGTGGACAGTAGTGTCTGGGAAAGACCAGAGAATGGCCCGGGCAGACTGTCGCACAGAGGAGCCATCCCATGGTCAACAAGGCACAGAGCTCTGCTGGGTTTTGTGTCCTCACTCTTGCATGAGCTGATAGCCACGGATCACCTGAAAGGTCAAGACTGAAGCAAAGAGGGGAGCCTGGGTGGCTCAGCCGTTAAGCGTCTGCCTTCGGCTCAGGTCATGATCCCAGAGTCCTGGGATCCAGCCCCGCATTGGGCTCCTTGCTCAGAAGGAAGCCTGCTTCTCCCGCTACCATTCCCTCTGCTTGTGTTCCCTCTCTCGCTGTGTTTCTCTCTGTCAAATAAATAAAATCTTAAAAAAAAAAAACAAACGACTAAAGCAAAGAAATAGAAAAAGCAACCTAGAGAAAAGACCGGCATGCAGGGAGAAGGAAAGTTCACAAACCAACCATGAATATCTTCCAAGAGATTCATCCACTCAGATATCCTTTTACTCAGCAAAGACTACAGGGGTCCCATGTGCCAAGCATGGTTCTAAGGTGCTGGGAACATCAGAGAAAAAAACAGAGAGGTCTGTCCCACTAAGTGGGGTGGGGTGAGGGAGCGGAATGGAATGATGAAGAACACGCAGAGTAAATAAGTAAAATTAGTGAGTTAGAACGTGACAATTGCTATGGAAAAGAAGAGTTGAGCGGGAGAAAGGCGGCCAGGAGTGCGGGTGCTCTAGGCGTGGGTGTGACAGGAGTGTGGGCAGGTGGCAGTATTACTCATGGAGGCCACAGCCTTACCGAGAAGATGCAATCTGAGCAAAATCTTGAAGGCGTGAGGGATTCTGGGCAGAAGAAACAGTCAAGGCCAAGGTGCTAAGGTGGGAGCGGACCTGGAGAAGTCAAGAAACACTGAGGAGGCCAATGTGACTGGTGCGGGGTGAACAGAGGTAGAAGAGCTGATGATGGGACCAGGGGAGGAGAGAGCACGTTGGGGCGCATCAGTCCCTGCAGGGACCCAGGGTTTCTCTGTGAGTCAGATGCAGAATCACTGTGGTCTTTTGAGAGGAATGACACGATGTGATGCATTTTTAAAGGATCATTCTGACTGTTATGCCGGTAAGTGAATATTTATGTCTTTTAAAAATATATTTTAAAAAAATTATTTATTTATTTGACAGAGAGAGAGAGAGAGAGATTACAAGCAGGGGGAGCAGGAGAGGGAGAAGCAGGCTCTCTGCTGAGAAGTGAGCCTGATGCTGGACTCGATCTCAGGACCGTGGGATTATGACCTGAGCAGAAGGCAGAGGCTTAACCGACTGAGCCACCCAGACGTCCTTTCTTTCTTTCTTTCTTTCTTTCTTTCTTTCTTTCTTTCTTTCTTTCTTTCTTTCTTTCTTTCTTTCTTTCTTTCTTTTTCTCTCCCTCTCTCTCTTTCTTTTTCTTTTTTTCTTTCTCTCTCTCTCTCTCTCTTTCTTTTTCTTTCTTTCTTTCTTTCAGCTCTACACCCAATGTAGGGCTTGAACTCAAGACTCAAGGTCAAGACTCACACGCTCTACCAACTGAGCCAGACAGGTGCCCTACGTGAATATTTACACTGATAATACATTAAGATAAGAAAAGATATTGTGGTCACAGAATAACATTTTATTGCCATAAAAAGAACACCTGGAACATTAAAGAGACTCTTTGGACATTAAAACCATGATAGCAAAAAACCAAAAAGCATGACAGAAGACTGGAAGACAGAGCTAAGTACATCTTCCATAAAGGAGATCAAAAACACAAAATACGTCTGGAAAAAAGACAAAAATATGAAAAATCAGAGAGAAAAGATAAGGACCAACAGCTAAAGAAGCAATCTGAGAAGCAGAAAACAGAATAAAGGAAATTATCAAAGAAATTCATTTCAGAAAATTCCCTAACACTAAGAGATACAAGTTTCCAGAGCACCTGTGCTGGAGAAAAATAGGCCAAGAACAAGGCATGTCACTGTGAAATGTCAGAACACTGAATGCAATCCTACAGGGATCCAGAAAAAAAAAAAAACAGTAGCCAAATGGAGAACCTGGAATCCAAGTGGCCCCAGACATCTCCACAGAAGTCACATGGGACGGCTGGGGGCTCCTCACCTCTGGGGGACAAAAAGCAGGTAGAGAAGGGGCAGCAGGCTCCAGAGGGAGTTCCCCTTGACAAGGACGGAATACTAGGAGATACATAGAGAAATGGCAGAGTCTGAATTAGTGACAGTACATAGAAAATTACATAAACAAATGAAACAAGCTTGTCAACTCCAGGGAAAGCTACAAGTTGTGCCAGAAGGGAGAAATAAGTCCTAACGTATGTCCTGGCCAAGCTGCAAATAGGGTTTATATATTCTTAGTCACGTCACACTGTTGAATATGGATTCATCCCAAATCACACAATTACATGGAGAAAAGGGAGGGCTTGCAAGCATGTGAGTAGGGGGCAGTGAGGGCATGGAGCAAAATCTCTACTTTGGGGGCACCTGGGTGGCTCAGTCGTTAAGCGTCTGCCTTCGGCTCAGGTTATGATCCCAGGGTCCTGGGATCGAGCCCCGCATCGGGCTCCCTGCTCGGCGGGGAGCCTGCTTCTCCCCCTACCATTCCCTCTGCTTGTGTTCCCTCTCGCTGTGTTTCTCTCTGTCAAATAAATAAAATCTTTAAAAAAAAAAAAAAATCTCTACTTTGTACCAGATAGAGTCAACTGATTGGGCCTAGTACTGAAAATTTGTGAAGTGGTAATACATCATGTAGAGAGCTCCAAGTCAATACAAGGAGATTCAGCTGGAAGAACTGAAGGTGGGTGGTTTGTCCCTTGGGGAATGAGAGAGAAGGGGTTGCTAAGAACAAGTGATTTTCATAATAAGCCTGGTTTAACTTTTTATGATACGTGCACTGTTTTGAGAAAAATAAAGTTTAAAAAGAAAACTACCATAGTTTCTCATTCTTTAGCCTAGTCCCACATAACCTAGGCAAGCTTTATCCCCAACTCTCCCAATGCCCTGCCTGGACACAGCACCCATTACCAGTGTGTGTGTGAGTGGGGGGAGGGGCAGCCCAAGTTCACCCAAGTTCCCTCCCATCTGCCCTTGGTCCAGCTCGAGTCCTGTTTCCGCCAGACCCTTTCTGAGCCTGCCAAGCCTCTTTTACTCTCCAATCGACTTAGCAGAGCAACAGTTGTCTAAATTATTAGTGGATGAATATTACTTATTACGTTGGTTAGCTAGTTCAGATGGGGAACTCTCCTCCCTAAGTTACAAACTTCTGGAGGAAGTGGACGATTCCTTTCTGATGTCTGGCAAATGTCCATTGTAGGTGCCCAAAAAACATTTCATAAATAGACTCAAAAGTAGAATTCAAGGTGAATTAACAGATCTAAACAAAGTCTGGAGATAAAACTAAGGTTAGATTAAAGCTGTGACTGATAATGGTTAAGGCACCTAGAGGACCTCATTGTATCAAGATAGAGTGGCCTTCAGAGCTCTGTGGTCTACTCTTTTGGTTAATGTTTAAGTTGAGTTGGTTTTAATAAAGAGCTATCTTGCTCCCAAAGTACTCTCAATTCTAAGTTTTGGTGACCTGGGCCTTGGAAAATAAATGTACTCTACCCTGCCAAGAGCTCTGGGAGAGCAATACAGTCAATGTTCAGAATGAGCAGGAGTCCTTGATCTTGGGCCCATTCATTCCATGCTCTTTTGGTCCCACTGTGCTTTCACTCCCATTAAATGGAGAAGATACCTGGCATTTTCTGACATCCCCGAGAAGGGGAAACTTGGTGCTCTCGGCAAAATACCCTGTCAACATGCTCTGAAGTCTTCAAATGTTCAGATCCTGGCTAAAGGGACAGGGGCCTGCAGCTATATCCAGAGATCTGTCTCAGTCCTGGCTCCTGGTGGTGACAATTCTTGCCTGGTGCTGTCATCTCCACTCTGCCAGGCCACAAACCCTCCTAGCTGTGTTGGTGATTAGGCTGCTGTCACCTTTTCCGCTGTAGGGGCATACTCGTCCTGAGGGTGGTGGTCTCAGAGCAAACTCTGAGGATGTTAATCCCAGAGAAAACTCTCTTGAAGGACTAGCACCTTAGCCAAGACTGGAGCATTTTCTAGTTGGCTCTTCTTCCATTAGTGAGCGGAATGAAAGAACGGAGGCATTGCAGACCCGCAGAGCTGGGAAGGAAAGCCAGCACCTCCAGTGTTCAGGGGAAACTCCTGAGTCGAAAGGCTTGCCTCCCACATACGCAGGAAAACACATCCTGCCTCTCACTGGGTCCTAAATCACACAGCTCCCTTCCCCTGGCCTTCAGAGCGCTCGAATGTGCTCCCAGTGCTGCTGCAGGCCTTCCCCATCTGTGGGACTCATTTCGGTTTTCACATGAAGCATCTTCACAAACCTTCCTGTGTTGTGTCTGTGCCACTTCTGTGTCTTGTGGCTTCCTCAAGACACAGGGAGTTAAAGTGGGTTGGCTGGAGAGTCATGGTAGATCAAGGAGGAGCTCTAAATTCTGGGTGCCCCCCTCACTCTCAGCCATTGGTGCTGCCAGAGGAGGTCCCGACCCAAAGGGAAGAAATGGATTAGGAGGCACAGGGAGCCCCAAACCAGTGCTCCCCAGACACCAGTACACAACGGACCCCTTACAGGTCTCATTGAAACACAGGTTTGGATTTAACAGGGCTGGAGTAGGCCCAAGGTTCTGCATTTGTAACAAACTTCCGGTCGCAGGCCATGCTTCGAGTAGCAAGGGACAAGACTGAGGAGGGAAAGTGAAGAGGTGAGGACGTAGCCCTTGGGAGGTGAGCCGAGGGGAAGACCAAGCTCCAGGTGAGGTGGTCTGCGAGTGCTACCGCTGCACCGGCTCGGGTCTCTGAGGCCCTTCCTGCAGGGCCTTCTGGGGCAGAGGCCTCTGGGGCCCATGTGACAGCTACAATGGGGTGCTCTGGTCCTCTCCCTTCCCGTGTTCCACAGGACTGGAGCACACGGTGTGCTTCCCAGCTGCATGCTGGAGGACGGCCAGGGGCTGGAGACTGTCTCATTCCCTCTATTCCGTCAGGGCAGGGGGTCCTGCCTTGGCTGGGGCCAGCTGCCATGCTAGCTTGGGCCCCTAGCTCCAAGGCGGTTCCACCATGGAACAGCAGATTCTACAGGCTGGCCCCAGAGACAGCAGGTGGGCTCTCTCCCCTCCTGAGTTTCACCTCCCTGAAGCCACAGGAGTGACTGCCTTCACTTCCTCCAACAGCAGCTTACATTAACTGAGCGCTTACTGTGCGAGAGGCTGTGTGTGCAGCGCCCTCCCACACAGTTTTATTTAGTCCTCACATTTACCCTCACAGTAGGAACTGGCTTATCCCCACTGTATAAGGGAACTGAAGCTCCAGACGTAATTTGCCCACAGCCTCACAGCTGATAGAGGACTCCACCCTCCCTACCCTGGCACTAAACCATAACTGAACTCTTGAGGCCAGGAGCCTGGGGATTCTGTCTGGGAGAGAAGCCTTGAGATAGTTTAGACACACAAGACAACTAAGGCGAGTTAATTTGGTTTGTAACACTTTGAAGGTCAGTACAAGGTCAAAATTGTGATTGTCCCTCCACCAGCTTCCATTGAATCAGTAATAGGAGGCTCTTCTGTGCCAGCTGGCAGGGACACCCCCAGGACCCCAAAGGAGGGAATGTGCAGGTGGCTGTGAACTGGGCTCAATGGCCTGAGCAGAGGGTGCCAGGCGGAGACTGACTCACCAGGTGGCATCAGATCAGTCTGAGGAGGCACTGGCCTGCCAGGCGGCTGACGGGAGGGTCATTTAGGACCATCTGAATCAAATGGCACCAGCCCAACTGTCCACACCTCGGGGGAACGTAACATAGCATCCTGGGATGGAAATGCCCTTTCAACTTTGGTTCTTCATTCAAGAAACCGGAGTGCCCACAAACCCTGTGCTAGACTTTGTGGGATTCTAAGACACCCTCTTGCCCTTAATGAAAACAACTAGCAGCTTGGGCGCACAAGCGAGCAGTGGGGAGGACTGTGGTGAACTGGAGAATTCTGCTCAGACAAAGCTGCTTTACTACCTTACTTCAGTTGGTTGTAGCCTCTTAATAAGGAAGAAAAATCCAGTGATTTTTCAAGAAAATCCCCAAATCCAAATGTGAACCTTTCCATTTTTAAAAACAAAACGCAAGCCAACTATTGTGTCCACTAGTTTGCAACCTCTGCTCCTCACTGACCATGCTGTTTTTCCTGTTATGCCCTTAGCACCTCACAAAACCTGGCAGAAGGAATATGCAGCGGGCACACTGACGAGGCAAAGCTTATCCACAGCGACCGGGTCTGAATCTCCATCACGACAGAAGAGCTGATGCAACTGGGGAGGATTTTTAGTCTTGGAAATGATGAACGAAGAGGCCTAACAGTTGTTGCAAATAAGAAAATCTTTATAAAGCTAGAGCATATGGTTTAGCCAACATTGGGGGGGGGGGAGAAGGCTGCTTTTAGGTAAAATATACATTTGACAGTTGACTTGGGTCCCCACTACTGTCTATGGCTCTGCTCACCTCTACCCCTTCTTTACTTGCCCGGCCATTAAAGGCATTTTGGGCTTTCATATTTGGTAAGGGGCATTCAGGCTTTGCCTTGAGTCCCATATGTCCAACCTATTATCTAAGGTTATTATCCAACTTGGTGTTTTTTCCAAGGATTAAAATGAAACAGTATGTAATAAAAGTGCTTGTCACATTTGGCAAAGGTTTCAAGAAACATTCACCGTTGTTATGAAGTTTTAGATGTTCTCTATAAAGGACCAAAATACACACTTACTGTTAATGCAAAGTTACAGGGAGTCTGATTTTGTCTTACAAAACAATACTCGAGGGGCACCTGGGTGGTTCAGTTGGTTAAACATCTGACTCCTGAATTTGGCTCAGGTTGTCATTTTGGGGTAGTAGGACTGTGCCCTGCTCAGGCTCTGCACTCAGGGGGGAGTCTGCTTCCCTTCTCTCCCATCCTCCCTCATTCTCTTTCAAATAAATGAATAAAATCTTAAAAAAAAAAAAAAGGGCGCCTTGGTGGCTTAGTCGTTAAGTGTCTGCCTTCGGCCCGGGTCATGATCCCAGGGTCCTGGGATCGAGCCCCACATCAGGCTTCCTGCTCGGCGGGAGGCCTGCTTCTCCTGCTACCATTCCCTCTGCTTGTGTTCCCTCTCTCACTGTGTTTCTGTCAAATAAACAAAATCTTCAAAAAAAAAAAAAAAAAAAAAAAAAGGGACGAAATAATTTGGCTTGGTCAAAACCTTCTGGTCTGAGCTTTGCTTTACAAACAGTTCCCAGGATGGGCGCCTGGGTGGCTCACTTGGTTAAGCCACTGCCTTTGGCTCAGGTCATGATCATGGAGTCCCAGGATCGAGTCCTGCATCAGGCTCCCTGCTCAGCAGGGAGTCTGCTTCTCCTTCTGACCCTCCCCTCTCTCATGCTTTCTCACTCTCTCTCAAATAATTAAATAAAATCTTTAAAACGAAACAGTTCCCAAGATAAAGCTTTATCGAATCTCTTTATAACTCCAGTGTCAAGGCCCAGGAACTTCAATTAGAGTACTGGGCTCCCCAGACTCCTCTCCTATTACCAAACGCACCTAACTTTGGAGGTTGCATCAGGTCACCTCACTCTATCCCTCATTTCCTGAGTCCTACGGTTTTTTTTCCCATATGCACTCACTTTGTGAGTGGTATCATCCAGCTTGTAAACATTGTCCTGACAATGACTCCCTAATTTCCATGCCTGGCCTAAACTATCTCCTGAACTCCAGATCCATGCTTTGTACTTGCTTACTACACAGTTCCATGTGGATGTAGAGTACACATCTGCAATTAACACATCCAAAAGTTAACTCACCTCCCTCAATAAACTGTTCCACCCATAGCCCTCCAAGTCTTAGCTGATGGCCCTTCCAGGCTTCTAGTTGCTCATGTCCATAAGCTCACAGTAAGAGAATGACTGAATAGCAGTCTGACCCACAAGGCCAGTTATCTAAAAAGGAAGGTGGCCCTGCGTACTAGGGTCAAAGATATCATATAATCATTAAAATGTTTTCTGAAATATACTTGAAATTAACTCACTTTAAGTCTAGGTTTAGATTTTGGCATTTTAATTTCTTTTGAATATGTCACTTTGCGCAAGCTAGGAAACAGAATCAAACTAAGGCAGTCTAGTCCATCTAGGGATCCAGGCTGAGTCTTGTAATCTTTAGCAGAATGACATCATAATGCAAGGTGCTAACAACAGGTTTATAATCTCTAAATAACAACCACTTATCTACATTTTTTTCCTTAGGAAACAGCCAAAGTCCAGTCCTTAAAGGCATGATATACAGAACATCTTGATCTACAAAGAACAGAATAACCCATATTATATGCTGGCCAGCTTACTGGTAGACCAAATCAAAGCTGACCAAGGATTGGTGAACAGAGAAAGTGTTTACCTTCTAGAAACTTGCTCTGAGATTTAAAAAAGCCCTGGCTGCTGTTAATAAGAAAGCAAGTAAAAATTACAGATGCACCCACACTGACATTTGATTTGCCAAGGTCTTCCACTAGAACACAAAGTGAGAGATAAGTGTAGGGGTAAGATACTTAGATGTTTTCAAAATAAATTACTAGTAATATGAAATTCGACATATTAAATTCTTCCATTTGTTACCAGAACTGACAATGAGGACTATTTAAAAGAAATGCTCAACTCTAGAAAGGGTGGCAGCAGTAACACTCTGCACTACACAATAATCTCCTGCTTTCCCACACCATTAACACTGCTACTCTTCCAACATACATATTCGTGTGGAAAAACTTATCAGCTTTTGCCAGAGCCAGGAGATGAAAAATACAGCATGTCCTAATTAGTTAATTTGTAATTGTAAGCTCAGTTGACATCTTGAGGATGGACCTGTAAAATCTGGCCATTCTTTCGTTTAACATCTGCAAACTGCAGAACTCCTTAGCCCTTTGCCAGTTTCTATTCAGTATCTTAAAGCTGGTCTCAGTCCCATCTGTGACTCTTCTCCTCAGGGTTGAGGGTGGGTTAGCTAGTCATCAAAATCTGGAATGTCATCGTAGGAGTAACCTCGGTAGCCTTTGGATGCATAGTAGGCGATGCGCAGGTGGTAAAATCCTGGCAGGAACACCAGGATGCCAATGATCAGGACAGGAACGGCCCGGTCTGCCCCCTAGTGGCAGAAGGAGGCAAACACATTAGTACCATACAAATGATCAATTTTAAAATAAAACAAAGCCATAGGTTCAACCCATACATCAGTATTTTACACTCTTCAGAGCATTTCCTTTGCTCGAAATGGATTTACATCTCTTACAACGAAACAGATTTACAGCTCTTTTCCACCTTATTGTAAAATGTAGAAAGACTACAAAGCACTAAAAATTACAAATAAAATTATAAATTATAATTTATAAATAAATAGTCCATCTTCATCCACAGATATTTCGCTTATTTCCTGCTGTTCTCCATTCTGGTTGTGAACACACCATACCCTGTGCCTTGTTTTAGTCTCCTAGTATAACAAGCAATTCCCAGAGTATCATGAAAAGTTCTGCATTGGGATGGGAGACAGGCAAAATGGGTGAATATAGTCAGAAGGTACAAATTTCCAGTTACAAAATAAGTTCTGGAGATGCAATGTACAGCATGGTAATTATAGCTAATAATGCTGTGTTTTATATTAGCAAGTTGCTGAGAATAGAGCTTAAAAGTTCTAATCACAAGAAAAAAACTAACTACATGTAGTGATGGATGCTTACTAGACTTACTGTGATCATTTCCCAATACATACTATATTGAATTCATGTTGTACACCTGAAACTGACATGTTCTAGGTCAACTAATGGCGTCTACCATTCCACTGTAATGGATGCACAATTCTACTTAACCACCCCCCACCGACCGTTGGATACTTCGGTTGTCACTCACTTTTTGTAAGTGTACAGAATACCACAATAAACTTCCTTTTCTTGGCCTTTCAGATTCTTTCTTTAGTGTATATTCCCATGACCACAATTCACAGGTCAAAGAGGAAGAAATGGTGTTTAGTGTTTTTATCAGTAAGGCTTCAACTATTTGGGGAGTTCCAGGAGGGCAGGGACTTTGATCATCCCTGGATTCCCAGCTGTACCCAACATATAAACATATTAAGTGAATGAATGCACTCTTACAAAATTGCTCTGCCTTGTTTTTAGGTATAGTTTTAAATGTTTATACAGTTAAGCTTATCCTCCTTTTCTTCTGTGATTTTTTCCCATTATTTTTTTTTAACATATATTATTTGCCCCAGAGGTACAGGTCTGTGAATCATCAGGCTTACACAATTCACACCACTCACCATAGCACTATATACCCTCCCTCCCACCCCTCAGCAACCCTCAGTTTGTTTCCTGAGATTAAGAGTCTCTTATGGTTTGTCTCCCTCCCCTGTCCCTTCTTGTTTCATTTTTTCCCACCTGACCCCCTACGACCTCCCACCCTGCCCCTCAAATTCCTCAGATCAGAGAGATCATATGATAATTGTCTTTCTCTGATTGACTTATTTAGCTTAGCATAATACCCTCTAGTTCTATCCACATCGTTGCAAAAATAATAATAATAATAATAAAATAAAAAAATAAAATTCATTTTTGATGGCTGCATAATATTCCATGGTGTGTGTGTGTGTGTGTGTGTGTGTGTGTGTGTGTCTGTGTGTGTGTATGTATATATATATATCAAGTCATCAACACACCACATCTTCTTTATCCGTTCATCTGTTGATGGACATCTAGGCTCTTTCCATAGTTTGGCTATTGTGGACACTGTTGCTATAAACATCCGGGTGCACATGCCCCTTCAGATCACTACGTTTTTATCTTTAGGGTACATACTAGTGTGACTGCTGGGTCATAGAGTAGCTCTATTTTCAACTTTTTGAGGAATCTCCATACTATTTTCCAGAGTGGCTGCACCAGCTTGCATTCCCACCAACAGTGTAGGAGGGTTCCCCTTTCTCCGCATCCTCGCCAACATCTGTTGTTTCCTGACTTGTTAATTTTAGTCATTCTGACTGGTGTGAGGTGGTATCTCACTGTGGTTTTTATTTGTATTTCCCTGATGCCCAGTGATGTTGAGCACTTTCTCATGTGTCTGTTGGCCACTTGGATGTCTTCTTTACAGAAATGTCTGTTCATGTCTTCTGCCCATTTCTTGATCGGATTATTTGTTCTTTGGGCATTGAGTTTGATAAGTTCTTTATAGATTTTGGATACTAGCCTCTATATGATAGGTCATTTTTTCCATTAATTTTAAGCCTTCCCTCATCTAAGGATTTAAATCCAATCTAAAAATCTTTTAAAAAAAATATTTTATTTATTTGTGAGAGAGAGCACACACTCATGCACAACCGGGAGGAGCAGTAGGCAGGAGAAGCAGGCTCCCCACTGAGCAAGGAGCCTGACTGGAGTCCAGTGGACTTAATTCCAGTACCCTGGGATTATGACCTGAGCCAAAGACAGAGACTTAACCAAATGAGCCACCCAGGTGTCCCTAAAAATCTCTTTTTAATAGGGCTAGTTACACAATGTATATTAGTAATTATCTACTCAATATAATTTTGACCGCTTCATTCAAACAGAAATAAAAAAACTCCAAACCAAACTTATTAGTGACTCTCTTAATTAACCTCTTTATGTTTATTTATAAAGCAGTCTTTTATAAATCATACAAAGCAAAATAATATGTGCTGCATGTAGATCTCACCTCCAGTCTCAATATTTATAATTAACTGAGTCCTCTGGGATTGATACTGCATACTGCAATGAAAGTTAACTAAAGGCACAGTCCTGAAGTTAGATATTCAAACATAGGTTGCACCAAGTAAGCATCTGGTGACCATATGTTAATTTTAAATAGATAAGGACCAAAGGCAAATCAGATTCACTTCTTAAAAACCATATGCAGCCATTTTATTGCTACAATGCTATTATTCTCAATTTCTATAATGTTCAGTTTTTCAGATGTTGGCTGTGTTCCCTCTGCAGAACAATATGACCATGACTTGTGATCATTTAATTTAGATCAAACTGGGCACTATTAGTGTTTGTATATAGCCTAAGAAAAAGAACCACCAAACACCACTTTAGGTTTTAAAGATAACACTCTGAAGTGCAACAAGAACTCCAACCAAACCCAATGTAGTAAGGATCAGATTCAAGAGTCACAAGTACTGGCATGGTCAGTGGCCCCAGACCTATAGAAGCCTCACTGCTTCTCCCCAAACCTGGAATGTCTGTGGCACTGCAAAATTACAATAACACATTCTACTCTGGGTACAGCCTTTATCAATCAGAAATCCTTAATGCTAGGCTCACTTTGCTGTTCTAAACTATGACAGTGGGAAGACTGCTTGACATCTCAGAAGCAAAATGTGCCTACCTGCCCCCACACATCTCACAGAAACTAGGACAAGAATATTGTCGCTTGAAAAAAGAAACATATGTTTTGTTATCAGAGAACAAAATCTAAAAGAAAACTCTTTTCTTCTTTCAGCTGGAAACTCCTGTACTAGATGTGAACATAAAACAACAGAGCCCAGAGTCACACTTTAATCTTTAACGATTTCGTGGCACATGCCCACAAACCCTTCAGCTTACCCCTTTGCTGATATAGCCAGCCAGCAGGAGGGAGCCTATGATTATGAGAAAGGCGCCAATCAAAAACAGCACTGTCGCAAGCGCAATGGCCTTATATGGGATCTTGGGAGGACTCTTCTTAAACTGGAAGAGAAACAAACAAAAAAGATACAGCATTATGAAAATACCAGGACTGAGACACTTTAAAGCAAGGAGGATAATATGAACCAATGTGGATGGTTTGTGTGTCTTGAAGGAAGTCCTACTACCCACTAGAGCTCTGGGAGAGAAAGGCAGGGGACAAACAGGAGGTGAAACTCTAGTTATTGGTCTAACAGTCACTCAGAGGAGTCCCAGAAGAATGTTACTTTCTACTTTTAATTTTATTCCACATACCATTCACCGTAAGAAAATATTTTCTTAGAAAAGCAAAAGACACTTGATGGTCATTCACTGATTAGATATGTGTTTATTAAGTGCCTGGCACATGGAAGGCTGTACTAATCTGTAGGGATTCAAGAGTGAACATCGTGCTCCGGAGAAGTAAAGAAAACAAGTGACTTCTGCCATTCAAAGTTAAGTAAGCATACAGTCAAAGGTTTTAGAAACAGCTTTTTCTAAAACATTAGTTGCCAACTCCAGAGATCAAGTAACCTGACTTGTTAATAAGTTCAGTTCAAAGGTAAGATTCAGAGACAAGCTTTCTGAGGTTTGCCTCATTTCTGTATCTGACCTAACTGGCTGGAAGCTTCCCAGATGTGCTTTCAAAAAACAAAACTTCTCTCCTTCAAGTATGGGTCTGAAGAGTGCAAAGAGTCATTGATTTGTTTATATTTAAAGGGATAGGTTCCTGTCTCTTCCTCCTTGGCCCTGGTTCCACCTAAACTATTCTAAGGGGAAGTGGGCAAAAGGAGATATGCTACACCATTAAGTATTTTATAAATAACAAATCAGGGTAGGATACAACTTAACAAATATTCTGTTTTACTTACTGTTTGCCACAAAGAATACCTTTAATAAATTGGACCTCATGACATCAGGAAAGAAGGAAGAAGATTCCCACAATCTGTTGGCTTTAGCAGTTAGTTTCTCCCTTAAAAGATGAACTGGCTTTGACTAAAGTGTAAACGAACCAATGACAGTCCTTAAAAAAAAAATTCTACTTAACAAAACACAATCTGAGTATTTTCCAGAAAAACTAAATAAAATTTGTAACTACTGGGCTTTTGCATTACAACTAAAAATTCTTAGAAATGAACAATGTTTATATTGGTTTGAAACTGCTCTACCAAGGCCCCTCCTTCTACAAACTATGGTTGAAAGGGTCTCAGAAGTTTCCTTCTTGCTGCTACTTCTAATCCCCAGGGACAGTTAGCAAAACCTCCACCTAGAAGGTCTTCCTGCTAACTCAACAGAAACAGAGCCAGCCAATCTCATCAGCTCCCTTCCGCATTTACCTGAAGGTCAATGTAGCCATCGTCTGTGCTGGAGAGCCTTGAGTATTTCACTTTACTACTGGGGATTCCAGTAGCCAGGTTGGTACGAGACGGCATCATAACACACTGACACAGCTACAGTCTGAAGACAAAGAAAACTGTCATTGTATGCCGCTGACCACAGTGTGTTACGTATATTATAGTTTGGGCTGAGATGTTATACTAAGCAACTGGCAATTCACGCTCCACTGCACTTAAAATCTGATATTCCTTTGACAAAGTGAAACATCCTCATTATGTACCTTCTCTGGCTTGTCCTGGTAGAATGAAAGTCAAGACATTGGTCAAGAAACAGACCTCATATTTATCTTCTCACCATTATCCCTGTGTCTCCTAATTTTTCCAAAGCTCCCACACAGAGCAGGTGGAAAAGTGGTGACTTAAATCCAAGTCTGACACCAAAGTTCACATTTTCAGTCATTCTGCTATAGTACTGCCTGGCCCCTGTCCCTGCTTCAGGAAAAAGCAAGAGGAGCATATGCTCCAATGATTCTCTTACTTACCAGGGAGGGAGAGTGAGTGGGATATGGAATACACTCACATCAGCATTTTGTTGATTCCCCGTAATGGGTATCATCCTTTTATTTATTTTTATTACTTAATTTTATTTTTTAAAGATTTTATTTTTTTATTTGTCAGAGGGAGTGAGCACAAGCAGGGGAAGTGGCAGGCAGAGGGAGAAGCAGGCTCCCCACTGAGCAAGGAAGCTGATGTGGGATTTGATCCCAGGATCTCGAGATCATGACTCGAGCCGGAAGGCAGAGGCTTAACCGACAGAGCCACCCAGGTGTCAGGTATCATTCTCTTAATGCAAGAAAATCTGTAGAGCTTCTGGTAAATTTGGCTATCAGCACTATCAGTACCAATTTGCCTGCCTCTCTGCCCCACCCCAAGCACTGAAAGTAGCGATTTCATTTTCCAGATTATTTCTATAGCTTCCTAAAAAAAGATAAAAATTAAACCTGTTTTTTGTGCAAAATATTCAAAACCAACTTCAGTAATGAAATCATGGCTATTTTGTCACTAGTTTAAGAGATAGTAGATAAAAAAACAATGACATTTAAATCGGAAAACATTTGTTATTTGTAATTTGATGCCATAGACAAGTAAATCTACTTTGATTGTGAAGCTATTTCTAAAGGTGAAGTGGACCTGTAAAAAGAGAAAATTAAGTATTTCACAGTAAGGGTGACATTAAAAAAAAAAAATCCAGAAACCATAAAGACTTTGCTGTCCTCTGATATGACACTTTGTAAATAACCATCATCATTGTAATAATGTCAGTTAATAATTAACCACACTTGGTTAGATACCAGGTACTAATCAAAGTGCTTTCTATATACTTTATCCCAATTATTAATGAGCTGTTTTAGGTGGCCCAGAGTTAACCTAAAATAACTAGCATTATGATGGAATTGGTGATAAATGTGAATGTCCCTTTTGAACATTTATGTAACAGTGCAGAAGTCAAGTACTGAATCCAATATGCTTATTTATATGCTTTTCTGAAGGTAGCTCAAACTGCATCAAATACTAGGTTTTTAAGTTTTGGATCCCAATTACACGATACCCTAAATTTAATTCTACAAAATTTAAAGGCCAAACTACCGGTATGTGGGGGTTTGAGGGCATTTAATCACCTCTGATCTGTATCGTCTTTTTAAAAAAAGTTTAGGTACTCTGCCTTTACCTATTCATACACCCTCATCAAAACAAAAAAGCGAAGGGTGTGAAGGAGAGGGGAGACGAATGCTTACTGGTAGCAAAGAGTAAGAATTCTGCAAGAGAAAGGAAAAACGTAAACCGAGGTTTTCAGAATACCAGTCCAAGTTCCCCAAAGGCTTTTTTTTTTTTTAAACCACCACCGCGACTCTCAAACTGCCTGAGCGCGCGAGGGTTGCAAGGCTTTAAAAGCATCAGTAAAGCACTTAGCGCAATGCCTAGCATTATGCGCCCCCACACACACTACCTTCCTGCCCGTCTCCAGACCTAGCCAGGAAGA
This sequence comes from Procyon lotor, assembly GCA_028646535.1. NCBI lineage: Eukaryota > Metazoa > Chordata > Mammalia > Carnivora > Procyonidae > Procyon > Procyon lotor. The sequence goes on from CM053610.1 coordinate 24,703,897, forward strand.
CAAATAAAAACCGACGCAAATTTAGACGGAAACAAACAAAACCGGTTTCTGGGAAGAGGCCAGCGGTGGCCCAGGCTGGCGAACGCTCCACACCCAGGACGCGAAGCTAGATTTCGGCAGGGAGCGCAGTCTCGGCCCCGCCGGGCGCCTGAGGGGGGCGCTTCTGTTCCCGCCCCGCCGAACACACGCCTTACCGGAGCGCCGCGCCAGGCCGCCCGCGTGCCAACAGCTCGCTCACGGTTGGCAGCAGAAGCCCCTGAGGCCTCATGGCACGCCTCAGCTAACGGCCACCCCGCCCCACCCGCCCAGCCCGACGCCGGAAGTGGCGCGCCGGACGGCAGCGCACCGGAAGTGGCGTCACCGGAAGCGACGCCCTCTATTCCCCTCTCCGGAACTTTGTTTTGGCCTTGCGCTAGTGGGAGCATCCCGCGGGCTGTATCAGGGGCGGGAGTCGCTGCGACCTGCGTTTGCTTCCGGCCACCTCTGCCGGGTTGTGTAGGTGTCAAGGGTGACCGCTCCCTGGGTCCTAGTCAGACTCCGGGTAAACTCGCTACTTGTTTCTTTCCCTGGTCCCTCTGGCAGTGTTGAGCTCAGTGGCACCGAAGGAAGACAGAAGCAGACAGTGAAGCTGCGGATAACCGCCGCTGCCAGGTCCCCCATTCACCCACAGCCCAGGCCTGTAGGCCTTCTACCGGGCGCGCCGCGGTCTCTGTGGTCAGTACCCCACCACCACTCTCGCGTGGCCCACATGCTTGTGTTTCAGTTTCCCTCTCTTCAACATCAGGCCTGGCCCAGGTAAGAAGCCCGCCCACAAGGGACATTTTGCTGCACATGAAACTTTGTAAATGTCAGATTTATTAAAGCATAATTTACATACAATAAAGTACAATTGGATGAGTTTGACAAGTGCATACAGTCTTGGAACCATCACCAGTCTATATTAAAGTTACATCATTTCCAAAACTTCCATCAGGCCCCTTTGCAGCCAATATTCTTCCCTGCCCCCAGGCACACAGAAGGTAATTACTGGTTACCTACTGAGTACAGTGAGTTCTACCGTTTAGTAACTAGAACTCAGTCCAGGTACCACAACAAAGGAAGCAGTTGTTTAAACCACCAAGCACAGAATACACCGGGAATAAAGGACTTTAATAAAGCCAATCTCAGTATGTGCTACGCCAGTTTGTGGCACAATTAGTAGGAACATTTAAACAGTCTGTTTCACAACTGCTAGGATTAAGTCCCCCAAAAGGCTACTAATACTAGAAAAATAATTTTTGCACAAACATATTGCTTGGGCCCTATCACAGATCTACTAAATCTTTCAGAGTCTTTTAAAAGGCTCCCTAGGCTAAAGAAATACTGCCCTATAGCACTGCTAGTCTTCTAAAGCCCACATAGCTTTGCGTACATAAAGCTGAAAAAAAGTGTTAGTTTTTGCTAACATTTATTGACAACAAAATATATAGGACTTGGTCTACTCTGTTTATTTCTTGAACTCCTTAGAATACCAAAATAAGTTTGACAAATGAATCCCCCAAAATATCTTCTCACCCACTGTATTTGGAATACTTTTCATTGCTATATCAAATGTATTTTTATCAGGCTGCTCTAGACTGGAAAAATAACCACATTTACATGAAACGGTAGCTTGAACTGAATTCCCTAGGATACCTGAAACAGTCATGGTCCAAATGAAGGCACTGTCTTGTGATGTTTGAAATTCAAATAACTTTTATTTAAATTGAAAAAAATTCTCAAAACTGCATTTAGAGTCAAAATCCTTTTGTTATGAAAATCACGAGTATTTTTAGGTAAGGCAGAAATATTTCTAGGTTAACAAGACCAAATTTGACTTTGGACTTTATTCTTTAAACAGATTGTGAAGAATGAAGAAAAAATAGGTTATTTACAGAAAATATCTACATATGTACTCAAGAGGTACAGATTTGGTGACAGACTTAAGTACATGCTGGCATCTCGGAAGCAGTTCTTAAAGAGCTTAACTTTATTTTCTTGGATTTTAAGAATACCTAAGATCCTTCTTCATCCTCGATCTTGGGAGCCAAATAGTACTTTAAATGTCCCATGTCGGCAATTTTATACTCTACAACTGAAAGAAGACAGGAACACAATTATTGAGAAGTACCACATATACCAGCCACAAAACAAGACTCAACAAACCAATTATCTTACCAAGGGGTACATCTGCAGACATACTGAGTGTTACTGTAGGAGAGAGCGGAGTGGCTTTTGTAAAGAAGTTCAGGTATCTCAGTGCAAAAGTTAGCTGAACTGGTTCATTCATCTCTATGGTAACCTGAGAGAAAACAAAAAAGATTAATCGTATTGAAAAACATCAAGAAGGTTGCAACCCATTAGTTTAGAATATATTTTTAAAGATTTATTAGAGTGTGAGTGCACGCAAGAGAGTGAGCGAGTGGAGGGAGAGGTAGAGACTCCAGGGTGAGTGCTGAGCCCAAGCAGGGCTCGCTCCATGAGATCATGATCTGAGCTGAAACCAAGAGTCAAAGGCTTAACTGATTGAGCGACCCAGGCACCCCTAAAATATATATTTAAAAACAAAACAAAACACTTACTGGGTTACTTTGGAGAGTGATATGAAACTAATTTTGAGGACTGGTAAATAAAGCAAAAGAATCAAGTATTTAGTCTGTCCTTCCCATATGAACTGTAGCTCAGGTAAACAAATTATGTGATAAACTTCTCTTTATGGGAATGTTTCTAATAAATAAATCAGCTAATAACTGAAGGAATGAAATGTATTAATACATTACAACCCTAATGACCTAATGATTCTAAACAATTATTATGGCTACTAAGAAAATGTAGACACCGTATACCTACTAGGGGTACACATACCACCATCTATAAAGTATTCTCTCTCACTCCCAAAACAAAACACTCTGAATATCAAGCCTCTAGAACTGTCGCTACCAGTTTACAGGAAATATAGGTTAGAGAATCATATTAATTGACATAAAGGATACAATAGGCAAAATCTAGATTTTGGGAAAACTCAATGACAAAGGACTTGCTTCAACAAATTGTAATGGAGGGGGGCAAAAATTGAATGGAGAACCAATGGATTAAAAAAATTTGAGGGCCTATCAATGAACCTCAGTGTATGGAGCTTATTAAAATCTTGATTCAAACAATTTCTGAAATAATCAAGGAAATAGAAAAACACTGAAAAATTCCTTAATACCAAATGTCATTAAACAATCACATTTCAAATACAAAAATATTTATAGAAGCACTAATTTGAGATAAAAAAAAAAAGTCCAGAATGGCAGGGGAGATTCCCATAAAGTTAGAACCTTCAATTGTCTTTCATTTAGAGTTAACTGATGTTTTTTCAAAGGCTAGTAAGGCTTTTTTAAAAAAATATAATTACAAAATATTAGTTTGTAAGTACTCTTCTAAAAAAAAGTACTTGATTATATAGGAGAATCTTCATTTAAGGATATTTAGGAATTAGTGTGTTATTTTGTCCCTAAATGGGGGTTCTCTATGCCCCCCAACTGGGCCTACCATGTTGAAACTTAATATAAAGATTACATAAGAGCTCCTGGAAGGTTAATTTTTACCTCCAACTAGAGTCTCTGTTGAGTTGCAATTACCTTGCTATGGAATGACTGTCTGCGTTCCCCCAAAAGTTCATGTTAAAACCAAATCCCCAAGTGATGGTACCTGGAGGTAGGGCCTTTGGAAGGTGCATTAGTGCTAGTACCCTTCTAAAAAAGACCTGAGAGCTCCTTTGACCCTTCTATCCGGTGAGAAGCCCACTGCCTGTGAACCAAGAAGTAGGTCCTCACCAGATACTCAATCTGCCAGCTTTCCGGCCTCTACAACTGTGAGAAAGAAATATCAGTTGTTTATAAATCATTGTCTACAGTATTTTGCTACAGCAGCCTGAACAGACTAAGGCACAGTCTAATGTTAGTTAAGAAGGGTCACCATTCTCTTCAGAGTATTTTGTTAGTTAAGAAACTACTTACAGCTTCCTCCTCCTTATCGACATTACTTGTTTGTGACAACTTAATATTTCCATTTCCTAGTTCTCCACTTGCAGAAAATTTCACTCCATCTTTTGCACAGGAAATTACAACAGCATCTCCAATATGACTGAGATCTCGGCATATACGTGCAAATTCACCAGAAGGCATCTTTACTACACAGCTATACTCTTGTTCCTATTTAATAAAATAAAAAATAAAAGTTCATCTGCTGGAAATTAAAAATTCTCATTTTCTGAAGACTCCGCATCTAGACAAAAATTCAGAATTTAAGATTCCCGATTACTTTGAAATTTCACTCATTGTGTAATTTCATAACATACTCTTAACACTCAAAAAAAGTAAATGTAGATAAAAAACAAGTATGTCATAATAATCATACTAAGAAAGCTGAAATAAGAGTTTAAACCTTTAATGATAAATGTACTACTCAGGGAAAAGAGCCTCCCCCAATCACCCTCCAGGGCTAAATCAAGAACACGGCATACAAACGATGACATTTGTGCAAGCAGGCCCAACTGCTTACCAAAACAAATCAAGAAAACAAGGATTTTAAACATCTTAACTCTTTTATGTTGACAAACCTAATCTTATGAATTTCTGCTAACACAGCTTTAAAGTCTACTTTTGGGGGAAAAAAAAAAGCATGGAAAGCATGGAGGTTAATGCTAATAATACACATTTGGCAGCAATGAATTCAACCAGATTCATTTTAGAGTACTGTACTTTAATGAAATGACAAATGTCAGTCTAAATACTAAAACTCCACTTTGGAACATGTACAGGAGATATATACAAGTTCCATTAGGAATTGGGCTTTAAATTGTATTATTAACCTTATCTTATGTAACTATCATGCCCTGTGTACAGTACACTCAGAAACTTTGATACTCACTGGAATTCCAAGTTGTTCAACATCTAAATCCATTAACTTCATTTCATAATCTGAAACCTTTTCTTGATCTACCAAAAGAAAGCAGATAGAAGAAAAGCATTTAAGTTTGTAACTATGACGTTAAGTTCTATGATCATCACAAACATTTTCTTAAATTTCTCACAACTTTGACAAAAATACACTGCATTTAAATTTCCTCTAGTATAACTCAGGAGAAGGGTATGACTTACTTGGAGCTTCAAATACTAGTGCCAGGGTGTCCGCATTATCTTCAGCCCTTAGTGTAATTATGTCTTCATTGCCAGCACATTTTAGTATTTTGGACATGCTAGAACACAGAAGACACAGGATTTAAAATCGACACAGTGTTCTCAAGATCGATTTCTGACGCAATTAAGAGAAGGAGTTGCTTTATTTACCAGGGTCGTCTGAGGAATTGGGTGAGTTGATCCGGCCATTTTGTAATGCATCTTAGCAGTATTTGTACTTTAACAAGCATACACCCTACCACGAGCAATTTCACTTCTGGATATCAACAAAAGAGCAGTATTTTATCAACAACAAATCCCTTTGGTGGGTGAAGCAAATTATTTGGTCGTGACGATCATGAAAAATGAGGATACTCATTAAAACACACTGCATGTAGTCGGGGTTTAAGTATTTCTCACAAACCTTAAGATTTAAACATGTTTACATATAGGAGAGAGGTAGTGATCAAAAGGTTGAAAGCCACTGTCCTGGAGAAACTTTAAGTCCAGGAATTTAGGATGCTTACTGCAACTTTATAAGACCAGAACCAACCGATTGTCCCTACATAGGGTGACAACTGGTCAATCAGGCCAAAGGTCTCTTATCCAAGGTCGCCGGCACTTAACGGCCCAAGAGCTGTGCAACTCTTTTCCAGGCACTGCGAAGAAGTCCCTCATTTTCCCGCCACCACCCGCTTTGTGACTTTGGCGCGGAAAGAGCCGGTTCGCGCGGCTGCCAGCGCGGGCTTTCCGAACCGCGCGCTCCGCTAGATCCCGCCCCTCGCCGTCGCAGGCCAATGAGATGGCGCAGGTCGCCCATACCAGCCAATGAGGGCCTAGCTCGCCGGCGCTCCCGCCAAGAGCAGGAGGTGGGGGTGCACGAGAGCCCGGCTCTCCGCTACCCCGGGGCTCACCTGGTGAGGTTCACACCCATGGCCAAGTTGCGGTCGCAGCGGTACGTGTCGAAGCCCTCGGAGCGCAGGGTGAGCTGCACCAGGGAGACGTGGGAGGAATCCATGCTCTGCAGGTTGACGCCGCTCGAGCTTATGTCCCAGCAGGCCTCATTGATGAGATCCTTCAGCGCCTCCAGCACTTTCTTCAGGATGGAGCCCTGGACCAAGCGCGCCTCGAACATGGTGGCCGAGTCACAACGACGCAGCTACAGGCGGAGATAAAGAGGAAGTTGTAGCCGGCTTGGGCGTCACAAGGTAAGAGCGAGCAGGCGAACGCAGGACCTCGTCTTGAGAGCCAAGGAGATCACGACCAACTCGCTGCGCCCGCAACGGTTTAATAGCGCCGCGTCTGCGAGCGCGCGCTCTCCGCCTCTGCGCCGCGTGCGGATACGTCACCACGCTGCCCCGCCCATTGCCTCGCCGAATAGTGTCTCTGATCTGCATGTAGCCCGTCCTGCCTGAACATCCATTGGAGGGTTGGATACAGGGGCGGGGCAGGAGCGTGGCGCCTCCGCCTCCTGTAGGATTCTGCCTTTTTTACGGTGTTCTGGGAACCCGGACGCTAAACAAGTCTAGACTTGTCAAGGCCGCACCCGGATTGTGGGTCTTAGAGTTTTGTGCTGCCTGCTCAACCTTCCGCTTCAGGAATACCACGAAAGTGAAAGTGAAACGCAAATCCAACCTACCAGGAGGAAGACGCCTTGCAGCCTGAGTACAGCTGTTTTAAATGTGCATTTTGTTTTTGCTGTTACGGAAGTGATGTGCTACTAAAGTCAAACAGTACAGAGGTGTACAGTTATAATTAGAGAATTATCTTGCCCCCTCCCCGCCCACACGCACAAGTTCGTGTTATTTACTGTAGACAACTAAGCTTTTTTTCTATATACAAATACATTTTTTAAAAAAATTTCATACCAGAAGCACTTCTGCAATGTACTAAATAAGGTATGTTTAATTTTATGTCACCACCTCTATATCAGCGCTTCTTAAAACGATGGAATAGTATCCTATGCATGTAGCCAAATTTACTAATTTCTTGTAATTACAAACAGCTTGGGGTACTTAAGCTGATTTTTGAGAGATCGACTCCTTGCAGCGGCATACTCATTAAAGTTTTGATAAATGTTACTAAACTGACCGCTGGAAGATTGCAGTTTACCTAAGCCTGTGGACATACTCATTTCTCCATATTTTCCTAACTATAGATATTAGCAATCTTGTTTTCTAAAATTTTTTTATTAACATATAATGTATTATTAGTTTCAGGGGTACAGGCCTGTGATTCATCAGTCTTACACAATTCACAGCACTCACCATAGCATATATCCTCCCCAATGTCCATCACATCCCGCCCATGCCCCTCCACTCCCCAACCCTCACTTTGTTTCCTGAGACCAAGAGTCTCTTAAGGTTTGTCTCCCTCTCTGGTTTTGTCTTGTTTCATTTTTCCTTCCCTTCCCCATGCAATCTTGTTTTAAAATCTATGCTTATTTGAGTGAAAATTCCAATTTGCATATTAATATATTGTTATGGGGGCACCTGAGTGGCTCAGTTGATTAAGCCTCTGCCTTCCACTGGGGTCATGGTCCCAGGGTCCTGGAATGGAGCTCCATAGGTGGGCTTCAGCTCAGCAGGGAGTCTGCTTCTACCTCTCCTCCCTTTTCCCCTCCCCCTGCTCATGCTCTCTCTCTCTCAAATAAATAAAATCTTAAAAAAAAAAAAAAATTATTACAGGGGTATGAGTGGCTGCCTTCAGCTCAAGTCATGATCTCAGAGTCCTGGGATCAAGCCCGGCATCACCTCCCCGCTCCCTCTGCCTCTCACTCGTGCTCTGTCAAATAAATAAAAATTGTTACAGGTTGGATAGCTTTCATCTATATATTTTTAAGATCCTTAACCATTGTATATTTATATCTTTTCCATTAAACTCCTTTTCCTATTGATTGCAAGGAGCACTTTATATATTAAGCATTTCTCTATAACATATATTCCCCCCAACACCCCATTTTGTTATTTTTCTTTTACTTTGGTTATAGCATTTCCCTTTAGTTGTGTTTGCTATCTTATCTTGGTCTGTAGAATTAGTTTTTCTACCATGCAATTCGATATGGATTTAGTTTATTTTATGCTGGCCAGGGACTTTAGTGTTCCCAAATCAGAAGATTTATGTATTGCATCAAGTCTAGAATATTCTTTTATGGTTTTAAATATTGCCTTTCCCTACTCTAGTCTCTCCCTCTGGCAATTCAAATGGATGAATGATTTTAATTGAAAGTAAGATAACTTTACGGTAAGATGCACTCTTGTTTTATATGGAACAAAAAATGAACCATCACACAATGCTTTATCATTTATGATTTCTACTTTTTTTAAAAAAGATTTTATTTATTTGAGAGAGAGAGAGAGAGAAAGAGAAAGTACAAGTGGATAAGGGGCAGAAGGAGAAACAGACTCCCTGTGGAGCAGGAAGCCCAATCAATGTGGGGCTTGATCCCATCAGCACCTGAGCCGAAGGCAGAGGCTTAACCAATTGAACCAGCCAGATGTCCCTATAATTTCTACTTTGTAATTAAAAGAATTTTTAGATTATTTAAAATATTTGTATTGTATATTACTCTTTTGCATACACAAAAATATAATCAAAATGAATTAAGGCATTCTTAATATTTCTCCACATTCAGTCTTTCACAGTTGCTGATACTGCTGTGTTTCCATATGCTAGCATATCCTTATCACAGGTGTTTTTGGGTTTTTTTTTAAGATTATTTATTTATTTATTTATTTGACAAAGGGAGAGAGATCACAAGTGGGCAGAGAGGCAGGCAGAGAGAGAGGGGGAAGCAGGCTCCCTGCTGAGCAGAAAGCCTGAGGGGGGCTCGATCCCAAATGGATCCCAGGACTGTGTGATCAGGACCTGAGCCCAGAGGCAGAGGCTTTAACCCATTGAGCCATTCAGGCACCCTCTTATCACAGGTGTTGATGCAGCATTCTCAAAAGTGCTACACTCTTGTCTCTGGAATCTTTTCCAAGTCTGTGCCACCCACTTGTAAATTAAAAAAAAAATTTTTTTTTCCTTAAGTTTTTAAAGTCAATTTAAACAAAAACAAACAAGAAAGCAGTTCACCCATTTCTCGAACTCCTACCCCCCATCCCTGGTAACCACTAATCTGTTCTCAATCAGTTTTTTTGTTTTCCTTTTTGTTTCAGGTTCCACACAGAGATCATATGCTATTTGTCTTTCTCTGTCTGATATATTCACGTGGGGTAATGCCCCCAAGATCCAATCGTATTGTTGCAAATGGCAAGATTCCATCCTTTTTTGTGGGTAAATGATATTCTGGTGTATATGTGTGTGGATCACAATTTCTGTATCCATTAATTCATCAACGATACTTAGGTTGTCTATACCTTGGCTAGTGTAAATAAAGCTGCAGTGAACATGCAGATATATAGTGTTTTCATTTTCTTTGGATTAATATCCAGAAGTAGAATTACTGGATTACATGGTAGTTCTATTTTTAATATTTTGAGGAACTTCCATACTGTTTTACATTGTGTTTATACCCATTTACATTCTCACCAATAGTGTACAAGGGTTCCCTTTATTCATCTCCTTGCCAACACTTGTTATTTGGTTCTTTTGATAATAGGTGTGAGGTGATGTTTCTTTTTTTTTCTTTTTTTTTTTTTTTTTAGATTTTATTCATTTAGTTGACAGAGAGAGAGAGATCACAAGTAGGCAGAGAGGCAGGCAGAGAGAGAGGGAGAAGCAGGCTCCCTGCTGAACAGAGAGCCTGATGCGGGTCTTGATCCCAGGACCTGAGATCATGACCTGAGCCAAAGGCAGAGGCTTTAACCCACTGGGCCACCCAGGCACCCCTCATTGTGGTTTTGATTTGCATCTCCCTGATGGTTAATGATTTTGAGCATCTTTTTATATGCCTGTTGGCCATCTGCATGTCTTCCTAGAAAAAATATCTATTCAGACTTTTTGCCCAACTTTTAAATTGGATTGTTTGGTTTTTGTTATTGTGTAAAATTAGCCCCTTATCCTTTACATGCTTTGCATTTATTTCATCCCACCCAGTAGGTTGCCTTTTCATTTTGTTGATGGTTTCCCACTGGTAAATTTTGATATGGGTACTTTCTTGCTTTATGTATGATCAACTATCCTTTGTATGCATTTTAGTATCAAAACCTAATAGGTTTATCCATTTGTGAGTATTTTCTTTTCTTAGTTCTCTTAGAGTCTTAGTTCCTTTGCAAAATGTGGACTCTGTTCACTCCAGGAAGGAACATTTGCTTCACTAACAACAAATGTACACTCGGTTACTCTGTTTCTTTGCTTTTTCCTTACATAATAACATTTTGGTCTAATGCCAGATCTAAGTGTAATCAATTTGAGTACATTCTAAATGGCAATTAAACACCAATGTGGCACCCACATTGCACACAATCAGCTGAAATGTGGGCATATGAATGGCAATGACCTGTTGGAGAAGGCCTTCCAAGGAAGTAGAATTTTATCAGAAAAGCTAGCTGTTTGCAGTGGAAGAAAGAGTGTAATAGCCTGAAAGAATAGTATGTTGGAAAAGGATGCCATGTTTAGCAGATGTTCAGGTAGTAGTTTGTTTTTCAATTCAAAGGTTGTTTTTTTTTTTAATTCAAAGATTTTTTTTTATGGGTACTTTCCCAGTTTTACTGAGATATAATTAACATATAATAGAACTCAATGATTGATATGTCTGGGACACATTGATAAAAGGGGAGACTGGTGCAAGGTGACATTGCAAAGGAAAGTAGGAGTGAGAGCTCATGGGACTTTGCAAGTGCAAGAGGAAATTATCGGAAGTCTCTTTGACATGATCTAAATTGTGTGGCTTTTTTTTTTTTTTTAAGATTTTATTTATTTATTTGAGAGAGAGTGAGAGAGATCACAAGTAGGCAGAGAGGTAGGGGGTTGGGAGGGTGGGAAGCGGTGTCCCTGCTGAGCAGAGAGCCTGATGCGGATCTGGGGCTCAGTCCCAGGACCCTGAGATCATGACCTGAGCCAAAGGCAGAGGCTTAACCCACTGAGCCTCCCAGGTGCCCCTCTAATCTGTGTTTTGAGAGGATCACTTTAACATCTCGTAAAGGTGCTATTCCAATCAGTGAGAGAAACAATGTATTGAGTAAACTATCAAACTTGATTAAATGTCTAGGAAATAATAAAGCTCTAGACTCTTCCTAACAACTATTCACCAAAATAAATACCAGATAAATTAAAGAATTAAAGTTCAAATAAATAAATTCAAAATTCAAATCAATATTGGCTCAGTCAATAGAGCATGGGACTCTTGACCTCGGGGTTAATCCCCTATTTGAAACTAAAATCTTTAAAATTTTTTTTCAAATAAGTATAAACCCAATAAGATGTGTAAAAGTCTTTTGATAAATATTTATAGTATCTTGCTACAAGCTTCTAAACATAAAAAGAAAATCCCCATAAAACTAGGAATGACTACTTAATGACTAAGTTTTTTTTTTTTGTTTTTTTTTTTAAAGATTTTATTTATTTGACAGCGAGAAACACAGCGAGAGAGGGAACACAAGCAGAGGGAATGGTAGCGGGAGAAGCAGGCCTCTTGCCAAGCAAGGAGCCCGATGCAGGGCTTGAGCCGAAGACAGACGCTTAACGACTGAGCCACCCAGGCTCCCCGTTAATGACTAAGTTTTAAAAGCTCAGTATGGCTAAGAGCAGTGTTGGTTAGTACATTTTATGCTTCCATGTCAGAGAATCCAATTCAAACTGATCAAGAGAGAAGGGGACTTTATACATCCAAACAAAAGCCAGAAGTAGCTAGCTTGCAGTGTCCAAGGCTCTATCTTAGTAAGTGTATGAACAAAACGTTTAGCCACATTACAAAACAAAGAAAAGTAAATTAAAGGGTGACAGAATTTTAATCTACCAAATTAATGAAAATTATGTCAATATTCATTCTTAGGAAGAAATCAAGGAAGTGGGCACTTTCATGCATTGAAGATTAGAGTATAAATTGTATAATTTCTCTGGTAGTAATTTGGTAGTGTATATGAAAGGCTTCAAATTTTATTTATTCTTTGACACCCGAATTCAATCTCTAGGATTTTTTTTCCTAAAGAAGTAATCAGAGGTACTTACCAAGATGAAGCATGTTTAAGAATATTTCTTGGGGCGCCTGGGTGGCTCAGGGGGTTAAAGCCTCTAGCTTTGGCTCAGGTCATGATCTCAGGGTCCTGGGATCGAGCCCCACATCAGGGTCTCTGCTCAACAGGGAGCCTGCTTCCTCCTCTCTCTCTGCCTGCCTCTCTGCCTACTTGTGATCTCCCTCTCTCTGTGAAATAAATAAATAAAATCTTTATAAAAAAAAAAGAATATTTCTTATAGAGGGGCATCTGGGTGGCTCAGTTGGTTAAGCATCAACTTTTTGTTTTAGTTTTTTCTGTTGTTTATTTCTTTTTTTTTCTTTTCTTTTTTTAAATTAACATATAATGTATTATTTGCCCCAGGGTACATGTCTGTGAATCGTCGGGTTTACACATTTCACAGCACTTAACAGCACATACCTTCCCCAATAAGCATCCAACTTTTAATCTCAGCTCATTCAACTTTTGATCTCTGGATTGTGAGTTCAAGCCCCGTGTTGGACTCCACACCAAGCCTGGAGTCTACTGATGTCAGAAAAAAAAAAAAATTTTTTCTAATAGAATTATTAAAAATTGCTCTAAAATTGGAAATAACCTTGAGGTTTAACGAAATATCATTAGGTAAATTATGGTAAATCGTAAAATGGAATACCAAACAGCATTTCAAATACCATTTTTTTTTTTTAATTTAATTTATTTATTTATTTATTTATTTGACAGAGAGAGAGAAAGAGATCACAAGTAGGCAGAGAGGCAAGCAGAGAGAGGGAGAAGCAGGCTCCCCACTGAGCAGAGAGCCTGATGTGGGACTCGATCCCAGGACCCTGAGATCATGACCTGAGCTGAAGGCAGAGGCTTTAACTCACTGAGCCACCCAGGCGCTCCTCAAATACCATTCTTAACGTTTAATGATAAAAAAAGAGTTAGGTTAAGAAATGGTATAAACAGTAGCATTCCAATTTTCTAAAATTGTTACACCTAGGTGTAAGTGCATGGAAAATAGAATGAAAATGCAATAATATAAATAATAACAGTAATTACCTGTGGTCGGTAGGACCACTAATGATTTTAATGTTTTCCATTATACTTTTCTGCATTTTCCACACTCTCTTTATCAGATATGTATTATTGATCAGAAAATGTTAATGAATGTTGGGAGAGAAACTATTTTATATAATTTCTCACAACTTTCTTTATAAGGTGATATCATGTATTAGAGTGATTCTCAAGTCTAGCTGCCCCTTAGAAACACTTGGGGCGGGGCACCTGGGTGGCTCAGTCAGCTAAGCGTCTGCCTTTGGCTCAGGTCATGATCCCGGGGTCCCGGGATGGAGTCCTGAGTCAGGCTCCCTGCTCAGAGGGAGAGGGAGCTTCTCCCTCTTCCTCTCCCTCTGCCCCTCCCCCTGCTCATGCTCTCTCTTGTTCTCTCTCAAATAAATAAAATCTTTATAAAAATAATGGGAACTAATCAAGGAATGCAATGAAAAGAAGTCCCTGTAAACAAGATATCCCAGAAGACTGAAAGAAATGACCCTAGAAGAAAGAGCTAATATGAGGAATAGAAGAGAAAAATCAGGGATAGAGGAGGAAATGCAAGGTAATGTAAAGGATCTGGGGCAGCTGGGTGGCTCAGTCAGTTAAGAGTCTTCCTTCAGCTCAGGCCATGATCCTAGCATCCTAGGATCAAGCCCTGAGTCAGGTTCCCTGCTCAGTGGGAGCCTGCTACTCCCATTGCTTGTCTATTTTTTTTTTTTTTTCTCTCTCTCTCAAATAAATAAGTAAAATCTTAAAGAAAAAAAAGGTAAAGGATCAAAATTTTTCTTCTGGCTGGAGGTAGGGGGGGATTTTTAGTTTTCATTTCTTTCTACAGTTTATACATAGAGAAATCCTACAGCTTGCCTAAAGACTTCCCAGGGTCTGAATATCTGCTCCCTGTTGTCTACAGCACTGACTTCAGAAACATACTTGGTTTAAACTCAGCCTGGGAAGGCTGAGAGCAATGGCCGAGTTTGTTCAGGCCAAAATGTAGGGGCTTATCTATCCAGTAATCATACTGTTCATTCTGAAACTGATATATATGCACTGCTCTACCAGCCTCCTTTATATTAGGCTGGGTTTGAAAGGCAACAGTTGGGGGCGCCGGGGTGGCTCAGTCGTTAAGCGTCTGCCTTCAGCCCAGGTCCTGGGATCGAGCCCCACATCGGGCTCTCTGCTCAGCAGGAAGCCTGCTTCTCCCGCTACCATTCCCTCTGCTTGTGTTCCCTCTCTGGCTGTGTTTCTCACTATCAAATAAATAAAATCTTAAAAAAAAAAAAAAAGGCAACAGTTGATTTGGAAGGACTGATGTGATGCTTACTCAGCTGGGAGCTTTCACAATTACATACCCTAAGGGTGAGGATGTGGATACATCTCTATCTCTATCTCAGAGGATGACCTTGTGGCTTTCTCTGTGTTGACATTCTTCCTGTGTCTTTGAGATAATAAACTTTGCTTAATTTACTCCAGAGGTGTCTGATCTTTAGATGAAGAAGTAACCACTGACATTGGTCAAAATGGTGGTCACAAGTCCTCAAGAGATTAAAAGAGCTTTAAGATTACCATTACTATGCTTTTTACTTTTGTAACTAATATTGAAGCAAAAGACAAGATAAAATGCAAATGCAAAGCTTTCTATAAATAAATTATGGCCTGAAAGGAGTGGTCTGTTTCTCCACCCTCCCCACCCCCCACTGGCCCAAAACCCACCAAGTATTTGTGCAATGTTGTTGGTAGGGAACAAAGCACACCAGGAGTTCGATATTCCTCCACACCTAGTTTACCGTCACTGTGAAGCAGTGTTAGAGAAACTTGGGAATATACTTATAGAACTTATAGAAAGCAAGAAAACAGAATGTCTTTCTCAGAAATCTCGCTACTGTACCAAAAGCCCATAGCTAAGGTCAAAACCGCTAACAGGAAATTGCAAAATTGCAACTCCTACCTCTGCAAGTTTCTCTTTGTTAAATTACAGTATGCTTATGGGAAGGGACCGCATTTCATACTTGTTTTACACACGCACAAAGCAGAGAACAGGAACCGCTGAAGGCTATGTTTGAACAACAAGGGCATTAACAATGAATTTAGGAAGCCAGTACTATGTGCAATGGTTATCATGGGCTTCAGTGACAGACATCTATTCTAATGTATTCTAATTCCTAGTGGGAGAGGGTACTTTGTAGTTATGAGACCTTGGTTAAATATTTTTCCTTTAGGATAATTTTTTTTTAATGATTTTATTTGAGCGAGAATGAGCAAGAGAGAGTGAGAACACGACCGGAAGGAGGGGCAGAGGGAGAGGGAGAAGCAGACTCCCCACTGGGCAGGAAGACCAACAGGGGCTCAATCCTAAGACCCTGCGATCCTTACCTGAGCTGAAGGCAGACGCTTAACCGACTCAGCCACCCAGAAGCCTCTCCTTTAGAATTTTTAAATCCATTGAAGTACTGATATTTCACGCACACAGGGGATCCACTGTGAACGAAGTAGGCAGCATTCCTGTCCAAGAAAAGGTCTTTCAACGGTCCAGAAGATAGAAATTTGAAAAACCGTGGAAGATCTGTAAAATAAAAATCGTATCTACTTCCTGGCAGCTTAAATGAGATAAAGCGATTACTGTAGTTCTTTACTTTTAGTTCAGTGGCTAGCATAATTAACAATAAGTACTAGAGACAGCTTGGCAAAGCAAAGCCTACTAAAGTTTGGGTTTCACTTCCTTATCACGTGGGTGTCTTCTCTTACACAGGGGCACTCCTCAGGCTTTTCCACCTCAAGGCCTAACAAGTGTCTACCTGTATGCGTGAGGGACGAGCCCTGGCCTCGGAGGACGCGAAACCTAGAGCAACCACCAACAGCCGGGATAGTGCTTGGAGGATGCCGCTTCCCGCCGCTGGCTACTCATTTCATCTCTGGGATTCCGGGCGCCAGCGCCAGCCGTCCGCTGTCAGGCCGGAGCTCCCATTGGCTGGTCTCCTTAAGAAACACACGCTTTTTCCCGCCTCCTCACGCAGCTAGCCCAATGACCGCTTTTCTGTTCCATTCCGCCCCGCCCCCAGAACTCCGCCTCCCTGATGCTTTCGCGCCATTGGTGGATCTCTGCGGCCGTGATGGCGGCGGTGCGCGTGCGCGCTCGCTGCCGGGGCCCTCCTCCCTAGCGGAGCGAGCGGGCCGGTGCTGGAGCAGGCTGACCGTGCTTGGCCCGGGTGAAAGGGCGGCGGCGGCGCTGGGCGGGGCCGAGTTCCACGGCCGGCGGCCGGGCTGTAGTGGGTCCTGAGAGCCGCTCAGGCGGGGCGGGGCCGGCCCAGCGGAGTCCGCGCGCGCCCGCGCTGTGCTGCCCGCTCCGGCGGCTGCGCTGCTCGCCTGCCGCGACGTCGCGCCGGGGTCTCCAAGCATGACGGAGCTGAGGCAGAGGGCGGTCCGCGAGCCGGACGCGCCGCCCGAGGACAAGGTAGCGGCGGCGTCGGGGCTGGCGCGGCGGGGCAGCGGCGCCCCCCGGAGGTCCGCGGGGGCCGCGCGCAGAGGGGTCGTCTCGCTCTCTGACCCTTTGTCGCGGCCGACGACGGCCCCGGGCAGTGCTGAGGGGCTTTGGGTCGGGGCCTTGGCGGAGCGCGCGTGAGGGGGTGGTCGGAGCTCCGGCTCTGGGGTCTGTCTGGTTGGGGGTGGCATCTCCGGGGCGCAGGAAGGAGAGCGCGGGAGGTTGCGCGGGGCCACCTGCCTCGCAGGATTGATTGGGGTCCCCTTCCGATCTCCCACCTCCCCGTGGCCTTCCTGGTGTGGAGACGTCGGGACCCCGCAAAGCCTTCTTTGGCAGGAGACTCATCTGAGCCAGTCTAAGGCTCTCTGCTCCCCCTTTAAAATGTCATTTGGGCCAGGAGGTGGCTATCGAGACAAGGCCATGGGATTTGCCTCTTAGGGGATGTAAATTCTTTCTTGAAAGTGAAATCTATCAGCTTTAAATTAAGCAGAGAGGTCTCTTGACTCACGTCGTCCGCAGGTGTTGGAAGATACACTCCCAGCGTAGGTTTCCTGCTTCAAGTGTGGGCATTGATGGGGTAGAGCAGGAGGGTAAAAAAGAGGCCATCTTGGCGGGGACGCAGCCAGGGTGAGGGGGTGAGGGGGTGAGGGATGAGGGGAGTAGACACCTTTCACTGAACTGAAAGATTTGTGTAGGGGAGTTGAAGAAGGTGGAGAGTGGTTGGTTCTGCGGTCGTTGAATGACAGCGTAAGGGTTGGGACTTGGCGGTAATAGTTCGAGCTTAAGGAGCAGTGTATTTGGTAAATGGATCTGGCAGTGATGTGTAGAATGGACCAAGGGAGCCTGGGCCAGCACGGAAGATCCTGGTTAACTTAGGGGTTGCCAATGGGTGTCCTGCACATGTTTTCTTTGGTTCACATGCTATTTTAAAAACCGGAAGGTTTCCCCCAACAGTCTGAATTTCAGGCCTGTGTGGATAGTTGGAAGATCTGGAATCAGAGTCCTACCTATTAACATGGGGTTGGAGCTGAGGAAGGGCTGTTGGCACCAATCCTTGTTTACCTACACCAGGCCTACGGCACCCGCTTATGTAAGTGTGTAACTTGTAGGTTTCGATAAGTGGAGGAAAGGGACATTCCTCCAGGAAGGAAGAAAGCACAAAATTTGGTACAGGGTATCCATAGAGCAGTTATACTAGGACGCATGTTTGGGGTGAAAGCTAATAGGGTGTTAAACAAGTTTTTTGTTACTGCTATTGACAGTGGATCATTCAAGGAGAACTCTTCGTATTAACTTTTAGAATAAAATTTGAAGAAAATTGAGGGTTTCAGCCCAAGTTTAGGAGTCACTTTCAGGGAAATGGTACTTTGAAATCTCGTATCTTCCCATTAAATACCCTGGTTGGGCCTGAAAGAACTCTGCCCTATCCTGCATGTACTAGTTGATGAATATTTAGATGTTTAGAGGTTGGATAGCCCCGTTTAAGATTTAATGTTTATGGGACTTTGTGGCCTAAAAGTGTGTGAAGAGAGGGAGACAGAAAAAGGCATGATGGCCAATGGGCTATATTTTTTGAAAAGCTATTTGTAATAGACATACTTACTGGTGAAAACAAACACCCTCCCCCCTCCCCCCCATAGGATTGTGAAGTGAAAGTTTTTACCTTCCCCACTCCTTGGATCCATCTCCCAGAGAAAAAGTGCCAGTTGAGTCTTAATTATTTTTTCATTCCATGTTTTAGGTAGGGAGAACATGAGGAGCTGTCCAGCTAAAGGTACCTTAAATTTTTACAACTGCACTTGAATTGCTTATACAATGACAGAATGCCTGAGGTTGTGAGCTCCACTAAGTGCTTGTTGCCTAAAACACAGCAGCTATGCATTCAGTTAAAAACCTGATTAATGTAGTCCATTAGCCCAGAACAAGGCACTCAGTTCCTCCCGTGCCCTGTCACTCAGTATTTCTGAACTACCACGTATGATATTTTTAATAATAAAGATACATTTTAAGAACTGTGAAATCCTTTATGTACCTTTGATGAATGTATAGAATCTTTAAAAATACTTACTCTATTTCATAGTTTGATAAACCTATTTCCTCGATTCTGGCTTAGCTGATATTCTTATATTAAAACTTAAGAAAATTAAACTAAAACAAAGCTATTTCTTTAAAGAAATGAATTGTGAAATGAGAACTTTCTTATTTCATGGTAGAAGAATTCAGAAAATACTCTCAGGTCAGTTCATTAAAAGAACTGGAACAAATTTGAGTCTTTAAAATGTTCCATTTGCTTAATGGTTGTGGCAAAATTGTTTTGTAAATAAGCAGGCAACCATTAGTTTCAAAATAATCTGGAGAATGTGTTTATTAGAAGTCAGAAGGTATTTTGTTATATTTAGCATCCTAGAACGGAATTTTCAAAGCCAATTGCTAATAAAGGAAATGTTTTCCTCTGGGAACCGTGCTTATAATTTTAAAGTCCCAAAGCACAGTATTGTTGCCAAATTTAAGAAACTTGGAATTTAAGCTTTGAGAATGATCTTTCCGCCCAACCATGTTTTCCAATGGAGGTTAGGAAAGAAAAGGATGAAACATGGGCAAAAAGATTGGCATCTTAAAATTTATGTTTGGGTTCACATTTCAGGAGATTTAAAAACACGTGTTTTTAAGTTGCATGGTAGAGCATGCAACTCTTGATCTCAGGATTCTAAGTTTGAGCCCCCCGTTGTATGTAGAGATTACTTAAAAATAAAATTTTTTTTTTAAAGAGAGCTGATTTTGTTTGGAGGTTATAGTGAAGGCTCTGTTGTATTTAGGTGCTGGAGTGCTACTTAGATTAGAGCTTTACTTGTTTTAAGACTTCCTTTGTAGATGGATGAAGCCAGCATGGAGAGGAAATAGTGACATCATTTAGAAAGAGGAGTTTAAAGTTTAACTGAAGATAGTCGTTAGAAGCAGGGACTGTGCCACACTTACCAGCTGTGTAGCTCTGAGCAAGGCACTTGTAAAAGCCTCTGTTTGTTCATCCCTAAAATGGTGGTGATAAAGTAGCATGTGCTTCAGAGGATATTCCTGTGGATTAAACGAATATTCTTGTTACAGAGGTAGGGCAGGAATTGTCACATTGTGATAGTGTGTTAGCTAAGGTTGTTTCTGGCTGAAATATAGTGTTTTAGAAAAAAATAATATTCACGTTCCACTCTTGTAAGATGATTAAATTATCAGGTTATGAGTGTTTGGAGTCGTTTTTACCAATTCATCCCTTTTTTAAAGGAAAGTGTTACAGACAGGGCTTGGCCATCTGTGACCTGTGTTTTTAATTCATTTTCTTGCTGAATTTTTAGGTGCTCAGAATCACAGGCAGGCTTTCGTTGTGCAAGCGGCATTGCTGTATGCCATTATCTTCCCTTCACTGCACTAGCTGTAATGTGTTTGAGGATAGTTGTGAGTAGTTAAAAGTGTTTTTCTGATTTTTAAGAGTGAATTACTGAAATAATGAAATCTTATTTTAAGAGCTACAAATCTACAGATGTAGGAGAAATGCTCTATTTCAACTTTTTTCTTTTTTTATTGAGAAGTACTTCGGTTATTGAAAAATCAGTAAACCTTGACTATGGTTCTTTCTTTTTTTTAAATTTTTGTTTTGTTTATTTATTTTTAAAAGAGAGAGAGGAAGAGCATGTGCATGAGCTCCTGCTGAGCAGGGAACCTGATGCAGGACTGGATCCCAGGACTTTGGGATCATGACCTGAGCAGAAGGCAGATGCTTAATCGACTGAGCCACCTAGGTGCCCTTGACTTTGGTTCTTAAACAGGAAGAGAAGGTACAAGATTTGTCACATAATCCACCATTTTTTTTTTTTTTAAAGATTTTATTTATTTGACAGAGAGAAACACAGCGAGAGAGGGAACACAAGCAGAGGGAATGGTAGCGGGAGAAGCAGGCTCCCCACCGAGCAGAGAGCCCGATGCGGGGCTCGATCCCAGGACTCTGGGATCATGACCCGAGCCGAAGGCAGATGCTTAACGACCGAGCCACCCAGGCGCCCCCATAATCCACCATTTTAAATTTCTTATTTATATTGATTCAGGTGCCTGGGTAAGTTTAAAAATTCAATTAGCTCCCATTTTGTGACTACTTAAAATTCATTTTTTTTTTAAATTAGTTTTTTTTAAAAGCTAATTTTGGGGGTGCCTGGCTGGCTCAGGTGGTAGAGCATGCAACTCTTGATCTCAGGATTCTAAGTTTGAGCCCCAGGTTGTATATAGAGATTACTTAAAAATAAATTTTTTTTTTTAAAGAGAGCTGATTTTGTTTGAAATGTTTTGTGTTTGCACACATTTGTGATATTTCATTAGAAGAATTTATATCTTTTAAAAATGTTAAGTTGTTCTCATTGGTTATTCAAACTAGAAAGATTTTAGAGGTCATTATTTGATAGAAGAGGATACCATATCCTAGAGAGTTTACTTGCGTAAGGTCACACAGCTTGTTAGTGGCAGAATGGGTCAGAGTACGAAGGTTTTCTTCTTTCTGTTTTTTTCATTATGTTACATAGTGCTGCCTGCTAGGGTACAGAATTAATGAGCAGAATTTAAAAGCATGCCCAAATAGCATCTTTTTTTCTTAATGGGGCTATAAAAATCAGAAAAATAGCAAAATGAATCTTTTGTGTGTGTGTGTGTATGTATTTATATATATATCTGCAAATTCTTAGTAAATGTGGAGATTCTGAGGGAAAAAACAAAATTAGCAGAAAAAGTTGATTAGGTCCAGTCTTCCCAGTTACTGGTGGTTTATATATTTTGAAGTCCATCCCTGGGAGCAGCCGTTGGGGTATCTCTGGAAGAAACTCCCAGGATAGTGTGGGCTCCTCACACTGAGCTGCATATGAGGCTGCTTTCCAGATAATGACTTTTAGTATCAGAACTGTTTGTTCCAGCAATAATCAGTCACTCAGTATTCAACACACCTTCTCCTCAGAACATTCACTGAATCCCGTGTCTGCTGTGTACTGTCTCTGTTAGCTCTGAGGGAGGGCTGGTGTCTGTGTTCATGAAGAAAATGTTCAGGTTTTTTTTTTTTGCCATTTTCGGCTCCAAGTCTCCAAATACTTCATTCTTTCTCCATTGATTTAAAGAAATATAACTGCGTAAAAAATGAATCTTGTAACTAATTTCTCAGTTGCAAATAATCCTCCTTTAAACTGAAAGAATGTGAGTTTCAATACAGTAAACTACACCCCCCCCATCTCCAGGGCATATGTTCCAGGACCGCAGAGGATGCCTGCAACTGCAGATAGTACTGAATCCTCTATCTATTGTGTTTTTTCCTAGACATACATACCTATGATGAAGCTTCATTTGCACATTAGCACAGTAAGAGATGAACAGCGATATTAAAATAGAATAATTACAACCATGTACTCTAATAAAAGTTATGTGAATGTGTTCTCTCTCTCAAAATGTTGTCCTGTACTCACCCTTCTTGTGATGATGTGAGATGATAAAATGCCCATGTGATGAGATGAAGTGAGGTCAGTGACATAGGCACGTGACTTAATGGTTGGCTACTGTTGACCTTCTGACAATACCTCGGGAGGATCACCTGATTCCAGACCCCGGCCGACTGCTGGTAACTGGGGCCTGGGAGAGCAAACGGGGGACTACTGTGTTTCTGATTTGCGCGCTCTTCCATCTGCTCTAGGATTCACCCAAGTGAGGTATATTGAACTCATTTGCGTTTCCAGTAGGCTTGCAGAGTACCTCTCCGGCTCACGGCTTCATGCTCCCCATGCTGGGACAGCCTCCCTGACTCTCCTGACCCATGCTAGAGGCTGCTGGGCATGAGAAAGCACAGCCTTTAATGTGCTACACTGCCTCTGGTTTGTGAAGGAGACATAGAGACCCTGAGTCTTGGTTAGTATTTTTCCAGGGTCATCTTGGAAAAATAGGAATTTGTTCCTGGTGTTGGGCAGAGTTCTTTCCTTCCAAGCCTTGTGCATGGAGGTGCAGTCCAGCGATGGTAGGCTGGGTCCATTAGTCAGCTCACCCTGCCTGTCCCTAGTCTTTGTTCTCATGCTATTTGCCTCAACAATGGGGATGGCATAGGGCCCACTAAGTTGAGTGACCTTTTCAAGAAAGTTTAACTTTTTGTGTCCTTTTGGCTGGGCAGGGCATGGTTCCAAATTTGAGAGGTGCAAAGGGTACACTGTGAATTGCACCTTCTCTCCTCTTCCACCACAGAGGCAGCCCTTTGAGCCAAGTTGCAGTGCTCATGAGTGCCTGCTGTTGGTGCAGGACCTGATGTCTCCTTCCAAAGTCAGATGTCCTTTTGTTACCTTTTGGCAGCAAGTCCTTTGTATTAGGGTCACCACAGGGCCAGCCTGGGGCTTCTCTGTGAAGACTCCGCTGAGAGAGCCATTGAGACATGGGATTTATTGGCAATACTCTCTGCTCCTGGGTCCCTGATGTTGAGAGGATTTCTTTCATCAATCCCCAGATTGCTCAGTGGGCGATTCTCAGAGCCTTCTCCCCACAATCTGTGTCTTGCTAGTCCTGGTTGTTTCAGTGACGTCCAGGACATTCTTTGGTGCATATCCCTCAATCAGTGACTATATCAAATCTGACTTCTTTTGTTCTAGACATTGACTCTCTTTCTGTCTCTGCAAGTAGGATCAGATCTAAGTTGCTCTAGGTTAAGTCCATTGGTCCCTGCGTCTTCTGCTCACTCACCCCGTCCAGGTCATAGGTTCTAACCAGGTGTTAACCTGGATTCCTTATCTGTTGCTCTTGTATATTTCACATAGTTCAGCACTGTTGAGAACCCTTCTAAGTGAGCTCCATCCCTTCAGGACTTGTACTCAGTTACTTCTACTCCCATCTGTCCTTTCTATCCTCTAACAGCTCTGAAACCATCCTATAATTAGAGGGGAAAGAAAGAAAAAAGAATCCTGACTATAGAAGACTATAAAGTCTTCTCTCTTACCCAGTCCCTCCTCTTGCTTGGTGCCCTTGTGATATCAATCTTGCCGTTTCCACCTCCTGAATTGTGCTTTTTCTCTGTCACTTCTCTCCCTACTTCTACCTATTTAAATCTGATTTTCTCAAAACCTAATTTAGCTCTTCTCCATCTCATTACTTCATCAGGCATATATTCATTGTAGAAATCACAGAAATGTGTACATATGAGAATGAAACCCACCTGCAGTCCCATCATGCAGGGAAACAACCATTGTTCAAATGCATGTAGTTGCAGACGGCTGTAATAGTAGTTACCAGGTATGATCTGACTCCTTGCCTTTTTATGTTGTCAGAAGCATTTTCCACACCATTAAGGTTTGTTAAGTTCTTTTTTTTTTTTTAATTTTATTTATTTATTTGACAGAGAGAGGGATCACCGGCAAGCAGAGAGAGAGGAGGAAGCAGGCTTCCCGCTGAGCAGAGATCCTATGTGGGGCTCGATCCCAGGACCCTGAGATCATGACCTGAGCCGAAGGCAGAGGCTTTAACCCACTAAGCCACCCAGGCACCCCATGTTAAGTTCTTTATAAGCAGTATTTCAAACTTTTTCTTTCTTTTTTTTTTTTTTAAGATTTTATTTACTTATTTGACAGAAATCACAAGTAGGCAGAGAGGCAAACAGAGAGAGATGGGGAAGCAGGCTCCCCGCTGAACAGAGAGCCTGATGTGGGGCTCGATCCCAGGACCCTGAGATCATGACCTGAGCCGAAGGCAGAGGCTTTAACCCACTGAGCCACCCAGGCGCCCCAAACTTTTTCTTACTATGAAAGAAACAGATGAAAATAAAAAATACTCTCATTGTGGAAGCACCAAAAGAAAAGAAGTCACCTCAAGCCTGCCATTGAGAGAGAACCATTGTTGTTGATGTCTTGGTGCATAGCCTTTCTTTTTATATGTGCTGCACATTCCTGTATTATGTATACTACTGTTTTATAACTCATTTTTAAACTTACGAATATGCCTTAAACATTGTTCAAGTCTGTAAGCATTTAACCAGCATCATTTTTAATGTCTGTACGTCATTTCATTGTGTTTCTGTACTTTAACTTATTGAACCCATCAGGCTTTTAAGTTGTTTAAGTTTTTTGCTATTGTAAGCAAGTTGCAGGAAATACCCTTGTTGAAGTAAAACAAAACACAAAAAGCCCTGTCTGCACATGCATATCCTTAGATAGATAAGTTCTATGTTTAGAACTGCTGATTTAAAAAAGGATGTACATTGTCTGAACTTTTGATACAATTAATATATTTCCTTCCTGCAGTAAATTTGTAGCCACCCTGACTGAATGAGAATGTCTATCTTTGTGGTCTCTCTTTCCCCACAAAGACATACTGCGGATTCACTTGTTTCCTGATCTTAGAAGAGGCATTATAGCCTAGTGGTTATAAGCCCAGAGTTCTAGTTGGATTGCTTGGTTTATAACCTGGGTCCCCCAATAATTTGCCTCAGTTTTCTCCTCTGAATAATGGGGCTTAGAATGAGGTTGTTCTGAGGCATTGTCATGCTTTTCCTATAGGAACTATACCTTAGAGTAACCAAATAGTTGATTATTTTTATAGAACAAATGGGAAAAGAGTGATAGAATATTAGTATATTCAACTCCCCACTGAATTGATAGAACGAGACCATAACCATCAATGCTGCTACCATTAGACAACCAGATATTGTGTATCTTCTGATGCAAGTACAAATTAGAGGGGGAGTCTTGTCCAAAAATCATACCAGAACCTGATCAATACTTTAGTTCTAAGTGCTAAATGTTTACAGGAAATTCAAGGGACAGGAGAACACATTGAAAAACACCATTGGACAAATGGCCTGGTTACCTTAGAAAATACATGGCAAGGAGATATCGTGCTCCATTTTAGGAAAAGGGGCAAAAAATAGATATGATAAAACCTACAATTTTTTTTTTTTTTTAAGATTTTATTTATTTGACAGAGAGAAACACAGCGAGAGAGGGAACACAAGCAGAGGGAATGGTAGCGGGAGAAGCAGGCTTCCTGCCAAGCAGAGAGCCCGATGCAGGGCTCGATCCCAGGACGCCGGGATCATGACTTGGGCCGAAGGTAGACGCTTAACGACTGAGCCACCCAGGCACCCCTGATAAAACCTACAAATTAAAAGACTTAAGGCATATTAATAATTTCTGAACCTTATTTGGGTCCTGATTCAATCAAATTGCTATGAAGAAAAACATTGAAAATTTTGGATAAATTTGAATATTGGAGATTTAATATAAAGGATTTGTTCATTTTTATAGATGTGATAATGGTATAGTGATATTTAAAAGCCCCTAGTTAGAAAAAAGAAACACTGATTATAAAAGAAACAGTTGGTAAATAGAGCTACATTAAAATTAAGAACTAAATGAAAAGGAAGTCTACAGATGAGAAGATATAAAAAATATATTTGACACAAGACTCATATCCAGAATCTATGTAAAGAATTCCTACAAAATGTGTATATAAAAAAGACAACTCAATTAAATAGGCTCTTCAGATGGTCAGTAAATATATGAAAATGTGCCCAACATCATTAGTTGTTAGGGAAGTGCAAAATACAACCCGCAATGAGATTCTGCTGGGATCATGACCTGAGCTGAAGGCAGACGCTTAACGACTGAGCCACCCAGAGGCCCCTCAAATGGATTTTTGAGACAGAAATGTTTGTTTCCTGTGTAAACATTGCCTGAAAACATCACGTTGAGGATCCTGTGCATCGTATGGAGTTTGCATATTAACTATCTGTGTGTGTCTCCCCAGGAACACGCTAACTGGGCGAGGGAGAATTTGCAGAGTGTACTTGCTCGATCCAGTCTTTTTTTCTGGTCTGCAGAACACACCACTTCCTCCCAAGGCAGGGGCACCAAGCCTACCCAGTTGCTAGTCCTTGTGGGCAGCCTAGAGTTCTGTATCGCAGTTTGATGTCCCGTAGTCTCATTGGGTCGGGTTACCATGCACTAAAGGTTATCTTCCATCCCTCTCCCCTTCAAGGACAATTGTGGAAGAGGGTCAGGACGAAGGAGCCAGGATAACCCAAAAAAGCTTTCTCATTTGGACAAGGAAAGAATGAGGAGCGATGTCTGGGCTCACCTCTCTCCTGAGTGGGAATTTGTCCGAGGCCTCTGTGGCCGTAGATGGGGCCTGTTGCTTGCTAGGCTTCATTGTAGGTTGAGCAGATGGGGAGCCAAACCTCCTAAATCTCACCTTCCATCCCATATGTCAGATCTCAGTCCAAAACTCCCCCAGGGTAGCAGAGGGCTGCTGCTTTCTCTGGAGCCTTTCTGAAGTATATCCTCTTGGCTACTCTTTCTGTTTTATTTCCCCCATCTTAGTTCTTCAATCTGCATTGTTATCCGGAAATTTATTGAAATCTCACGTATGTGGCTGGTCCCTGTCCCTTTCTGCCTAAAAGGCCATGGCTTTATTCCTTACTGTGCTTATTGACATTCAGTTCATTGGGATATTGAGATCAAAAGGCACGCGCTCTCTGCTTTCATCAACAGGAAGTTTTTAGTTTTGAGAGACTGAGCTCATCTTACATTAGAAGCAACTGATTGCGAAACTTCTGTTGTTCCGCATTTGTGAAGGATAAACATGGTTCCTCTTAACTGATGGCGCCTGTGAATTCTGGGCTGTTCTTGACATTGAGAAGGGCAAGAGCTGACCACTGATCATGGGAAGTGCCTGTGTTCGATTGGAGTTGGCTAATGGAGGAGAGGATGCTGGGTAGGAGATCAGGGAAGAGTCAGGAGTGGTATGCTACCAGATTCTGAAGGAGCAAGTTTTTGAGAAGAAAAAAAAGTTGTGTCAAGTACCATCAAGAGGTCAAGTAGAATGGGGAGCAGACAAGGTTTTACCTTGCCAGTGTTATTTCCCACAATGGTCCAAAAATCCTTTTACAGAAGATGGTATCTCAGAAGGTGATAAGAGCTAAGTTTTTCTGAATAGTAAACTTTTTTACATTTCCCATGTTATGGATTTTGCTAAGTTCTTATATATTTTTAAAAGATTTTATTTCTTTGACAGGGAGAGGGGGAGAGAGAGAGAGCGAGCGAGCGAGAACAAGCAGGGGGAGGGACAGGCAGAGGGAGAAGCAGACTCCCTGCTGAGCAGGGAGCCTGATGTGGAACTCATTCCCAGGACCCTGGAATCATGACCTGAGCTGAAGGCAGACACTTAACGGACTGAGCCACCCAGGTGCCCTGGCCTTATGATATTTTTAAGCCTCTGTTACCTTATGAAATAACTAGTACTGTGTGTGTTAATAACTTGTTTCTTTAAACATTACTGCAAAGTGTTAGGCTTCCATACCAAAGAGTAGTTGTTGTCCTGTTAGGCTGCAAGTGACTGAAAACCACAAATGATAGTGGCTTAAACAAGATCGAAGTATAAATATCCTTCTTCCTCACATGTCACGGATTCAGTTTCCTTCTCTCTGGCTGTTCCACCATCCTGAGTGTATGGCTTCCACCCCTAGTACAGGATGGCTGCTGGAATTCCAGCCATCACATCCATATTTTGGCAAACAGGAAGAATGGAAGAAGAGAGAAAAGGCCTGTTCCTTTCCTGTAAGGACTCTTCCTAGAAAATGCACTGTTTTTGCATCTACCCCATTGGTCAGAACTCTGTCACATGTCCTTGCCTGGCTGCAAGGGAAGCTGGGAAATGCCCTTTCTAGGTGGCCATGTGCTTGACTAAGCCCTGGGGTTCCTGTTATAATGGAAGGAAAGGAGAACAGATGTTGGGATGGAGAACTTTGAGCACTTCTGAAGGCCTGAACATGCCTATGAAAAATTGCCAGGCCATTCTGCAAAGCAGTGAAGAAACAAAGCTGTGGGAAGACGGCGGAGAGTAGAAGTGTCCAACCGTGGCAGGTGAGGGTCTCCTTTGGTGGTGGTAGACAGCCGACTCACTGACAGACGAGAAAAGAGGGACTTTTTTGCAGATGTGAGGATGGGAAAGAAGGGCAGGGATCAAGCACAGGTAGCTGCCTGTGGCTTAGAGGGAGAATCCTCAAGGCACAGGCCTTGAAGATCTGTTGTCGAGTGCTCCCTACAAGTCTGGCAAACAAACGAATAATATCTATAAAACTCCCTGCATCTCAGTAGCTCCCAAGACCCTGAGATCATGACCTGAGCTGCTTAACTGACTGAACCACTCAGGCACCCCCTCCTTTTCTTTTTTTTCTTTTCTTTTCTTTTCTTTTCTTTTCTTTTCTTTTCTTTTCTTTCTTTCTTTTTTTTTTTTTTTTTTAAGATTTTATTCGTTTATTTGACACAGAGAGATCACAAGCAGGCAGAGAGGCAGGCAGAGAGATGGGGGGAAGCAGGCTCCCCACTGAGCAGAGAGCCTGATGCAGGGCTCGATCCCAGGACCCTGAGATCATGACCTGGGCCGAAGGCAGAGACTTTAACCCACTGAGCCACCCAGGCCCCTCCCTCTCCTTTTCTTAAAGTCGTTTTTACCCCCAACATGAGGCTCAGACTCACAACCCTGAGATCAAGAGTTACATGCTCTACTGAGCCAGACAGATGCCCCTAAAATGATGATCTTAATTCTTATGAAATTGTACGGAAATGAGGTGTTAAAGATAGCCAGTAATGGTGCTGCTTTAACTAGATGACTTCAGATAAAAGTTATCACGCATGCAGCCTCTTTCCACCATTGCAGTAGAAATGTACATTCCCTAGATGTTGGAACAGTCACTTGCTGGCGGGGTGCGGGTCCTGGCCACGCTCTCCTACCTGTAGGGCCTAACAAAAATGCCGTGGTTACGGGGCACTTCTTTCGGAGAAATGAATCAGTTACCGATAAATCCAGTCTTCAAAATGATAACAGTCTGCTAAATAAGAGGTTATTGGTGGAAAAATAATCAGTTGAGAAATGGTCCCATTATGTCACATATGGAAGCAGGCTCAGGGGGACCGACCAGCTAGCCTGCATTCTGATTCCCTTTAGCCAATTTTTCCGGGAGCTTCCCTCTGAAGCCATAAGTCATAAATCTTCTGCATTCTCTTCAACTGTCGGTGTGTAGTGTCCCATCCTACTTACTGAGTATGAGGGGAGTTTGCAGAAGCCCAGAGACCTCATTCACTGGCTACTTTAAATAGAATCTTCCACTGCAGTCCGGTCCGAGCTGTGCTGAGGCTGACGTCTGTCACCCCCAATAGATTTGGGAGAGCAAGGGCCACATGGGCTTTGTTTTTTCACAGAGGTGTCAGCCAGACTTTCAGTTTTCTCTTGAACAGTTGCCATTTCTATCTTCTGTCTGCTCCACAGAATTCTCTGTACAGAGAATTTTTAATTTTCACATAGTGGTCTGTTGAAAACACGCTATAGGAGAGTAGCTGTTTTGAGCACTTCTGACCAAGAACCACTTCTTCCAGAGATATCAGCCTTTTCTAGAGGCTTTTTATCAATAAGCGACATCTCATCGTTCTGGAGGGTCCTGCTTGAGTCGCAGGAGCTGTGGTTAGACATCCTCTTTCCTCGATCTCAGGAAGAATTATCTGCATTACGGGGTTTGCTGTTCTAACACACGACTCTTACATTTCTCATTGGTCTTGAAATATCCAGAATATGAGCTCTCTGTCTTCTGTGCACTGGGAGCCGCTCTCCTGCCACAGCCCCTCATCCCCTGAAAATGTCCATCTGTGCCAAGTTCGTCTCCACCCCCTTCTTGGGCAGGGGCGCCTCTCAGCCCTTGAGCCGATCAATGTCTACAGCAGTGCTAAAAGCCTGGAGACACTGACGGATGAGAGCCTCAGCAGCTTGGCAGCCCCGTGTCCCCTGACCTCACTTATTCCCAGCCACAGCTGAACCAGAGCCATTTCAAGGGGGCATCGGCATAGCAGCCAAGTGCGTGGGGGGGCTGGGGCTGCCACGGTAGGGGTGGCTGGCCCTGGGGCTGGAACTGGGACTGTGTTTGGGAATTTCACCATTGGTCATGTCAGGAACCTGTCTCTGAAATGACAGCTCTTCTACGCCATTCTGGGCTCTGCTGTCTCAGAGGCCATGGGGCTCTTTTGCCTGATAGTGGCCTTTCTCTTCGCTCTACGAAGGAGCCGGGCCTCCATCTTTCTCCTGTGTCTCGTCTGCCCTGTGTGTTCCTTTTCTTACACTCCCCAGGCAGCCTGGGGAAAGTGTCAGGCTTTGACAGAGGGAAGGCAAATAAATCCTGTATTAATAAGATAAAAGAAAATCCAAAATATAAGAATGAGCCATTATTTGAAGTTGAAAAACCAAAGACTTTTAGTGTCCAGGGAATCAAAAGGGGGATGGCAAACCAAGATGGTTTGAGATTTTTCAGGGCCAGCTTTTTTATCCAGGGAGATTTGGTCCAGGATTTTCATCTTCATTCATCACGAATGTCTCTCAGCTTTGATGAATTCAGTATAGATAGTGTGGTCGGGGAAGCTGACCTCAGGGGCTGGTTGTTTTGGTTACTTTGCAGAATCTCCTGTTGCCTCCTATGGTTATCCACATGGGACTAGGGCTTGCTCATCGAACTGACCTATTTAGCATGTCTTGGGGGCGGGGGCAGAGGAAGGGCCTGTGGGGTGGTGACATTTGAGCTGAAGGAGCAGGAATGTGTCTGGAAAGATGGACCAGGAATATGTCAGGGGTCCCAGTGGGAAGGCCTGAGGGCCAGGCCAGAAAGTTTTAGGGGAAGCCAGCACAGAGGAGTTGAGAAGCTTAGATAGATCCATTTGATACTTTTTTTTTTTTTTAAAGATTTTATTTATTTGATAGAAACACATCGAGAGAGGGAACACAAGCAGAGGGAATGGTAGCAGGCGAAGCAGGCTCCCTGCTGCGCAGAGAGCCCGATGCGGGGCTCGATCCCAGGACCCTGGGATCATGACCTGAGCCGAAGGCAGATGCTTAACGACTGAGCCACCCAGGCACCCCCCATTTGATACTTTTTAAAAGTATAGAAGCAATACTTGTTTGGTGGAAAAGGTGGAGGTGATGGGAAAATATTTAAAAATTTAAATTACCTTTAATTTTACTACTTAGAATATAACTGATGCTAACATTTTTATTGTGCCCTGATAATCTTTTTTCTATGGCTGCTTGGTGTTTTTCCCTATCTTTGTTTTTTTTTTCTTTTTTAGAATCTTTTTTTTTTTTTTTAAGATTTTTATTTATTTATTTATTTGACAGAGAGAGAGAGATATCACAAGTAGGCAGAGAGGCAGGCAGAGAGAGAGGAGGAAGCAGGCTCCCTGCTGAGCAGGGAGCCCGATGCAGGCCTCGATCCCAGGACCCTGAGATCATGACCTGAGCCAAAGGCAGAGGCTTAACCACTGAGCCACCCTATCTATCTTCCCTATCTTTGTTAAGTAGATCATATAAGTTGTTTCTTCTTCTTCTTCTTTTTTTTAAAAGATTGTATTTATTTGAGAGAGTGAGAGTGCACATGAGCTGGGGTAGGGGCAGATGGAGAGGGAGAAGCAGACTCCCCACTGAGTGGGGAGCCCGATGTGGGGCTCGATCCCAGGACCCTGGGATCATGACCTGAGCGGAAGGCAGACGCTTAATGACTGAGCCACCCAGGCGCTCTCCTAAAGGTTCTTAGTACATATTTCCAAACTGCCTTTCAGAAGGGTGGTACTAATTTACATTTGTGTGAGTACTGTATGAGCATACTGGTTTTCTCCAAGCCTGGTCCACTGTGAATGTTCTTTTTATCTATTCACTCTGATGTGAGAAAATGGCTTCCATGGCCATTTTATTTTTTTATGTCATTGATTATTAGTGAGGTTAAATAAGTATTCAGGTTATTTATATTTGGCAAATTGTCTCTTGCTGATTTTTTTTTTCCTATGGGCATGGCCACATTTTATTGGTTTGTAAGAGTTTGTTTTGTTTTGTTTTGTTTTTCATAGTGAAGGCAGCTGAAAGATCTAATTTTTCAGACATGCTGCGGTGATCCCCTGGCAGGTGTTTGATGGCTAGGAGGCGCTGTTGAGCAGGGCTGTGTTGTGAGTACCCATCAGGGTCCTATCATGACCAGCTGGTGACTTGTATATATATCCAGAGGCAGGCTTCCTGGGTAATCAGAAGTATTGGCTTCTATTTTACAGGGATGGGCAAAAAGGCCTGAACTTCAAGTCAGAATTTGAACCCAAGTAGGCTGAACCGGAGTTCCATGCTCTTTGCTTTAGCCATTCTGCCTTCCTGGCCTCCTGGTCTCCCTAGTCGTTTCCTTCCATGGCTTGGCCAAAGAGCCTCAGACAGGGGAGGACCTGTGAGCATTTTGGGGTTAGCCAACAGGGCTGTGGGGGCGGGAGAGCACTTGCCTCACTCTGCACTATCTTGGAGAGAGGAGGTGGGACAGTGGCCCCAGAGTTCTTTGGGGCCTGCATGCTGCAGGCAGGGGCATCGCAGCATGGGCTCTGGAGGCCTCATCAATGTGAGGTCTGTGCGGCGTGGAGCCTTTACCCCCCGGTGCTCACTTCAGCCCCAGCTTCTCCATGGAACCTCTCTGCTCCCGTACCCCATATCTTCATCTTCCTTCCTTGTCTAGTCTTCTGTGGAATTCGAATTGACTGTTCAAATTCTCGTTAGGTGCTGTCTTATCAGCAAAAAAGTCTCTGGGGTTGGGCTCCTTGTCTTGGAGTTCTGTAGCTCCCGCAAGATTGAGTGAAGGATGCATGTTGATTGTTCATGATGGTTTCTGGCAGGGAAGCAAAACTGATTGTCCCCGGGGCCAAGAAAGCTGGAAGGCACAGCCCTCCTGCCGACTTGGTCAGAAGCTCCTGGTTGCTGTCAGACTTGGCTTGTCCCTAACACATGTGGTTGTCAGAAGGTGGAGTAGTGCTAAGTCAGCTGTGAAGATTAGCAACTGGCTGGGCAGTGAGAACCAGGCTTCTGGTTTCAGGAGGAATTTGTTGAGCTTAGTGACTAGCATTGGAGAGCAAAAAGAAAATACTGGCATGTCAGTATTTATTTCTGGTACTGAAGTACCACATCATGTTAACATGATGTGTGCCCCTCAGAAGTAGCCTGATTCCTGACACCAGATTTTATTTTATTTTTTGCTAGTTGTGATCTACCGAATTGATTTTTAAGACCCAGTAGGTTTCAATCCACAGCTTGAAAAATACCAGTACCCCTGAGGTAGGAATTGTTTCTGTCAGATGAAAAAGCTGAGGCCCAGAAGGTGACATGATCTCTCCTAAGATCACACAGCTAGTACGGCGTCCCCTCTTCCCCATTCTTCTGGGGTACTCTTCTCCTTGAGATAGACTTGCTTCTTGGGAAAGTCAGTTGCAGCCTTTTTTTTGTTTTTGTCTAGTTCACCACGCCCTCTTACTTGTTTTTACGGGATTGATATTCATTATTAATGCGGCTTTAGTGAATTCCAGTGTTACAATTCTTATGTACCGAGAATATTTTTGTGACTCTGAGTGGTATACATTTGCTCATTGTTTTGGAAGTTGTGTGATTTGGAGCCTTTCATGGTATTCATCCTCAGCGTCCCTTTACTAGAATGAACCTCTACAGGTGCATAGCTGGCATGCAGGTGTGACAGATGGATTGGACTAGGTATAGACAGCTCCCCTCTGTCATCAGCCACAACGCATGCCGACTCAACATTTCTTTCTCTGTGTGTAGAAGCATATGGATAGATTTCTTCTCACGTGCTCTCTCCTCAGGCTGCAGAATATCTACCTGCGGGGCCTGTGTGTCCTGTTGGTCTTGTTAATCTCAAGCCTTTCTGGTTGAGAGCTTATTGCTCGCAGCCAGGACCTCTTGTAAATCAGGTCTTACCTCTTGTAAATGGCTCTGGAACAGCAAGGACTAATGTGTAACAGTGCATTTCTAGAAGCCCTTGATTGGGCACCGAGTCTGAGGACCCCCTCGGACTATGAATTGCTCTCTTGCTGTGTCCATTCTTAGGTGATGCCTAGTTCTAAGAGCTGGGCCGTCCGAGTTCTCCATCCTTGATAGAGTTTTCTTGGAGAGAGGCTGCTTGGAAACACTCTGAAGACAGGTCTGCAGATAGCCAGTGGCCTGAGAATGAGGGAGGATCCTCTGGGATTCAACTTTGAGCACTGAAGCACTATGTAAGTGCTATATTATTGGGGCAGACAGCATCTTCATTCATTAGTGCCTGGTCCTTCCTAGGCAGAACAATAGAGATTCCAGGCACTGAAAACAAGATAGCAGGCTGCAGATGGAATCCCTATGCTAAGCCTTACATCACCAAACTGAAACCTAATTAGTTTTGGCTCTCCCAGAAATGGAATCTTAAACTGGTCAGAAGTCATCTGACAGCACCAGTTAGCTAATCTGCCTGATGGACCTCTGTCATCCCCTGAAGGAAAATGACCTCACAGTAACCAGTCCACTTTGGCCTAGCATGACATCCTTATTCCTGCTCACTTCTGTCTATAAAAGTCTTTCATTTTGTAAAGCATCTCAGAGCTCCTTTCTGTCTGCTAGATGGGATGCTGCCCTATTCACGAATCATTGAATACAGCCAATAAAATCTTTAAAATTTACTTAGCTTAATTTTGTTTTTTTAACAAAGAAAATCTAGGATGATGTTAAATAAGTGTCCCTATTGCAGAAGTGTGTAATAATCTTTTGGTAGAAGATTTGCAACCCTGAACATTGATAAGAAAGCATTTTTTTTTGATTGATGAAGCAGGTACATTTTGGTTATCTAGAAATTTCACTGCGGATTAGTGGACTTTTCCTTAATACTAGATGACTGAGGTGTTCCATTCACCAAACCTCAGCTTCCCGGCTGAGATGGAGTTGGGTGGGGACAACAGCCAGCCTGTCCACAGCGAGAAGATTGGAGTGGCCGCTACAGCTGTGCTTGTTACACAGATGGTGAGTAATTTTTTTGGTTGATGCTTCTGTCTGTCTTTGCATGGGGTGACAACCAGTTTGGCAGGAGCTTAGCTTCTGGAAGCCCAAGCTGCAGGAAGCAGGTATTTCCCTTTTACAACATTGCTGGACAGAAAAGCAGTCAGCAGCTGCTGGAGATTATTTTCTTACCCACCTTTATTCTGGATGTTTGATGTCTCATCCTTAGAATGTTCTTAGGAATTTCTCATTCCTTCCACTTATGGAATTAGCAAATCTGGGTGAATGCCATGATCTGGTGCCATTTTGTGCAGAGTGGCTGGTTATGTGAGAAATTATGCTTGCCATTTTAACCTACAGACTCAGAAGTGGAAAACTCCTTAGTTGTTCCTTAGCCTGTCATCTTCCCTCTCTTCCTCCCTGTGTAAAGAAACCTGTATTGGGGACCTCGTATCTATCAGTGTTGTAGGCCGTGGGGATGTAGCAGTGAATGGGGGGGTCAAATGTGTAATAATTTCAGGTGGTAGTGATGTTATGAAGAACAAAGCAAGTATTTTTAAATATGAGGGTAGCATTTTGAAGTGTTTGAAGTCCTTCCACTAATGAATGTGTTCTTACTCTTTCTGGAGCATTTTCCATTACTCAGGGGAAATGGGCAGGGACTTATACCTTTTGTAGGGCAGGATTGAACCATTTAGGGCTTTGAAAGGTTTTACTCTGCCCACTTATTCATTATTCCTGGCAACATTAGTTACTGTCTGCAGATAGAGCTCATGACCACTCTGGGTTTTATGGGTGCCCCCAGGGATCTCCCTCACCAGCCTCCCTGGCCCCAGTCATTTTAACCTTTGGGAAACGCTGAAAATGCAGCCCTTTTAGTCATTAGTTGGATTTGTATAGCTGTAGCTCTAGGGTGGTCTTCCCCACACAAATGCTGGCACACCACTATTCTGGGCTTTGTAGATAAAGAGTGAGGACTTTGATTAAAATGTAATGAATTTGGGGGCATCTGGGTGGCTCAGTCAGTTAATTGTCAGACTCTCGATTTCAGCTCCGGTTATGATCTCAGGGTCATGAGATTGAGCCCCACATGGTCGGGTTCCACACAGGGTGTGAAGCCTACTTAAGATTTTCTTTCTCTCCCTCTGCCCTTCCCCACTACTCCTGCGTGTGCGCGTTCTTTCTCTCTAAACAAACAAACAAACAAAAACAATGAGTTTTAAAAAGACACTTACTTAGCTTTTACCAGATTCAAGGCAAGGAGCATTCAAGATAAACCAAGATGAATAATGCAATCTCTACTTTTGATGAGCTCCAAATCAAATCAGCTTATGGAAAGTTCCCTCTTAACATAAATACAGATGGGCAACAAATGGTGCGAGAGAGGTATAAGTAACATCCTGTGGGAACTTTATTTGTAGGAGATAAAGCTGGTGGGAAGAATGGTCTGTTAGTTTTCTGGAGCTGTCCTAACAAATTCCCGGGGACTGGGTGGTTTGAAACTACAGAAATTTATCCTCTCACTTCTGGAGGCTGGAAGGCTGGAATGAAAGTGTTGGCAGGCCTGCATTCCTTTCAGAGTCTCTAGGGGACAACTCCTGCCTCGCCTCTTCCTGGCTTCTGGTGACTATTGGCATTCCTTGGCTTTTGGCTATGTCTCTGTCTATGCTGTCTTCACATTGCCTCTCCTCTGTGTGTCCAATATTTCTGTGCCTTCCTCTTAGAAGGATACAAGTGATTGCATTTAGGGGCCAACTGGATAATCCAGGATACGCCTTCTTTCAGGACCCTTAATTCAATCACACTGCCATTATGAGGGAATATTTACTCTTTTGCCATGTAAGGTAATATTCACAGATTCCGAGGTCAATTTATTTTGAGGGAGGGCCATTTTTTATTCCTGTCTGCTACAGATGAGAATCAGGAAAGACCTTCCTTGAGTCTTGGTGGCTTATAAGATGGGACTTGAAGGACGAGCAGGGAGGAGAAAAGGCAAGGAGCAAAGGGAGAGAAGAAGGAAGGGTGGGACGTAATCAGGGCCAACGGGTAGTTAATTGTGCTTGGATGGAGTATGTGGTGTGTGCAGGGTGTAAAGGGCCTGGAATAGTGATAGTTTGTCTTTAATTCAGTAGGCAGAAATGAGTGGAGGAGGGGTGTGATCAGAGCTGTGCTTTATGAAAATTAATCTGGGAGTGTGTGCAGAATAAATTAGAAAAGGGAGGAATTGGTGGAGAACCAATTGGGAGGCCAGTGTAGTAGAGAAATATTGACATGCAAATATCAGCAAGGGTACTATCAGTGGGGATGGGGATAAGGAAAGACCCTGTAATAAGGGGATCACACAGTTTGAGAATTGATGAGGGGATCGTGTGTGTGTGGGTGTGGGTGTGGGTGTTAACAATTGTTCAATTAAGTAATTTTAAAAAAGATCTAATTGGCTTTTATTAAATGATTCATGAATTGGGCAACATCCTATCTAGTAAGTAGAGGGGAGCTCTGAGGAATTGTGTGGAATGGAAAGTTTTTATGGGGGCAGGGGATCATAGCAAAAGGATCATCCCAGGCAAGAGGAGAGAAGCTGGGGGTCTTCTCATGCAGATAACCTTATCTTCCTTTGGGGGATAGAGAGAGTCCGTGTGGCAGACCGATGGGCACTGATCAAAAATTCCTGACCAACCAGTTAAGATTACATTTCCGGGGAGGTTGAAACTGCAATTAGATTTGGTGTTAAGCTCTGGTTTGGGAAGTTGGTGCCCTTGGTTTTCAACAGGGGATTGGAGACAGTGGTGAAGATCAGTGTTTCCCATGGAGTGCATCTCGGGTAAGTTAGGGTCTTGAAGGAGAACAGATGAAAGAGCTTGTATGGGTTGGAAAGGACGTGATGAGTTTGGACCTATCGAGTTTGAGGTGCTGGCTGGACATCAAAATGTCTTATCGGCAGGTTGAAATGTAGTGCTGTAGCTTGGGAGAAAGGACATAACTAGTGTTATGGAGGATGAGCCTGTAGAGAGGCTGATGGCAGTGGATCGATCACTAGGATACAGTATACAAACACAGCCTGCATTTAGGAAGTGTGGGGAAGAAGAACAGAAAAGATGTAATTGGGGGCGCCTGGGTGGCTTAGTCATTAGGCATTTGCCTTTGGCTCAGATCGTGATCCCAGGGTCCTGGGATTGAGCCCTGCATCTGGCTCCCTGCTCGGTGGGAAGCCTGTTTCTCCTTCTCCCATTCTCCCTGCTTGTGTTCCTTCTCTCACTGTGTCTCTCTCTGTCAAATAAATAAATAAAATCCTAAAAAAAAAAAAAAAAAAAAGATGTAATAGGAAAGGAAGAAAACTAAGACTGTTTTAGTTAACATGTTTTATAAACATAGGAAGCTGCTCAAATTTGATGAAAAAGGAATTCATTGGCTCATATAACTTAAAAACCAAGGAAATTCCAGCTTCAGGCCTATTTTAATCTAGGGATTCAAAAAAAAAATCTAGGGGCTCAAATGTCACCAAGCCTTGGTCAGTCTCTTTCACACTGTTTTTGTTTTCAGGCTTTACATGGTTGCAAGATTGTCCAGCAGGTGAAAGTCCTAGGGACAAGGTCATGCCTTTTTCCTGGGGGCTCCAGAAGTAGTACAGGGAATCACTGTGATTAGTTTGTGTGTCCAGTGAAAACATACCAACCTTGACCCAAATATATTTATCAGTATTATCAAAACATATTGGTTGTTGAATGCTATAATTTTGTCAATAAACTAATGGTTTAAGGCATGTTCAGTTGTAAATAGGGATTTTAGAATTTCTGGTAGGGCTTGATTGTAATGTCCAAACCAGAGTTTTCTTTTTTTTTTTTTTTTCTTTTTTTTTTTCAGAGTTTTCTTTGTATTGAGCCAACAATGATTAGGTTTCCTATTGTTTTTCCCTCTCTGGGGCCAATTGTTGGGTATCTCTGTTTAGTTTTTCCAAATTATCATTTGGGAGAACATCCTTTTGAAACATGACAGAAGTTAGGCTGTTGGTTTCCTTGAGAATGGTGTTTTTGGCAGAAATTTCAGCAGGGTGTTCAATTTGGCATCCAGGGTGTTGAGTCTGGGATTCTTAGGAACCTTAATAGTAGCCAGAGCAACCAACAAAAGTATGGCGTCTAATAAATTTTGGACATAGGCGCCATATTTAATTTTGTCGCCTTTGGAGGTAGGGACACCTAGTTGTTTCTGTAAGGTTCCAAATCACGAGTTACCCCAAAGACATAGCAACTATCAGTATGAATATTTACTGTTTTGTCCTGAGGGGCCAAACTCAAGTAAGGGTTTATAACTCTCTTTTGGCTGAAGTAGCTAAAGGTAAAGGTGCCGCCTCATTGACTTCAAAAGGAGTCACACTAGCCTAGCCAGCATGATATTTACCATTTTCATCCTATAAATAAGAATAGTCAGCGAACCGTGAAAAATTTGCACTGGTTATAGGAGTTTCCTGTGAATTTCATTGGGAGCCAAAATGTAATCTGTTCTGTGTAGATGCAAAAGTAGTCCTTGTTTCCAGATCAGATGCCCTAACTATGGAATCTGAGTTTGAGCAAACTGGCGGGGGAGGGGGAGAATATATATATATAGAGGGGGGGAGAGGGAGAGAGGGAGACTTTATGTCCCTTTAAGGCCAAAAGTGTTTTGTTTTGTTTTTAAAGATTTTTAAGTAATCTCTACACCCAGTGTAGGGCTTGAACTCACAACTCCAAAATCAAGAGTCATATGCTCCATCCACTGAGACAGCCAGGCACCCCTAAGGCCAAAAGTTTTAACAGATAAATGCTGTCTCCTGTGAAGAGATTTGAGAAAGGGAGCGGAGAAGCAGAACATATACATATTGTAACCAGCTAGAACCTGCAGAACACTTTATACCCTCCCAATCAGCTTTTAAGGTTTATAAAAGGTTAAGGACTGCCTGTGTAACCTGGGGCATTACCGACCAGGGTTATTACTGTTCTTCCCAGGTGAAAGCAAGAAGATACTATCCTTAAGAAAAGATACTATCCTTAAGTACCGGAATACTAGCGGTAGGAACGGGCGTCAGTGTGTGGGGGTTAGGAACAACAGGGCGGCCAGATCCAATGTTATTTATTGCTCCGGGGTCCTGGACTAACCTCCATCCTGGGCCACTGGGTCGTCTCCCAGGTAAAATAGGGGCTCCCAGGGGCTAGCGCAGGGGGTGATAAGGCCTTGAATTTGTGGTCTCCTATTACGGGCTTGATGCCTTAAAGGGCTTCTTGATTTATAGGGTATTCGTTCTGGGGAGAGGTGGTGAGGGATCTGTTTGAACCTCGATAGGAGGCAGACTGTGAATTCTGTCAATATCAGTTGAGGACTCTGCCTATAAAGAGGGTGGTAGCTGACCCGATGGGGACAAACGAACAGAGTCCCCTGACTCCCCTATTGTGCCATCAGAGATGGAGCAAATAGAAGAGGCTAAAGGGTCATTTAATCCACCTTGTTGGCAATTTTGATTCTAGAATCATTTCCTTCTTTTGGGAGAAATTCTGGCACAATACTTTTCTAAGAAATCCTGTCCCAGTAAATGAATGGGGTGGAGAAACTAAGGGTGGGAATCTCTCGAAGGCCCTAAACAAAAGGGAGTAGGTGCAGAGACAGGAACCTTTGAGGTTTATGAGAGACCCCCACCATTTGGGCTGTTTTCATGCTCTGATGCCTGCAGGGCCTGCTTTCCAGGAGTGGTGTTGTACATGGAGAGTGTACCTTTGGGGTCAGTAAGACAGATTCATTCTCAGACTGGAGAGTGGTTTCTCTGAGCCAATTAAGAGGAGGGACAGGGAAGAGCCCCTGTACATCCTTGGAGCCCCATCTCTGGGAATTAGGAGGACGTTGGAAAGGCTGGCGAGAGGGCTGAAGGCTTCTGGAATGCTTAAGTTTGTAACAGTCTTTTCTCCCCATTGCCCTGGCCCTTTGCACCAGTAGCAGAAACCGGGGGGTTTTGGTTTATTTAGGGGCCTTCATTGGCCAGAGTTTTAAATTGAGAATTTTGGTGGTCGGTATTTCACGTGACCCTTGTGCGTGTGAGTGAGCTGGTTTGCCAAGCTAGCTGAATGTGGAGTGGACACAGTTTCCCATTCCTTGCTGGTCCTTCAACTGAAAGATCCTGGTTCAGGTTGTTGGTAAATGTAGAGCTAAATGCTTCCCAGGTGGATTCAGCCTCTAAAGGGAGAGGAGACCAGAATCTTCTTTAGAGACAGTTTGGAGCTGATTATAGTAGTTATGACCAGGTCATCAGGCTGCTGTGTGCAAGCCTGAATTCTGTTCCAGTCAACAGGCTTAGGAAAAGCTACTGTAATTGCCCGGTGGAGATTTCCAGTGAGCGTTCTAGGATCTTGCCAAAGTTAGGGGATTGTTTCTCTAGATCTTTTGGGATGTTCTCTTGGGGTTAGTTTCATCCAGCGTTTGGCCTGGTCCTCCCCAACAAGCACATGGCCTGGCTGATACAAATCTTAGAAGCCAGGGTGGTGAGTTGGAATGACTATGTTAAGTTCTTCAGTGAACATGGATCCTGAGTCACTTTAGGAAACTCTTAACTCTGGCTCGAAGTCTGACTTGGATCCAGGGAACATAAGAGATTTGGGGTTTGTTTGGATCCAAAGACTTAACTTTTAAAAAATATATATATATATATATATTTTAAGATTTTATTTATTTATTTGACAGAGAGAGAGAGACAGTGAGAGAGGGAACATAAATAAGCAAGGGGAGTGGGAGAGGGAGAGGGAGAAGCAGGCTTTACCAAGCAGGGAGCCCAATGCGGGGCTTGATCTCAGGACCCTGGGATCATGACCTGACCCGAAGGCAGATGCTTAACAACTAAGCCACCCAGGCACCCCAAGACTTAACTTTAAAGTGGCAGGTTTTATTACATTCAGGAAAGGAGGGAGTGGAGAGAGGTTCAAAGGAAAAGGGAAGTTCAGTTAAAGGGTCAGTACGAGGGGGGTGATGTAGAGAAGGTAGGGTCTGAACACCAGATATATTGGAGATAGAAGACAGAAAGGGAAAAAAGAGGCTTCAGAAGCCCCCTTTTCTCTTTTGCTTGCTTCCATTAGTCTAGAAGAGACATTTTTAGATTCCTGGTAATGTTTGGAAGCTTCAATATTTCCAAATCCCAAAATGTATTCAGTTTTAACAATTTTAGAGCCATGGCTGCCCAATTCAGTTTTGAGAAAGTAAGTTTGGGGCGATTGAAAGTTCTCTATAATGGCCACTGAAGTTTTAAATTACTTTTGTTTAAGTTGGTCCATTTAGTTAGAGAAAGAAGACTCAAGCTGTTTAGTCTTCTTTCCATGATTTGCTTGCCTCAGTTAATTTAGAAATAGTGTTTCGCACTGAGGCAACCTTAGAATCCTGAAAAAGGATTCCTTTCAGGAATACCTTCAGGAATATTCAAGGCATACCTTGAATGCCTTAAGGTACCAATTATTATTATTTTTAAAGATTTTATTTATTTATTTGACAGAGAGATCGCAAGTAGGCATAAAGGCAGGCAGAGGGAGAGGGGGAGGCAGGCTCCCTGCTGAGCAGGGAGCCCCATGTGGGGGGCTAGATCCCAGGACCCTGAGATTATGACCTAAGCTGAAGGCAGAGGCTTAACCCACTGAGCCACCCAGGTGCCCCCTCAAGGTACCAATTAAAATGGGCATTCCATTCAGGTCTCTTTCTCTCTCTCATTTAAGGAGCCACAGCTTTCTTTCTTTCTTTCTTTCTTTTTTTTTTTTTTTAGGAGCCACAGCTTTCTAATTTAATTTGAGAAAAAGAAGTTTAGGGAGATCAAAAGTTCCCCAAAATAGCCAATGGTGCTCTAAATTACTTTTCATTAAGTTAGTCCATTTGCTTATAAATGTGCATGTGGAAGGACCATAGTTTTTAAATATAAAACCAGCAAGGGTCCCAGAAAGGTGGGCACCCTCAAAGCATTCTGATGACTGGGATCCCGTATCTTAGAGGTTTTTCTCTAGAGCAAGGAGAAAATTCCTGAAAGCACTGTTTCAACAGGAAGAGCCTGGTTCCAGAAGGAATCAGGCCAAAGACCAGGACAGTTCCAATAGGAAGTCTGACTCTGAAAAGGAGTCAGACTGAGAAGGCCAAAAGAGTACGGTCATAAGAAACAAGACCTTAAGATAGATTTCAAGTAAAGCCTGGAGAGCTTGGACACAAAGTGGAGCTTAAAATCCAAGAAAAAACTTACCTTCGCACTCCAGGGTCGGCGAGAAAGCAGTGAGCCCATTTGGTTCTCTGGGTACCGGCACCTATTTGCTCACCAGCCTTGGAGTGTTGAGGGCTCTTTCCTGGATCCCACTTCTTACCCCAAGTAATGTTAACATTAAAAATAAAAGTCATGTTACCAGCA
Source organism: Procyon lotor (assembly GCA_028646535.1). Classification (NCBI taxonomy): domain Eukaryota; kingdom Metazoa; phylum Chordata; class Mammalia; order Carnivora; family Procyonidae; genus Procyon; species Procyon lotor. The sequence continues at coordinate 24,747,952 of CM053610.1, forward strand.
AAAATGGGTTTGCTGGGGGGAATAACAGAGACTTGCAATCTGAAACAAGAAAGCTACTTCCAAAACCGTAGGCAAGTTCACAGAATGAAGAAGAATGGTCTTTCATGGAAGAGAATGGGGGAAGGTGGCAAGGCTGTTACAAACAAAAAGTCCATGGAAGTGAACCAGAAGTTTGGAGTTTAGTGGTTTTTCATTGGCTAGGCTGTTACCAGGAAAGAAAAAGAACCTTTCTTCTTCCTGCTGAGATAGTAAAGGAGTAGTGACTTGACCTACTGACTTGAAAGGTAGTGTTTTCCTGTTGGGTCTGCACTTGACTAGGAGCAGTAGGGCGTGAGAGCTTCCCCTGCTGACCTCCTGACTTCATTGTGAACAAGGCATCCTTTCATTAATTTTCACCAAGTGATATGCGTTTTAGAAAGATCACTGGCTCTGAGGAGAAGCAGTCTCATCGTAGGATGAGAGATGATGGGGCTGGGATGAGCTTGATCACTGCTGAGATAAAAAGGATAGATTTGAGGGGCGCCTGGGTGGCTCAGTCGTTAAGCATCTGCCTTCGGCTCAGGTCATGATCCCAGGGTCCTGGGATCGAGCCCCGCATCGGGCTCCCTGCTGGGCAGGAAGCCTGCTTCTCCCGCTACCATTCCCTCTGCTTCTGTCCCCTCTCTCGCTGTGTTTCTCTCTGTCAAATAAATAAAATCTTAAAAAAAAAAAGATAGATTTGAGATATATTTTGGCTGTGGATGCAACAGGACTTGCATTTGCAAATAATTTGCAAATTTAGTCGCAAATAATCATGAAATTCATTGGCCTAAACCATTCTCTGTCCTTGCTTCTCTGTGCCTTTCAGGTGTTGGTCATCCCCAGCTTCTCACGGAGGTGCACACCAGTGCTGGTGGCACCTGATTTCCTTTTTCCTCAGCTTAGTGAGGGAGAAAGAGCTCAGGTGTCTCTCCCCATGGCCTTCTTATCAGATTTTAGAGCTATATTTTGACTGTACCATCTTAGGCCAAGTGCCTACTCTAAAACAATCATGGCTTCAGCTGGGGATAAAAATGCCTCTTCAGGAACTTGTTGCTGTGAAAAAGGAGATGAAATTAAAATAATTACTTTGCACAGGCTACTGTGTGCCATCCAGAAAGAGTGGAATGGATTTTTGGAGGGAGCCACCTATGGTGTCTGGTACCTGGGGAAGATGAGGAGAGAGGAATTAAGCCTCACTCCCAAGTTTCTAGCTTATACAGGATACAGATCGTGGTGTGACACCTGTCAGCAAGGTGAGCCCTCAGGATCACCAGTTCTGTGGGCAACATCTGTAGGGATAAAAGTTTATGTTTGAGATACCTGTGAGAACCTTCTGGCAGAGATGTCATTAAGTATTCGGAAACAGTAGTTGCGTCTAGCACTGGAGGAGGGATTGAGGTTGGTGGAATTGGTAATTAAAACCAAGGGGTTGGATGATGATAATTAGGGAGTGAGTTTAGGGGGTTTAGAATTTGACCAGAACTAGTCCAACATTTAGAGGTCATGGAGAGAGAAAATAGCACAGAGACTGAGACAGAGCAGTCAGTCAGATAGATTGAGAACTTGGAAAGTATGTATCGTGGAAGCTGAGCGAGGAATGCTTCAAGGAGGAAATCGTCAACCAAATCTAACATTGCCAAGAGGTACAAGATGAGGGCTGTAAACTCCATCCAGATTGGCAGTACTGAGGCCGTTTTATTTCCTTCACGTGTTAGTAATTTCACGTTTGCTTTAGTTCTGAGAGCCGGGGGCATCTCACCGAGGCCTTGTTGATTTTTCTCTGCTGAGGAATCTCAAAATCACTTGCCCTTCAGCAGACCGGGCAGCTCCTGCCCCCACACCTTTTTTCCCTTCTAACCTTTTTATTAAAGGAGCCTTTCAAACACAAAAGAATAGTTTAATCAATTTCCTTGTACCCATTATGTGGTAAGGACATGATAAGGACTCTTTTAATTATTAATTTTCTTTTTTTTTTAAAGATTTTATTTATTTGACAGAGAGAAACACAGCGAGAGAGGGAACACAAGCAGAGGGAATGGTAGCGGGAGAAGCAGGCTTCCTGCAGAGCAGAGAGCCCGATGCGGGGCTCGATCCCAGGCCCCTGGGATCTGACCTGAGCCGAAGGCAGACGCTTAACGACTGAGCCACCCACGCACCCCTAATTATTGATTTTCAAAAGATGATCTGCTGTCCCAGCAACCTTCAAAGGTGGCCAGTGTGGCTTCTTACAATTATCGTTATGAACTCACAGATTTTCATCTACTTGTGTTTAAATATTTTATTTTAACACTCAAATTATCCCATCTTTGGTGATCAGGACTCTTTTATTTCTTAAATGGCTTTCTCGTTTTCCTATTTCATCTTTTCCTAAGCATCCTTAATGATTTATCAAAAAAGCCATTTCACATTGTTGCTTTCATAATTTCATCTACAGCCAATACAACAATTTTGGGATTGAGAACACTGTTAAAAATTTTTTCCCCTAATGGAGATGGAATCTATTTGATTAGCATGTATTTCCATGACTATTAGTTAAATCAGGGGTACCAAAAAAGTGACAATATTCCAGTGCTGTAAAACAGCTCAGGGTGCTTGCCCACTTACAGGGGCAGGGGTGGTTGGGGCACAAAACACAGGGGACATCAGCTCTCATGTCCACTTACCTTGTCACCTTTGGAGTAAGCACTGTTGGACACGGGGCACACTGAGGCAGTTACCGGATGGCAATTTGTGACTTAGGGGCTCCTCAGATATGGACCTCAGCAGCTGGGCTTGGTTTCACTTTCTGGCAGAGGCCTAAGGAGCCCACTTGAGCCCTCTTTTGGAATTGCAAATATATCTTTCTTTCTCATCTTACTAGATTTTGGGGTAATATTTTATATATTCTCTTTGAAAGAGACTTTCTCTAATAAACTTTTTGTTTGTTTGTTTGTTTTAATTGCTTTCTCCCTCAGGAAGGCTGAAGACTCATTTTTCCTTAAGTGTAAAATATAGATCCATGACTAGGGAACTGAAAGTAAGAGGACTTGTTGGACTCCACCAGGGGTTCTGGTGTTTTGTGCTCTGACTCTGTAAGACAGCAGAAAAAACAAGTGATCTCATCAGGACAGAACCTGGGGCAGGGCCTCCTGGGAGACAGAGGCCATTTTTCCACTTTTGGTCTTCTCTGGCCTGAATGAAATAACATCTTGTGATGATGGGTACCAGATTAGAGTTGTCTGGTTCTCCTTTTAGTAACAGATGCATTTACTCCAGAGGAAGGTTTAGTGTGGAAGGTGGGAGAGAGTGTTGTGAGAGAGGAGAATTCTTGTTTATTCTCTGTCATCTACACTCTCAGTTTAACGTGTGAGATTGGCATTTTCGAGGAGGTTGGGACCCAATTCTGTGGTGTGTGGATTTGAAAGTCTTGCATTCAGGCAGGCTTCCTCTTCTATTACTGAACAGTTCTCAGAAATACCTCTAATACAAATCCTGGGCTTTTTGAATCCCCCATAGCATTTAGGATATGTTTGGCCACAAATGACTGCGAACCCAGAGTAACTGGCTCGCCAAGATAGAAGTGCTCTTCTCTCTCACGTAATAAGCAGCGCAGGCCCTCTCACTGTGTTTGTGCTGCTATGCGGTCATCCTCCATAGTGGCTTTTCCCTCGTTGTCAACTCCTTCCATCTTGTTACTTAGTCATTCATAAGAGATGGATTTCCCCCCCGTCATCGCTTGCTGGAGCTCCAGCTAGCCAGTCTGCGTTCTAGTCAACGTGAAGGAAGAAGGGTAGGATTGCACACAGCATCTGTGCTAATGACTTACTGGCCAGAATTGGAAAACGTAGTCTTGGTTTGAAGCCCAGCTCAAAATCAGGGCTTTTATTATAATGTCTGAGAAAGAAGAGAAGATGGATGGGAGACCATGGGCTTCAACCCTGTGATGCCTCATGTAACACTTGTTTTGTTTTGTTTTAAAGATTTATTTAGGGGCGCCTAGGTGGCTCAGTTAGTTAAGCATCTGCCTTCGGCTCAGATCTTGATCCCAGGGTCCTAGAATCACCCTCTCCCTCTCCCTCTCTCCCTTCCCTCATTTGTGCTATTTCTCTCCCTCACTCTCTTTCTTAAATAAAGAAATAAAATCTTAAAAAAAAAAAATAAAGATTTACTTGAGAGAGAGAGAGAGCACATGCACAATTAGGCATATGCACATGACTGGGGGAGGGGCAGAGGGAAAGAATCTTTAAGCAGACTCCCCACTGAACCTGGAACCCTACACGGGGTTCAGATCCCACGACCCTGAGATCATGACCCTAACCAAAATCAAGAGTCAGACGCTCCACTGACTGAGCCACCTCGCCACCCCCCTCACGCAGTACTTGTTAAGAGCACAGAAAATGAGTTGCTAAGTCACCCAGCTCTCTGCCAATTCAGCACACCCTAGATCCTCTCTTTTGTGGGCCCCTTGCCAGATGTTGTGTGCACTGTGGTGAGGCAGTCAACAGCAGGAGCCCATGCCTGTGGGGTGTGCTCTTAAGAAATGTTAGGGGGCCACTGGGTCACACAGGGAGCTGGGGAAGGCTTGGAGAGAAAGGGATCTCTTAGGCGAGATTCGAAGGGTAAATTAAAATTGACCAGAAAGTAGAGAGATGGGTGTCCATAGAAGTGATTTGCAAAGACTGTTCTCGGTTGGAACAGAATGAATAAAAGTCTTAAAGGTGACAAAGTACAGCCTGTTCTAGGAACTGATTGTAGTTCAGGATGGCTCTGAAGAATGAAGCTGGAAGGGTAAATAAGACCCTGATCTCAGAATGGCTGGTTCGCCATTGAAAAAGTGTAGACCTATCCTGTAGCTGTCTGTCCTTCAGATTGCCAGTGGAAAGTTGCCTCCATTTACACCGGGGTGTTCCAGAAGGAGTTCAGGACAGGGAGTGACATGATCGGATTTTCTTTCTGAGTCAGGTTTTTAAAAGCTGAGTCTCTCACACTTGCATCTTTCATGTCCTTTCGCTGGAGCCTTTGGTGTGGAGTGTAGTCACCTGTGGAAGTACTTTAGGTGAAGCAGTCCACCTGGGGTAGCTGAAGGCATTTTCTATAGGTCATATTGATAAAAGAGGCTTTCGGAGGACAGGGTATGGCCACACTGGGGATGACTGTGAACTTTCAGGGTAGGACTCCTCTTTCTTACTTAATCTTTTATTTAAACAAGTGAACTTGTCAAATGGGATTAACATTAAAAAAAGCTAGAAATGTTTGCTATTCCTAATACTACACACACACACCACACACACACACACACACACACACCCCTACTTGACTTTCTTAGTAAGAGGGACACATAGGTCTCTGATACTCTTATTAAGGATAAACCTGTTTCTGGCAATTTCTCTCCTGGGGATGTGTCTATGAGTCAGGGGGTGGATTGCCCTGGCAGCTGCCACAGGGTTTAAGAAGATGGCAAGCCCAATATTTAGCAGAAGGGTTAGGCTCAGCCTGATGACTTTCTTCCAGGATAAGGTTTGTGATTTGCATCTAGCAGCACAAAACATAGCTTGTGTGAATTCCATGATTCACCAAGTAAATGAAACTTATGAATTTGAAAGCACTGCCAGTGGGAAGGGCAGAGTTGTTGGAAACATCACTAGCCAGTGCCCTGAGCACTACCTCTTATTGACATTTCCCTGAAAATGAAAAGGAGAAGAAAGAGCCTAGTGGATGCTACCACTTATTTTCTTTCCCTAGTTTTTTGCCCCTCACGGGCAAACATGAACAGAATATGTTTTCTTTTTTTAAAAAGATTTTTATTAATTTATTTGACAGCGAGAAAGAGATCACAAGTCGGCAGAGAGGCAGGCAGAGAGAAAGGGGGAAGCAGGCTCCCCGCTGAGCAGAGAGCCCTATCCCAGGACCCTGAGATCATGACCTGAGCCGAAGGCAAAGGCTTTAACCCACTGAGTCACCCAGGCGCCCCTAATATGTTTTCTTTAGCGAGGTACAAAACTGAGTTGGCATCTGGTAAAGAAATGGGGTATGGGGTAGGGTGAGTACCTTCTGCCCAGAGTCTGGTGGATACAATGCCAAGGGCTCCTGTGTAGCCTGACCATAGCCACACTTTTTTTGGTTAAGCTCTGCCCATCAACCACTTGTGGGTGTCACTGTGGAGTCTTGAGAAACAACAAGGTCAGAGGGTGTACACTGACACCAATTGATGACCAAAGGGGAGCCCCAAAAGGATGCTGCCTTGTAAGCTTTTGTAAGCCCAAGGCAACCCTTCAGGAACACTGGAAATTAGGAAGGAGTGGGAAGAGGTAGGGTTTTCTACCCAGAAAGTAACAGTGAAAATGAGCTCTGTGAGTGCAGGTCCCTCCCCAGGCCAAGAAGAGCAAGGCCTCAACCACAGGGAGCTTCCCTTCCCCTTGCTGTTCCCCCTGGGCCTCCCTCATTGCCTTCTCTTGCGTCCATTGAAGGAAAGCTGCTGTGCTGGGCTGTTTTGAGCCTCAGGGCAGGGCTAGGGTTGGCTTCTGAGCAGTCGTGGGGGTGGAGGGGCCCTGGAAAGCTGGTAGGGGAAGCCTTTCTGAGCAAGAGTTTCTCCAAAAATGTCAGCAGGCCTTAGTTGAGCCCTTGGTACCCAAGACATTCCCTTGGTCAGACTTTCGGATTTCCCTTCAGGGTCTAAGTGAACTGGGAGGGCCTAGGAGGGAGCTTTTTCTTTCCTTTTGAAATTTTCTTTTGTTTCCTGTTTACACCAGCATCACAGCCCTTTGGGGAATGGCTAGGGGACTGTGGAGGATGGTTGTTGATTGAGATACAATCTGAGAGATAGGCTGTGCTCCACTTAGCCTCTGATCTGGGCCTTTGGGTTGAAAAGGGAGGGGCTGCCTGGGACAGTTTAAAGCAGCAAAGCAGCTTCTGTGTACTGCCCTCCTGGCAGGGAGGGGGCCCGAGTGGGACTGGACTAGTCTGGTCCCGCTGTGAGGGCCACTGGGAAGGCGGGGCGTGGGTCCTGGCGTGCGAGTTGGGGATCACAGTGGGTTCTGTCACTCCCTCAGTGCAGTCTGATGCTTTGGTCTGTGGTAGGTCAAGTAGAATTCTCATTAACTCATTAGGTCACCAAGTCTTTGGGTGCCTGCTCTGTTTCACGCACTGCTCAGCGCGGCAGGAAGCAGGGAGCCCACGGCCACCGAGACACTGCCGAGTCTGACGAGTGTGTGATGTTTCAGCCATGTGCTGTGTCCATGTGCACGGACTTGCTGAGTTGTATCCGTGTACGGGTAGGCCCATTATAAAGCATGCACGGGAAAGAAAATAGAGGAGATGAATAGAAGTTAGTTGTATTATTTCTTCCCGCACTTCAATGGATTGTGTCGCACACATCCCACTTCGGGGAGCACTAGTATGTGCTGCTGCCCTGGTGGGTCAGACCTCCCCACTCCACAGTGGTTCTGCGAAGTGGGTTGGTATTTGAGTCGGGGGGGCTGCCTATTGGATGAATGGAAGGCATGAAAGAGGAAGCGGGGCGGGCCGATGCTGAGCTCACATAACTTGTGAGCACACGGGCCCCAGCAGGTCCTGCTGGCCGCCATTCTTCCCAGTCCACCCTCCTTGGGAAGGGCTCCCAGGTTGCCTTGTGATAGCGGGTGGGGGTTAAGGTTCTTGGTTCCTCTCCTGTGTGCCATGGTCAGGGATACTGAGGGGCGAGGGTGGCGGTGTCGCTCTTCAGCCCCTTTGTAGTTCTCACAGACTTCCACTGCCGTGGCGTTTGATCATGCCAGCAGCCCTCCAAGATAAGGGATCCTTTCTCCACTGGGAACACAAGGGATTGGAGGCCTCTGGAGTGCGTAGTGAGCATCAGAGCTGAGCTCGGGGCCCTGCTCTCCCCGACTGGCTGCTGCCTCCTCTTGCAGGAGGTCATCCTCTGCATCTGCCGATCTTGCCATTCCCTGGAGAAGCACGCCAGTGTACCTCTGGCACGTCCGACACTTGGTCCAGCATGTGCCGCTTTCCTGCTGGGCAAGAACAGGGCCAAGTCCCTGGCCCCTCGGCATCCCTGCCCACAATGGAAACTGCCGCTCCCACTCGGCTGCTTTTACTCGGGCATAAGGAGCTAAAGAGGAAGTCCTAGCGGTCTGAGTGAAAGGCCTTTTCCCACGGGGTGGGAAGGAGTCCGAACACCATAAGCCTCCAAGTTCTCTTCACTTTCTGTTCCCTTGGCCTGTTCTCCTATGACATTTACACCCGGGGGTTCGGAGGTGGGGACTGGGGGTCAGGAGCCCAGAGAGCCGGCTGTCTTGCCTGCTCCCCGTTCATGTTTTCTGGGCTTTGCCTTCGCCCCTTGCAGAGATTTGCCCTTCCCTCTTGTTGGGTCCTGTTGCAGCTTGTGAGGGAGCAGTCGTCCGGGTAGGTGTTGGTCTCCTGGTCAGAGGGTGCCTCCAGTTAGGGCTCTGGGGATGCTGATTCAGTGACCTCTGTCAGGCCCAGGTCCTGCGGTTACTTGCTTAAGAGGCAGGTAAAACCTAGAAAGATAACCTCCTTTAGGCTTGTACCTTTAGGGTGTTTTACTTCATTTCTTAGCTGTTCATCTCAAGCTCCCTGACAGCTTGGTAATAATAGCTTTAGGGTCTTTTGTTTTTGTTTTAGATTTGAGAGAGAGAGGGGAGCAGAGGGAGAGGAAGAGGGAGAGAAGCTGACTCCCCATTGAGTGTGGAGCCCGACGCAAGGCTCGATCCCAGGACTTTGAGATCAGGACCTGAATCAAAATCAGGAGTCGGCTGCTTATCTGACTGTGCCCCCCCAAGCACCCCTCATAGCATCTAGAACTATAGATAGAGAACTAGCTCTTGTGCTCCTTTCTGCCCCAGGCTACCCCCTTCCCCTCACCCTTTCTAGCAAGGAAGGATAGGAATCAGATAGGGTGATCTTGCAGGACGTGGTGCTGGGCTCACGCTCATAAAGGATGTGGAAAGACCAGAGAGGCTCAGCACCAAGCTGGAGCTCGCTGCCCCTCCCCTGCGGGTGCTCTGCCTGGACTCCTTCCTGCCCTTCCTCGCCTAGGGAAACCAGCAGCCTTTGTGAGTCTCCTTGACAACAGGATGGATAAGTTAAAAATAACCTTGTGCTGGGGCGTGCATTCGTGCATGCGTGCGTGCGCGCGTGCGTGTGTGCGTGCGCCTGTGTGTGCGTGCACACATGCGCTTGTGGCTGGATACAGGCCCTCTTCCCTGCTGGGCTCCAGCTCAGTGTTTGTGGCTTCCTGATGCTCCTGGTGAGCATCTGTGGGAGGCCTTGGTGGGGCCCAGCAGCTCACATGCTGAAGCTCCTTAGGTTAGGGGTCAGATCTAGATAATCCTGCAGCGGTGGTCCTCCACAGCGCTGATGCTTGCCGCTGGGGTGTGGGTGTTTGTTTATGTTAACATAAAGAAGGGAAAGCTTTTCTGAATGCCTCAGTCTTCATTCCCTCTAACTAGAGAGGGATAATCCCAGAGGCATTGCTGTGGTTCAGAACCTCTCAGGGTTGATAGGACAGAGCCCTGTGGCGGGGGATGGGGGGGCAGTTTGGCCTTTGGCTCTATCTCTTTAGGGAAGGAAGACTCTTTCTGGGCCTGTTTGATAAGGTGAGGACACTGCAGTACGGAGACACTTGTGTGACTTGTCCAGAGCCCCCTGGCTGAGCTGTGGCAGCGTAAGGAACAGTGACCCTGTCATCAGAAGCTAAGGCTCTCGCCTTACATCCTGCGGATGAGGTCATCGGGATAGGTCCTTTACCAAAGCCGGCTGCCTTTTATTAGCAGTCTTACCCTAGTTAAAGCCCTCTGTGTCGTGGTGTTATCACAGTTAGTTTAGAAAGAGCTATTTCCCTGAGGGCAAGGGCTCGGTAGCTCTTTACCACACCTGGAATTAGTTCCTGGCTTCCTCTCTGCATCATTTTCCATCCATTAGTAAGTATTTTGCTCTGTACCAGGCATGGGGAGGTCATGAGGAAAAGGTGGTCCTTGTCCTTAGGGAACAATAGACAAGTACAGCAGTCTCCCTGTCCGTCCACGTTGTGGCCAGTGCCCAGAGGAGGAAGGTTAGGGGACGGAGTGACTGCGGTAGAGAAGGCTGGGAGAACACATTAGTGACACAATGCCCTTAAGGCTGGAATGTCTGAGAAGCTCCTGCAAATCCCCAGGAAGACAGAAAACTTGGTAGAAAAATGGTCAACGACTTGATAGACACTTTACAAAAGATGATAGCCAAACAACCAATAAACCTGAAATGGTGCTCAATTTCATGGACTTCTTAGGGAAATTCAAATTATTCAATTAAAAAAATGTGACTGTTTACTGTGTTCACACACATATATAGCAAAATCTTTGAAGATGTGATGAAACATCTGTTTGCCACTTCCAGTTTATTTCATAATGAACTTCTCACTGGAAAGTGAAATGGGGTCCCCAGCCTGCGTTCCACACTCCTGTCTTTGCGGCTGCGGCCCCGCACTCCTGTGCTCCGGGCCCACCCTCTGCTAAGCGGGCTCAGGTCCGCTCGTCGAGAATGTGCCGTTGCTCTGAGGCAGCTCCTCGTGCCAGCCGCTCAGCCATCAAGACGATGCCAGGAAGGAAAACATCCTGAATTCCCTCAAGTACCTCTGGCCCGGCGGCGGGTTTGAGCCCACCTTCATCCTTTTTTGAGAAGTGCAAGGTGAAGGGAGTGCAGGTGCACCTCCTCTTCACCTTCCTGCTCTGCCCGTCCCCAGTGACTATGCCACTGCGCTCATGACTGACCCCCAGTGCATCACCTGGTCTCCGGTCTGCCGCAGCGATGTGGCCTGGAACTTCCTGGTGGGCCCAGAGCGTGCCTGTGCGCAGTCCAGCCCCCGCTTTCTACCCATCACCATCCAGCGTGACTGGGGTCCAGCTGTGCTAGGGTACCCCCCCTCAGCTGCCCGGCAGTCACAGTGCTGTCCTCTGGGGATTTCATCCATGACGGTATTTCCTTGAAATCTGCGCGGAGGAATGCCAGAGGTCCAGGAAAATCCCCTGAGATGGGCACTTCTTGTCCATCCCAGCCCCACCCCCTCTCCAAACCAAGGCTCCTCACTAATAAAGTGTCGGGGGTCAGAAAAACAATGGACTCCAAGATGCTAAGTAAAAGGAAATCCAGTGAGATGAACACGGGGATGTCAGAAGAGCTGGGTTAATAGATTTGGGGCCCACCATTGAATTTCTCAGAGCCTCCGTCTCATTTGTAAATAAGGATCTTCCTGCCTCCTTTACCTTCCTTCCAGAACTTCTCTGAGGCTCACAACAGGTATGGGAATCATTCTTACAGCTGTTGAGAGCTCTGCAAATCAAAGCAATATTGTTCGACTCTAATTCGAAGTGATTTGATTTCTCTTCCATCTCTTCCCCACAGCAGTGATTCTAAATTCTTGTAAGAGATAAATGCGTGGAGCACTGGGTGTGGTGCATGAATGATGAATCTTGGAACACTGAAAAAATAAAATTGAATTAATTAAAAAACAAACAAAAACTATCACCACCCCATTGCACTCCTAGTCTGATTCTCTCCCCCCCCCCTCTCTCTATATATATATACACACATATATATATATATATATATATATGTATGTATGAGATAAATGCTCTGAGTAGTAAAGTCCCTAGGATTCAGAGCAGCCTGCCCTTGGTACTTTGGCTAGAGAGCCTATTGCTTGCATGAGTCTGGTCCCCTCACAGGGGCTGGCGAGCAGGGTGAGTTTCTGACATGGCCGGAGCCTGAATGGCGGCTCTGTGGGTGACATCACAGGGCCCGCTGGTGCCTGGGTTTGTGTGGCTGGGAAGGGACAGCGGCACTCCAGTCGCGTGTGAGGCCTTGACTCTAGTAAGCAGTACTGTGTGGCATCCACACTGCCCGGGCTGGCCGCCTCATGGGGTGCTCTTGCGGAGTCTGGAAGTAACAGTGGACTTTGGGGAGTCCAGTGGGGGGACAACACCCTGCACGCACAGCTTTTCTCTGAGAGCCTGGCCGGAGCCACTGGCCACTCTGGGGGCCCTGAGAGTCCACAGCATGTTGTGGGAGAGCAGGGACTTTGCTGCAAGATTTAAGTGTTGATGGAGAGGGGTTTTTAGAGGTGGATGCGTCTTTCTGGGTGCCCGCTTCCAAACCCTTCTAGGCAGTGAGGCTGGCAGCAAGGGCAGGGTCGGGAATGAGGTCCTGCTGAAATTCAGGCCTGCCTCCCACTTTGGATACAAAAGAGCCGCCCCCCCCTCCTCCGGACTGTTCCCTCCCCTGCCTCCGGAAGGCAGGGGGGATTGAGCAGACTGTGGCTGTTCCTCTTTCCCCCGCGGTACAGATGCGTGCCTCGCTTCCAGCACAGAGTCGGCCCCCTCGGCACATGTTGGAACAAGTGTCGGGATTGCTGTGAGTCCCATCTGTTCTGTCGCCTGACTGTGCCGGGTCCTCGAGCTTTGTTGGGGGTCTTTTCCCACAGATCTCTTATGACAGGCATGTACTTCTCGTTTTTGACCTTCTCCTCATCTGTTTTTCTGCCGTGTAGGAGTCGGAGTCCGAAGCCAAGGTAGACGGAGAGACCGCATCCGATAGTGAGAGCCGAGCAGAAACAGCTCCCTTATCAGCCTCCACAGATGATACCCCAGAGGTCCTCAACAGGGCCCTTTCCAACTTGTCTTCAAGGTAACCTGGCTTCTCGATGCAGATGCTCGCAGGGGCCTCGCCCCACGTTCGGGTGCTGTGGAGAACCCAGGGCCCTCAGACCGCCTGCGGTCACGGGACGGGAGCCCGCGGCTATCACAGTGTGCAGGGGGGCCTGCCCGGCGGCAGTGGCCATGGTCTCCCTGCTCCTGCTCAGCCTCCAGTAAATGTAAGCTCGTGCTCAACGGCGACTATGAGCACAGCCTAGAAGGATCTGGCCCTTGAAGAGTGCTTTCGGTGGGGCTGTGAGGGGACAGTAGTCCAAGGAGGAGGAAAGTGTGGACAAAGAGGTGGTGGCAGGCGAGGTTGCTGACAACTTGTGAAGGGTTTATGACTAATCGACAGGCTGCTTTTCACAGAGGAGCCCAAGTTTGTAGGTCAAAGTTTAGTTTTCCCTCTCCCACACACAGCCATTGTGGACATTCCTTACATTCTCCGAGAAGAATTGAGAAATCTCAACTTGGGTGAATCCAGAGCTAAAATATTAGTCCCTTGAGACTCTGGTCCTCCAACACTGGCTTTGTGGGCAGATTAAAAAACACAAACTTTAAGACCCCAAAACATTATCTGAAGGTGTTGCTACGTGGGTCTTGCACACATGTGTCTCTTTCAAAGGTGGTATTGTGCGGTGGTCAAGGCCTTGGGTTCTGGAGCCAGACTCCTAGGATTCCAGTCTCGGCTAGACCACATCACGGCTGTAGGATTTGCATATCCATTTCCTATCTGTAGAGGTTAGTAGTGTCAAGGCTTAAGTGCATTATTAATACATGCCGAGTCCATATAAAAGTGCCAGATGCATCTTTGTGATCGTTATTATCATTGTAATGCTGTTCTTACCATAAAGATGCAGGGCAGAGTGATGTAGGATTCTGCTGCTGGAAAAATGTGCATTGTTTTTTCTTTGGATAGAGAGCCATAGAAGCCATCCAAGTAGATCCAGAAGTGGGCACCACATTTCCCTCGGGACTTTTGCTAGATTCGTTTGTCGAGATAATAAGCTGGAAGTATTTTTCTGTAGGTCTTGGAGCACCTTCTGAGTTTGTTGTGAGTGAGGTGGCAGCCTTTGGCCCTGCTTCTGCCCGCAGGTGGCTAGTACCTCCATCAAGGGGAAGGAGGTGCTCCCCGGGAAGCACCTTTCCTTCCAGAAAGAGCCATCCCCCTTGAGTTTGCGCTTTGCCTCTTTCTGGGCTCTTAACATGTCTTCTCCTCCCCTCTTCTCTTAGATGGAAGAACTGGTGGGTGAGAGGCATCCTGACTTTGGCCATGATTGCATTTTTCTTCATCATCATTTACCTGGGACCAATGGTTTTAATGATCATTGTAAGTGCCATTTGCATGCTGTTTTGGTTTTGCCTTCAGTTTTTCCCACAGGCTCCGTCATCTTGAGTGTGGGATGTTGGGTTGGTTCTGGGAATCAGTGGGAGTCCTGGCTCCTCAGACCTCACCTGCCTCAGAATATCTGTGACTTCTCCCCTTCCAGGAGCCAACCGGAGGGCTGTTGGCATCGGCCAGTTGTGTGTGGTTAAAGATACCTCTTCGTTTTAAAAGTTGATACTATTATTTCAGCCGTTTGATTAGCCTGTGACCCCGGCTATGACTCTGTGTGACTCTCCGTTTTGTTTCTTGTTTCCCGGGGGCCTCACTGTGGGGCTTAGGACTTTGATTTAAAAAATCCCAGTCCACAGCACTGCTCTCTTAGTCTTCCTGCTGGCATGGACAGGGTCAGATGACTAGCAGCTGACTGCTGAGCAAAGCGGTTGGGGCTTTTCAGGTATTTCTCTTCAAAGTCAAAAGGGGTAGAGATTGATGGAGTCTGGGGAGGCACAACAATAAAAAGTTAATTGAAGCTTCAGGGGTGCGTGTTTCTTGGATCTACTCTGTGCATAAAGGACTGCACTGCCGGGGGGTGGGGTGGGAGAGGAGAAGGAGAGCAGAGTCACTGTAGGACTGACGTTCTTAAATATGATAGTTTTTTTTTTTCAAGGCCCATGACCTCTGTGTGGGTTTCTGTTTCCAAAGATGGAAAGAACTGGGCAATTAGCAAATACTCGGATTCTTTTGTGCCTTGCAGGTGATGTGTGTTCAGATTAAGTGTTTCCATGAGATTATCACTATTGGCTACAACGTCTACCACTCCTATGACCTGCCCTGGTTCAGAACCCTCAGCTGGTAAGTCCTCTAGCCCCACAGGGGCCCTTAATGGATTTGGATGACAAGCGTTTTGTGGTAGGTATTTACACTCATGGTGGCTAGGTGGGGAGTGATGCCCGCCGACTCATACAGCACCTCTAAGACCCAAGCATTTTATGTGGCTGGCCTGTGAGGAGTGTTTAGGAGTTGCCTGGGGTCTGGAGTCTCCCACACTGACTGCCTCTGTGAGCACGTTTGCCTCGGTATTTGGATTCATCAGACTTTGCACAGTGGCCCCCACTTCTAGACCAGCATGATTTTTATGCTCTGCTGGCCCAGCGTCCCACGAGAGTCCTCTGTAGGTTGTCTGTGCTGGTGTTGCTATTTCTGGAAACTTGGTGTCCTTGTCCTTGAGACAGATGGTTGAGACCGAGTCATTTGGCTTTGGAGCCCTCGTTCCTTGGACAGTGGCGCTTTAAGGGCCAGAGTGGGCAGGAACGAGCCTGAATGCCGAGGATCTGGGCTCCTCAGAGAAGCTCTTGTCCTTCTCTCAAGGAAAAGGCTCAGCTGCCTTCAGGAGAAACAAAATCAGAACCTGTAGCCCAGCTGATGTCCGAGATCCCTTTCTTATCTGAAACTCTGCTTTATTGGCCTCACTGTCCTCAGGGGACACGTGAGCAGAGCTCTATGTGGTTGCCGAGAGGACTTGGGGCAAATACAGACCCTTCTCACCTAATGTGCTGGAATGCAGGGATTGGATCCATGACTTAGCAGCCTGAGAGCAGTGTTTGAAGCCCCAGCAACTTGGTCATGGCCACAGGAGCCGATGTGCTCACACTGGGGCTGGACACATCCTTCCCAGAGGTGCTTCCCCACCAGCCAGCCACGTGAGCTGCCCCCTGGTCTCCACACGGGCCTGTGCCTGCCACCCACATTAAGGTGTCAGCCCCTCTTATGGCTCTTCTAGAGCCGGCAAGCAGTATTTTAAATTTTGTTCACTCGCTTAGGATGTCTGACCTTCGACTGTGGTCACTGACCAAAGGGAGTGTTTTTCATGTAACAGAAGACAAATCCAATATGAGAGTTCTTGAACTTCCACAACTTTTTAAAAAAAAAAAGGAAAGAAAATGGAAGAGAGAAGCTCTCCACTCTCTTTCCTACCTCAGGATCCTGGCCGGGTATTTGGAGTAGGCCTGCTTGCTCCCACACTCTGGAGCACCACCGAGGCTCTGAAGGTGTATGAGCCGTGGCTTCTCCCTGCCCAGAGCTCCAGCGGGGGAAGCAGGTTATAAACACATGAAGAACTAATGCTGGTGAAAGGCTTGTGTGTCGGAGACAGGCTTCAGGGAGGGAGATACCCTGGGGGATACTCTGAGGCAGAGTATATTGATTGCTGAGTGAAATGACCAAATAACTACATACAATAGAAATAAACATGGGGGAGGCAGAGACCATGATAGGCTGTACAAAGTTTTATGAAGCCAATGGTATTTGAGCAACGAGTGACAAAACGGGTAAGCGAAGAGGCTGTCCTGGGCTGGGGGAGATAAGAGCCAAGCAGATGGTGGCAAAGCCAGAGCAAACCCCTGTGATAGGTGTGCGGGGTTCCTGGAAGGGAGGAAATAGGATGGGGAGGCAGGATGAGCCGCGCTCTGGAAGGTCATCTTGTGGTGGGAGTGTTCTTAGATTAGGCATGGTAACTTTACAAAAGGGGTAAAAACTGAGTCCAGACTTTGTGACAAATGGAGAGTGAGTGAAAGCTCCCACAGATTTCCAGAGGGACTTCTCAGCCACAGGGTCCCCAGTGAACAGGGAACCGTGGTTGGCTTGTTCCTAGCAAGCTGCTGTGGGGGGCGCGCAGGTCGGGTGAGCTGCTGCTCTGATCCACGGAGTCTGCTGGTAGCCTCACCCAAAAGGAGAGGCCGCAGGCGCTCCCCACGGCAGTGACCTGTCTTCATTTACAGGTACTTTCTGCTGTGTGTAAATTACTTCTTCTATGGTGAGACAGTGACGGATTACTTCTTCACTCTGGTCCAGAGAGAGGAGCCTTTGCGGATTCTCAGTAAATACCACCGGTTCATTTCCTTTACTCTCTACTTAATAGGTAGGTATTCAGCGGTTCACCAGTTCTTGGGTTTGTCTTGTTTCTGTTTGCGGAGTAGAGGTTGGGGAACGTGGCGTCTGCACGGAGTTGAGGATATGGAGCCTGACGGTGCGGGGCAGCAGAGCGGAGGGCTCTGCCTTAAATGTGAGTCACAGCTGCTCTTGACTAAGAAGTGGGATGGAGGGCTTTGTGTGGCTGTTTGGACTGCAGTCGGTGCCACCTGTCCTTGGGTCCCAGCCTCCGTAGGAGGACAGCGTAGCGCGGTCCAGTCCTGGCTCTCCTGTTGGCAGAGATTCTGCGGTGAGATCAAAACAAAAACCACGCAGGAACTTGGGTGTAAAGCCCGGCAGCTATCTTTAGGGGAGTCACCTGAGGAGCCGCATGAAGGACCCAGCAGTGTGGAGGAAATTTTACCCATCCGTCTTTAAAAAGACTTCGTGACTTCGGACGAGTTGGGTGCTTAATCTTTGGGTCTCTTGTAATCTGGAGCTAAAACAGCAGAGGTACTGTGAGGATTTGATCAGATACATTACAAGATCACCAACAGTAGGGTACTGTGTCACTCTACACTCAGTCCTACCTGAGTGTTAAGTGTTAATGGTAGTGTTTTTCCTAGTGGCCCTCAAAGCCACTTTGAGGCACAGGAGAAATTTGTTCTGACCTAAATTTTCGTCTGACCTCTTTTTTTTGATCGGCTTGATGCAATACTTGGCTCTATGGATGACACCTGGCCGTTAAAATAGAAAGTCCACCACCAAGGGGCTCTGTTGCTGTTGAGCAGGGTCAGAGAGTGTGCCTCAGGCCCCAAGAGTAGCCCCCACAGAGGGAGGCCAGGGGTCTGGAATAGCCCCATGCTTCTTCTGGGCAGGGCTGTGTTCAAGGTGCCCGGCCACTCCTGTGGGTAAGGGTCTCTTTCCTTCCTGGAGGAGTGTGGGGGCCTGCAGGTTGACTTTTATTTTTTTTATTTTATTTTGCCACCCTGTGGGTCAGTGTGAGAGATGCAAAGCCCTGACTCCATCCTAGGGCGATTCCACACCCTGCCACCCCACCCCTTAGCCAAGCCTATAATTTAAGATAGGGGTCAGCAAACTTTTTCTTAAAGGTCTAGATAATATTTTAGGCTTTGGGGGCCACAGGCTCTTTGTTGCAACTCTTCTGTTCTGCCCTCGAGGATGAAAGGAGATATGTAAACAAACGGGTATGGCTGAGTTTCAGTAAAATTTTATTTGTGAGAACTGACCTTTGTTGTTTGACCCCTGCTCTAGGATCAAAATGTTCCTATCTGGTGGACGGTGTTCTAAATTGAGTGTAGTCTGCAAGATTTAAAAAAAAATATCGCCTTCCTTTGATTGTCTCGAAGGAGTGGGTTTTTGCGTCTGACTCTTACTGGAATAGCTGGCTAGGTTTATTCCTCCAGGCTTTGGAATTGTGCATTGCTTAACTGCTGCAAGGAAATTGGCCAGAAGACCATTTAACACATCTAAAGGAAATGATTAGGGCAAAGATAATGCCGAGTGTGATTCATTTTGCCCTTTCTCCTCCTCAAACTAGGATTCTGCATGTTTGTACTGAGTCTGGTCAAGAAGCATTATCGACTGCAGTTCTACATGGTAAGCGAGACGGGTGTGTGTGCACCAGAATTCTTGGCATAAGTGAAGTTCTGCAGAAACTCAACAGGCCCCTCTGCTTTCTGTGACAAATCACAGCTCTGGAATGCAGTCTCTCTTGTGTGCATAGACCCAGAGCATGAAAGGATTTCCCCTTAAGTTACCCTGCTCTGCGTCCTAGACCCAATCACTGTTACTTAATTTACACCCCCAGCAGCCTCTCCACTAGGACCTGAAGGTGTTCCAAGTAAGGCTCAAGGTGAAGCTTCAGGCAATGCCCACAGATATCCCACCTGCTAAGTCACTCCCTCAACTTGGAAGCAACCCCTCACTGTGTGTTCTAAGCACTCAGGTGACATTTTTAAAAAATATTTTATTTATTTACTTGAGAGAGAGAGAGCAGAGAGAGAAGGACAAGCAGACTCCCCACTGAGCAGGGAGCCCGACATGGGGCTCCATTCCAGGACCTTGAGATCATGACCTGAGCCAAAGGCAGGTGATTAACCGACTGAGCCACCCAGGCGCCCCAGCACTCAGTTAACATTAATGGAGAAAGTGAGAAGTACCCAGGCTTTCAGAGCATAGAAGGACTTGCTCACTAGTGGGCCCCATGGTTCCTACTTTTGGTGGTAATTGTAGCTGGGGGCAAAGTTAATCCCAAATGTCTGTTCTGTACCTTTTTACTTCCAATAAGACAGGTACAGAAGCAGACGTATTTTCTACCTGTTTTGTTGTTGTTGTTGTTTAGCAATTTTCTATTTGTTATTGGCTGTTATTTGAAGCTCCTTTCAAGGTAACAGGTCAAATATATTCTTGATTTTCTTTTGCAGTTTGGCTGGACCCATGTAACATTACTGATTGTTGTAACTCAGTCACATCTCGTTATCCACAACCTGTTTGAAGGAATGATCTGGTTAGTAATGTCAATGAGGGAGATTTCCCTTTTATTCTGTGGGTTTTTTCATGTCCAGGTAGATTGAGAACCCCTGCTTAACCTTCTAAGCTGGGGGTTTTCACCTTAAGCTACGTCAAAATCCTGTGCAGGGACTGGTTACAACATAGATCACTGGGCCTCACTCATGAGTTTCTGCCTCAGTAGATTCAGTAATGAGAATTTGAATTTCTAGTACATTCCCAGGTGATGCTGCTGCTGCTGGTCAGAACCTATACTTTGAGAACCGATGTTCTAGATTAACAAGTACATGAATGATTAAAGAATCAAAGACAATGCAACCGTATAGCAACAGATTCGAAAAACTAAAGGAAAATGTCGTGATCTGGTAAAAAGTGAACTACCAAAAGTCATGAAGAAGAAAACTTGAAAAGATCACCAACTGTTAACTTTGAAAATCACCTAAGAATCCACACCTGGGAAAAAACAACGAGTGATAATAGAGTTTTATCTGCCCTTTCATACTAAAGCTGATAAGCTTAGGGAGGTAGAAAGAAGAATGTTAAACTGATTTCTTTAATGATTACAGATAAACTATTGTAAATAAACTATTAGCAAATAGAATCCAGCAATGTGTCAAAAGCACCATATACTCATTCTTTAGTAGATTTTATTCCAGAAATGCAATGGTTTCAGCAGGAAATCTGTCAGCATTTATGGAAATCAGCAGGCTGAGAAAGCTGGATGATCTTGGTGAAAGGTGAAGGCATATCCTAGTTTATAGAAGAGGTACTGAAGTGTTGTGCTTACAACCCCAGACTGTGTTGTTTCCAGATCTCAGAAGGAGGGTATAGTAATGCTCACCTCCTGAGAACTAAATTAGTTAATATATGTAAAGTGCTTAGAACAGAGACTAGCTCATATAAATGTTGGCCTTATTATGTTTAAAACAATGATAATAATGGTCTGGGGAGGCGCGCAATCTTTCCCTTTCCCTTTTTTGTTACGTAATTCTAGGGAATGGCTCCTAATAAGGCCTTATCTTTAGGGCCAAACATGCCACTTGTTTCTACAGTGAATCATATTAAAATCTCTGGGTAATGGTTCTCACACTCTACCTACAGGATTTAACTGTAGGTGTAGAAAATATGAAAAGCAGAGAATATGTGCTAGAAGCCTCGACAAAGTAAATAATGTGTGGAGCTGTGAGGATACAGATGCTCCCTTAACAAACAGAAAATATTGCCTCTAGTTGATGGGCCAGGAAGTCAGAGATTTACATACATTATGTTAAATGCAGAACTTTAAATAGAGGACATTTGAAAAATACGGTCAGAGTGGAGAGTGAGGAGAGCAGCGGGATACAGTGTGGAAATGGCCTCCTTTTTCATGGTGGGGATCAGCAGGCAGAGGGGCAGGGGATCAAAAAGATAGCTAGATCTGTGAGTTGTGGTTCTGCGCTCAGCATAGCCCTAGGGAGAAACAGTGCTCTTGAGAGCTAGTCATAAACCATTCACCAGAAGAGTAGGTAAATTATCAAATAGATATGAAGTAGTCAGGAATGAGTAAAAGTAGTTATTTTGGGGGAATGGAGATAGGGAGGTGAAAACAAGGAAAACCGTCTCTTCCAGTTCAAATTTGTTTTGTTTTGTTTTTTTTGTTTTTTAAAGATTTTTTATTTATTTATCTGAGAAAGAGCATAAGAGGGGAAGGTCAGAGGGAGAAGCAGACTTCCCGCCAAGCAGGGAGCCGGATGTGGGACTCGATCCCAGGGCTCCAGGATCATGACCTGAGCCGAAGGCAGTTGCTTAACCCACTGGGTCACCCAGGCGCCCTCCAGTTCAAGTTTGTATTACCACGTGCATATATTACTTTATAACAAATGGCATTTTATAGAACCACACCTCCATTTATTCAGGAGCTATTTGATAAAGATTGGAATGTCTGCTGTGTGCCAGGTACTAGGTATGACTTGTCTGGTATTTTCTTTCTTTCTAACTTATTGCTTCGTGGATGACAAGTACTTACGGGTTATTTTGGCACTGGAATTGATGAATGGCATTGTTTTGTAGACATCTGAGGTATTGTCGTCTAGGGAGAGTTGATTTTTACTTTGGTTTATTCCCTAGGTTCATTGTCCCCATCTCTTGTGTGATCTGTAATGACATTATGGCCTATATGTTTGGCTTCTTCTTTGGTCGGACCCCACTCATTAAGGTAAATGGGTCACCCTCATAGGAAACACCACTGTGAGGGAAGTGTGGTGCTTTCTGTACGAGTAGATCAGCCTGGGGCAAAAGAAGTCTAGCTTGTGTGAATGTCCTCATGTCGTCCCAGAGAAAGTCTGGCAATAACTTAGTTTTAGGAGAAAAGCCAAAGGAAGACAACTGTTCATAGAGACAAAAAGAGCTAACTGAGAAAATATCTATAGACTATATAGGCACATTTTTGGGACTTTGATCGGAATTTGCGTGTCATTTAATTACATTTTATTATATATATGATATAAAGTATATTTTATATATATATATGCATACATATGCATATTAACTGGGACAGAAGGGAATCTGAGGGTTATCAGGCCAGGAACAAGGAGACGAGGCATGGGGTTGTTTTAGAAGGGAAAGAGGTTAAGCAGAATGAGGTGGGGTTTTTGTTTTGTTTTTTATAGTAGGAAGGTTTTAAACAAGTAATCATTGCTCCCAAAGCCAGTTGTCAGATGCCCTTTGTTAAGAACTTGCTTTCTGTCCATAGCTGTCCCCGAAGAAGACCTGGGAAGGCTTCATTGGGGGCTTCTTTGCTACCGTGGTGTTTGGCCTTCTGGTAGGTGGCGGTCCGCTGCTGGGTGGGGGAGTGGACAGAGACCTCACTGCCTCCTTCAGAGCATGCCCAGAACTGGGGAGCTTGTTTGCTGCGGCCCAGGACTCGGTCCCACTGCACAGTAACCTTGCCCCCGAGGGGCATGAGCATGGCTCGCTGTGCAACTGGCCCAGGCGGAGCCAGCTGTCCTTGACCTGCCAGTTCTCAAACAGGGTCTTGGCAGCTGAGGGGCAAGGCTATGTGCGCCTGTACTCTCCTCATGCCTCCCCTGTGGGAGGAGGATGATCTTCCCGCCCTTTCTGGGGTATTCCCTGCTTCTGACCATCAGGCCAGCCTCTCTCCTTACTCAGGGGTGTCCAGCCATTCTCCGGTACTGATTCCCTTACTTCATTGCTCTTCCACCTTCATCCTCCGGGCTGGCTGGCTCTCACTGTACCACTCCCTGACAGCCTGCCTCGGGTTAAAATGAAATTAAGAGATCCTGAGAAAAAGGGACCGCAGCTCCCCTAAATGGGGAGAATCTTCTTGTAGCTCTTTGCCCAAATTCCTGCAGTCTTTCCTGGATTTCAGCCTGGGTATTTGGGCAATTATGTGTAAAGCCTCAGCGGGCCCTGAACCTGTCTTTAAATCCTTTTCCAAATTCAGGCAAAATACTCCTGTGGGGAAGCACGAACCTCTGATACAGTGCCCAGTTTGCAGTTAGCAGGTTGCTAGGTGCTGAGAGGGACACAGCCAAACCCCGTGTGTGCTGCCCGGGCGGGCTGGCTGGGCCTTGTCTCTTCTGCCCGACTCTGCTCTTCATCCTCAGCTGTCCTATGTGATGTCCGGGTACAGATGCTTTGTCTGCCCTGTGGAGTACAACAATGACACCAACAGCTTCACTGTGGACTGTGAGCCCTCGGACCTCTTCCGTCTGCAGGAGTACAACATTCCTGAGGTGATCCAGTCGGTCATTGGCTTGGTATGTGCCACTCACGTTGGGCAAGCTATCCCTGGTTAGGTAGTGACCACAGAGAGCCCTCTTTCCACCACTGATACTCCCTCAGAAGAAGCCTAGCTTCCTCCCTCCGCAATGCGCACGCCCCAGGATAGAGGAGACTCGTTTGAGTCAGGTAAAGGTGAGAGCAGGAGGAGACCTTTAGTCTCACTTCAATTCATTTAGACCAGTGGTTCTCAAACTGTGCTCTGTGGATCCCTGGGGAACCCTGAGATCCTTTCAGGGGGCCTGTAGGGTCACGGATATTTTCATAATAATATGACATTATTTGCCTGTTTTTACTTTGTTGACATCTGCTGTGAGTGGTGCAAAAGCAGTGGTGGGTGAGCTCGAGGATGCTCTAGCATGAGTGAAGGCAGTGGCAGCGAACTGGACTAAGTCGTCGGATTCTTCATGCCACACACTCGCAGTTAGAATAAACCATCTCCTCTTAAGAGTATCTGATGAAAACGTAACATGATTCATTTTATTATATCCTCACCCTTGAATACATAGCTGTCTGTGCTCCCGTGTACCCAAATAGAAAGTATGCCTAGAACATTTCTGCTAAATACGGCAGTCCACGGCTTACCTAAAGGGAAGCATGCGTGCACCTGGTTGAGTTCTGAGCTGAGCTAGCTGGTTTTTTTATAGGGATACACTTTTTACTTGAAAAGAACTGACCAACTACAGTTTTTCAGCCATGTGTATTTGATAACATTTTTCTTGAAAATGAACAAAGTGAGCCTGTCACTTAAAGAAAAACCCCTGACAGTGATCGTTACCAATTCTTCACTTGGAAGAATTTGGCTTCCAAATTCTTTTCAGAAAGTGAAAATTAGTGTTTTGGAAGGTGTATACCTGTCCCCGGAGTTTGGCGGCTTCCTGATACTTCAAAGTTTTGCGGGTGAGAGCTGCGTCGACTTTTTTATGTGTGATTTTTATAGTGATTTTAACATACGATGTTTTGACATTGTATATAGCAAACTGTCTACACTCGGAAGACCTCTATCACTCGGTGAACTATCATTTTCTAAACAGCCAGTGCGTGGTGTTACAGCTGTCAGGTGTGGGTCAAAGATCCATTCAAAGTGCAAGACAGACCAGCAGATTTTAATGTTAAGAGCACAAAAAGTTCATCTGTAGGATTTCAAATTCCACACTGCACCAAATTTTTAAGAAACTACCTTATCAAGTTCTGGTGTAGTGTCAGAGAAGAATACCCATAATTAGCTAAAATACTCTTCCTTTTTTCAGCCACTTAATTTGTGTAAGGCTGGATTTTCTCCACTTCAACTAAACTATCATATTGCAACAGACTGCATAATACTGAATGTCCTCTATTGAGCTGAGCATTCACGATTTACAGACAAAATCCAGTTTTCTTACCGATTTTATTTTTGGAGAGAAAATGGAGTTTATTTCGTAAAGAGTTGCTTGTGTTAACAAGGCATCTTGACTGATTTCATTTATTCTTCTCAGACAACAGTCTGGATGTACCCCTTCCAGATTCACAGCATCGCCCTCTCCACATTCGCCTCGCTCATCGGCCCCTTTGGAGGGTTCTTTGCAAGTGGATTCAAACGAGCCTTTAAAATCAAAGTAGGAAAACCCTCTTTTCTGTTCCTCTCATTGTCTCCCATCCTGGTCTGTTCCTGTCCCACCCATCAACCACCACCTTCTTCAAGATACCAAGCTTTAAAAATCAAGCTATAAACTCTGACTGTTAATGCATGGTCCTCTTCACCCATGGGTGGGATTTAGGCTGGTAAATTTAAAATCCATTGTTTCTGGGGCGCTTAGGTGACTCAGTTGGCTAAGTGTCCCAACTCTTGATTTCAGCTCAGGTCATGATCTCAGCGTCCTGAGGTCAAGCCCCATATCAGTCTCAGCACTGGGCATGGAGCCGGCTTAAGATTCTTTCTCTCTCTGCTCTTTGGCCGTCGTCCCCCCGCCCCCCCCTCCGGCCCCACTCACGTGTGTGCTCTCTCTCTCTCTCTCTCTCTCTCTCTCTCTCTCCAAAAAACAACAATAACAACATTGTTTCCAAGAAAATTCAGTATAGTTGACCCTTGAATAATACACGGGTTAGAAGCACTGACCCCTCCCCCATGTCCCCATCCACCCATGCAGTAGAAAATTCACGTGTAACTGTTGACCGGAAGAATTATTGATAACAGTTGATTAACACATGTTCTGTGTGTTATACATATTATAGACTGTATTCTTACAGTAAGCTAGAGGGAAAGAATGTAATTAAGAAAACTAGAAGAGAAAATACATTCATATCACGGTACTGTATTTCCTGACAAAAATTCACGCATAGGTGGACCCGTGTAGTTCAAACCCCTGTTGTTCAAGGGTCAACTGTAGTGGGATTTTCAGTTTATTTGTTCATATATCTTGCATCTTTCTTCAGAAGAAACATCGTATCCTAAGATTGTGTCCTATTATACCCTCAGCATCTGACCCAATACTTCTTACTTTCTGATGCCCTTAGCTACTCAGGACAGTAGCTGGGCACTGAGGCGGGACCGTAGGCCGGGGTTTGGGGTTGGCCTAGCCCAGGTTCACTGGTCCTACCCCTGCATCTATCTAACAGGACTTCGCCAACACCATTCCTGGCCACGGAGGCATCATGGATCGCTTCGACTGCCAGTACCTGATGGCCACCTTTGTCAACGTGTACATTGCCAGTTTCATCAGGTACGGTGCCTTTCCACCTGAACCAAGTTGGTGGAATTTTGAATGTGGTGAAATTCGAGAAGTGTAGCTACAAACCAGTGGGGGTGAAAAGCATAGCAAACATGAATGCGGTTTTCAGTTGCTACCCTGTCTGGATCCTCGGAGGGTCCCCCTGCCCTCCATGAGTAGGGAATCCAGAGGGAACAGCAGCCGTTTGGATAATCAGGCCCTAGAAGCTGCTGGGACCTGCTTAGTGCTGTTTCCTCACATTCTCTTCCAGGGGCCCCAACCCAAGCAAGCTGATTCAGCAGTTCCTGACCTTGCGTCCAGACCAGCAGCTGCACATCTTCAACACCCTCAGATCTCACCTGGCTGACAAGGGGGTGCTGACAGCCGCCCCGGAGGATGAGTAGGGGCCCCGGGCCGAGAAGGCAGGAGCGAGCGAGCGAGGGGCTGGGCTCCAAGGCAAAGCCCCAGTGGTGTGACTCAGTCAATAACAAGGCTTCAACTCACTGTCTTTTTTTTTTTTTTTTTTTTTTTTGTAGAGCATTTTTTATTTGTGGGTTTTCAAAACAATCTGTGTATATAGTCTATGTGCTTATGATTTGGGTCGTCGGTAAACAGCTTTGAGTTGGAAAGAAGTCACCAGGGTCAGACCATTTGGGTTTTTTAAATGAAAGTTTTAACCTGGAAGACAGTGTGGCCCACTGGGGTGCATCTGCTTGGTGCTGCTTGCTCCCAAGCTAGAGCTTCTGTTGCCGGGCTCCATCAGAGAGAGTGGATGTTCATCTGTGGCCGACCAGTTCAGGGGTCCCCCCTGGCCTGTCCCTGTAGCTGCCCCCCAGCTGGGAAGAGGTGCACGGCTTGGATGTCTTTGCTCCCGCAGGGCTTTCACCTGGGCCTCTCGAGAATCCCTGCCCTGGAGCGACGGGACAGTTGCCTTCTGTCTGGAGGGACAAAGGCTGGTTAATTAGATAAACTTTCTACCCGCAAGGTCCTGTGGGGCGTGAGCTCTGCTTTATGACCTGGGTTCACCTTACTTCATCACAGACTGAAAGAAGGCTTCAGTATTTTTTTTTCAAGAAGCACGAGAAATTATTTATAATAGTCTAAAAACGTGCACTGTACTATTCCGAGTGTATGCGGTAGAACGTACTGCCGCGAGCGGCTCACTGTGTCTTTTCAGGGCCGAGGCCGTTCACGTTTGTGCTGTAGACTTGCTGCTGAATCCCCCCCCGGGGGCTCTCCTGTTAGGCAGGGAGCAGGGGGCTTCTCGCTCACGCGCCCTTTGCCTGACTGACCACCTTGTGGCTGCTGTGTTGTGTATATACTACTCTGAAGGCAAGTGTGCACCTGTGCGCGTGTTTTAAAAATCACTTAACTTCGTACAGTGATTTCAACTGTCCCGTGACTTCACTGCAACCACAAAACCCTGCTTACAGTTCTGGAAACCTAACCCGATTGGAGGGTGACTATTCTGAAGATTTCTGAAGATGACATGCACAGTTTATATATATATATATTATATATAATATATATATATATAATGTGACCAGTTTAAATGTAGTTTGTATTTTATTGAGGGACCTTTTTTTCTTTTAAACTGTGATTTTTTCTTTCCCCCCTGCCTGATGATAGGTGATGGTGACTCTGGGGAGACCAGTTCTTTGTCGGGTCAACAAGCAGGTCAAAGATAGGGAAGAGAACTAGGTGCCCAGACGCGCTCAGTTACCCCATGCCATGCTGGTTCTCCTTGCCAAATGAGGGTGCGGTGACTTGCTTCAGCACCTTGGTCTGCTGCTGGTTCATTCTGTTTCTGTTTCAGTCGGCCGTCCTTGAAGGCTCCCGGTCATCCCAGCTCACTGCCACGTCCGGCGCAGGGCGGCAGGCCCCTGTCGATGTGGCAGCTCATGGTCACTGCGTGGCTCTCCCCACCCGCTCAGCACTGAAGCGGCTTCCCTCCTCTGAGCTTGTACTTCCGTTGCAGCACGTGGCTTTCCTGGTTCAGGGCTGAGGGCCCCTTAAAAACAAAATGTGTTTTTGTGTGGGGTTTCCGTTCTGGCTGGGGGACCCTGGGCAGGACACATCCCTCTCTGGGTCCTCGTATTCTAGCACTCCCCTAATTCCGGTATTCCGTGATTCGGACTGAGCAAGTTCGTGTCACCAGAGGCTACTTGAAGGTCTCGAGTCGTGTCCTGGGCACCCAAACAGCAAGAGCTTTCAGGCCATTTCTAAACGCTTGCCCTTGGGATGAGTCAGTATCTCACCAACAAATCTTAAATCGTGGGGGTTGTTAGTGACAAATCTAGTTTTCACCATTGAAGAATGGACTTGGTTCCTGAAACCAGAGACAGAAGGGGTTGTCTGTCACCTTCTTGTGGGCCTGCAGTGGGCGCCTTGGGGGCTGGGGCCCAGCAGCCCTTGAATAGGGCCGTGTTCAGGATCAGCACGCCTGGTGCCACCCTTTGTGGAAGGAAGTGGCCGCTGAGGGGGCCCCTGGGGTCCTGGGAGACTGAAACTGGATGCTCACGAGAGCTCTTAGCAGGAAGCCCGGAAAGTGAGCTTTGGTTTTGTCCTCTATTTTCCCCACGTGCTTTCTGGTCAAGGAAGAGACCAGAGACCAGGAATATCCTAGCCTAGTAGCCAGGCAAACAAAGCCACCTTGTGTCTCTGTCTACACGTAGTGTTTTTCTTTCTCCCATTTATTGCGATATTTCACCATAGAGGCAAGATTGCGAGAGACTATTTTAACACACCCCTGTGCAGATCGACATGAATGGCAAAACTTGCTTCAGATCCATTTTCTTGTGTGTGAGAAATAAAATGTGACTGAAACTGTGTGCTCTCCCTTGTTGTGACTTCCGTGTCTCCCTTCCACACCTGGTTTGACGTTTCCCACTTGTTTTTGCATCATAAATATCGTGCCGTCCTGGTTTAGAGACTTCTGTTTTCGGCTCTGGCTCTTCCACTCTCTCACAGCGGCCCTCTGAGGTGCCACAGGCAGGAGTCCTGAGGACCCGACCACTGAGGACGCGGAGGCCCAGAGCACCTCCCCAGGGTCACGTGGCAGAGGC
Organism: Procyon lotor; assembly: GCA_028646535.1. Classification (NCBI taxonomy): domain Eukaryota; kingdom Metazoa; phylum Chordata; class Mammalia; order Carnivora; family Procyonidae; genus Procyon; species Procyon lotor. Next base: position 24,776,933 of record CM053610.1, read on the forward strand.
AAGCCTCACTCCACCTTGCACTCTGCTCACTGGGACAGGGATCGTCCCTAGCCCCACTTGCTTTTGTGAAAGTGTTGTTAAGTGTGCTGGGAATTCTGCAGGGTCCGGGTCTGGTCCTCGGGCCTGGCCGAGGAGGCCCGACCTGTGCCCCAGGTTGGAGCTTAGGGAGGGAGCTGATGAGCAAGGTTGTCGGGAAACCAGGCAGCGTCTGCAGAGGGCTGGGCCTGAGCGTCCTCCCTGGTGACTGCTCAGGGGACAGCCTGAGTCTTCTCCCTGTACAAGCGCTTTCCACCCCCTTAACCGCCCTCAGCATTGAGAAAGCACACATGGATGTTTTGCTTCTGAGAGTGAAACCCCCTAAGGCAGCCTGGGTCTTGTTTATGTTTATTATTTTTAGCCTATTTCATATTCTGAGCATTTAGTAGCTACAGTATAATTTTATTTAAAATGTATTTACTCTTAGTGTTTTCTATATTCTGTGTTTCTAATTTGATAATATGTGTGTGAAGTTAGTGTCTCTTTCACTTTTAGAAGGGGTGAAATGTAGTATTTCATCGTACACAGGTGGACCTTGGAGCCACCTTCATGGTATTTATTCCCCCTGCCCCCCACTGGGCTTCTTCTGTAACTTGACATATTTTTGGAACCTTCCTGCATACCCTATTTTAAGGAGATTAAACAGACCCTGATTTGAGTAAGCTAGTTGCTGAGTTGGCTAGGGGCTGATCCAAATGGATCCTTGAATCCAGATCTTCCAGGTGTCTGTGAGTCCCCAGCTGGCCCAGGGGCACCCCTGATGTTGATGAGGGAGGGCAGGGGGGGATAGGAATGACTCAGGGAAAGTGCATCACTGCTCAGAGAACTCAGCAATGGCCTTGCTCTGTAAGGAGCCTGCCCTAGGTCAATTTCTAAGCAAGTAGCTTCTCATTACTCTACCAGATGTGATCTACCATTGCTAGAACCTTTTCCCGTGTCCATAGTATCTTCGGCACCATCAGGGTCTTTCAGACTAACTCCGTGCCCACCTTCCTTTCCCGTCGTGGTGATGTACTGAGTAGCAGGTAGAGTGGGGAGGGAGGTGGTCTCACTTGGACCCAGGGTTCCTGTTCTTCCAAAGTCAGGGAGGGGGAGAAGGGCTAGGAGGAGGCTGTCTGGGTGGCTGTGTAGACATCACAAGATGGTAAACCGTCAGCTGACTAGCTGTGCTTGTCTGCAGCAGGGGCTCCCAAGGAGCAGCTGGAACAGACCATCAGCTTCCCGCAGAGAGGGTCTAACTCTTGGCCCGAGTCTCAATATTCTGTCCTTGTCATGGTCAGAAGGAACTTCTCTTTCCCTTGATCGCTGTCCACACAGTTGCCCAGTTTCTAGTTTTTGAAGACATTTGCCACTTCCGCTGCCTGACTTGGTTTCCCTTGTTGAGTGAGGACCTGATGGCCTGACCTGCAGAGGGTGCTGCTCTTTGGACCAAGTGATGATGAGTGAAAGGTCTCTTCTAGGCCCGCCTCCTCTTGGTCCCAGACTCTGCTCACCCACACCCTTGCAGAAGGGGGCCCTCCTGTCCCTGAGGAACGAAGTCCAGCCACGGACTGCTGGTACCTGGACAGTGACCCTCCTGGATCCGCCCTCCCACCCTCCCTCTTTCAGCTTGACCAGCAGTGACCTCACTTACCAGGGCTCTCAGCTGGGTAGAGGCTATTCTTCCCTGGGGCTGGCTCCTGCCTGAGTGAGACCTTCACTGGTTTGTACGTGGACTGTGCTTTCAAGGGCAAAGAGATCACGGCTGTGAAGGCCATTTGGGAGGTATACTTTGGATGCTGAAGTGTTAGGGTTTGTAGAGCATGAGGGGGATTTATGAGACTGGGGACAGAATATGTGACATCTGGGACCTTATGGCCAGTGGGTTTCAAATCTGTTGGCCGTGTGAAGACCCTGTTCTATTTCCTCCTTCTATCCACCAATGCCTGTGTGCTGAAGCTCCTTTTATTCTTGAGCCAATAAGATACCAGCAGTGTGTTTATTAATAATAACTGCAATAATGGTCATAGTGCTTAATATGTGCCAGGTATAGTGCTAAGGGCTTATGTACATGATCCCTTTTAATCCAGAAAACAACCTTTGATAAGCTATTATCCCCATTTTATAGATAAGGAAACTGAGGCACCATGACAGGCTGACCTCAGTGACTAGGGAGATAGACTTCCCGCTCCAATAGCCCGAGGTTTGGGCAGGTTACTGGGTGTAACTCCAACCTGGTGGGGTCTGAGAGTTGCACGACCCCGACCCCTCGTGGGAGTGTCGTCAGGATTTTAGGAGATAATGCACGTAAGCATTTAGCACAGTGCCTGGCCCATAGTAAGCGCTCAATAAACAGTAGTTATTTTTGTTGAACTCAGCGAGTAATTTGAACCCAAGTTGGTGTAATGCCCGAGACAGGGTTCTTAGTCACTGCACTGTCCCCTGCCTGGCACGCAGCCTGGGTGTTCACAGTCCAGAAGATTTTGAGAGAAGAGATCCAACCTTAACACCCACCAACAGCATCTGGGCGCGTCACACTCGGCCCTCTAAATGGCCGTGAGGATGGTCGGAGATTCTCCACTCGTAGTTGGGATGGTTTCCTTGAGGTCTTGCCCACTTCCTGTTGCCCCTGGTCTAGGGCTCCCCCTGAAGAAGGAGGCCCTTACCTCCTGCCTGGTGGTGCCTCCGCTCCATGAGAGGGGAGGGTCTATGACTCACCCTGGACCCTGTTTTCTCCTGCCCAAGGACTGTGCTCTTTGCACACAGCTCAGGGGCCTGCAGCTGTTCCCTGTTTGGGGGCCCCTTTCAGCAGGGGAGAAGAGAAGCCTTCTGTGTGGCAGATTATAGTAGCGACAGAAAGCCTAACACTCTGCTCACACCCTCACAACACAGCCAGTCAGGGGCCTTGTGTTTCGAGCTTCCTTATAAGTGTTAATGGGCTGGAAGCAGGTGACCTCGTGAGGATAGATGGTGCGGGTGTTTCTCTTGGAGCCCGGGTTAGCTAGAGTCGAGGTTCGTTTAAAGAATCAAATGGGTGTGTGATGAGTGAAGGGAGACAGGCACTGGACTGTGTGAGAAATCTCTCACTTGGTTTTCCAAATACAGATGGGGACTTGTGGGGGGGACGTGGGCGTGAGGTGGAGGGTGAAGACCAGACTCAAAGGCCCATCGTATATCAAGAACCGTTTCTCCTCTTCAGTTGAATAACGGAGTTCTGGCTGTGACAGGAATCGGGAGAAGAAGGCTGTGGAAGAGTCCAGTAAGCAGCTGCTGTGGCAGACTGGTCCTGCCTTTGGACCAGCGTCTGCCAAGCCTGGCACTTCTTCCCTTACTGTTGCGTCTGATGGACGCAGGCTGCTTTCTGTCTGTAGAGACTTTGTCCTCTCGACTGGGGACGAGGGCCCTCTGGTCATCGGGCTGATGAGGGTCCTGTGTTGGTCTCCCAGGCACTGGGCAGGGTTTGGCTCCTCGAAGCCTTTTCCTATATGTAGCACTCAGAGGGGTTTAGGTGGGCTTGGCCACCCGTGATTCTGTCCCCAGTGAAATTGTGTCTCTGATCTCATCCCCACTGCTGTTTTTATCCTCGGCTCCTGGAGCACGTCTGCTTCTCACCTCCATTCGGTTCCCGGACTGGGCTTGCCGCCTCGGTGCCTGGAAACGCCAGAATAGGAAGGGAGTGAAGAATATTTTCTAGTGGGCAGAATGTATATACATGTTTTTCTAAGAGTGTCCTTCGCGTGCTGCTTCGTTTTCACACACACAGCATTGTGTTGCTACCTTATGTCCTGCTGCTGGCTGGGTGTCTGGGAACTGGCTAGAAAGAGAAAGAGCTGAGCAGACATCAGGGCCGATAAAACCAAAGGACTTGTTGCCGAGAGAACAAGTCAGGACAGGATGCAGAGGTGGAGGGTTTCCAGCCAGAAGACCCCGAGGAGCCGTGGGGGCTAAGGGGAGGCTAGGAGCCCTGCTGCTGAGGACAGACGGACAGAGGCCAGCCCTGTGTTTTACAGGTGTGGGGACCAGAAACAGGGCTCAGAAGCCCATCCAGGAAGATTCAAAGCTCGTGGATTATGGGTTATCTTCTGGAGCTGATGCTGATGCCAAATTTTAATTTTCATTGATGTTTAGTACTTTGCAAAAGAGGAAGGGAAAACCAAAGTGGGCGAGGTAAGAGGCCCCCCTATTGGAGCCCTGGGAGCTCCTGCATTGCTGGGTGAGTTGGGTGCAGCTGTGGGGCCGCTCAGGTCTGTGTGCTCTGAGGCTCTGTTTAGTGGGAAAGCTCCCCCCGCCCCAGAAATGGCCCCCCCACCCGCACTGGGGAGTGAGGCAGTCGCCTAGGGCCCATCACCGCCTGTGTCGCCCGTCACCCAGAGCTTGCCTGGATGTACCCTGCCCCCTCAAGGTCAGTTTCGCTGCCCCTCCCCTTGGGTGGTGTGACTCAGGGGTTGCACACGGAGAAGCCGGGTGCTGACATTCGGTTTCCGACCCTCAGACACGGGACACCTTGGAGCAGCTCTAGGGTGTGTGTGGAGCCCACCGGACAGCCCCTAAGGCCTCCCCAGATGGGTTGTGTGTGTGCGCTGCTGTGTCCTTTAGATGCCGTGGGGGTTCTCGGAGTCCGCGTGTGTTCCACAGCTGACCTGTGTGCGCCGTCTGATCCGTGTTGAACAATACGTGTAGATTCTTTTTCAGCGCAGTTCCAGAGCATCCTATATTGTACATTAGGAAATATTTACTTTATTTATATACCTGAATGTTCCTGTTACACAAATAAACATCTGTTAAATTCTGTATTGCTTGTGGTTTCTGCTGGGGGAGGAGCACCTTTTGAAGGCCGGGGGTGCACACGGGCATGGCTGGAGAAGGGGGCGGTTTTCGTGGAACTGGCATCCTTTCCCAGACTGCTGCCTACCGCTGCCTGCTTCAAGAGACATACTGCCCTTGGCCTTCACAGCCCCCTCTCTTGGCTTTCCTTCTGCTTCCCTAATTCTTCCTCCTCAGCCACTTCTCTGAGTATCTTCTTCCACCCGTCCGTCGCTCAGACGGTGGCCCTCTGCCCGAGGCTCTCCTCTCCCCACCGCCGAACTCTGTCCTGTGTTCCGACCCACTCCGAGGGCTCTGACGACCACACTCACTTCTGCAGTTCCCAAGTCCACATCTCTAACCCGCATGGGCTATGAGGCCTCCTCGTGGATTTTGCACGACCAAACCCAGACCCTGGCCCTTTACCCACATGGGCCCCAGTCCTGCGTTGTGTCCCACAGGGTTGTGCTCCACGGCCAGTGACTAGGAGCGATCTCGCCAGTGAGCACAGCCCGTCGTACCTTCATCCTGCCTGCCCGCCGGCTCTCTGCAGCCTGGCCACCTCCGCCAACCCAAGCCTTTCTCTCCAGCGGGGGCAGGCTTTCCCCACTGGGAGCCCCCCTGTGGCCTGAGGGCCAAGTCCGGGCTTGTTCCTGAGTTCCCCAGCCTGTACCCTCAGACCCCATACCTGAGCCCTCTTCTCCCATAACCATGCTCCATGCATGTCCCTGCTTTGTCCCTGCCACTCTTACCTCCTTGCCCCTATGCTGTTTCTTCTGCCAGATTTCTCTTCCCTTCTCCCCCTGGTCTCCCTCACCTGCCTAACTCCTACTCCAACTCCTACTGCCTTACTGTCCTACCCCAAGACTCTGCTTTCCCAGCAAAACTGGGCCTGGTGAGGGGGGGTGGAGGACACCCTGAGTCTGCAGTCCTGGGATCCAGTGGGCTAGCCCCACCTGAGCTGGCAGCTTGGGCCAGTGGGACCTCCAGTGTTTGCCTTTTGCAAGGGCCCTCTGCCTTTCTCGCCCACAGGGACCCTAAGTGGGGGGATTTCTGGAATGAATTGCTTCCCAGTAGTGCAAAAAACCCTGCATTTACTGGTCTTAATCCAACAACATCTCACTCCAAGTCATGGGTTTCCAAGGTTAGTGAGAAACCCAATATTGGCTGTTTTCCCCAGCTGCCTGCCCCGCTGAGGTACTGGGAGCCACGGGGCCTCATTGGAGAAATGGTGGGGGGCCCGGTCTCCTGTCCACGTGCTGCAGGTTCTTGTCATCCCGGCCTGTGCTGTCCATCTGCTCGCTCTGAGGAGGCCCCAGTCCCCCATGGGCACCCCTGCAGTCATCTGCTGCTGACGTCCTTCTGCCTCAGAGCCGCCGTGCTCGGGCCCGGATGATCTCCACGCACTCGGCACAGGCTCCTGCTTGGAGCCCCGCTCCATGCTTGGCCCGTCCAGACACTGAGGATGCAGCAACCGAGTCCCTGTCCTCGTGGAGTTCATTTTAGGAGAGCACGGCAGACGCGTGTTAGTTCACTGGAGAAAATGTAGCCCGGAGAGGGGAATGTGGTGGGGAGCGATTATTTTATTTTATTAATTTTTTCCCCAAATACTTATATTTTTTCAGGGTTCCAAGATTCATTGTTCATGCACCACACCCAGTGCTCCCTGCAATATGTGCCCTCCTCAATACCCACCACCAGGCTCGCCCAACTCCCCACCCCCTCCCCTCCAAAACCCTCAGTTTGTTGCTCAGAATCCACAGTCTCTCATGGTTCATTGCCCCCTCCGATTTCCCCCCATTCACCCTTCCTTTCCTTCTCCCAATGCGCTCCATGTTTTTCCTTATGGGAGCGATGATTTTAAATAGGGTGACTGGGGAAACCCTTGCTACCAAGGTGATGTTCGGGCAACTGGATGCACTCAAGGGTGTGGGGAGGGCATTTGAGAAGGTGCACAGCAAAATTCGACATGTCCCCAAGGAAATGCAGTGGTGGATGGAACAGGGTGAATGAGGAGGAGCGGGTAGGAAATGAGGTCCCGGAGACTGGGGGTTATCACACGGGGCAAGGCCATTGGCTTTTACTTTGTGCGAGATGAGAGCTGTTGGAGAGTTTGGAGCCAAGGAGTGATTTGATCTGACGTTTGTTCTCAGAGTCACTAGACGGCTGTGCTAAGAACAGATTTCAGAGGGGTGGAGGGAGGAGGACCGGAGAGGGGGGACACAGCAGCAGCTGAGGCAGCAGAAGACGATGGCTCTGCTGTGAGTGGTACCATGAAAAACAGCAACATCATTCAGAATTCGCTGGAGGATTCTACACGGCATGGGAGGGGGCGGAGGATGGCTATGGCGCTAGGGCGCTGTGGGTCTGGGCAACCAGAAGAAGGGCGCCGCCATTGTTTGGGGCTGAAGAAGGCTGAGAGAGAACAGGTTTGGGGTGGGAGGTGGAGCAGAGAGAGAAGGTCAGGAGTTTGGTTTGGGACACAGTAGGTCAGATGTGCCTGCAAAATACCCACGTGGGGATGTCCAAGCCAGGGGTGTGGCCAAGATAGGGAGATTATCCTGCACCAGACTAGATGGGACCATTGATGAGGAAGAGCTCAGGTCCAAAGCCAAGCCCTCTGTTCATTGTTCTGCACCTAGGGATCCGCTTTCCAGCTAGGGCCCTTGCCTTCATCCCTCCAACGAGACGGTCTCATTTCTCAGAGAGTCAGACAGTGCAGCCCTTGGGCCAGGACACAGGCCTGGATGGGGCTTGTCTTCAGGCGGCCCCGCTCTTGCCCTACAGCCGAAGCGGCTGCTAACTTCCTCCTGGGAAGGGGGCCAGAATTTTAGAGGCTTGGGTGCCCTTTCCGCGAGAAGGAGGGGAGCCATGGCCTTTTTGGTCTTTTGGGGGAAGGCGGCAGAGGGAAACAAAGCAAGAGTGACTTCTGTATTTGTATATTCAGAGGACAGGCCGTTGGGGTAGAAAGCCCCAGAGAATGGACTGATGGCCTGATTGTGACATCATCCCAAGCCATTGCCCCCTCATAAAAGACATGGCTACTTCCAAAATCAGTCAAAGCCTAGGTTGCTGTCAAATGGATTAAAACAATGACTCCATTACCTTCATGCCTCTTCTCAGTTTTAACAAGAAAGCTCAGCACATTTTCAGGGTCAAATGCACGTCCATCCAAGACTAGGTTCAGGGTTAATTCTGATTTCTTTCTCTTTCTTTTTCTTTCTTTCTTTCTTTCTTTCTTTCTTTCTTTCTTTCTTTCTTTCTTTCTTTCTTTCTTTCTTTCCTTTCTTTCTTTCTTTCTTTCTTTCTTTCTTTCTTTTTCTTTCAAGATTTTATTTATTTATTTGACAGAGGGAGAGATCACAAGTAGGGAGAGAGGCAGGCAGAGAGAGAGGGGGAAGCAGGCTCCCTGCTGAGCAGAGAGCCCGATGTGGGGCTCGATCCCAGGACCCCGAGATCCTGACCTGAGCTGAAGGCAGAGGCTTGAACCCACTGAGCCACCCAGGCGCCCCTAACTCTGATTTCTATTTGAGTTGACTGAAGCTGTTATTCCTACAGCGAAGATGGGCCCCTCTGATCTTGTCTATGTGGTCCTGATTTCTCTGAGATTCGAAGAGCCTTGGAGGCTTTCTAAAACCAGTGATTCTCAAGCTTGGCTGCACATTGGAATCACCTAAGGAACTTGAAAAAGAGTATCAGTGCCCAGGCAGCGCCTCAGACCTCAGAACCCGGGTGTTTTAAAGAAATTCCCCAGGTGATTCCAATGTGCAGCCAAGCCTGAGAACCAGTAGTTGAAACTCCCTCCGGGGAGTCTGTCCCATCAGACACCGCCTCTCCCCCTGCCGGTGGTCAGCACGCTCTTGGGGGGAGCGTCTCCAGTGGAAAGCCGCAGGGTGCCGTGAGGTAAGCCTTCTGGATTAATCACTGGAATGGTGTTGCACACGGTAGTCACGGTGTAACCATGGTGTAGAGCCACCCAGAGCTCATTCTGTCTCCTTGCATCTTGGAGACCGAGTCTGCTTCTGTTTTGCTTCACAGATGCCCTCAGTGTTTGCTGTGTGCCCCCAGGTAGCTCCCGTCCTTGCCACCCGCCTTCTCTTCCCAAGCTCCCCCATCTTCTGCCCTTCCTTCTTCCTTATGAGAAACGCTTTGTGCCCCTTCCCTCTGCTAACCAGTGTCCGGACACACACACACACGCTTATCCTTTTCGAGGGTCCCCTCTCGTTGCCTGTAGTTGTGAATACGTGTGTGCACTGGTGGGGCTGCACACGGGCCCTATGGGAACTGAAGACCCCTAGTAGCCAGCCCAAGAGGTAGCTTCTTCCCCCTCTCATCTCAAGGGTCCGCGTATGCCGTACCTGCCGTAGTGGTTGTGATTGTCATCACGGAGAGGAGCCCTGAGGATCATGCGTTTGTGGCCTCCTACAGACTCCATCGGCTGCCAGCTACCATCTCCAGAGAGCTGTGGTTGGTGGCTTCCTGAAGGTACAATTATTTAACTTTTTATTTGAAATAGTTTTTAAAAAAGATTTTTATTTATTTATTTGACAGAGAGAGAGGGAGAGAGTGAGCACAAACAGGGGGAATGGCAGGCAGGAGAGAAGCAGGCTCCCCACTCAGCAAGGAGCCCGATGCGGGGCTCGATCCCTGGACCCTGGGACCATGACCTGAGCCGAAGGCAGTGGCTTAACCGACTGAGCCACCCAGACGCCCTTGAAATAATTTCAGATGTACAAAAAATAGGATGAGGAATTCCCTCCACACTTCATCCAAATTCCTCAAATGTTAACATTTTACCAATTTAATTATTCCCTCTCTCTCTACACACACATGTTTTCAAATTGAAGTTTTAGACATGATGCCCCTTTACTGTTATGTAACCTTATTCAAATCTCACCAACTCTCGCCATAATGTTCTTTATAACAAAATAATACGTATCACTTGGACAGATGCAATTTCTCACTGTCCGTGGCTCTGCCACTTAGAGAATGAGAAGTACCATCCCTACCCGCCCTCCGCCCTGTCTGTCCACCACCCCCCCCCACTTCACTACTTCCTGTCGAGGTGTAGGTGACAGTGCCCAGCACAGCGGGGCAGTGCTGCCATGGGCCCAGCAGAGGGCAGCCGTGAGTCACAAGTGAGGCCCGGTGCTTTGCGGGGAGGCTCCTCTGGGTGGAATCCTGGTCCAGCGGCCACCAGCTTTGTGACTTGAAGGAAACACTCAACCACTCTGCTTCCTCCTCTACCAAGTGGAGAGAGTGGAGCAAATCTGCAAAGCCCTTGTCCAGCAGCCAGCACCTACTATGCACCCATCAGAAACTCATTTGTGGTACTACCCCCTTGGTCTGAGAAGTGAATTTCTGGGTGGGGGGGGGGGGGGGGGGGGGGGGGGGGGGGGGGGGGGGGGGGGGGGGGGGGGGGGGGGGGGGATGCAGGGGAAGGAGCTGGCACTCGTGCTCCAGCGAAGGCAGGGGCAGGGCTGGACACCGAGGCTGGTGCACTGGCCGGGCAGGAGGCTCTCAGGAAGGAAGACAGGGGAACTGAAGTTATCATAGTAGCTCAGTTACTGACCTTGGGCATCCTAAGGTCCGTTAGATCTGAAATTCTCCCTGGGACGCTGCCTGAGCATGTCAGGGCATTGCACAGATTCCCACATGGTACTGCAAACCCCCCAGCCCCTCCCCTTCACAAACCCACAAAGGAGGCGCGGTTGGTCTTCTTCTCCACTGTGGCTGGGAGAGTGACCTACCTTGTCACCTGACTCAGTCATTTCCTGCTGAGACCTGATGTGACCTGACTTCGGGTAAGTTCTTTAACCTTTCTGTGCTTGTTTCCTCGGCTGTGAAACGGGGGTAATGAGAGCTCCCACCCCATGGCATTGTTGTGAGGGCGACGTGAGTTAGGACTTGGGAAGACCTTAGACTAGCTTCTGGCACATGGCATGTTTTCATAAATATTAGCTCTATCATTTCAGTGTTTCCCTCCCGCTGTATGCTTGGGGGTCTGTATGCTTGGCCTTTGCATATCACCCTGGAGATGGCCCCACGGGGGTGAAGGGGTTAGTGGGGCGGTCGGCCCTCCCAAGCTTGAACATTTCCGTTGCCCACAGTGGCTGCCCGCACTGAATTCCACAGCCACCAGTCAGCCTTGTGGGATTTTAAGCTGACCAAGGGCTCCCTACCTGCCCATTAGCTATTGCTGGAAACACATCAGAGAGCAAGGGAGCTATAAAAAACAATAGGGCCATATCAATAAGAAGAGGCTGCCAACGATGAGACACTCTGAACATCAATAAGAATAATAAGTACAGTTGATTGAAACCTATCAATTATGTGTAAATACATGAATTCAGGAGGATACTTAGACTCAATGGATCAGAGGGATGCTAGTCAAGGAAATCTATTTCTAGAACTTGTAAACAAAGGGGCAGAATCAAGCATGGACCCTGCTTTGTCTAAATAAACTGTACCCATGGAATCAAATACTTGCTGCATGAAGATGAACCAACTAGCAACCTAGGTAGTGATTTTGAATTTGGTAAACAAAGTGAAAGAATTAAGAGCAAGGAAACAGACTGCACATCTATGATCACTTGGTGTATGACCAAGGTTAGTGCAGCGGGGAAAGGATGGTCTTTCCCATAATTGTGGACCGGGTGCCACTGTTTCCTCGTTAAGAGGCTCTCGGCTTAGCATAGGACGGAGCTGGTTACGGGGAGGGATCCGAGGGAGCGGGTGCGTAACTGGATAAAGGGCGTGAAGGAGGATTCAGAGGAGAAACACCTGGACATCTCCCGCATTCCCTCTCCCCACCCTGAAAATCAGAACTTCTCACAGTGAAGTTGTGCTCGTCTGGGAGCAGAGAGCACCAGCCCGGGCTGACAGCGTTGGTGCATTCGTTTCTGCTATCTCTGTTTTGACAGCCTCTCTCTTTCTGGCGTTCGGTGGGCGTCAGCATAATTAGGTTTGCAGAAATAACGGTGCTGCTGCTTCTGCCCACTGAGTGCGACTGATCTGAATGGCATTTGCGTGTGTGTTCGGTTACTCCGTGGAAACGACTCCCCGCCTACACTGGAGCCTGCAGGACCAGTTGGGCTGAACAGAGAATCAACGTGGCTGGTCCTTCGAGCAGCCACTTTAGGTTGGGCTTCCCCAGGAGCAGACCCCGAGATGGGGGGGTTATGGGCAAGTACATTCAGGACAAACCTGCAGTGGTGTGGGAAGCAGACAGAGAAGGGGGCGTATTAACCGGCAGGCTCAATCCCGCTGCGGGAACCCGTGGGACTGTGAAGAGCACGTTCTTCCGAGTTGGCAACACCATGAGGTGTGGAAGGTCCTCCAACCTGCTTTGTCCACACTTGAGGCAAGCTTCCGGGGCATCAAATCCTCCAGCACACCGTACCCACTGTGCGGTGGGCTGAGAACATTTCCATGGCGCAAGGTGGCCCACAGGCAATGGGTGGCAAGTTCTTGCACAGGAAGCCGTTGCATGCTGGGAACGCTGAGAGCCCGGGGGGATAGGCTGGGGCGCCGGTGGCCTCGGCCACAACAGCTTTTCCGGAAGACCTGGGCTGCTGGACCTCAGGTCGGGACTGGGAGGGGGGGCAGTCTTTCCAAGCTTGACACAAAGGAGGCCACTGTGGCCTGTGGCAGTTTCATGGTTTGAGATCATCATGACCCATGGTAAACAAGAGCAAAGTAGTTACCATGACAGTTCCATCTCAAAATATCCCACTCGTTTTTGATATTTCAACTCTTTTGTTCTTTAAAACAGCCAGCTTGGATGCAGCCCGTGCAACTCTTGCAGAAATTGTTGGGTGTGGCCAATCTTTTCCAGGAATTCATGCAGGCAATATCGAGATAATTAGCTGGCTTTAATTTATTGATACCTGACTCCTGGGGGCTCGGTCTACTGGATTCTGGAAGGTAGACTGCATGCCGCACAAGGAGGCTGGGTGATGGGGGACAAAAGGCAGACCAGTCCCTAGTCTCCAACGTCCAGCAAGGAGTCGTATCCATTCCGGATACACCTGGACACAAGGAATCCACAATCGGTCTGCAGGATCTATCTTTTTCTAATTGGTACCAAGTTCCCATATGAGTTAATGGAAGCATCATATAGGAAAAGTGAGTTTAGAAAAGAATGATTTATATCCACACTATGGCATTAGGTCAGCCATTGGGCATCATGAAAGCACTGTTTACACTGTTCAGTGTGAACATGAAGATGAGTCCTAATTGGTTCTGGGAGCTGCCATATTTCTTCCGACCCCAGTCCAACGACACTGACCCTTCTGAGGACATTTAACCATTAGCTTGAGAAGGAGTGGAAAAGAGTGCAAAGTCCCATCAGCTGTCTTTAAGAACACTTTTTACTCCAAAACAATAGTAATAACAAATAACAAATAACCACACACCCCCACTTTACACAAAAGGGCGGAGGGAAACACAGGCGCCCATCAGTGTGGGCCTCAGAGAGTCCACGGTCTTAACCAGCTTCGGAAAGGGTGTGGAAGTCACAAGGCCATGCAGACCTCAGAGTCCCCTGCAAATGAAGGTCCAGAGCCAAGAGTGAGTTAGTTGTCTTAAATAATGTAACAGGAAAGTTGAAGTCTGCACTCCCACTTCGGGCAACGTATGGAATGGACCTTCCATGGGGAAGACAGTGCAAGTTCAGAGAGGGTCTTTGCCATGAGCAAAACAATGAGGAGAAAGGAGGGCAGCACTAGCCGAGTGATTGGACACCATCCTTCGCCTCTTGGAGCCCACCCCTTACACAGCCAGTGTCCACATCTGGCACTCTTCTTGCCATGTAGGTTTTGTGGCGTGGGTATCCAGGACATGACTTCTGGTACAAATGACATTTGACGTACACTGTCTCTTGAGCATGATGTACTTTGCATCCAATCTCTTCTTGACCTTTGCTATCACTTTGGACTGAGCCACTCTCCTAACCAATCTCCCCTTCTCTATCCCTTTCTTCATTCTAGTAGCATCACAGCTGCCGGAGTGACCCAGCCTACTCAGATCCTGTCTCTCCTCTCCCAGACCCCTACAGGAGATTTCTTCTCACTCAGTAAAAGCTGGCGTCCTCTCAATGCCCGTATGATCTGGCTTCATTTCCTCCTCGTGTCTCCTGTATTCATTCTGTACCAATCACACTGCCCCCCGGAATAGCACATCCCCGCCTCAGGGCCTTTGCACTTGCCATTCCCTCGGTTTGGATTGCCCTTACCCCAGACATCCACATGGCTCCTTCGGATCTTTATGCCAACGTCTCCTCCACAGTGGGCTTCATTGGGCCACCCGTCTAGCAGTATGCACACCGACACCCCAGATCACCCCCGTCCTCTTGCCTGATATTTCTTTTTCTATAGTGCTCATCATGATCTAACATACTACATATTTTACTTATTTGTTTATTAGCTCTCCCTCTCGAGGGTGAGATTCCTGAGGGCAAAGATTTTGCCCACTTTGTTCACTGTTATGACCTAATTTCCTGACAGGGCTGGGCCATCGTCAGTGCCCTGCAATACAGATTAGATGTGAACTCTGGGAACTGAGTGGTGCTCATTCCATGAATTTATCAGCAACCATCCCACCTGGCCCCTGGGATCACTTCCCTTCTGGATTCCCAGGTATGTGAAAGGTTAGATGTTTTGGCCTCTTCTTCCTAATCTCCTGTTTCTATCTAGCTGTATGGACAAGAGATGACATGAGGTCCTCTGGGCTATGGTTTCCTATAAAATGACGGGTTTGAATTGGATGATCCTGGGGCTCCTAAATTCTAAATTTAGTCTCCTAAGCTTTAGATTTTTTTTTTTTTTTCATTTCTATCTTCATGTGGCCAACCATCAACAAAATTGTACTGTCAGGGTAATTCCTGATTCCTTCTGGTGAGTCTCAGTCTTGGCTGCCTACAGTAGACCCCCGCCAGTGATCCGTCCAACTCGTGGCACTCCCCATTCCAGGGCTTTTCTCTCCACAGGGAGGAGGCGGGAGGTTCTGGGGAATAGGCATCCCCTGGAATTACCTTCAGCTGCTGATGTATAGAGTCGGCAGATAAACAATCCAGTCCCTTTGCCCTGCTGGTGGGCTAACTCTTGTGCTGTGTCCCAGAGCTGCCCGAAGACTGAGCCCCAGTTGCCCAGGGGGGTGTCCTGCCTGTTGCCATTTCCTGCCGTCTCTCTGTCTTTCACTCTGCTCCTCTTACCAGGGTTTCAGGGGATCACCTCCCTAGGCATCTGCTAGCACTCAACTCCTATCTCAGGTCAGCTTCTGGGGAACCCCCTAAGACACTGCTCCCTGACTTCTGCTGTCTCTCAATGTGCCTGCCTCCATGGGTCCTCCTTTCTCTGGGATTGATGACAGTATTGGCCTCGTCATCCCTTCTATGGTCCCTTTCTTCCACTATGTTGCTAGGACCCCTTTGGATCCATTTCCCCTTCCACAGTCTCCACACTTTTTTCCAGGCCCCAGCAAGCAAATCCCAAATCATTATGCAGAGTGATTAACTATTCTCTATCCCTATCTCTCTCACCTAGGCAATGCCTGCAAGGATTGTTACTTCTCTGCCAACCCTACCTGTCAAGATGCTTGGCTAAGCGAAACAGTCAGTCTCACCCTGCACATTTTGCTTACTTCTCTGAGCGTTAGCTGTTGCTCACACTGCAAACAGTTTAAAAACTGTATTTTCCTCATTACATCTGGCACTATGAGAAGAAGTTAGCTCAGGGTACACCAAGGAGACTTAAAGCCACCGCTGAAAAGTTCTGTTTGTTCGCAGTGTTCAGGGTAAGACATACTCTCCGTTAGTCACATGAATGACAAGCAGAGATACAAATTGTACAAGAAGATAATGTTCCTTCTTCCTGGAATCTCTCTAAAAGGAACGATGAGGACTCTGGGTATTATTATTTGAAATATTAGCATATAGCCTTAAATTGCCAATCAACCTCAAGCATACACTTGAGCCTATAATTTTTCTTGAATGGTCTAGCATACAGACGTTAGCCTCCATGTCCTTAACTAGACTAGCAGCATGGACACACTGGAAATACTGAATTGTCTGCCTGGAGGCAAAGTGGATTGGAAAATAAATAATGCATCCCACAACCCCACGACATCACACTCCGTGGAGCCTTAGAGATGTGATGTGCTACCGTCACTCTGTGCTCCCCCAAGCATTTTTTTAAAAAGATTTTATTTATTTATTTGACAGAGAGAGAGAGATCACTGTCAGTGGCAGAGAGGCAGGCAGAGAGAGAGGGGGAAGTAGGCTCCCTGCTGAGCAGAGAGCCTAATGTGGGGCTTGTCCTAAGACCCTGAGATCATGTCCTAAGACCCTGAATCATGACCTGAGCTGAAGGCAGAGGCTTTAACCCACTGAGTCACCCAGGCACCCCTCCCCCAAGCATTTCTGAATAACTGAAGGACTGTGGACCACTGTGTGGGATTTCGGGAGAAGGAGTTATGGGGAGAGAGCACAGACCAGAGAGAGGTGTTTTTGCCTTCCTTCTCATCTTCATGTCCATTTGGCCACCCCAGATCTCTTTGTCTCAATGATAAGGGGCAAAACAAAACAAACAACTTCCCAAACTCAACTAATTGCAAATCTGTCCATCTAAACACTCAACCCCATCCAGCTAGATGATCAAGGTGTGACCATATGTCATAGCCCTTACAGTTACGTTTTAAAGAATATTGATATACAGTGGTAAATGTTCACAACAGGTTGCAAGCTGCAAGGCGGAATATACAGGAAGCCTTCATTTTGATAAATTATATAGGCAAATAAAAATCATAAAGACATTTGTAAATTACTCCCAAACATATGATACATGCTTGTATTTTACATGTAAATTACTTACACATGTTAATTACATCTACAAAAACACAAGGAGAGTGGATATGACCCTATTCATAATGGATACATTGGAAGGAGGGGTGGTTTGGAATTTTGGGGAAGATACTATTGGTCTGTTTTCACAGGGTTTTAAATTGACCATATTCTTTTTGTAAACAGAAAAATACATCAACTAAAAGAATATTGCCTTTGCTTCTGTTGACACAGATAGTTTGAGCAAAATTACTCCTTCTCCCAGTGGCTTCTCTTTCAACTCCAGTGGTGGCTCTGTCATTCATACTAACATAGTTTACCTAGGCTGGGGTTTTGGTCAAGGTCAGCAGACCTGAGAGCAGGCTCCTCACCCATGGGGACTCTGGCCCCATGAAGAAACAGCTGTGTGCCCTCTAAGTCTTGTCAGAACACATCACTGGCCATGGGTTTATGCTCTTCATTGTCCTGCGTATCGGCTTAGTCTGGGGAAATTGCTTTGAGTGCAGAAGTGACCCCAGCTAACAACAGCATGGCCCTGCTTACTACAGAGATGGACCTACCTAGTGCTTCCACAAGGGCTCAGCCTGTTTTTATAACGACCTGGTTACACTGAGATATATCTTGCCTTGGCACCAGAAAAATCTGGCTTTAACTCCTAGGTTAGAGTTTCAACCCTATGTGCTGTGTGACTTGGGGCAAGTTACTTAACTTCTCTGAGCTTCCCTTTACCCATCTGTAAAACAGGATCCATGAGAGAATTACTGTGAGGATTAAGAAAGTCCATAACCCAGTGCCAGTGCTGGTGGCCAGTTAACAGGTGATGGTCATTATTATGGTCTATTTCGTCGCTTTCTAGATTTTGACCTTAGGCTAGAACTCTGTCTCTGAGACTCAAGTTTTACGTTTATTTATTTATTTTAAAAAATATTTTATTTATTTATTTGACAGAGAGAGATACAGCAAAAGAGGGAACACAAGCAGGAGTGGGAGAGGGAGAAACAGGCTTTCCGCGGAGCAGGGAGCCCGATGTGGGGCTTGATCCCAGGACCCTGGG
>CM053610.1:24794743-24812428 GCA_028646535.1 Procyon lotor
CCCCCCCCCCCCCCCCCCCCCCCCCCCCCGCCTGCTTCTCCGCCTACCTATGATCTCTCTCTCTCTCTCTGTCAAATAAATAGAGTCTTTAAAAAAAAAGAAAAATGAGAAATGGTTCTTAACCAAAACCAACGGGAAGAACTCAGTATTCCCTCGTGGAGAGGAACCAGAGAGAAGGATTAAGGAGTCACTCTCCGTGCAGAACTGGTCGCAAAACGGCTCCACTTCTTCCTTTCATTGTATCTACACCCTTCGGCAGGGTGACTTCGTAGCTCCTCCCATCAAGAGGCGGAGTTCATACTTACTCCCGATACCGGGCCGGCCACGTGACTTGCTCTGCATTGCCGACGGAGGCGTCCAAAGCCCTTGCACAATGGAGCTTGCCCTTTCGCGGTGACCTCTGGAACCCTACCGCCCCTGCTGTGCGAATGAACGCACTGCCGGATGAGCAACACGTGCTCTGATAAACAGACCTTTATCGCCCCTGCCGACAGGCAGACACCGGCAGACGTGGGAGTGAGGTCGTCCACGGAGAGCTGACTGCCGTGCAGGGGGGAGCCCAGACAGCACCTCGGTGAGCAGCCATCCCACTGGCCCCGCCCGTCCGTGGCGCACAACATTCCTCCGTGTCTACAAGGGAAACCCCTCTCTGAATTATTGCCCTTGTTAGTTACCAAGCTAGTTTCCAACTTTATCCTTCTTGTTCCGTGTGTTTGAAAGCAAATTTCCTTGTTTGAAAGTTTCAAACAAGTTTCCTTGTTTGAAAGCAAATTGAACAATTCCAGGCTTAGACAAGGCAGGTGCTGTTTGTAGACCGACTGATAGCTGCTTAGATCCTTAGGCAGGATACAAGGCTGGAGCGGGGTTTCTGGTGAGGAGTCGTTAGAACAGGGTTTCTCAAACTTAGCACTGCTGACATTTTGGTCCAGATAATTCTTTGGGGGGTGTGTGTGTGTTGAGGGAGGGACTTTCCTGTGCATGGCGGGATACTTAGCAGCACCCCTGGCCTCTATCCACTAGATACTAGTAGCAAACCCCCTGTAACCCACAGTGTGACAGCCGGTGAAGCCGCCACACGTTGTCAGATGTCCCCTGGGGAGCAAAACCACCACCACCCCCCATCCTCACAGAGTTCAGGGAGAAGATTCTGAGCGGCCGTTGGGGTTACATCTGGGTCATGGTGAGCAGCTGCCTGAGACCAGGGGCTTCATCCACGGACCGTGAAGAGCACAGAGCAGTCGGGAGGGCTGGCCGCTGCTTCTGGAGCAGAATGCCAGAGTCCCTGAGCCACCGGCCCTAACGGAGCTCCGAAGCTCAGGTCTAGGGTCAAGTGAGAACTGATCGATCTAGTTTGTGATAGGCATCTCTTTCCCAGCCTCCTCACCTCTTCCTTGGTTTCTCCACCGGTCAGTGGACAGAAGAAATAAAGACCGAAGAAACTCCAGGGAGCCAACATTGTTGTTCGCTTTAAGGGTGTGGGGAAGGGAGAGGAAAGGAACCCAAATGGCCTTTGTGGGAATTTCAATTTCCTTGGTCTTCATCCCCATTATGGAAAAAGTAATTAAGAGGTAGCTTTAGGGGCGCCTGGGTGGCTCAGTCAGTTAAGCATCCGACTCGGTTTTGGCTCAGGTCGTGATCTTTAAGTCGTGGGATCGAGTCCCACATCGGGCTCCACATGCAGTGCGGAGTCTGCTTGGGAGTCTGCCCCTCCCCCAATACATGCTCCCTCTGTCTCTCTCTCTCTCTCTCAAATAAATAAATCTAAAAAAAAAAAAAAAAAAGTAGTTTTATTTCCAAACAATGTCATACACCCAAACTGACAGCAGTCCTTACCAAAAAGCAACTGATTGGCGATTGTTTAGGAGAAGATGATGAAGTCAGAGCATTAAAGGTTTTTCCCCGTACAACGCAGCAGAGATCAAAAGATATTTGAGTGCTTCTTCATCGTAACCCAGCCATCCACAAGCCTCTGGGTAAGACGGTGCTGTTACAAAGCCTTGGTCCACTGATGACGTTTTAATGTCCCCTGACACCATTAGGGAGTGAAGATGTTCTATAAACAGAAGGCAGCAAGCATGCCTGGGCTAATAGCTTTTCTCTCCCACTGTTACTCAAACCACCCTAATGCAGAAGCTCTCACATTTATAATTCTCAGCAAAACAAAGCCTGCTTCCCAGCGGTATCAACTGCCGGTATGGGTGTGGGAGAGAATATACAGTGAGGAGATGCCTGAATGTCCATATGTTTCCATATGTAGAATAGGTACATAGGTATGCATAGGTAGAGCGTTAGATGGATTTGTTTTTATTGGCAGCCTCTGGGCACTGAGGATAATGGAACACCACAGTCAGGGTTTTCTAACAGGATGGGAAGATGAGACTTCCAAGCGAACCAAACATCCTGGCCTTTTGGAGAGCTAATGAATATCAGTGACTTTTTGGCCATATTAGGTTATTAGTTTGCCATAACAGAGTACCACAGACTGGGTGGCTTAACCACCAGAAATTTATTTATTTTTCACAGTTCTGGAGGCTAGAAGTCCAAGATCAAAGTGTCACCAGACTTTCTTCCAAAGCCTCCGTCCCTGCTTTGCAGATGGCCGACTTCTCCCCGAGTCTTCACATGACCTTCCCTCTGTGTGTGTCTGTGCCCTAATTTCCTCTTATAAGGATGCCAGTCTTAATGAATTAGGGCCCACCCAGTAACCTCATTTAACCTTAATTACCTTTTTATTTATTTATTATCTTTAAAAGAAGATTTATTTATTTATTTATTTATTTGAGATAGAGAGAGAGCATGAGTAGGAGAAGAGGCAGATGGAAGAGGGAGAAACAGACTTCCCGCTGAGCAGGGAACCCCATGCAGGGCTCGATCCCGGGACCCTTCTGCCCGAAGGCAGAAGCTTAACTGAGGAAGCATCCAGGCGCCTCATCAGCCTCTGCTTTCAAGGAACCTACCTTGAGACTGAATTTCAAAGAAAGCATTCAAATGCATTTAACAGGAACATTCTTCAGATAATGTAGTTGTTCTTGGATGGTTCAGAAGAGACTCCCTGACCACACAGTGTCACTGGGCTCTTATTATGAACATCAGTTATTTATTTCTACAGGTGGGAGGAAATTGCCCTGCACAGGGCACCCCTCTGGCTAGAGAGTGCAAGGACACATTTTGATTTAACAGCAGCCAGAACGCAGTCCAGCTAGATCCAAATAAAGCCATGATGGCAGAGCCAGAGATCAGAAGATCTCTGGTTGACATCCTCTGTACCAACCATCACAAAGCCTGGTCATGGAGCTCTCTCCTATGTAGCTTCTCGCTCCGACAACAGTTCCCATTGTTCATCTCATTTCTAGATACACAATATATTAGTGCAGGGAAGGCTGGTCATCATTCTCTAACAACTTCTTAGAGCTCTGTGATGGGTTGGATGGTGTCCCCCCAAACATACGTTGAAGTCATAACCCTGGAACCTCAGAAGATGGCCTTACTCGGAAGTAGGATCATTGCAGATATAATTAGCATGAAGTAACCCTGGAGTGGAAGGTGGGGTGGGAGCTAATCCCGAGCACCCTACTTTCTCATTGTTTTGCTTTTTGAAATCATGGGAGACGGGATTCAGAACTTGACAAAATTTTATGAAACTTCATGGCAAAGAGCCACTTGTAATATTTCCTATTTAAGAGTTTAAAGGTGGAAGGTTCCATAGCATTGTGTAAAACGTCTCATCCTACTGGAATAAAAACAATTGAGAGAATATATGAAAACAGTCTGGGAGCAAAATCAAAATGCAGTCCTTGGTCAGAAAATATGTAGAGGACTCCTGGAGATTTGGAAAATGTTAAAGGACACAGGTGGGAAGTGTACAGTGTGTTCTACAGAAGTACAGAGGTCTTGCTTATGTGTCCCCAGGGTATCGTGCCTGTTAGATTCGATCAGTAATAAAATGCAGAAGGTGTTTTTTAAATGAGGCATGAAAGGAAAGATGAACTAGATAGTCTCAGTGGTAATGACTTTCCAAATAAAACCAGCGTTTAATGAAAAGGAAAGCCACCAAAACCTATAGCCACCCGGGATCGTCTGCTTTGACTGGAGAGGGGAACAGTGAGGTGTGAGGGTCTTGGACATCCCATAAAAAAACGGATCCACCATTGTTTCGGAGGCCACGTGTCGTAGCAGAGCCGGAGAAATCAGAAGCGCTCCATGGACATCGCTTGCTGAATAAGAACATGTTTAAGAGGATGGGTGGAAAGCCTTTGACAACATGAGAATTCATGAATGATCTGGTGGCAAAGTTTGTTAAAGAGCTTCTCACTTCAAGATAAATTACACAGTTTTCCTTGAAAACAAGACAAGGGTTTCAAATTTGGGAGCCTATTCTGGGAAGACAAGTGACTATCAATCGAATTGACAAATGACATAGGAGGAGAGCTCAGTGTAGGCTGGCGGAAAGCCAAGAAACACTCACACGGTCGGGTAAATCAGCAAGGCTCACTTATCTCACAGATGGGGAAAGGGAGTCGGTTATAGTCACAATTCCCTGCAAAGAGATCAGGAATGTTAACTGAGCCACACGGAGGTGTAAACTTGTGCACTAAATGTCTGAGAGCTACACAATGTCAGATGACAAAATCTGATCAAGTAAGGGTTCCAACAGACCTTCTGGAAGCCTGTCTCTTTGGCTCCAGACTTACCCAATAAATTCTGCACAGAGCCAGAAGCACCTCACCACTCTTGGAGCTTATGATATGAAATATTATTGTAGCTCCCAGTACCCTCAGCCATGAACACAGCCTTCTGTGTCCCCTTTGCTTCCCCAGGCTAACAGCCTTGTCCAGACACATTCCTGAACTTAGTGCTGTCCAGCTGTCTTTGTAGTAAGAGGGACCTGAGAGGCCTGCCAACCAAATGGAATGTGCGGTCCTTGGGTGGGTCTTGGCTAAGACGGACCAAAGGCAAAAGACGTTATGGCGACAATTGGAGAAATCTGAATATGGACCGGGTACCAGGTGACATAAAGAATGATTTGTTCGTTTTGTTGGATATAGTAGTATGGGGTTATGTAGGAAAGTCCTTATTTTTATAAATCCATATATGAGTATTATGAGGTAAAATGTCACAGTCTGTAATTTATTATAAATACCTTGGCAAAAAGTATGAAGCTAATCTGGAAAAATGCTAATAGTGGTTAAGTTTAGGTAAGGCATATGGGGAAGATTATTACACTATTTTTTCTATTTTTCCATATGTTTGAAAATGTTCATAATAACCATTTTTATAATAAACAAAATTAATAAAAAACAATCTGTACCATCAAGGTGAAAATGATGATTCAGCATTGAGAAAGCAAATACTTTTTGGAATAAAATAAATGGAGAGGACATTTTGGAAGTGTATATTTTATTGATAAAAGAAAAACAAGTGGGTCATCGACCTCCTGCCTTACTTTAAAAAAAAATTTGGGAAACACAATAAACAACCCAAAAAGGAAATTAAGAAAATAATTTCATTTATAATATAATAAAAAGAAGAAAATACATATGAATAAACTTAACCAAGGAGGTGAAAGACTCCTATCCTGAAAACTACAAAACATTATTGAAAGAAATTTAAGAGGGCAAATAAATCTTGTATCACAGATAGGAAGACTTAATATTGTTAAAATATCAATTCTAGCGGTGCCTGAGTGGCGCAGCTGGTTAAGCTTACGACTCTTGGTTTTGGCTCAGGTTGTGATCTCGGGTTGTGAGATCAAGCCCTGTGTTGGGCTCTGTGCTCAGCTCAGAGACTGCTTGGGATTCTCTCTCCTCCTCCCTCTGCCCCCCCCCCCGCTTCGTGTTCTCTCTCACTCTAAAAATAAATAAATAAATAAACAAACAAACAAACAAACAAATAAATAAATAAATAAATATTTTTTAAAAGGTATCTATTCTATCCAAAGCAGTCTACCAATTTGGTGCACTCCCTTTCAAAATAGCAAAGACATTTTTCATAGAGATAGAAAAATACATTCTAAATTCATATAAAATCTCAAGGAAACCTGACTAACTGAGACAATTTTTGAAAAGTAACAAAGTAGGAGTACTATGTTGAACAATAGTGGTGAGAGTGGGCACCCTTGTCATGTTCCTGGGAAAGGCTCTCAGCTTTTCCCCATTGAGAATGATATTCACTTTAGGCTTTTCATAAATGGTTTTTATGAAATTGAGGAATGTTCCTTCTATCCCTACACTCTGAAGAGTTTTAACCAGGAAAGGATGCTGTATTTTGTCAAATGCTTTTTCTGCATCACTTGAGAGGACCATGTGATTCTTGTCTCTTCTCTTATTTATGTGTTCTATCACATTGATTGATTTGCGAATGTTGAACCACTCTTGCATCCCAGGGATAAATCCCACCTGGTTGTGTGGATAATCCTTTTAATGTACTTTTGGATCCTATTAGCTAGGATCTTGAGAATTTTGACATCCATATTCATCAGGGATATTGGTCTGTAGTTCTCCTTTTTGATGGGGTCCTTGTCTGATTTTTGGATCAAGGTAATGCTAGCCTCATAGAAAGAGTCTGGAAATTTTCTGTTTGTTTTTACTTTTTGAAGCAACTTCAGGAGAATAGGTATCATTTCTTCTTTGAATGTTTGGCAGAATTCCCCAGGGAATCCATCAGGCTTTCATGATTAAAACTCTTCAGAGTGTAGGGATAGAGGGAACATTCTTCAATTTCATAAAAACTATCTATGAAAAGCCCACAGTGAATATCATTCTCAATGGGGGAAAGCTGAGAGCCTT
Source organism: Procyon lotor (assembly GCA_028646535.1). Classification (NCBI taxonomy): domain Eukaryota; kingdom Metazoa; phylum Chordata; class Mammalia; order Carnivora; family Procyonidae; genus Procyon; species Procyon lotor. The sequence continues at coordinate 24,801,529 of CM053610.1, forward strand.
CCCAGTGAGACAAGGAACACGTACAGCAATTCAGTAATGTGGCAGGATACAAAATCAATGCCCAGAAATCAGTTGATTTCTTATACACTAGCAATGTAACCGTAGAAAGAAAAATTAGGGAATTGATTCCATTTACAATAGCACCAAAAACCTTAAGACATCTTGTAATAAACCTAACCAAAGAGGTAAAGGACTATACTCTAGAAACTACAGAACACTTATGAAGGAAATTGAAGAAGACACAAAAAGATGGAAAAACATTCCATGCTCATGGATAGGAAGAATAAACATTGTTAAAATGTCTATGCTGCCCAGAGCAATCTATACTTTTAACACCATCCTGATCAAAATACTATCGGTATTTTTCAAAGTGCTGGAACAAACAATCCTAAAATTTGTATGGAACCAGAAAAGACCCTGAATCACCGAAGAGATGTTGAAAAAGAAAAAACAAAGCTGGGGGCATCATGTTGTCTGATTTCAAGCAATATTGCAAAGCTGTGATCACCAAGATAGCACAGTACTGGCATAAAAACAGACACATAGATCAATGGAACAGAATATAGAGCCCAGATATGGACCTTCAACTCTATGGTCAACTACTCTTTGACAAAGCAGGAAAAAATAGCCAGTGGAAAAAGACAGTCTCTTCAATAAATGGAGCTGGGACAGTTGGACAGCTATATGCAGAAGAATGAAACTCGACCATTCTCTTATGTCATACACAAAGATAAACTCTAAATAGATGAAAGGCCTCAATGTGAGACAGGAATCCATCAAAATCCTAGAGGAGAACATAGGCAGTAGCCTCTTCGACATTGGCCATGGCAACTTCTTTCAAAACATGTCTCCAAAGGCAAGGGAAACAAGCGAAAATGAATTTCTGGGACTTCACCTATATAAAAAGCTTCTGCCCAGCAAAGGAAACAGTTAACAAAACAGAGACAACCCATGGAATGGGAGAAGATATTTGCAAATGATACCACAGATAGAGGGCTGGTATCCAAGAGCTATAAAGAACTTCTCAAACTCAACACCCAAAAAACAAATAATCAGGTAAAAAAAAAAATGGGCAGAAGACATGAACAGACACTTCTCCAAAGAGGACATACAAATGGCTAATAGACACATGAAAAAATGTTCAACATCATTAGCCATCAGGGAAATTAAAATCAAAAGCACATTGAGATACCACCATACACCAGTTAAAATGGCAAAAATTGACAAGACAAGAAACAACAAATGCTGCAGAGGTTGTGGAGAAAGGGGAACCCTCTTACACTGTTGGTGAGAATGCAAGTTGTTACAGCCACTTTGGAAAACAGTGCGGAGGTTCCTCAAAAAGTTAAAAATAGAGCTACCCTATGACTCAGCATTTGCATACTAGATATTTACCCCAAAATACAGATGTAGTGAAAAGAAAGGCCATATGGACCCCAATGTTCATAGGAATGTCATCAATAGCCAAACTGTGGAAGGAGCTGAGATGCCCTTCAACAGATGAATGAATAAAGATGTGGTCCATATATATGATGGAATATTACTCAGCTGTCAGAAAGGATGAATACCCAATATTTGCATCAAAATGGATGGAACTGGAGGAGATTATGCTAAGTGAAATAAGTCAAACAGAGAAAGACAATTATATGCTTTCACTCATTTGTGGAATGTAAGGGATAGCATGGAGGACATTAGGAGAAGGAAGGGGAAAATGAAGGGGGGTATCAGTGGGAGATACAAACCATGAGAGACTATGACTCTGAGAATCAAACTGAGGGTTTTGGGGGGGATGGGTAAGCCCAGTGGTGGGTATTAAGGAGGGCACGCTTGCACGGAGCACTGGGTGTTATACACAAACAATGAATCATGGAACACTACATCAAAAACTAAGGATGTACTGTATGGTGACTAACATAACGTAATAAAAAAATTATAGAAAAAAAGGAACAAAGGTGGAGGGCTCACATATCTTGATGTTAAAACATATTACAAAGCCATAATAATAAAAACAGTATGGCATTGGCATAAACACAAATATAACAATGGGACAGAATGGAAAGCCCAGAAATAACCCTTGCATATGTGGTAAAATGACATTTGACAAAGATGCCAAGACCACTCGATGGGGAAGGACAGTCCTCTGAATAAAGGGTGTTGGGAAAACTGGATATCCACATGTAAAAGAATGAAGTTGGACCTTTATCTTATACCATACACGAAAATTAACTCAAAACTGACTAAAGATCTAAACTTAAGACTTAAAGCTAAAACTCCTAGAAGAAAACTTAAGGGAAAAGCTCATGACATTGTCAATGATTACTTGGATATCACAGACAAACCAAAGCAAGCAGACAAATGGGACTACATCAAACTTAAAAATTTGTACATCAAAGGACACAATCAACAGAGTGAAAAGGTGAGCTACAGAATGGGAGAAAATGTCTGCAAATCATATATCTGACAAGGGGTTAATATCTAGAATATATAAAGACCTCTTCTAACTCAACAACAAAAATTCAAATAACCCAAAGTGGGCAAAGGACTTGAATAGGTATTTCCTTACAGATGATATAGAGATGGTCAACAAATATATTAAAAGATGCTCAACATCATGAATCATCAAAGAAATGTGAATCGAAACCATGATGAAGGGGCACCTGGGTGGCTCATTGGGTTGAGTGTCTGACTCTTGGTTTCATCTCAGGTCATGATCCCATGGGTTGTGGGATGGAGCCCCACGTTGGGCTCCACTCCCAGTGGGGAGTCTGCTTGAAGATTATCTTCCTCTGCCTCTCTTCCCACTTGCTCTCTCTCTCTCTCTCTCTCAAATAATAAATAAATCTTTTTAAAAATCCCATAATGAAGTATCACCTCATACTCATTAGAATGGCTGCTATAAAAAGCAACCATAGAAAACAGTAAGCATTAGGGAGGTTGTGGGGGAATTAGAACCCTAGTGCACAGTTAGTGGGATTGTAAACTGGTGCAATTGCTATGGAAAACAGTATGGAGGTTCTTCAAAAAATTAAAAACTATCATATGATGCAGCAATTCCATTTCTGAGTGTATATCCAAAATTGAAAACAGAATCTTGAAGAGGTTATTTGTACAATCATGTTCACAGCAGCACTGTTCACAATAGCCAAGAGACAGAAGCAACCCAAGCACCCACTAACAGTTGAATGGAACAACAAAAATGTGGGGACCCCCGGGGGGCTCAGTCAGTTAAGCGTCTGCCTTTGGCTCAGTTCATGACCCCAGGGTCCTGGGATCGAGCCCTGTGTCGGGCTCTTTGCTCAGTGGGGAGCCTGCTTCTCTCTCTGCCTGCTGCTCTCCCTGCTTGTGCTCTCTCTCTATGTCAGATAAATAAACAAAATCTTAAAAAACAAACAAACAAAAAAAACAAATGTGATATGCACACATTATTTGGACTTAAAAAGGAAAGAAATCCTATCATAGCTACAACATGAATAAACGTTGTGGACTTTATGCTATGAAACAAGCAAGTCACAAAAAGACAAATATTCATGATTTCACTTACATGGGGCATCTAAAGTCATCAAATTCAGAGATAGGGAGTAGAAAGGTGGTACCCAGGAGCAGGGGAGAAGAGGAAAGAGGAGTTAATGGGTATAGAATTTCATATTTACAATATAAAAATATTCTGGAGAGCCATTTGCAACAATGTGAATGTACTTAACATTGTTGAACTATACACTTAAAAATGGTCAAAATGGTAAATTTTATGTTATATGTTTTTTACCACAATAAAAAATGGGGGGAAAACTTGGGAACAGAAGGGTTGAACTGTTTAAAACCTTCCAAATGAAGTGTTTCAGTAGATTTTTTTTTTAAGATTTTATTTATTTGTCAGAGAGAGAGAGAGAGAGAGCCTAAGCACAAGCAGAGGGAGCAGCAGGCAGAGGGAGAAGCAGTCTTCCCGCTGAGCAAGGAGCCCGATGCAGGGCTTGATCCCAGGACCTTGGGATCATGACCTGAGCTGAAGGCGGACGTTTAACCCACTGAGCCACCCAGGTGCCTCTTCAGTAGGTTTTGAACTGAAACACTTTGTTAATATATAAGAACATGGCACCCTCTCATTAGTCAGCAAGAACCTCAGGGAACAGAGTGATTTACTTGCCTTGTGTTAACAAGAGTCTCTGCATAATTGATGGTGGAAGAGAGAAAAATGAGCATCGTGATTTAGGAGAGCACATCCGATGATGTCTTTACTATATTCACTTCTTGTGAGGAAACTTTTTTGGTTAGAACAGATATCAAAAGCAAGTGTTGAAAGGAACAGACCTCCCTTCAAATGATAGTACACAAAATGTTAAGTCAATATTTTAAAAAATTAAGGTGAGGGGCGCCTGGGTGGCTCAGTTGGTTAAGCAGCTGCCTTCGGCCCAGGTCATGATCCTGGGGTCCCGGGATCGAGTCCCACATCGGGCTCCCAGCTCCACGGAGAGTCTGCTTCTCTCTCTGACCTTCGCTCCTCTCATCCTCTCACTTTCCTTCTCTCAAATAAGTAAATAAAATCTTTAAAAAAAAAAATAAAAATAAAAAAAATAAATAAATAAAAAATTAAGGTGAATCAAGTTATGTTTAATTCAAAATAATAAACATTTTCAGGAGAACAACTGACTTATTAATCCATTTCCAAAAATATTTATTAAGTATTTATTTCCTATTTAGTTCATTCTTTTAAAATTTCCTTTGGCTACAGCTCCAGTATTTTTACTGACGTATAACAACTTCGGGGTCAGTGCTGGAAAGTTTATTCACACTCACAAACCCTGTCCAATCTCTTCCAGGAATTCTGAACCGGAGGTAAGAAGAGGCTGTGGTAGAAAAGGAGGGAGGGAGGAAAAGAGGAGAGGAGTCTGGGAGGAAAGAGAAAGACCTCTATTTTAATTTGGTTTTCAATTTCTTCCACTTGCCAAGAACAACTCTGCTGAAGAGCTTTCTGTGATGAAGAGAATGTTCTAGTATCTGTGCTGTCTGATACAATAGCTACTGGTCACCTGGGGCTACTGAGCCCTTAAAATGTCGCTATTGTGACCGAGGAAATGAATTTTCAGTTTTGTTTAATTTTAATTAATTAAAATGTAAATGGTCACATGCGGCCAATAGCTACTGTTTGGGGCATCGCAGGGCTGGAAAGAACCCGCCTGACGTGTTCAGGGGCCGAAGGGAAATGAGGAATGCATGAGCCTGGCCGCGGAGGGCAGCCCCCGGGGTCAGCCTGAAGGAGCCGGCTGCCTCGGGGATGACGATGATGAGATGGGACAATCCGAGCACTGTAGGTGGCCGAGTTATGCGGAGCTACTTTTGCATTTTCTTTTTCACCTTGTGGAAAGCTTTCTCATTTCTGGGCTGCTACAGAATGGAAACGTAACTCGGGTGTCACAACTTACCGCCTACAAAAGACATATGCAATATGCTTTTTGTCAGTTTAATCATATTTCATAGTTTCAAATTATTTTTCCTTTGTGAAGTTGCAGGTAGGGGGCTATGCCCCCCCCCCCCGAAGTCTCGTACTCTCGGCTTATCATTTCATTGCTGCAAGTCTTTTTCTCTTCAGGGTTATAGATGGCCTCCAGATTTCAAGTTCTCTCTTTCCCTTTGTTAAACCCCCTCCACCAAAAAATATCTCCTTCCCTGCTGACATAAAATTCCTTTAACAGGGGCACCTGGGTGGTTCAAGTCGGTTAAGAGTCTGACTTCAGCTCACATCATAATCCTGGGGTCCTGGGGGGGGCTCCCTGCTCAGCGGGGACTCTGTCCCTCCCCCACTTGTGTTTTTTTCTCCTCTCTCTCTCTCTCTCTCTGTTTCTTTCTCAAATAAATAAATAAAATCTAAAAAAATTCCTTTAGCGGCAAGCAAAGTCTTTTGTTCCCCAATTAGAGATGGAGGTTTATGATAGAATGCTACATCATACAAAAAAGACACATGCTAAGAAAAAAAATTCAATCAGTGAATTGAGGAGGCCGTCAGCTCCTTCTCTATGAAGGAGAGGTAGATTGAAAAGGGGAACCAGTGGGTCCATTTTTTTTAAATGTATATTGGGCAAGCCTGGTGGTGGGTACTGAGGAGGGCACATATTGCATGGAGCACTGGGTGTGGTAAACGAACAATGAATCTTGGAACACTGAAAAAATAAAATTAAAAAAAATAAATGTATATTGTGGGGATAAAGAAGAACCATCCTTTTTTTTTTTTAAAAGATTTTATTTATTTATTTGACAGCGAGGAGAGAGATCACAAGTAGGCAGAGAGGCAGGCAGAGAGAGAGGGGGAAGCAGGCTCCTTGCTGAGCAGAGAGCCTGATGCGGGGCTCGATCCCAGGACCCTGAGATCACGACCTGAGCCCAAGGTAGAGGCTCCAACCCATTGAGCCACCCAGGCGCCCCAAGAAGAACCATCTTATCGGGCATCATCATTACTTTGTCTTCAGCTAAAGGTGAAGAACAAAGTGAAATCAGTGTTTGGTATGCTTGAAGCTCTGGGCTGTGGAGTTGAGAACAACTCGGAGGTGACTTGTCTCTCTAGGGACATTGTAAATTCTGGGAGGACACGGACCAACTACAATAAACGTCCCCCCCACATCCTGGTTGCTTCCAACATGGAGCCAAGCCCATGGAGTTTAGGTGTCTGTTGGAAAAGTGAGAGGATATAACTTTTAAAAACCTATTGAAATCCTGGAACAGTGCCGAAGCAGGGAGCACTTTCTTCGCCCCTTGAACAAGTAGATGAGAAAATGAACGAACTAAAAACCTCCTGGGAATGATGCTGCCTCCCAGCCTCCGCTTCTCACTGATGAGAATGTAGACTGAAGAGCTCTTCTTGAAGTTCTTCAGCAACAGCCAATTTACTAATGAAAAATCAGTGTTAACCCCACCAGCATTTTGGAAATTAAGACAAGGAGGCTTCCCATATAAACTCAGATTTTTTTCATTTGTCAAAGCAAGATTTATTATGGGAAAGATGATAAGCTTTTATTGAAGGATGTTAAGGAATATTTAAATAATTACATAGAGGGTCGTCTGGGTGGCTCAGTGGGTCAAAGCCTCTGCTTTGGTTCAGGTCATGATCTCAGGGTCCTGGGATCGAGCCCCGCATTGCACTCTCTGCTCAGTGGGGAGCCTGCTTCCCCTTCTCTCTCTGCCTGCCTCTCTGCCTACTTGTGATCTCTTTGTCAAACAAATGAATAATAAAATAAAATAAAATAAAATAAAATAAAATAAAATAAAATAAAATAAAATCTTTAAAAAAAAGAAATAGTCACATAGAAACACCATGTTGACGACTAGGGAGATGCAGTGCTACATGTGTGTCAATTTCCCCAGAACTGAGCTATAAATACAACGTCATTCCAAAAAAAAAAAAAAAGAAAGAAAAGAAAATCAAGACACTCCTGACAGAGCAGAACAAGGCAGTGTGAGGTCCTGCTCTACTCCATATCAGAACTTACTGAAAGTTCAGAGTTCAGTGTGATATTGTCCCAGGAGGGACCACTGGACTTCAAGTGGAGTGATGAAGCCTAATAGAAGAGCCAGACACAGAAACAGGCCCGTGGAAACTGAAGGTGGTCCCTGGGGGCCATTGCAAGAGGAGGAAGGGAGGCATTGGTTGAGACATCGCTCCATGACCCCATAAAAGACTTGGTGCTCTATGCTTTCACTTCCCCTTGTAACGGCGCCCCAACCCATCTTAAGGGTTAGCTTGCCTCTTGCCTCAAGAGTACACTCTCCTCGCTTGCTGACCTGAGCCCCTTGATCGGAACCGACTTACTTTGAGATTTGCAGGCCACTGGCCTTGACCAGACTTTCCCAGAAGAGAAGGCCTGACCACATTCGAAAACAGCTGCCCCGGAGGCCAGCAAGTCTGCTCAGGGCCAACATAGGACTAACCGCCCAGACACCTGCTTCTCCTGCACGTAAGAGGAGGGTACATGCAGGGTACCTCCCTTTCCCTGTGCCTTCCCCTTTAAAACCATCTGGCTCCCCCTGGACATTAGTCCACTGCCTTCCCAGGTTGCTGGCGTCGGGAATAAAATAATTGCTCCTTTCCCACCATGACTTGTTTCTCAAGTGTTGATTTTTCAAGCCAAGAACATTTCAAGCCTTACATAGGTTCTCTGTCTGGTAACACACTCACCCATCACTCTGGATGATCACTGCTTTGTTCTCTCTTTCTTTTTTAAAGATTTATTGGGGCGCCTGGGTGGATTCAGTCAAAAAGCATCTGCCTTCGACTCAGGGCATGATCCGCAGAGCCATGGGATCGAGGCCTACATCGGGCTCCCTGCTCGGCGGGAAGCCTGCTTCTACCTCTCCTGTTCCCCTTGCTTGTGTTCCCTCTCTCTCTTTTTTTTTAAGATTTTATGTATTTATTTGACAGAGAGAGAGAGATCATAAGTAGGCAGAGAGGCAGGCAGAGAGAGAGGGGGAAGCAAGCTCCCTGCTGAGCAGAGAGCCCGATATGGGGCTCGATCCCAGGACCCTGAGATCATGACCTGAGCCTAAGGCAGAGGCTCTAAACCCCTGAGCTAACCAGACGCCCCTCGCTGTGTCTCTCTTGCTGTCAAATAAATAAAATCTTTGGGAAAAAAATAAAGATTTATTTTAGAGAGAGGGAGGGAAGGAGAGAGAGAAAGTGTGTACAAGGGTGGGAGAGACAGAGGGAGAGGGAAAGAGAATCCCATGCTGACTCTTTGCTAAGTGTGGAGCCTGACTCGGGGCTTGATCTCATGACACTGAGGTCACAACCTGAGCTGAAATGAGGAGTCGGATGCCTAACTGACTGTGCCACCCAGGAGCCCCACTGCTTTGTTCTCTTCCTGTCTCTTCCATAAACTTGTCAACACTGAGAGTGTCTTATTCCCCCTCTTTGCATCACCTAACACAATGTCCAGCACATCGAAGAATCTCCCCAAGATTCGGATCTATCTTTTATGAAAATTTGGCATTGACCCCATGGGGTCACTGTGAGAATCAAGCAGTAATTTCAGTAAATCTGCAACACCTGTGCTTTGCATAGAGTAAGCAGCCTACAATGGTCATCATAATAGTTAACATTCATTGAGTCCTCCTCTGTGCCATACACCATGCTGAACTCTTCATAAGAATCATCCCAGTTTACTCCTTGCAGCAATCCCGAGAGCCACGGGGAAATGGAGACCCTGAAAAGTTAGATACTTCGTCCAATATGCTAGAAAGGGAGAATTGAGGCTTTAAAGCTAGGCAGTCTGGCTTCCGTTGGCCTTCCAGTGGGATCTTAACCCTTACATTAGATTACACTCCATACTCATGCCTTAGTTTTGTATAAAAGAACACAAAAAGTATCTGTGGCATGGATAAGTATGTGCATGATCCCAAGTCCTCAATAAGAAGTTGAGAAGGAGGGAAATGTGTAACATGTCTTTGAGATTTCCACTTTATTTCATCTTGAAGGAGCTCTTATGAGCTGGAAGAGGTATAATAAGGCTGACCTACCTCATCTCCGAGTACCTGGGAGAAAGAAGGTGTTGAAGGATGACAACACTCCCCATTCTGCCCAGAGTCCCCAGCAGAGACAGGAACGGCACCTGTAAATCCTGGCCACCGGGGAGGCTGGCCCCATGATGGAGATTTGTGAGTCCTTAGCCCCACGGGATGCCTAAACCACAGTGCGATACCACTATATACCTAGCAGAATACTTCCATTGTGATAGCACAAAATACTAGTGAGAATTCAGAAAGCTTAGATCATTCAGACACTGATTGCTGGAAATGTAAAATGGTACAGCCATTCAGTTTCTTAAATGCAAAGATAGTGGGGCGCCTGGGTGGCTCAGCCGGCTAAGTCCGACCCTTGATCTCAGCTCAGGTCTTGATCTCTGGGTCATGAGGTCGAGTCCCGCGTTGGGCTCCACACTGGGCATGGAACTTACTTAAAAAAGAAAAGGGAAAAAAATGTAAATATGCAATTAGTATATGACCCAGCAGTTACACTCCTGGGCATTTATCTCAGAGGAATGAAAACATGCTCACACAAAAGCCTGCACACAAATGTTCCTGGCAGCTGTTTTTGCAATACCCTGAAAATGGAACAACCCAGATGTCCTTCAATGGTTGAAAAAACCACGGTGTCTTCAAGCCATGGAATATTCCTCGGGACTAAAAAGGGATGCTAGGCAATGCATACAACAAGCAGCACAAATCTCCGGAGAATTGTCCCAAGTGAAAAAAGCCAATCCTAAAGTGTTACGTACTGTATAATTCCACTTATACCACATTCTTGAAAGGATGAAATTGTAGAAAGGGAGAGGTTAGTGGTGGCCAGGGGGCAAGGAAGGAGTAAGGATGGGCGGGAAGTGGGCGTGACTCTGAAGGTTAACATCCTGGGGTGATGGGAATGTCCTGGGTCTTGACAGTGTCCATGTCAACGTCCTGGTTGTGATATTTTACTACAGTTTTGCAAAATGGTATTATTGGGATAAACAGGATAAAGGGTATGTTGAATCTCCGTACAATTTCTTGCATCTGCATGTGAATCCACAATGATCTCAGATAAAAAGTTGAAGCAGGGGGCACCTGGGTCAGGTCATGATCCTGGGGTCTTGGAATCGAGTCCCACATTGGGGGGGGGGGGTCCCTGCTCAGTGGGGAGTCTGCTTCTCCTTCTCCCTCTGCTCCCCCGGCTCTGCCCAGCCGATGTGCTCTCTTTCTCTATCTCAGATAAATAAATAAATAAATACATACATAAATAAAATCTTTAAAAGAAAAGTTGAAGCGGTCTCATCATGTCTTTTAAAAATATTTTACCTTTGTATTTGATTTATTTAAATGTATACATAATTTTATATAAATGCCCCATGTTTATTTCAGTCTTTTTTTTTTTTCCCTTTTTACTTGT
>CM053610.1:24821936-24922861 GCA_028646535.1 Procyon lotor
TGAGTAGGGATGAGACCAGACGCAGGCAGGAAAGGGCACATGAAACACAAGTCTACCCCCTCTGTTTTATGCGGTGGTAAATGTATGGTGGCGGAATCATAGCTCCTGATTATGTAGCTTTGGCTTCCTCTTTAGTGACGGTAGGGGGAAGGAAAGGATTATTATAAAAATGGGCAAAGACGGGCGCCTGGGTGGCTCAGTGGGTTAAAGCCTCTGCCTTCAGCTCAGGTCATGATCTCAGGGTCCTGGGATCGAGCCCCACATCGGGCTCTCTGCTCAGCCGGGAGCCTGCTTCCCCCTCTCTCTCTCTGCCTGCCTCTCTGCCTACTTGTGCTCTCTCTCTGTCAAATAAATAAATAAAATCTTTAAAAAAAAAATAGGCAAAGACACTGGAAACCTGTCTATGGCACATGAAGGGAGATTGCAGAATGTTTAGGAAGTGAGTTGCTGGTGTTATGCATGAGAGAAGAATTCTGTTGGTAATATATGCAATTGGCTGGGCTTGGGTACAGTCATCCAGGGACCAGCCTCCCAGCCTCCTGGCCTCGTGTCAGGGGAGCTTCTCTTCAGTCCTGCAGGAGGTATGTACGTGGCAGGAGCCAGGCCATCATGGCTCCATCTCTGCCTCTGCTCACTTTGCTGCTAGTGACCCCAGAATGCCTGGACACCATACTCCCCCCATGATCCAGTTGCCTCTGTCCAGGCATCCACACAGGGCTGAAGTGGGGGAGACTACATTTCCTTTTCCTCTCCTGTCCCCTTATCCCTTTCAGCACCTCTACAATAGAGTAGGAGAGGAGGCTGGAGGTGTAAATTTTTGGTAAAAAAAAAAAAAAAAAAGTCAAAGTGTGTAAAAGTCTCGATAACAGATTAAATTAGTTCTTGAGTCTTCACATGTACATTTTGGAGAAAATTTGATTTTTTTTTTGCCAATCCCATATATAAATGCATCTGTATCTGTCTCTGGGGTTTTATATTCTATTTCCTTGGCCTAGTTAATGACCATAGCTTCATAATAAATATTGATCTCTGGTAGAATCAGTCCCTTCCTTGAAAAGGTGACTTGGCTTGAATTTTGGAATAAGCTTGTCAAGTTCACTACTGATTTTTGTTTCTGGATCTTACAGCCAACTACCTTGTTTTACTCTTTATTAGTTCTATTAGTTTCTACTGGATTCTTTTGTTTTTTTGGTGTAGACAATTATATTATCTGCAAATAAGGACAATGGCCTTCTATAATTCTTATATATTTTTTCTTATCTTATTATGTTGACTTCTGCTACAGGTTGAATGGAAGGGATGAAAACAGACTTCTTTTTTTTTTATCTTGTTATTGCTTTAAAAGGGAACACCAACTTCTCTTCCATTTTTTTTAAGGTTTTATTTTATTTTTAAAAATGTTTTGAAAGCATGTGTACTTACACACGCACATGAGTTGGAGAAGGGGGCAGAGGGAGGGAGAGAGTGAATCTTAAGCAGATCCTGATGTGGGGGTTCCATCTCATGACCCTGAATCATGACCTGAGGCAAAATCAAAAGTCCATACCTAACCGGCTGAGCCACCCAGGCACCCCCTCTTTCATTCTTATTATGGGACTCCCACTCACTTTTTTAGAAACTCTTATGTTTACCCAAATGATTTAGCTCACCTAGGATCTACCCCGCTCTCCTTGGCAGTACTTTCTCTGGTGCTGAGAAGAATGCCCTGAAGCCTCCAGAAGGCAGTTCAAGGCTTTTGACCTTCCAGGTCCCATAGAGGATGAGCTCTTCCAGAAGTCTCCATCTGCATATTTTGTAGGCATACCTCGTCACCCTTCACATTTTTCAGTGAGCTGCTGTTAAATCAGGAGAAAGCATGTGGCTTTCAGTTTTTCCCTCCCTCTTTCTCCTCTTTCTTTCCCCAAAGAGAGCGAACTTTTTCTTAAAGATTTTTATTTATTTATTTGAGAGAGAGCACGCATGAGTGGAGAGAGGGGCAGAGGGAGAGGGAAAAGCAGATTCCCCACTGAGCAGGGGTCTGATGTGGGGCTGGACCCCAGGACCCAGAGAACACCACTTGAGCAGAAGTCAGCCGCTTAACGACTAGGTGACCCAGGCACACTGAGAGAACTTATTTTCTGAACTACTCCTGGATGAGGTGAGGTGCCTTGTGCTCCCAACAGCTATTCACAAGAGAGCCCCAATAATAACTCACATTTCACTTTGCTCACCGATCTCCCTCTACGTCAAGGACTTCCAGGTCGGTTAGGGGTGGGTGAATTTAACTACCTTTAAATGATGAAGTGAGATGACATAGAGGTTTAAGCATTCTTCCACATGTCAAGAGTGTCTCACAGAACCTGGCAACCAAGATGGCGGCCTCATCCACCACCGGTTCACGATCTCTCTTGGTCATATGCAGGACTCTTCTGAGGGGTGCTTGAGGAAGAGTGAGCTTGGGGAAGCATTCCATTGGTGCCTCCTTACTTCTTGATCCTAGGCTTCCCCATAACTTAGATGCTTCTATTGTATCCTCACCTCTACCACCTAGGTGGAGCCTATAGAGGAGAAAGTAAGGACAGATACCTCTGGTGTTCAATTAACATTTTTTCTTTCTTTCCTAATCTCATAGGGACTGGAAAGAGCGGTCTTTGTTTTTTTCTTCCTCTACAGAAAGGACTTCCCCGACATCATAGTCTCCTTCCTGAAGGTCATTAAACTTCCTGGCTCAGGCTTAACAGTGGAAGGCCATCCTCACATTATGGAAAAAAACCCTGTGATTTGAGCTGGCCTGGTATGGTTGGGAGTCCAAGATGACTAGAGACTTGCGATCACAGAAAATAAAAACACTCTGGTTTGATAACCCCAAAATATTATATGCATTATACATGACACAATGTTCTGGATTCATCTAGAAGAAATTCTGTTCCTACAATTAATCATCCTAAAAATAATAGATAATATCTATTGACTGCTTATGATGTACTAGGCATTTTTCTAAGATATATATTTAGTCCACATATAATCCTATGATGGTGGTACTATTACTGCTTCCATTTATTACACAAGGTACTAAGGCCAGGATAAGAAGTATCTTCCAGATGCACATGGTCAAGCAGAAATTACTGTTTGATCCTGTATGATTGTGCATCCCAGCCTCTTTCAGACCCTCCCCATCCCCTGCTTCTTTCTTCATCCTGCTCTTCAGCCTACTGCCCAGGTCTGTCTGCTCTTTAAACACTCCGCATTCTTTGTGCCAACCAAATGATCCATCATTCCATGTGTAGCCCATCTCATTTCCCCTCTTCTGTATCGTTGTTCATCCTGGCCCCTTTACCTGGGATGCCCTCTCCCCACCATTCACTATGGTCCAGGGCTCTGCCTAACTACCCCATCACCCAAACCTTCTCTGATCCCCATGGCTGGAGGGAAACTGTCTTCTGAATTCCTTTCATTTTTTTGTTTACAGTGTCTCCATTTCAACACAGAATTAGACACATATTATTTCTTTTCTTTCTTTTTTTTTTTTTTAAGATTTTATTTATTTGGAGGAGAGAGAGAGAATGAGAGAGAGCATGAGCAGGGGGAGGGGCAGAAGAAGGAGAAGGAGAAGCAGGCTCCCCACTGAGCAGGGAACTTGATGTGGGGCTCGATCCCAGAACCCTGGGATCATGACCCGAGCCAAAGGCAGACACTTTACCGACTGAGCCACCTGGGCATCCCCTCACCATATGTTATTTCAAGAGTCACCTCAGGATTCTTGCATCTCATCCATCTGTTCCTTGCTAGCAACCAGCACAGACAAAGGATGAGTGGGTAGAAGACCCTTGTTTGCACACAGCGGACCATCCCTAAAGCAGAGTTCAGCCAAAGGACGGTGTGGGATCCAGAGCTGGGATTAACATGATTAAACAAGATTAAACAAGATTCTGAGAATGACCTCTTTCATATCAGCCTGTGACTCAGCTGTGGAAATTCAGTGTAAGAGCCAGTAAAAAGAAAAAAAAAAAAAGGAAAAGTCGGTAGAAGGATGCAAGGACCTTGTGTCTACGTGGCCTTCTGCTCCAAGGGCTGACCTCGGAATAGGCAAACCTCCAGTCTATTGCCCTGTCCAGCGATGACTTTTTCTTTCTAAGTTCCAATGAATCTGTCACCTGCGATCAGTGTTCTCTCTGAAGAAAGTGCCAAACACATTTTTTTTTTTTCTCATACCAGTTTCTTTCTTAGAGAAACTGTCCTGTATTTGGAGCTCTTTGAACGTCTGTACAGGAGTAGGTGGTCCAAGCGAGCCCACGAGATCGCATGTGCCTGGTTGGCATACCTCAGAAGGGAGGCCGACCTGGGGTCCGGAAGGCATTTGGTTCTTGGGAAGCATGAAGAATGACCACTGCTCGGGGCCAGCTGGTGGTGACTTGGGTGAAGATTGCATGCTCTATCTTGGGTGGCTCTAGGCCTGCTTTGTCTTTGAATATGAACCCCTTCTCCCACTATCTGGGTCAAGGTCACCTTTCCCTCATGCTCTAGCATCATTTCCAAATAGCTCTGGGTACCTTTAAATCAATGTGTTCTGACTTCCCTCTCTCGTGGGGAAAAGAAACACAGGAGCACTAGAGGGACCCTGGTGTAATTCTCTTTGGTTTTTCTGGAATCTTGGAGTCTGGATGACAAAGTCACATGGATGGGATGCACTCTTTACTTGCTAGAGGGAAGGAAAGTATCTTTTGAGCAATTTAAGATTCTCCCAAGAGGTCAGAAATCCATTTCAATGGCCCTTTAAGCATTCTTAGAGAAGGTCATCACCTTTTGGGCTCTGGAATATAGTGACTGCAGTTTATAGGACTAGAGTTAGACGTTGGGGCAATGTTTTGGCTCCAACGAGTGTTCACTGTGTGTCCTTAAACAAGTCTTTTCTTCATTCGGAATTTGGATCTCCTCACCTAAGGAAGGAGTAAGTTGAATCATATGCCCTTAAAAGGCCATTTCCTGCTTTGGAGTGTGTGTGTGTGTGTGTGTGTGTGTGTGTGTGTGTGTGTGTGTGTGTTTTCTTGAGCCCAAGGGAGAATAATGTTTAAATTGAAGAAATACATTTCAAAGCCATCATTTCCCCTCTAGAAATAGAACTCTTTTAAGTTTTCTAATCACCTCCCACGAGTCACATTCTCCCTCATAAGTCTGGAATTGGTTTTTACGCCTGAGAGCTCAAAGCCGTCTTTTGATTTCTTTAGTTTGAGAATCAACTTATTTGGGTATTGGGCGCTGAAAGAAAAACCTCTAATAGCTTCATCATAAAGCCATCTTCTCTCTTATTCCAGCCAAAGAAATGGACCTGGTTTGCCAAATGAGATTACATTTTCAATATATGATAGGATGTATAAATGTTGACAGAGCGGAGCTCATTAAAAGTATCTTAAACTTATTGTCAATTAGTCTTGCAAAGAGTAAATACAAATGCAATTAATTTATTATTTATTACTTTAACACCAGTTAGATGAATGGAAAGTCTCCATGCAAAAGGCAGTACTCATTACACAAACAAGACGATTTGGAAACGAAGGGGTAACACAGGCACGGAGTGATTTTTGCGGGCGTGTAACCAAGGGGAGGCGGGATGCTGGCACGAACTGCCGCTGTTTTAAATACGCCTTCAACAAGTTTCTTCTCTGCTTCAGGGTTGAACTATTCAGGTTTATATCTAAACATACTAACTGTTTATATCTAAATATACTAACATATATAAAAGATTATTGGGGAAACATTTGAACACTGTGGTTAAGATTCCATATGTTAATTATTTAATTGGATAACAACATAACACTGATTCACTGGAAAATCACGATACACACTGATATTTACAAAAGCTGTTTCAGTTAAATTTAAATTAAAGGGGGATGGTACATATTAGGATAAAAGGGGGGAAAAGTCTGAATTCTTTTGTCAGACACAATTGGTGCTCGGTTCTACTATTTTTTTTTTTTTTAAAGATTTTATTTATTTATTTGACGCAGAGACAGAGATCACTAGTAGCAGAGAGGCAGGCAGAGAGAGGGGGGGAAGCAGGCTCCCTGCTGAGCAGAGAGGCCGGATGCAGGGCTCGATCCCAGGACTCTGGGATCATGACCTGAGCCGAAGGCAGAGGCTTTAACCCACTGAGCCACCCAGGCGCCCCAGCCCAGTTCTACTCTTAAAGAATCTTTTCATTAGGAGAAGAGTCAGGATGGGGGTAATAAATAAAAGCACAGTGATAGCTGTAAAAAAGCAGATAACCCCAAACACTTGGTTGCTTGCCTTTAAAATGCATTGCGTAATTTTTGTAAACATGGAATTTACAAACCATTTGGCTTAAGCTAATATTAAAGTGAGTTTGCATTTTTGGAGGTATAGTGATTGTTCTGAAGGTGAGTGTGCTGGATGGTGATGGAAGAAAATGTTGGTTGAAGCTTCACTCTTGGGTAAACAAACCAGCAATTAACTAAAAGACAAACAAGCAAACAACCCAATAATCCTTTCTCTAGAGAAAAGTAGGAGTTATCCCAATGTGGATGGGTCAGTCTCAAGCCAGGTACCATTTGTAGTCTCTGCTTCTAAAGGACCAAGGAAGAACTGAAGACACATATACATAATCACCACAGATGTCTAATAATATAAACATTCTGCAGCCCCGGGCTGTGCTGTTTGACGACACGCAGGGAAGATTGTCAACACTTCTGAGGAGGCTAAGGGGAGGGAGTGTCACTGAAATGCTGAGGTTAAATCTTCCTCATTTTAACCCAGGATGGGGGTTCCCCCCCTTTTTTTGCCCCAGGGAATAGGCTGCACTGTGAAGAGTTCAGGGGTCTCTGGTCCAAAAAACAGGAATGCAAAAGTGGGAGTGTTACTTCACATTAAGTTACAGTGGATGGGTTTCCCTTATCCAAACTCTTCGATATCAGATTCATTTTTATCACTGGTAGAGTAAAAAAGCACTTTCAGCATCTACGGCCTCCGTGGCTTCTCCCGAGTCCTGTAAGGTAGACAGTAGAGGTGTTTTCATCATCCTTGTTTCACTGAAGCAGAACCAAGAAGCAGAGAGGGTAAGCAGCCAGGTCAGGTGAATCTTAGAATTAAGGGTTGAACCCAGGCCTTTGCTTTCCAAGTAGGGCTCATTTTGTTTGTTCTCAAAAGAGATCTGTTCTAGAAAGTGATCCGGACCTTAGCCACATGGATTATGTTTATCGCCAGGGGCAAGCTGCCGCCCTTTCTCTGTCTTCTCCCTCCCTGACCTTACAACCCCCTGAAATCCTTTACGCTAAGGTGTCATGGACTGGGTGTGTTCCTCATTTCAGGACTGCAAGTCTTCATGTGAAAGAATGATAAGCTTTGCAAGCATCCGTGGAACAGAGATTTTTCTGGTCCTTTCCTTTGAAATTACACCATTGTAGATAACCAATGGCCTGGTTATGAGAAAATTGTTTTTCTCGCAGCCAGAATCTTAGAGAACATCTTCAGGGAGGTAGTAGGAGCTGAGTGGGAAAGTTCAATGGGATGGCATGAGGCTATAAACTCCACACTCTGACGAACTTACCCTTACCTTGCCTGTCATGTCTAAGGGGCTTATTCTACAGGCTTTTGACGTTGCTGCCCTGATGAGCTCCAGAATGCCGGTAGAGACACGGAGAGTGAGTGCAGCTAACCGTCTGAGGCCCCTGCCTGGTGATTCCCACAGCTTCTGCCATTTTGTCTCGTTAATTTTTGCCCACAGTAGGTAAGAGGTCAAGGTCAGCTCCCGGGGCCTTGTCCGAGCTCCCTGGTGCGGCCAGCACACAGTAGGTGTTCAGTCCATCTCAGCTGCTGTTACCTCTGCCAGGCCCGAGCAGCCGCCAGGCCCCCCTTGAGGGCCGTGAGGTGCGGCACACAGTCGTCGTGAACCTGGCTCCCGGTGGATGATGCGCGGAGCTCCGCCCGCGGGCTACTTGAGCCTGATGCAGTCCACCTCTTCGGTGGCGGGCATGCCGCTGGTTTTGAGGTCCAGGTCGGCGCTGGACTTGCTCCCATGGTGCGAGGGCCGCCAGTGCAGCAGGATCATCTTCTTGAAGTACTTCATGGTGTTGTTCTTGACCGTCACGAAGCACACGGTGTTGATCATGCTGTTGCTCATGGCGATGCACTCGACCACGTAGAAGGCCGTGAGGTAGTGCTTCTCCTTGACGAACACGGCGGGGAAGAAGTCGCGCACGATGGTGAAGCCGTAGAAGGGCGCCCAGCACAGCACGTACGCCGTGAGCACGCACACGAGCACCAGCACCGTCTTCCGGCGGCAGCGCAGCCGCTTCCGGATCTGCTCCGTCTGGAAGCCCGGCACGGCCTTGAACCAGAGCTCGCGGGAGACCCGGGCGTAGCACAGCGCCATGGTCACCACGGGGCCCACGAACTCCACGCCGAAGATGAACAGGAAGTAGGACTTGTAGTAGAGCTGCTGGTCCACCGGCCAGATCTGGCCGCAGAAGATCTTCTCCTGGCTTTTGACGATGAACAGGACCGTCTCCGTGGTGAAGTAGGCCGACGGGATGGCGATGAGGACTGACACCAGCCAGACCAAAGCGATCAGGAAGGAGGCCGTTTGATAGTTCATGCGTGGTTTCAAGGGGTGAACGATGGCGAGATATCTGGGGGGGGCGGAGGGGGGAGGAAAGCCATCAGTAATAATGAGGCGTGCTGGGAAACCTTTTTGTCTGGAGCTGAGCCCAAACACGCCGCCAGAGCAGACAGAATGGCACAACGAGTCCCCGTGTAATTATCCAGCTTCGACAGGCTTCCTCTTATTTTAGCAACATCATCTGGCATAGTGCGGGGGTTTAGTGGCAACAGCACAGGCTTTGGTCAGACAGGTGGAATAGATCCCAGCTTTCCCCCCTTGACTGGCTTTGGGGTCTGCAACCAATCCCTCAGCCTTTCTGAGATTTGTTTCTTCAAATGCAACATGGGATAAAGTGACACCTACCTTGCGGGGCTGCTGTCAATATTAAATATGATAATGTTTGTAAAATGCTTTGTGGGTCATAGGTGTTCAATGAATACAGGTGGACTTTTACTGCTAGTCCCATGGATACCACCTTGACCTTCTTTCTTGCCGTTCTGCCCAAGAACCTAATCTTTTCAGAACTCTTCATTCTAAATGTCTCATGGGTGAGAGGGGAAAGGGCTCTGGAGCTCAGAGAGAGAGGCGGCGATCTTCTCAGGCCTGTGGAGTAGGGCTTTCTCTTCTTCCCTCCAGATGTCACCCTGCATTACAGAGCAAGATGGAGAGCAGGGAGTGGACTTGGCGTGGACTCTAAAGAATCTAAGGAGGGAAGGAAATGACGTGACCAGCCTCACTGAGTGCAGGGACCAGAATGCCGGATCCTGCTACAAAACTTTTACACCCTCCCCTTGGGGCTGTCTCAAGCTCGGATGAGGTGTGTGACGTTGCCTTGACATCATAAAGCAGCTCACAGCAGGAGGCTTTATCCTGCTCTTACCAGTGAGCCAACACCGCCTGGGAAAGAGGTGGGAGGCCTTTGTGGGGTTGGCTGGGAAGGCAGTCAATACAGGCTGTGTTACTGAGCAAGGCTTTGCTGTAGGCAGCTGAGGCTTGTTCCTGCCGAGGAACTCCTAAAGCAGATGTGGGGCACCTCCCACCCAGGAGTGGGAGGGAGCTGGGATATTGATACACCAACCATCAAAGTCACTGGTGAGGGAGCCAGAGAAGGCCTTCAAGCAAAGAAAGGCAGGAGTTGGCAAGTGGGAGCGGACAGGTGTGCACCGAAGTGACAGTCACGAGGGGATAAGAGAGGGGCATCAACCGCACCCGCTGCTATCTGGTAAATGCATGACAGGTTGCCAGTCCTACTGTGTGCCCAGCCTACGTAGATGGAAACAAAGTAGGAGAAGACACAGTCCTTGACCTCAGAGAGTTTCTCTTCCACCCCAGACCTAGAATCATGAAGCGATGGGGTAAGAATAACTTGAAGGAAGACACGGTCATTTTGCTAGTGACGTAGTCTGGGAATGCATCACGAAGATACTGAGATTCTGGCCACCTCCCAATCGCCCTGCTGATGAAGACAGGATTCTCCCGACCTACACAGTACGAACTGAGTAAACACACCACGCCTGACCCTGGGCGGATGAGATCAACAGCCGTCAGCTAGTCACATATACTCACAGCCCAGGGAGAGGGACAGTGCCCACTCGCAGGGCCGCGTGGGAGTCATACCCAGGGATAGAAGGAACCAGCGGGGGCTGTGGGCAGCAGGATTTATAGTGACAAGAGGACGAAGTGACCCTTGACTCCCGTGGGAGGATGTGGTTGGCTTGTCTGAATAATTTTGCCAGCTGGTAGTGAGGGGAAACCCATCAGCTTGAGGATCGGGGGTGCAGCTGGCCCAGCAGAGAGAGGAATAGCAGGTCAGCAGGCTTTCCTGCTGGGTGGAGGGGTGTATCTGGCAAGAATGAGGACTTCGTGGCTGGAGACCTTAGAGGTTCTGTGGGGCTTGAAGATGTCAAAGCAGCACGTGGAATTTCAGGCTTTACAACACGAGAGCCTAGTAAATAGCACTCAGGTTCTAAATCAATTGAAAATGGGGCAAAATGATAAGAAAGATGGATGGCCAAGTTTTCCCTTTCACTGTGATGACACTGGTACTGGATAGTGAGCAACGGGACTACTTCATACTCAATTAGATAAGCTTACAAACTCCAACACAGGTGGGTAGGAGAGACACGGGCCTCCCTGGGCACTTCAGTTTACTCCTTGGTAAAACATGCCAGTCCTACTATATAGAAGTATCAGAAGGGCTATCTACTAGCGTTTCTGGATGCCACAGCCAGAAGAAGAGCGAGGTTCATGTGCAGAGGACCTGGTTTCCTAGAGCCCTCTCATAGAGACCCTAGGAGAGTGCGGATCTTAGGACACACACGTCCAAGCAGACAGATGGTAACAAAGACCTTGCAGATGTCCCTCTTACCCATGGATGAGTCACAGAAAACGATCAGTTTTAGCGAAGACCTATAGCCACCAACACGCTTTATGTCTGTTTACTTTTTCTGAACCTGACAAGAAACTGGAGAGGTTGTCAGCGAAGTCATTACTATGTCCATTTCACAGATGAAGATACTTACGTCCCAGGAGGATAAGGGATTTATCCAAGTGCACAGCTTGGAACCCGGATGTTCTGAGTAACTCCTAGGCCAGTGTTCTTTCCTTTCTGATTTATTTGATAGCAACTGTGCATTTTGGAACATCTTTTTAATGAGGAAGATGTTATGGAATGAGACGATATTAGAACTTAAGAGTTGATGACCGAATAGGTAGGAATGTAGAAATTCTCTCTGGCATTGGTTATTGAGATACTTTTCATGCTGGAACTATATATATGGGAGGAGAAGGGCAGAGGGAAAGAGAGAAAGAGAAAGAGAGAGAGAGTCCTGAATTAGCTCTGCTTCCAGAGTCCTCTTGGTAGCTGCACAGCATTTCCAGAACAGTCCTCACCTTCACATCTCAGGCTCTGCTTCCCATGCTCCAGTGGTCAGCTACATGCAAAAGAATGAAACCAGACCACTTTCTTACACCACACACACAAGTAAATTTAAAATGGATTAAAGGCCTAAGTGTGAGACCTGAAACCATAAAAATCTTAGAAGAGAAAACAGGCAGGAAAAAAAAAGAGAAAAGGCAGTAATCTCTCTGACATCGGCCATAGCAACATTTTTCTAGATATGTCTCCAGAGGCAAGGGAAACAAAAGCAAAAATAAACTTCTGGGACTACATCCAAACAAAAAGCTTTACACAGCAAAGGAAATCATCAACAAAACTAGAAGGTATTCTCTGGAACAGGAGAAGATCTCTGCAAATGACATACCCAATAAGAGATTAGTATCCAGAACATATAAAGAACTTATCAAACTCAACACCCCAAAACCAAATAATCCAATGAAAAAATGGGCAGAAGACATGAGCAGACATCTCTCCAAAGACATACAAATGGCCAACAGACAGCCTCAGCATCACTCATCATCAGGGAAATGCAAAGCAAAACTACAATGAGATATCTCCTCACATCTGTCAGAATGGCTAAAATAAAAAACACAAGAAACAACAGGTGTTGGTGAAGATGTGGAGAAAAAGGAACCTTTATGCGCTGTTGGTGAAAAGGTAAGCTGGTTCGGCTGCTGTGAAAAACAGTATGGAGGCTCCTCCAAAAGTTAAAAATAGAGCTATCCTCTGATCCTGCAATCCCACTGCTGGGTATTTACCCAAAGAAACACTAATTCAAAGGGATACATGCACCCCTATATTTATAGTAGCATTATTTACAATAGCGAAATGATGGAAACAGCCCAAGCGTCCATCAATTGATGAATGGATAAAGAAGATGTGGTATATATACGTTAGCATATGTTGTGCGCACGTGCGCATGCGCACACACACAATGGAATATTATTCGGCCATAAAAAGAATGCAATCTTGCCGTTTGCAACAACATGGATGGAGTTAGAGAGTATAAAGTTCAGCGAAATAAGTCAGTCACACAAAGAAATACCATATGATTTCACTTCTATGTGGAATTTAAGAAACAGATGAGCAAAGGGAAAAAAAGAGAGGAATCAAACTGAGAAACAGAGTCTTAACCACGAAGAACTGGTGTTTGTCCCCTTGGTGGTGTCCCCCGAGGGGAGGAGGGTGAGGGGACCGGAGGAACAGATGACGGAGATTAGGAGGGTGCTTGTGATGGGCGCCAGGTGTTGTATGAACAGTTAAATCATGACCGTTACACTGTATGTTAACTAACTGGAATTCAGATAAAAACTTAAAAAAAAAAAAAGGAATGATGGCAATGTTTCCAGCCTGGGTGACCCGTGGACTGGAGTGGGAAGGCTGGTTCGGGGTGAAAAAGGAACCACTGTTTGTTGCCCAAAACCTCCAACACGATAAAGACAAAGCTTTCAGTGGGACAAAGGGGATGGGAACAGCGATAACTCTCCCTCCCCAGTGAGCATCAGAAGCCTTCAGGGAATTTAATAAAAATGCAGATTCTCAGGACCGAGCTCAAGGGATTCTCATTCAGGAGGGTTGGGGTGGGGCCGAGGGATCTGGCTTTGTATCATTCGCCCTGGGCAATTTTGTACCTTTAGTCGACAGTTTTATTTTCTAAACACTGGTTTGGGGGCTGGAGAGCCTCAGAGCTGCAATAACAAAATTGGTTTTCCGGCAGGAATTATGTTACAAAAAGGAGATGGCTCTTCTGCCTCTGTGTATATTTCATCATGGAAAATAATCAATGGGCTGATTAAAAAGAACAACAAACCTAAATAGCACCGTGAACAAGGAAAAAACTGACGAGTTCAAAGGACACCAAAAAGGAGAAAAGATGTTCACCCAGAGGATGTTTCCCCCGCAAAAGAACTACTGGAGGTCTGACGCTGGCCTAGAGCTGTTTACATAATTAAAATGTGTAAGATTTGTCCTAAGCCGCTACTAGAAATTTTATAAATTTTGTAAATTTATAATAGAGCAAGGACTTCCAGAACATCTCATGCAAATGTATGCAAATGAGCCCGTGGATGTATGCAAGAAAACAAAGGGAAGGATGTCCTTCCTTCTTTCCTACAAATAGGCTGTTACCTTATTTTAACATCAGCTCTACCACGAAGCTGCCAGGAACGAGGGTACATTACTGTAGAATTCCGTTTTCATGAAGTTAAAGAACAGGCAAAACTAAACTGTGCTGAGTGAAATCAGACGGCTGGGGTGGGAGGACTGCCTGGTATGGGGCATAAGGGAATCTGGAATGTTCTAGATCTGGATTTGGGGAAGGGAGGCAGGAAAGACTCGGTCCCTGTTTTCTCGACCGGAAGTTGCCCTGGTGAAGTCGCCCGTGGCTTCTAAGTAGTCAGTGGCCCAGCCCTTCTGCTTTTGCTTTTGTGTTTGAGGCCACTGGTGATCAGCTGGCGTGCCAATCCGTGGCAGATATCTGCAGGTGTGGCCCAGAGCTGGGGGGCTCGGGTGCCTTGCTCTAGTTTGGGGGGAGCCTGAGCCACCAGTGGAGACACCAGGTCTCTTCTTGCCCCGGATAGAGGAGCAGGCAGGCAGATCTGCAGCAGCGCCAACCTGTTAGAGCAGAAGTGAGGGAAGGGACAGCCTGGCCCAGCCCCCCCCATCTGTACCCCACTTCCCTGCCTGCATCATCCTCACCTGTCAATAGCAATGGCCAGCAGGGCGTTGGTGGAGACGTAGAGTGAGACGGTCCGCAGGTAGTTGACGGAGGCACAGAGCACGTGGCCGTGCTCCCAGGACAGCTGGCGCACCACGTAGTAGTCCATCTCGAAAGGGCAGCAGATGATGGCCACCAGGAAGTCGGAGATGGCCAGGTTGGCGATGAGCAGGTTGGTGAGGTTGCGCAGCTTCTTATAGCGGGCGAGAGCAGCGATAAAGACGAAGTTGCCCACGCCGCAGACCAGCATGATGCCTGCCAGTGCCACGCCGATGACGATCTTGGCGGCGAAGAAGGTCCGGGTCTTGGTCATGTCCTCATCCTCGTCCAGAGGGAGGTCGTAGTCACCGTAGCTGAAGTTGAAGGGGAGGGGGGAGGTGGGATCTTGAGCCGGACTGAAGTTGGGGGCAAAACTAGTGTTTCCGAGCTGGGCTGCCATGGTGGAGACGGCAGGTGGAGGGGTGCGTGGGTCTCAGCGCGCTGAGCTGGAGGTCCGGACCTTCTGCTGTCACGACTCCCCCAGCCTAGCGCGCTGCCCGCATCCCTGAGGAGCATCAATGCGCCATTCCAGACCCTAAAAGGAGACACAACCAGTGGGCACCTTGCAGGAGAAAGCCTGGTAGTATGCTCTGGTACATCATGGTTTATGCAGAGTTCCCCAAGTATAGGCCGGCCAGACCCAGTGACTCCCCTCAGATAGAACTAGCCGGGGTACAGGGGAGGGGGACATGAGATCTGGAAATTGGGAGCTCTTCCACCGGCTGACGGGCAGTACTGGGCATAGGATGAACTGGACTCTCCACAGACATCCAACAAGAACCTGCATCTTTGGCCTCTTCCCAGGGGCCAGGACCAGCCTGACTGCCTAGTCACACTCCCCTTTCCCCCCATCCGCTCCCACAGGGTCTTTGCAAAGTTTCCCAAGCCTGCTCCAGGCAGCTGGCCCAGGCTCCCGCAGCAGTCACAAAGGTGCACCCTTCAGGACAATGACGCCTGAGGACAGGGACACACAGAGCAGGGTCTTTCTTCCAAAGCAGGGCACTGCTCCCTATGTCCTGGCCAAACCCTGGACGTGGAAATCACCAAAACCATTTTCACATGAACAGGCTGAGTCATCTTGGGCTAGTGATTTATATTGTCTGAGTCCCAATCTTCCTGTAAACCAAATTCCTGCTGCCTAGCCCAGGGCCTGGCACGTAGTAGGGGCGGGACAGGAGTCTGTGGGATGAATGAATGGGGATCCACCCAGGATTCTGTAGGTGAAGAGGACTGTGGATGGGAGGGAATTCTGCTGCTGCTCCCTCTGTGCTTTGGGAACCAGATCTAAAAAGAAAGGCTTTGTCTGCTTCTCCTCCCTGCTCCCACTCTTCAGATCCCTGTCCCCTTCACCACACCCCCACCCAGTTCCCCACCAGAGCCAGCCCTGACTGGGACCCACATCTGGTCACCAAGGTCTTTGTCCTCTAAAAGTGGTGGCTCCTTCACTTTAACCAAAAAGAGCCCCTAAGAATAGGGGCTTTTTTCGGTTGGGGGTGGAGGGGAAGGTGGTGTCAGTGAGGACCCAGGAGGACCTGAGGGCTGAACTGTCCCTCACCGCCTGAGTCCTTTATGTCCTCAGTACTTAAGTTGCCCACCGCAAAGGGAACTAAAGTCTCTGAAGTACTGAGCCCTCAGGAGAGGGGACACCATTGGGTTCAAGGCATCGGAGGGCCTCAGAACCACAACCCCCGCCCCCAGATCCCCAAACCCTAGAATGAGGACCCCAGCCCTCAAGCTGTGACCCGCCTCTCTCCGCTTAACAAAACTGGAAACGACCCCAAGCGTGGGGACCACGGGATGCTGGTAGCAAGACGTGGATCAAACTGGACTGTGGATTCGGCCCGGCCCTGTCAGAGGAGGGGGAGAACAAGGGACGGGAATCGTAGCAGCAGGGACAACAGTGGCAGGGTGGCCGGGCCACTCCGACCTGCGGTGCGTGTGCCCGCTGCGTACCCGAGGGAAGGACCTCCGACAGATGGGGTGCCAGTGGCGCCCGCGGCCGGGAGTGTCCTCCGTCCGGGTGGCTTCTCCCTCTCCCTCGAAACCCCAGTCCCCGCAGACAGCGCTCAGCCGGAGACGGGGAAGCGGGACTCGCGTCCTCCCGCCTTCCGCGGCTCCCCAGTCGCCGACCCTGGAGGAGAGGTCGTGAGCCCGGGTGGCGCAGATCCCGGCCCCATTTTTCGCGGGATGCACTCCCTGCCCCAGATCCACCCGCTCCGGGAGCCCTCTCCCCTCCCCTACCTTCCCCTACTCACCCCCCGCGCGGCCGCGCGGTCCCGGAGGCGCCGCCCAGCAAGGGCGGGAATCGAGTCAGAAATCGAGGCTCGAAAAGCGAAGCGTGCGGGGCCTCCCGACGAGAAGAAAACTGGGGGTAGGGACAGGATCCCGTGAGCGGGAATTCTCCCGAGAGGCTTCCCTTTTCAGCCTCCCTTTCAACAAGATGCCCCCCGCCTATGCCCAGCCCTGCAGTTTGGCGTTCGCCCGCCGGCCCGGCCCCCTCTGCCCGCGCGCCCCAGTCTCGGCTTCCCGTCTCCCGGTTCTAGCGGGCCCATGGTGGGTGGTGGACTCTCCCCGCACGAACTCTTCCACTTGGAGCCAGTCCGAGCGCCTCCCGAAAGCCGCGGGAGCAAAGCCACCAGAATCTACCCCCCTCCCCGAGAAAGAAGTGGGCGTCTGCGCCCCCAGCACGGACGAAGCCCCCCATTGCACCAAGGGAGACCCTGGACTGCGCAGAGCTCAGCACCTACCTGCCTGGGCGCCTCCTCCCGGCTCGCTCGGCTGCCCTGGCCGCTGGGTTTGGTGCTGGGGGACCCCAACTTGTGCGTGCAGTGGCGCTGCGTACGGGGTGTCCTTCTTTCTTCCTTGCTCCAGCGCTCTTCCCCCGCGCGTCGCGGTCTCTGTCTTCCCGCTGGAGTTGGCGCCCCGCCCCTGCTGTTCAGCACGGCGCCTCGGACCCGGCCGGGTGCGCCCCGCCCCGCGCTCGACTCCGCCCTGGGGTCCCCAGCCTGCCTCCCTCCGCTCAGTGGCACAGGGCCGGCGCTGCGCTCCTGCACCTGGTATGCCCAGGGCGCGGGGCGCGCAGAATTCTGGCTGCATTGGCGCGGATCCGCAGTCCACCGGGTTGGCCGCTCTCATGGGCTTCTGCGTCCTTGCACCCGAGTGTGAATGGGACGTCAGTAGCTGGGGTTAGAGGGTGCGGATATCGAGGAACCGGCAAGGCCCCCAGTGCCTCGCTGAGGCGCTTCGCGGGGGTCGCCAAGCCAAGTGTCGGGTTTTTGGCAAGAGCCCCGTGCTAGAGTCCCGCACAAGGCGACTGGTTCAGAAGGAGGCTGGGGTACATTCCGTTGTGCTGAGAGCTGGTGCTGGGGAGACTTTGGGGGTGCAGAGTCGGCCCTTTGGGGTGGGTGGTGGTGGAGAAGGAGGCCCCCAGGGAAGCTTGGGATTCCTGGCAGGTTGCCCTGCTGAAATCTCCTACCTGAAGTCCTCACCCAATCCCTGCGATAACCATACGCACCACATCCAGAGTCCTTGGCCTTTCAAAGACCATCCCATTTGGGCCTCCGCCTGTCTCTCCACCTTGCTTCCGCCAGGCTCTGATTTTAGGCAATTTTTATTACCTCTCTGGTCTTTAGTTTTCTTACACAGATTGGGCAGATTCTTTTTTCGGATTGGAAGGAAGAAATAAAATGCTCTGTGTTGCAGATGGCATGATGTCTAGAAAATCCGAAGGAACTGACAAAAATCTCCTGTAACTAATAAATGATTATAACAAAGTTTCGGGATACAAGATTAATGTACAAGAGTCAAATGCTTTGGGGTGCATGGGTGGCTCAGTTGGTTAAATGCTGGACACTTGATTTTGGCTCAGATCATGATCTCACAACCCTCAGATCCAGCCCCCATGGGGTTGCGCAGGGAGCCTTAAGATTCTCTCCTTTCCACTCTGCCCCTCCCCCAACCTCTCCCCCCACTCCCATCCCCAAGTCAAATGCTTTCCTAGATACCAGGAATGAACAAGTAACTTGAAACTAAAAATACAATACTATTTACATCAGTAGCCCCCGCAATAAAATACTTAGGTATAAATCTAGCAAAAAATGTATGACGTTGGAATGAGGAAAACTACAAAACCCTAATGACAGAAATCAAAGATGAATTAAATAAATGCAGAGATATTTCATGTTCACGAATAAGAAGACTCAATATTGTCAAGATGTCAATTTTCCATAACTTGACCCATAGAGTCAATAAAATCCCAATCAAAATCCAGCAAGTCATCTTGTGGATATCAACAAAGAGATTCCAAAGTTTATATGAAGATCCAGAAGAGCTAACACAACACTGAAGGAGAAGTCAGAGTTGGAGGACTGACATTACCCGATATCAAGACTTACTATAAAGCTACAGTAATCACGGGAGTGAGGTATGAGTGAGAGAACAGACAAATAGATCAATGGAAGGGAACGGAGAGCCCAGAAATAGATCCACATAAATATAGTCTTTTGATTTTTGACAAAGGAGGAAAAGCAGTACAATGGAGAAAAAGTCTTTTCAACAAATGGTGCTGGAATAATTAAATATCCACATTAAAAAAAATCAATCTACACACAGACTTTATAGCTGTCACAAAAATTAACTCAAAAGGGATCACAGACTCAACTGTAAAATGCAAAACTATAAAACTCCTAGAAGATAATATATGAGAAAATCTAGATGACCTTGGATTTGGTGATGGCTTTTTAGATACAACAAAGGCAGGATCCATAAAAAAAAGAAATAAGAAGCTGGACTTCATTAAGATTAAAAATGTCAGCTCTGCACTGTCAAGAGAAATTACAAGGCAAACTACAGACTGGGAGAAAATATTTGCAAAAGACACATCTGATAAAGGACTTTTACCCCAAATACACAAAAAACTCTGAAAGCTCATCAATAAGAAAACTAACAAAACAATTAAAAATCTGGCTCAAACTTTCACTGAAACCTCACAAGAAGATATACAGAAGGTGACTAAGCATATGTCATCAGGGAAATGCAAATTAAAACATCAATGAGATACCACTACATACTTATTAGGATGGCCAATGTCCAGAACATTGACAACACCAAATGCTGATGAGGAAGTGGAGCATTAGGAACTCTCATTCATTTGTGGTGGGAATGCCAAATGGTACCGCCACTTTGGAGGTTTGGTGGGTCTTTACAAAACTAAACATATTCTTACCATAAAATATAGCAATCACATTGCTTGCTTTACCCAAGGCAGTTTAAAATTCATCTATACAAAAACCCGCACAGGGGCATTAATAGAATTTTTATTCATAATCACCCAAATCTGGAAGCAACCAAGATGTCCTTCAGTAGCTGAATGGATCAATAAACTGGAGTACCTCCAGATAATAGAATGTCTTCCAGGGCTAAAAAGAAATGAGTTCGGGGCGCCTGGGTGGCTCAGTCGTTAAGCGTCTGCCTTCGGCCCAGGTCAGATCCCGGGGTCCTGGGATCGAGCCCCGCATCGGGCTCTCTGCGTGGCAGGGAGCCTGCTTCTCCTGCTACCATTCCCTCTGCTTGTGTTCCCTCTCTCGCTGTGTTTCTCTCTGTCAAATAAATAAAATCTTTAAAAAAAAAAAGAAATGAGTTCTCCATCAAGTCATGGAAAGACCCGGAAGAACCTTCAGTGTGTATTACTGAGTGAAAGAAGCCCATCTAAAAGGCCACCTGCTGTACCACTCCAACTCTGTGACATCCCGGAAAAGGTGGGGACATTGAGAAGATCAGTGATTGCCAGAAGTTCGGCAAGAGGGGGTGACAGAGCATGGAGGAGTTTTAGGGCAGTAACACTACTTGACACTACTTGTCACTACTTGACACCACCATATGGTGGATATGGGTCAATTAATACATTGGTTCAAACCTATAGAATGTACCAGAGCAGGAGCGAACCCTAATGTGAATTATGGGCTTTGGGTGATAACAATGTGTCAGTGTAGGTTCATCAATTACTACGATATACCACTCTGGTGCAGGATGTTGGTAATGGGGGAGGCATGTGTGAGAGCAGGGGGGGTATGAGAAATCTCTGCACCTTCAGCTACATTTTGCTCTGAACCTAAATCTGCTCAAAAGAACTCTTTTGTTTTTTTTTTTAAGATTTTATTTATTTACTTGACAGAGAGAGAGAGAGAGATCACAAGTAAGCAGAGAGGCAGGCAGAGGGAGAGGGGGAAGCAGGCTCCCCGCTGAGCAGAGAGCCCGATGTGGGGCTCGATCCCAGGACCCTGAGATCATGACCTGAGCTGAAGGCAGAGGTTTTAACCCACTGAGCCACCCAGGCGCCCCTAAGAACAAAGTCTCTTTTAAAAAGTGGGTACAAGTTTTCTGGAGTTTGACTTGTTATTACATAAAAAGGCCTTGGAAATTTTATATCTTCTAATACAGAAATTATATTCTAATGAGTTTTTCCTCTGGAAATACTGAACGGAGCAGTTAAAGATTTCACTACAAAGACGATGATGACAGCATTGTTTAATTTAACAAGGAACTGGAAACAAACAACCTAAACTTCCCATACTTCCACACTTGATTACAATGTGATTAAAAATGCCCTTTATAAAAGACCACCTTACCATAAAAATTTTTGAATCGATGAAAATTCACATGATTCAAAAATCAAAACATACACAAAAGGATACATTGAGAAGCATCCCTCACACCTCTGTCCCCTTCTATTTTTTTCCCCCTTGCTACTTTTGTTTTATATCTATTCTTCTAGTGTTTCTTTTGGCAAATTCAAGGATGTATTCTCATTTATTTCCCTTGAAGAAGTTTCCATATCAAAATATGGAGTGCTACTTCATTCTTTTCCAATAGTACACTAGTCTTTGTGTGGCTATGCTACAGGGTTTTTTTTAAGTTCCCTTAAGTTTTTTTAAGCTAGACACATTGGCTTAATATTTTCAGACGATGTCTGTTAAATTCCAAATTGGGTTATTTCCCAATGTTTGGCTGATGTAGTGCTATACATAGTGCTCTAATATGAAGTTACCAGTGCTTTGGTAGATAACTGTAT
This sequence comes from Procyon lotor, assembly GCA_028646535.1. Lineage (NCBI taxonomy): Eukaryota > Metazoa > Chordata > Mammalia > Carnivora > Procyonidae > Procyon > Procyon lotor. Next base: position 24,843,253 of record CM053610.1, read on the forward strand.
GTCACATCTATTTGTATATGTGCAAATGATAGTAAGTTGGGTAATATATTCCTAAAAGTGGTATTGCTGAAAGCAATAATAATAATCATAAATAATAAATAAGTAAGTAAATAAATAAATAAATAATAAAAGTATTTGTAATTTGGGTAGATATTGCCACGTTCAAGTCCATAGGGGTCTTGCCATTTTGTACTTCCCAGTCTTTGGTGGAAGTGGGTGCCAGGGACCGGGCCAGAATCCATAAGCAAATATCTGTTGAAGCCCTAAGAAGGCAATCACCAAAAGCAGGATTTCTCAGCAATGCTGGTCCCTCACACTTGACCTCAGTTCTGAACACAGGGTGTCCTCTCAGTCATCCCAAATATGGTAGGGAGGGATGCTGTTCCCAAGAAAGTCTCCTCAAGTTATCTTTCTGTTTCTCTGTATCTCTCATGGAGTAATTAATCATCAAATAAGAAGCTGCCCTTCTTATCAAGTGTAGACACATTTTTTGGTAAACTTTTAAATTACTTTGCAAGTAAATGTAATTAAGTTCTCTGAATTATTGTTGAAAAATGTGTGATATAATTAATGGGTCAAGGTGCGTCGGGACTGTCTTCTATCCTTCATTCCATTTAACTGGTTTTCAGAGCATTCTAGAAGGAGTGGTTCTGTAAGATGTGCTGGTTGACTCACCTGACCCAGGTAAGGTAATTTTCTCTCTCTGGTTTCCATCTGCTTCCAGGACAGTGCCAGGAAGATGGTAATTGGGAGTGAGAGGACCCATTAAGTAAGCTCTGTGCCTGCCAGCACACTCTCTACCTACGGAAGGAGATACATGAACGTGGTAGTTTGGGGCACCGGGGTGGCTCAGTCATTAAGTGTCTGCCTTGGCCTCAGGTCATGATCCCAGGGTTCCTGGGAGGGAGTCTCACATCAGTCTCCTTGCTCAGCGGGGAGCCTACTTCTCCCTCTGTCTGCTGGTCTGCCTGCTTGTGCCTTCTCTCTCTCTAGTTTGCATGAAAGCTAGAGTTTTGGTTAGAACTTTGTGATTGTTTAAAAAACTTTCCAAAAGTTTTCAGAGCTCTCAGAAGGAGGCAGTGGTAGGGACAGGGTGGGTTGAGAGAGCAAGGTCTTTGCAAGAAGCAGGTCGTCAATGGTCCCAGTAAAGGAAAGTTTAGTTAATGCAACCTTCTTGGTGGGAATGGCATTGTTCTCTGGAAGGATGGTCTCTGAGTTATTTAACTTGAATGGTAAAAAAGAATATGATTTGACTCATGCCCCAAGGGAAAAAGAGGCTGAGTTTGGGTTCCCCTAAAAGCAGATTCTGAGATAAAGATTTGAGGGCGCTGCGTTGACTGGGGAGTTGATGTCAAGACATGAAGTTAGGGGAGTAGAAAAGTGGAACAGGAAAGAGACAGCAGCCAACAAAACGGTGGGAAACCACGCAAGTTACCCCTGCGGGCAAATGGAACTTCTTTGTCCCGGAGAAACTCTGGGTTGGAAGCCTGGAAAAAGCGCTCCAGAGTTCTACCAGCAGAGGGGGTGAGGGAGCTCTCAGTCATCTCCTGGGGTGTGTGTGTGTGTGTGTGTGTGCGCGCGAGGATGTGTGTGGGGTGTCAATTCCCCAGGCTATTCAGTGGGCCTGGCCCAAGAGCAGAGAATAACCTTGGGATCAGAGCGTCCTCCAGCAAAGAGATGTCATTGCTGTCATTTGGCAGGCATGCACGGAAATAGCGAGGTTGTGTGTGTGTGTGTGTGTGTGTGTGTGTGTGTGTGTGAATATTTGCCACATGGGCATTACTTTGCATGGTTGGACCGTAATTCTTGGTGGGCCCTGTTGTTTTCTCTCACCTCTAACAAGTTCATCTGAGTGTGTCCTTCGCACAGCGATGGCCGAGGTACAGGAGCAAGTCCCCATGTATAAATCCAGTCGGAGCCTCTCTTGCAGGACGCCCGCTAACATCCCATTGGCCGAAGCAAGTCACGTGGCTGAGTGCCGAGTCACAGTTGGCGCCGGTGACCCTACCTGCTACACGAGGGTACCGCGAGGTAACATTGCAAAGGGCACTTAGGCAGGGAGGAGTGAGGCATCGGGGCGGTACAACACAATCCACCACAAATTGCTCCTGTGTCTCAGATCCCAAGGCTGCCCCTCCTGCCGCTTCTGTGCTGATTCTGGGAGCCAGCCTGTGGTCTCAATAGTTACCGCTTTGGGCATAATTGATCCAGGATTCGGTATGGTCGTTTGCTATCAAGGAAGCCGATCAGATCCAGGAATTCTCACGCAGGAGAGAGAACAGGCTCAGAGAGGCTAATGAGTTCTAGAGCTCACACAGCTAGTGGGTGGTGGAGTTGAGACTCACATCAGGCTCCCAATTCCAGACTTTTTCCATTGTACTAACTTGAGAACCGTGGTTTCCCTGGTGCGAGGGAGAGAGGCGGAGGTCAGGATTCATCACGCAGGCTCTTGCTCTGGTCAACTCTGCCTGCCTCGAAGGTGGAGCATGGCATTGAAGCCAAGGCCATGGACAAAGAGATCCCCGGGACCCATGCTTGACTCCCGGGAGGACAGTCCTCCCAACCCGGACCGGACTGACCAGGACGGCGGTTCTCAAATTGGAGTGTGTATCAAGACCTTTCTCAAAATACACAGGCCTGGGCCCCATGCTCGTAGATTCTTATCCCTATGTCAATAAGACTTCCCCATTTTTGTTCAAGAATTTATTCTTTACCAGGGTTCCCACTGAAAGAAAAAGAAAAGAAAAAGAAACAGTATGGAAACTAAGACTACCTTGGATGGAAGTCATTGATTCTAAGAAGTGGACCTTGATGAATTCTGAGGAAAAATGGCCAAGAATCTTCCCAACAGAACCGCATTTTACTTTCTTGCTTGTAACCTCTTGTAACAGCCCTGATTGTGTGAATACTCTTTTTTCCTTAAGCACAAAATCAGTGTTGGGCTCTTTCCCTATATTTAATGCAGTGTGGACGTGTTTGAACCTCTCCTAGTTGGAAATGGCACTTAGAGAACACAGGGGCCCAGGAATAGAAAGTTAAGGCCAGAAACAAATCAAGGGGCTTTTTGAGTCCCAGCTCTCCGGAACACACTTTGTTGTCAATGTAAAGTTTTCTGCGAAGCTCGGAGTGCAGCTGGGCCGGGGCCAAGCTGGGGAAGGTGAGAGGCACCAGCTTATACAAAGGCACACCTTGTTCAGGGAACGGGAAGTATATTGTAAGAAACCATTTCCCCCATAAGTGGTTTGAATCCTGCACAGGTGTCTCTTTTTAAATAGAAAGCAGCTGACATTTAAGTTGAGAGATGCTTCCATAGGGATGAGCGCCACGGGGTGCTGGAGTGGCTCCCAGCTCAGAAGTCCACATGGTTCAGCTGGTGGCACGTTTTTTCTCGCTGGTATCCCTTTGGCAATAAAGAAGACTGGAGCTCCCATCACAGACATATTCAGCGGAAGAGATAAAAGATGTCTTTAAGCAAAGGCATCCAAGGCCATGGAACTTGGGTGCCCTTGCCCCTGACTTTGAGGAAATGGTAGGTGGGAGATGGGGGTGGGGGCTGTGCTAGGGGAAGGGCACACCGGCTTTGAGTCCCATCCTAGGATATCTGCTAGTCCCATAGGATATGGGATAGCTAGTCCCTTAGGATATCCCTAGTCCCATTTTAGGATATCAGAATTCATTAAGGTCCACTTCTTAGAGTCAATGACGTGTATCAAGGCTAGTCTTAGTTTCCACACTGTTTCTTTTTCTTTTCTTCTCTTTTCTTTTCTTTTTCTTTCTCCTCTACTCAAAGGTGTCCTTGTCCCCCAAGGGGCTTTTTATAAGGAACAGTGAGGATGAGGGTGTGGGCAGGACCAGCGGGGGCCTCGGGGCTTCCCCGTGGCAAAAACAGGGGTAAAGGCTAAAAGGGACCATACACAGACACATAGTGTTTACTGAAACCCTCCCGACCAAGGGACCCCCAGTTGGAGATGAGGCTGGAATAAGAGAAAGAAGAGAAAGGCAGACAAGAGACTGCAAAGGTAGGATATTGTAAATATTCATGTTCATACTTACCCTAGAAGGTGAGAGAAGGAGTGAGGCCCCCCCATTGACTTTGTCTATGTCTGAAGACCCAGAGGTGCCCATACTCTCCCATTTCCATCCCCCCACCTCACCACCTTCTTCTTCCTCCCCCCACACCCCCCTTTTGTTCAATGGCAGTGGCCCTCCTTGATATTTATCACTTTCCCCTGGGGGTGTCCAATTCCCATAGAATGTTTCACGCTTTGTACTCTGCGGAGCTAGAGTTCAGACTGCAACTTGCTGTTCTTTAAGGCCAGCTAATTCAAGCTGTGTCTCTGGATATCGAATTGCAAGGAGTCCAGAAGCCCCCCATCTCCCCGTTGACTTCCAAGAACCTTCCCAAGTGGGCTCAAACCCGTGACCTTTCTGGGGCCCTGCTGTGGGTTTGAGTTTCCCAGAGCTAGAGTCTGGCTTCTAGGTTATGCCTCGACATCCTGATTGTTGCTGTTTTTCTGAAAGTAGAAAGTTCTTGGCAGGACAACCGTTCTTTTCTATTTCTTTGCAGACTGCATTTACTCTAAGGGGAGGTCATTTTGCAATTGGACGGATTTAAACGAAAGTTTGGCTACTTCCAGAACCAGTAAATAATAATCTGTCTTCTTTAATATATACCTCTTTTCTGTAGTGCAAAACCTATAACATTAGATTTACCATTTTAACCACTTTTAAGCATGAAGTTCAGTAATGGGAAGTATGTTTACATTGTTGTACAATGCATCTCTAGAACTTTCCCACCTTGTGAAACTGAAACTCTATACCCGCCAGATACCAGTTCCTCCTTCTCCCTCCCCCCAGCTCACCTTGTTTCTACTTTCTGTTTCTGTGATTTTGACTAGAGTTGATCGTCCGCGTCTGTCCCAAATGCCAAAACAGTTCCTTCACTGTGCCTGACGGTTGCTCAGAGGGGTTACTCCAATTGTGATTTTCCCCCCTAAGCTCTTTCAACTTCACTTTAAAGACTGTTATTAATGAAAATGGCACACGAAGCCAGGCCGGCCGTCCAAGACGTCAATGCTTTGTAATAGAAAGCTGGTTATAATCCAAATGCTTCAGACTTGGGGAAAAAAAATCCCAGAGAAAGAAACAGCAACATGTTATCCGTGATTATTTCTAAGTGGCAAAATTATGGATACATTTTTACTTTGTCTTTATTTTTAAACTGGTACGCAGAAGGCCCGGATTACTTTGTCTAACAAAGAATACCCTACAAAACCAAAACGAAAAGTTGTCCAGATATTTGGTACCATGTAAATGATGATCTTCTTTGTGCTGTTTTCAGTGTTTTTGAAAAGCTAACTGGGGAATGAATGAAACCAATCAGAGAGTTTTGCACAAATGTTTTCTAAAGGCCAAACGATTGGTTAGGAACCAGCTGGTCAAATGGTTAGCCAGTGAGAAGGCTTCTCGAGGAGAAAGCTACCAACATTGGTAGCTTCCTCACATCAGGGGGCCCCATCAGTAGAAATATTAGGGAAAGTTATTCGACCAGCTGTGGGACTCAGATGATCCATCTCAAGCACCCAGGGTGTAGGTTTTCACCAGACCTTTGCCTTAGTCAGTCATCACTGGTTGCAACCACCATAAATATGCTTGAATGAGCCCATGCCAGAGAGTGGAATCAGGAGGGGAGAGGGGATTGCGTGCTGTATTCTTGCTTCTCAATTACCTGGACTACAGATGCTGAAGAGCGGAACCCTAGTCAGAGGTCTTAGCAGCCAGAATCACAGCTGGAGGGTCACCACAATAGCAGTGTCTCCAAATTCCAAGAGTTCTGTTTTTCTGCATCCTCTTCTCTGTGTGTTTGGTCTGTTCTTTCTCCTTGGCTCAGACCCAGCTCCATCTGACTTCTCAATTTTAAAGCCCAAGAATCCTACATGGGTAGGAGAGAGAGAGAGTGATTTTACCCAACCCAAGTTGGACCTGCCCAGATGGCCACTAGACCACAGGGTACATTTGTGTCATTTGGAAAAGGTATCATTTTTTCTAGGCAGATGTAGCCCTGAGCAAGTGCACACACTCAGGTTTCACTGGCACACACGCCCCATTTCTTGTGCAGTGCACAACCCAGACAACAGTACATGGGAATCCTTGTCCACTTCTGGTCCAATCAGTTGTGGCTGGGATGGAGATAGGCATAATCACATGGTCTCCCTTAAGCATTTGAGTGGGGAGATAGCATCCTTCCTTCTGTACCCCACCCCAAGAACAACAATAGCTCTAGCATTTATCATCCTACCTATTTCAGGCAGATGATAACACAGTGGAGCTGGAGGTTACTCTGTGCTGGCATAGTCTGTGAAGAAACTAACTTTTATAAGTATGGAAGACTTGATTAAATCGAAGTTATTAAGTGTGTTAATATGTATAGCTAGGAAAGGAAAAATAGAGATCACCTAGTAACTGAGTGAAATATAACGCAATTTTGAGACTTACCACTAAAAACAAGTGGTTTGTTAAAGGAAGGAATAGGAGGGGCGCCTGGGTGGCTCAGTTGTTAAGCGTCTGCCTTCGGCTCAGGTCATGATCCCAGAGTTCTGGGATTGAGCCCCACATCAGGCTCCTTGCTCTGCAGGAAGCTTGCTTCTCCCGCTACCATTCCCTCTACTTGTGTTCCCTCTCTCGCTGTTTCTCGCTGTCAAATAAATAAAATCTTAAAAAAAAAAAAAAAAAAGGAAGGAATAGGAGTTCACCTTCAGGATGTTTTCATTCTAGAACCTTGGAAGCACCTGCGATGGAAGGGGGTTGTATCTGTCAGGAGGGGGAGCAGGGATGAGTGGGGTCTGGAGTGCGTCTCTTGGCCCCTCCAGAACCAGGAGACCCGGCTCAGAGAAGGCAATCAGATTTTTCCTTTTTGAACTCTGCTTGAACCCACTTCTATAAACTGGCTCATGGTTTACTGAAATCTGTTTGTAATTGTCAACTGTGTTCCATATTAGACATGAAACACCATCTGTACTTCGGGAAAGCCACTGGTCTCTTCTGTGTCTGTTTTTCCGCCCCACTCTCTGCTCTCCCCTGTTTGATGACACTCCAGGCTGTGGCGGGGGTCCCCTGGTTTCCTTTTCTCCCTGCATAGCAGGCACTCCCACTGGGCCATCCTTCCCTCAGGTTTCACTTCCCTGCCCTTCTGGGGACATGGAACTGCCAAATTTCCTTTGAACCCCCACCTCCTGCCTCCAATGGCTCATCCAAAGCTCCTCCCCATCCCTTTAGACCCGACAGAACTAGGCACACATTTCAAAATGTCATTCTCTTAGCCTTTGTGACATGACAAGTCATTTTCCCCTCTTGTAGATGGAGGTCAACATAATTGACCTTGGAATATCGTTTGAGACTCGGGACTGTTCCTAGGGTTTCTGCTTCAGATTCTACTGCCTGTGTGATACCAAAGAATCACCCTGACTTGATTTCATTCATGGTACTTCAATACCAACTCTGGGCTGAGGGGGTCAACCGTGGTGGGAGATGCTGACGCTGACGTTAGCAGCTGGGGCACGATTGATGGAATTAGCCCTGTCCCGAGATGGTGAAGCCTCCGAAGGTTTCCTAACCCAACAGTCCTGGTGTGTTTTCTTCTTGTCCAGAAAATACTGGAGGCTACCTCGTGTCTTATGCCCTAGGTGTGACGTGACTTAGGCAATGAACGGTTTGATGGTGCCTTGGAAGTTTTTAAAAGTCTAGGGAGAACAACAGTTTGGCTTGTTTTAGAGACTGCTGGCCCAACAAGCTGCAGAGGACTTGGCGGATGGAGCGAGCTTGTAAAACGTGGACAGAACCCCCGAGTCACAAAACACCCAACGGGAGAGTCCCAGGGAAGATGCCATGACTTTTCGCGCACACGGTTCTAGGACTCCCGTGGTTAAGCCATAAAATTGTTAGGAGGTCAGGGCTGAGGAACTCAGAAGAGCAAGCCAAGAATAATTTTCCAAATAGATTTAAAACTATTTCTGCCAGCCAGGCAGGGAGAGGAGTAGGGAATCCTCTGAGTGGAGCAGGCTGGTGAGAGAATCATTGTATTTAATCCTCTAATCAAACAGCGGGACACCTTCTGGGGGTATTTTCGTGACTGCCCAGAGTTCAGGAGACATTCTAGAAAAGGAAAGATGGCATTAAGCTTTATTGGATAGTTGGGAAGTTTGATCATCAGATCACTCATTTTACGTAGCCCTCCCTGAATATTAAATTAGCAGAGGTAGAAATCGGAGATGCATGGACATGCCTTCTGACACTTGGGTAGAGAGTATAGTGGAATGTGTAGGGGTGAGTGGATTGTGCGCTGTCTTCTTGCTTCTCAATTACCCAGACTGCGAATGACTTACATCTGTGAATCTGCTTACAAGCAGGCACGTTTGGTGAGTGAGTCTACTCCTGGGGCTTGGCTATCCACCGGAACCAGCAGGGAGCTGTTAAAAAAAAAAAATAAAGGTATGAGGGCTTGTCCCCAGGGATTCTGACTTAGTTGGTCTGGGGTGTGGCCTGGGTATTGGGATCTTTTAAAAGCTTCTCCAGATGACTCTAATATATGGCAAAGTCTGAGCAATCTATGGGATTTTCTGACTACTTTAAACATTTTTCAACACATTGGTTCCTTGAGGTTTCTCTGACCTTTATTGAGGCTTGGGGAGTTTCTACTGAACAGTGTATTTATGTTAAGTCCTGGCTAAAGAACATTTAGAATGTTCCAATGTATCCTTCAACTGTACATATACGTCTGTTTGTACTAAAGTTAGTATGTATGTGGAAACTCACAAGATGGGGATTTTGAATTCAATTGGATTTAGACTCTGCTGAAGCCATATTAGATTTTTCCTTAGAGAACCTGCTAAGGATTCTGTGTTCATTTTGTTTTGAGAAAGGTTATAATCGGTACAAAGGGATCTCATTTTTTAAAAAACAGGTAGTAGTTTATATCTGGAACCAATTGGTGAGTTAGAGTTGGTGTTCCAACAACTGTTGGAACATCTAGTGGCTTGAAATAAGAGTATTCATTACTTCCCATGAGTCAGTGGGTCAGCTGGGCGGTTCTGCCCATGTGGGCCGGGCGTGGCTGACCTCATCTGGGCTTGGCCATGCGTTGGAGGTCAGTTGGTGAGCTGGATGTGGGCCAGGTGGTCTTGGATGGCTTCATTCATCCATCTGCTGGTTTTCCTGCCAAAGACGGGGGCGACAGGAGTGACTGGCCCGTGCGTTCTCTCCCGCTCCAGCAGGCTAGCCTGGTCTCACTCACATCATAGTCTCAAGGTTCCAAGAGCAGCAAGAGGGCAGGTTCCGATGTGCGAACCAACATTTCTTCATTCTCTGCTTGCATGGTGTGCTGTTGTCCCATTGGCCAAAGCAGGTCGTCTGGTGAAGTTCAGAGCCCCTGTGAGAGGACATTACCAAGGGCTTGGATCTAGGAGGCTGTGAACAAACTGGGTTCCTTACCACAAACCAACCACCTGCCCCTCAGGGCCGCCCATTCCGCCAGCATTCTGGCTTACCTTTTCCTTTCATTTGAAAATAGGATGGCTCAAACCCTAATCCCATAAACCAGGAGTATTCCACATTGTGCTGGCCAGCATCTCCAAAGATGCTTGGGGGGAGGGAGGGAGGAGGGGCATGGAAAGCGGTGCAGGAGGGGAGCACTAACTTTCGTCCCCCACGTTCCTGCATTAATTTTCTTCTTTCACAGAGTTGTCAGTGAATCAGGGTTTTCACTCCACCTTGAACAATTGCTCTTCTCCTTCCAGATTTTATTCAGCCTGGAAGCCTCAGTCCTCAGATTGCTTGTTATGTATAAGGGAGGAAATAGAGCTTTACAACAGAGTTATCTAGAAAGCATCACTTTACCAAAGTCAGTTGTTTTTCATTTTTGTCACCTGGGAATCACTTATTAAATGCCATTATTCTAAAGAATCACTGATTGCTGATTATGGGTAAATTAAGAAGAAGTGATTCAAGACCATCTTAAAGAATACAACTGAAGCGTATGGATTTTTTAAAGAAATGAAAATAATGGTTTCATATCAGGGACATGGCATTTTCTGTGCGTTCATCAAAGCTCAAGAAGAGAAAAGTTGTTCCATCATGTTCCATCTTTTCTCAGTCTTTCTAAAATTAGAGATTCTAACTCACAATACATCCTGGGAGTAGCAGCCAATATCTGACTGCTCTTTCAAATGAATCTGCACATGTAGATTGCACAGAGACAGAAATTATGAAGGATTCTCCCAGAAAACCACACTCAGCACTTTGCCGGACACAAAGTCAACAGGAACCCCACACTCAATGGCTGGAGGGTCGAGTGTTTCCACCTGGGAGGGAGATGTGAGTGGATTCATAGCCACTCTTTGGCAGAATTCAGTTCCAGAATATTCTTCATATTCTATTGTAACACTTGGATGTGGTTTTTAAAATACAAATAATAGTATGCTATTGATTTCTTTCTCCGACAAGACAATGAAATCATCAAGAACTGGCAATCGACCAAATGCTCAAGAATCGAGCCATTTCTACATTTCGGTTTGTTTCCCTTGTTTTCCTCCAGCCCTCTAAAGATATTCATCACTCATGTGACTTCTGCAGCCCAGTTGTTAAAGACAAACCTGAGTCAATCTGATTCTTGGTCCTTTGTAGCTAACTTGCTTTCCACTCTGATTGCTTTTGGGTTTTATCTTTCCCCTTTTTACTTCTATTAGCAACAAGCCTGGGAGGAGCCTGGGTCTGAAAGTGCCTTCAAAGCATCCGTGATCACCGTGAGTACACACTAATTCTCACAGATAGCTCATTCTTCATCCTTCATCAATACATGAGCCAAGAGACCCATCAACTAAGGTATCCTTTTGTTTTGAAGCATGTGTGTATGAATTTAGAACAAAACAAGAAAAAACTAGGCTGATCTTATTGAGTGCTTGTCAGAATATTTTAATCTGTTGACTCACGTCTTTATTCAATGGGGAGAAATTCTCAGCCATTTCCTCTTCCGTGGTACCTTTGCGCCATTTTTTTCCTGATTTTTATTATCTTCCCTCTAATTTCTTTGGGTTTACATTGCTTCTGCTTTCTGCGATCTGGGCTTTTTCTTACACTGGCTCCTCTGTCTAGAATGCACTTTCCACCAAACCTGCTCCCCCTTTCCTCCAAACTTCATCTGAAATAACTCCTCTTCCATGAAGCCTCTTTTGATCCCCAACTGGATATACCTGGCTCTCCGATCACATGAAATAAAAAAACTCCCTGACACCAGGTGTCTTCTGTTCCTTGTATTTCTCAAATCCTAGTTTGGTGCCGGACACAGGTAACTCGTAGCATGTTGGCTGGATGATTTTGATACAGGAAACGTGCTGGAAGGTCATCACCGAGAAGGAAAACAGAATTGCGGTTTTGGGGACATTCTTCTTGGATAACACACTGCACACACGCAGACATCAATGATGTGAGCAAGTGGAGACGGCCATCTCGGAAATAACAAGCCACTAATGGGTAATATTAACTGAGTCTCTGTTGTGTGACAACCACTGTGCTAAGCTTTTTAATTGGTTGTTTCAGTTCACATTCGAAACAGCACCCTGAGGGATGCAGTGTGATTCTCATGTTCCAGCGAGGACACCGAGGCTGAGAGGGGTTGGGGACGTGCACACAGTTGGGGAGCAGCTAAGCTGGGACAGGTACCCACCATAGGACAGGGTGCCCCATGTGTGTGGATACCCACCGGGTTCCAAGGTCCCCCGAAAGGTGATAGCCGCGGACGTGGGACTCTATCACTTAGTGACTGTTAAGCATTTTGAGTGGGTAGTGAACCCATGCTACAAATGAAACTTGTTTTTGTCCCAAAAATGTGATTTCTGTGGCCAGTGGGTAGTCCTGTGGCCTGGCCAAGTCTAAACCAAAATCACTCGTTGGCTTTTGGAATCAGCTCTGGGCCACTGCTTATGGAACGGATGACTCTTAAGAGTGGGAGGTAGTGGGGCACCTGGGTGGCTCAGTGGGTTAAGACTCTCCCTTCGGCTCGGGTCATGATCTCGGGGTCCTGGGATCGAGCCCCGCGTCGGGCTCTCTGCTCGGCGGGGAGCCTGCTTCCCCCTCTCTCTCTGCCTATCTCTCTGCCTGCTTGTGATCTGTCTCTCTCTGTCAAATAAATAAATTAAAAAAAAAAAAAAAGAGTGGGAGGTAGTTAATTGTGTTTACTTTTGATATATTGTCCATGTAGTCCTCAGGGAAGGTGGGGATAGTTTTCTACTTTTTAGAGAATTTGCAAATGTCTTAAATATCAACATGCCAAAAAGTTGGTGACAGATGAAGAATCTCTCCACATTTATATCTTCGTATGACTAGGGGAGCCCACAATTCCTATAAAATTGTAAAACCCCATCATTTATGGAAAAAGGCTGACAAACCTGCCAGATTTTTCTGGCCATAAAAACAAAAAACAAAAAAACCCCAGATTTTTCTGGTCATAAAAATTTTGTTTTTGGCTTGATCTACTTTAGCATTTTAAAGAGTTGTGATTTTCTTGCAAAGTATATGAGGCTAATTACATGACAGCAAAATGCTCTCTCTGCAATTTTGTAAATAGGTCTGAGAATAAGATAGGGAGGGTGGGGGTAACCACCTTCCAAATGTAGACCCCAAGGGTATGGGTTTTGTTTTCTGGAGTGTTGAGGTTGTGGTGGATAGACTGAGTAGCTTTCTGAGGTGGCTTTATGTTTTGGGTGAGTGGGAGGAAATGTGGGAAGGACGGGTCATGTAAGGTGATGGTCACCCTCAGAACACTCTTAGCATGCCTGCCTAAGCTGTAACCTCCTTCTGGAAGGTTCCTATATAAGGGTCAGTGTTACAGGTTAGTTTTGCTCCGCCCCCTCCCACACCAAATATATTGAAGTCGTAATTCCTGATTCCTGTGGTTGTAACCTCATTTGGAAATAGATTCCTTTCACACGTAATCAAGTTCAGATGAGGTCAATAGGGTCGACCCCCATCCAAATCCAATATAACTGGTGTTCTTTTTTTTTTTTAAGATTTTATTTATTTGATACAGAGAGAGAGAGATCACAAGTAGGCAGAGAGGCAGGCAGAGGGAGAGGGGGAAGCAGGCTCCCTGCAGAGCAGAAAGCCCGATGCGGGGCTCGATCCCAGGACCCTGAGATCATCAGGACCTGCACCCAAGGCAGAGGCTTAACGCACTGAGCCACCCAGGTGCCCCTCTAACTGGTGTTCTTAAAAGAAGAGGGATGTTCGGATACAGGCTCTCACATGGAGTAGACAGCCATGGGAAGATGGAGACGGGGACTGGAGCCAAAGAATGCCGGGGGCTGTCAGACGCCGGAAGAGGCAAGGGAGGATTCTCTATTAGATGCCTCAGCAGGATCATGACCTTATCAGAACCTTGATTTCAGACTTCTAGCCTCCAGAACGGTGAGCGAATAAGTGTCTCTTGTTTTAAGCCAGCTTATGGTACGTTGTTACAGCAGCCTTAGGAACACAGTATGGCCAGCAACTCTTAACGCTGCTGGTATTCCGAAATACCTGGGGAGCTCACAGACAATATGAATGCCTGGGCCCCTGTCCTAGACTGGTAGGATTTCCGCGGTATGGGTTTTGGTCTGGGTATTGCTCCCTGCCCCTAGTGGGTAATTCCGCTGTGCAGCCGAGGCCAGAAACACTGAGAAGGTCATCATGCTTTCTACCCCATGCCCATGTTTCTCAGGCTCCTGCCAGTGAGGACAGTGACTGGCACCCTTGAATGACAAGGGTCATTCACCCTGGAATAGGGCATGATCTGGCTTTTGAAGGGCAAGAACTTTGTCTGACATGAGCCTCCTACACAGGAGAGACGACGTTCTGACCCGATCGCTTGGGAATTTGAATTCGAGCTATAGAAACAGTATGAGCAGATGGTCGAGAGGCACAGAAGTGAACAGAAGGCAGTGAGCCCAAGCTCAAGCAGGAGAAGCCACAAGAAAGCAGATGACAGGCGTAAGTGGGAGGCAGAGGATGGGAAGGTCAGTGCTGGGGGTCTGGGGGAGAAGCTGCAGAGAAAAGCAAAATCGAAGTGTTGAATCTGAGTTTGGGGGACTTCTTGAGCTGTGTGAGGGTGGTCAGGGCCGCCCATGGATATCCAGCAATGCTACTGCACAGTCTTGTTACTCTGGGAACCGGCCACACCAACATCATCTGGGAGCTTGTTAAGAATGTCTTGGGCCCTGCTCTTGACCTCCTGAGTAAGATCTGCATTTTCACAAGATCCCGGGTAGTTCATTGGCTCAATAACTTTGTCAAGCACAGCTTTGTACAGCCTGGCTGATTGGCTTCTCATATTATATCCTGGACTTCTTTTGCTCCCTGGTTCTCCTTATAAAAATGGAATCACTCGAGGGAACCTGAGTGGGTCTCTGTTTCTTGCAACCAGAAAGATCTATCCCCATGGAGGTCAGTCCAACTTTCCACGTAAGAGCCATATAAAGTCAGAGACGTTTTGAATATGAGTCTGGGCATTAGGGATCGCTGCAGACCCCGCCTGGCCCCTTCATCCAGTGTTTGCTATAATAGCGGGTCCCACAGAGGTGGAGCTTCACGAATATCTCTAGTTCAGTGGTTCTCCAAGTGGTCCCTGGACCAGCAGCTTCAGTGTCACCCAAAAAGGTGCTAGAAACACAAGTTCTCAGGCCGGGTCACAGACCTACTGAATCAGAGACCCTGGGCGGTGGGATCCAGCCGTCTGTGCTTTAAGAGTCCCTCCTGGAGATGAACACTATTATTCTAGTTTCTTGGTTTTCTACCACTCATCTCTTACCTTCAGAACCACTGGGTAAATGGCCCGTGGATGTCACATCTAATCCTTCGATAAAGACTGGTGGGACAGCTCTCTTGGTGAGAATCCCAAACTTTTAGTGGGACCCGAATGCCCGCAAAAGGGGAACGAATAAACAAATGGAGGTATATTCACGCACTGGATTACAGTAACGAGAGCAAATGTAACATAAGCAAAAAAAAAAAGTAACATAAGCAAAACAGCTTACAGACAAAACGTTTAATGAAGGAAGCCACGTGTGAAAGAATGCATACTGTATGATTCCATCGATGCAAAAACCCGGGCAAAAGTAATGTATGTTGTGAGCAGTCAGGCTTTGGACACGATGCTCCCCCTCCCTGGGACACTGTCCCCAATCCCCCCAACCCCGCACCCCCCAACCCTGCTCTTTCCTCTCTAAATCCTCCTCATCTTGCCATTCTTAGTTTAGATGTACTTTTTCAGGGGGCCTTTCTCTGCTACCTCATTCAAAAGTCACCTTGGAAGGAGAAGTGTCTGGAAAGAGGCACGAGGAGGGCTTTTAGGGGAACTAGTAATGCTCTACTTCTTCTTCTGGGTGTTCTTGACACGGGGTGTATTCATTTTGTAAAAAAAAAAAATGTATCAAGCCATACACTTACCATTTGTGTACTTCTTTGTATATATGTTATACACTTCGGTGAATTTTTTATTTAAATACTGTAAGTGTTGTAAAATGTTTAATTCCTGATGTGATTTTTCCTACAGCATATTTTTCATAGCCTATAATTTGGGGTTTGGGTCCAATTTCTTGTTTCGATGCGTGGGATCAGGAACATTAGTGACCCACGTGATGCGTTAATTTCCAAAGCCTTAGCTGGAACAGAGTGTTGACACTGGAAAATGATGAAAAGTTTACAAAGTGTTCTAAAATACATCTCGCTGATGTTTCCGAGTCAAGTTTCCCAATATAATTTATCTTTTTGTTCCATGAACAATTTCCCTGGATTGCTTCTCTGATATAGTAATTTTACTATAGTATTTTACTATCTCCCTCCCCCCTCGACTGAGGGACCCTCTTAAATCACCTTTGGAATTGTGTGGAAGAGAAAATTCTATGTGATTTTTTGTTCTCCATCAGCCCACTTAGTCAACACGTGGGCAGACCTTTTTGAGGAAGTAATTTTATTGAGTAAGATGAACGTCTAGGAGATGTTATAAACTCATAATGAAGACATTTGCAAATCATTACAGCTTCATTCCAAAACGCACAAATACTTATTACATATGCATGACCTAACCTGCATTTTAGGGAACTAATCAGAAAAGAGGGAGAAACAGAGAAACATACCAACATAATCAGCATTTATTCAGACTCAAAAGGGCAAGGTACGGCCCCTTTGCCATTATAATTTACAAGGTAGTTGAAGAAAGGATAATGTTTCTTTTGAGAGTCACAGGGCTTGGTTTTATTTCCATCACCCAGATTCAGGTTTAATGGAAAATCCTGCCACAAGTCTATCCAAATCAGATTCCTGGGCTTTTGAGAAGGAAGGAGCATTCGAGATCCTTTTGTGCAATTCGCCTCTTTTGATAGGTATGTAAAATGAAGCCCACAGAAGCCACGTAGACTCCTCAAGTCCACGCACCTGGTTAGTGGAAGAGCGTGGCTTCCTAGGGACTCACTGAAAGCCCATCAGAGAGCTGGTCCTGGTGAGAGAGGGATGGGTCGGAGTGATGTGGGCCCCATGAGCCCAAAGCAGAAGCAAGCCACTCTCAGAACTGAGATGTGCTCACAATGGAACACTGAGGCGTTGTGATTCTCCCTCCCTGACTGTTTTTCTTGGAGCCTATTCGGACTAGATTTCTTTTGTATCCTGCAGATTTTCTTCCTTTCTACTTTTCTTTACGAATTCAATTCAGTGCATGAGGTTTTGAGAGCCCTGTGTCAGACACTTAGCTAGATGTTGGAGATTTATTTGGCAGTGAACATCGCTGTCCCTCCCTTCATGGTGTTGAAGGACAGATGTTAGAGACATCGTCATCAGGGGAAATGCAGGGTGTTGAGAGAGGTAGAATAAGGTTTTGAAGCTAGTCTGGGGTGACAGGGAAGGGATCCTGAGAAGCCAGGAACAGCAGGGTAAGTTGGCGTTAGTCAAGAAAGACCAGGGGACTGGGTGGGGGAAAATGTCCCAGGCAGATGGAGCCTCATGATCAAATCCTGGATTCAAGAGACACAAAGCCATTGCCAAGGAGACCTCTGAGTCTTTATTCCTCAAAGACCTGAACTGCTCGACTCCCAGGACTGTGAGCCAATCAATTTTTTTTATACCTGAACTTCTTCAAACCATATCAAACATATTTTAGAGGGACACCTGGGTGGCTCAGTCATTAAGCATCTGCCTTTGGCTCAGGTCATGATCCCAGGGGCCTGGGATTGAGCCCCGCATTGAGTCAGGCTCCTTGCTCAGAGGGGAACCTGCTTCTCTCTCTCCCTCTGCTGGTCCCCCTGCTTATCTTCCCTCTCTGTCAAATAAATAAAATTTTGGGGCGCCTGGGTGGCTCAGTCGTTAAGCATCTGCCTTCGACTCAGGTCATGATCCCAGGGTCCTGGGATGGAGCCCCGCATCGGGCTCCCTGCTCGGCAGGAAGCCTGCTTCTCCCGCTTCCATTCCCTCTGCTTGTGTTCCCTCTCTCACTGTTTCTCACTGTCAAATAAATAAAATCTTAAAAATAAATAAATAAATGAATAAATAAAATCTTAAAAAAAAAAAAACAAAAAAACCCCTAAAGCCCCACATATTTTAGGAGACAAGTAAAGCCAAAACACAATTACTTACATGGTAATTCCCTTTCAGAAAAATACAAGGGAAATTTTAAAAATTATTGCCGTCCTCAAAAAGTCTTTGCCCTCATTTCTGTGTGCTTCCATAGGCATATTAAAAAAAAAAAAATCCTCTGGGTGTAATTTGATTAAAATATTCCATTTTTTAAAGTATTAAATTAGGCATACTTATTGCTTGCTCAATGCAAAGGATCTATTTTATAAACACTCCTGGAACAAATAAGAAGAAAGTCAGAATATATTTAGAATTCTGTGTTCAACCCCTCCCTCGTCCCCACTGAAGGAGGGAAGGTATGGGGACCATTTATGAGTTTTGGTCCATTACAATAGCCAGAGGTTGAGATGGAGAATGATCAGGAAATCAACTGATTCAAGGGAAGATTGAAGGTACTAATGTATCACAGTCTCAAGAAGAGGTGATTTGGGCAGGAAATACTTTTCATTGTATCAGTCAGGGAACTTGGTTTCAACCAACAGAAACCAGATTGGTATTAATGGAAAGGAGATATGGAGTTACATAACAGGGGTTAGGGTTGGGGTCTGGGCAGGAACTAAACAGGGGGAGGGGGGTGCACCTCTGTTCAGGACATAGGGAAGGTCTGGTACAAAGGCTGCCAGGATCTCCAAATATTTCCCCCCACCCAAGTCATGCAGTGAGAAAGCATCTGACTGGCTGACCCAAAGTCACATGCTGACCCCTTTCTCCACTGGGGACCCAGGAGGAGGCAGAGGGAGGCTGGCACTGGGATAGTCATTATATCAAGACCACACAATATTGGGAACATCCAAATGGGGTATATGGCCAACCGTTGTTATTTCGTGCCTACTTGTGTCTTTGCTTGCTTGTTTTCTGTCTCTTGCCCCTGGAATATAACCTCTTTGACAATTGTCCACTGTTATCCACTGCTGGATCCCTAAACTTTGAGTGGTAGACAATAGTGGAATGTATTCATGAGTGGACATCCAAAGGATGCAGACCAATTCCGCATTGCCCCATATGTAGACAGGAATGAATGTGTCATTGGTTTAGAGATGTGAATTTTGCCTCAAGGTAAGGAAAACCTTTTTAATTATTTTATTAAATTTTTCAATTTGAGTATAGTTAACATATAGTGTTATGTTAGCTTCAGGTATACAATATAGTGATTCAACAATTCTATATGTTACTCAGTGCTTGTCATGATATGTGTACTCTTTAATCCCCACCTCCTATTTCACCCATCCCCCACTCACCTCCCCTCTGATAACCCCCTGTTTGTTCTGTATAGTTAAGAGTCTGTTTCTTGGTTTGCTTCTCTCTTTTTTTCCCTTTGTTTGTTTTGTTTCTTAAATTCCATATATAAGTGAAATCATATGGCATTTGCTTTCTCTGACTTATTTTGTTTAGCATGATACTCTCTGGCTCCATCCATGTTGTTGCAAATGACAAGATTTCATTTCTTTTTATGGCTGGGTAATATTCCATGGTGTATATATACCACATCTTCTTGAAGATAAGGAAGACTTTTCTAATAACCGGAGTTATCAGATGGCATTATAGTCCATCTCATGAATACTAGGACTCTGAGTTTGGAAGCAGCAGTGGGATCTCAGCATGGACATCCACTACCCTCTTCCCTGATAACAGCTCCTGCAACTTTTGTTTGGGGTTCTCTCCTTTCACTCGCAGGCCACGTGCTTTCTGGGAAGTTCACTCCACTTCGAAATCCACAGGCTAACATAATTGGTAAATTCCATTCCCCTGGGCACAGTGACTAGTTCAAGAGGGGCATGTGACCCAAATTAGGTCAACCAGGGCCAACAGGGACCAACCCAGGGCTTTTACTTGAGTCTTGGGGGAAACAGACTCTCCTGAGAGATTTCCTGTCATGCTAATGGGGGTCTGGAGTAACCAGTGGCCCCCATGTGAAACTTGAGAATAGAGCTGATTTGGAAGAAGGTAGAACTGAGAGAAAGAGTCAAGCCCTGATCTGTGTGTGCTTGAAGCCAGATCCGCCCGGAATTCCT
Organism: Procyon lotor; assembly: GCA_028646535.1. Lineage (NCBI taxonomy): Eukaryota > Metazoa > Chordata > Mammalia > Carnivora > Procyonidae > Procyon > Procyon lotor. Next base: position 24,862,914 of record CM053610.1, read on the forward strand.
ATAACATGAGCCAACATTTTTCCTTGGGTTGGGTTCTCTGTTAGTTTCAACAACATGAGTCTCCAATGATGTAAGAACCAGTTCGGATGGATTGCTAGTGACCCTCCAGCACTGTGTTGAGCAGGATTCTGGGGCCAAATCCTGATACAGTGGAAAGAGTAAGGTTGGTGAGTGGTTTGTTTTTTTTTAAGATTTCATTTTTTTTTTTTACTTGACAGAGAGAGAGACAGCAAACACAAGCAGGGGGAGTGGGAGAGGGAAAAGCAGGCTTCCCGCCGAGCAGGGAGCCTGATGCAGGGCTCGATCCCAGGACCCTGGGATCATGACCTGAGCCGAAGGCAGAGGCTTAACAGCTGAACCCCCCAGGGACCCCAGGTTGGTGAGTGTTGTCCCAAGAGCCGGAAAGGGAGTCGTGTCGATCATGCCATGGGTTTGCCATCCTGGGGCTGATGCTCATTTCTCAGGATTTCACAGTCCAGATTCCTCTCACAAACTTTGGGCCACGTGGTCTGAAACAGTGTTGTTCGATGGAAATATAAGGCATACCATGCGGGCCATTTAAATTTTTCTAGTAGCCGTGTTAAAAAAAATAAAAAAGAAACCATAAAGCTACTTCGAATAATATGCCTTACTTAATACAATGTATCCCAAATATTATCACTTGAGTAGGCGGCACTGGCTGCATTTCCAGTGTTCTGTAGCCACACGCGGTAGCCACATGCGGGTAGTGGCAACTGAACAGGACGGCACGGGTGGAGAACCATAGAGTGCTGGAACTAGAAGCGGCTTCTACCAGCACCTCACTGGAGAGATGGGTAAATGGCAGTCGAGAGAGCAGTGAGTAGCTTTCCAAAGGCCACAAGTGATTGCAGTGACTTACTGTGGTGCATTTCCTCCCTTCCCAACAGAAAGCCCGTGTGGTGGGTGTGGGAGGCGGCATAACGTCCCCTTTCCCCAAAGATGTCCACGTGCGAATTGCGGGAACCAAGACTTTGGTACTTGACATGGCAAAAGGACTCTTGGCTGATGCAATGAAGTTAAAGGTCTGGAGATGCAGACATTATCCTGAATCATCCAGGTGGACCCAATGTCATCTCAAGGGTCCTTGCAGAGGGAGATGGTCAAAGTCAGAGAAAGGAGATGGGATGGTGGAAGCAGAGGTTGGGGTGATGCATTTTGAAGGTGCAGGAAAAGGCCGAGTCAAGGGCCATGGCAGCCCTCCAGAAGCTGGAGAAGGCAAGGAAATGGATCCTTCCCTCAAGTCTCCAGAAGAACCAGAGCGCTACTAACACCTTGATTTTAGCCTTAGAAGGCTCATGTCAGACTTTGGACCTCCAGAACTGTAAAAGAGGGTGTGTTGTTTTAAGTCACTTAGTTTGGGGTACTTTGTTATAGAAGCTCTAGGAAACCAATGCAGTAACTCTACATAGTGAGTTGACAAAATTTGTTCTCTTGATTGTTTTAGGTACAAGTCAGTGTCCCCTGCAATGAGACCACTCATCTTCACTCTAGCAAATTCCGAGGCATATGTGGCCATTTTCTGTACACGGTCCTCCTTCCCCCTGGGGTACAGCTGGAGGAAAATTCTCTAGCATAGCTCTTGGTGACCCACCAAAGCTTTTATCAGTAAAATGTGACTAAGTGAATCTTTCCACTCTACCTTGGGGAAGTAGACTCCAACACTTTGGTGGGCTCTGAGTTTGGGCTGGGGAAGGGATCCCCAAGTTCGCTGGTGGGTTATTTTCCTTGGCTCCTTCTAAGTTATTTTCCTTGGCTCTCTGGCATTCCAAGAATAACATGGGTGCAAAAGGACAAAACAAGTAATAAGCACCATAGTTCACATCATCCTTTTCTTTTGTTAAATGCCAAAGCACAGCTAGGGAACTTTAAATGTGACATTTTCATCATCCAATTTATCCATTTAGAAAATGGAACTTAAAAAAGCAAAATGGGTCAGTTCTAAGAGCACCAGAGAGTCCAAGGACTTGGATTCAACCAAAAATTAGCTCATCACTTCTCTGAGTCTGTGTTTCTTCACCACCAAAAAGAAAAACTGAACTCAGATTTCCTTTGTGACTCTCTGATTTTATTATTTTAATTGCATATAGGAAGTTTACTGCTGGTAAACAGTTTCTGCTGAGAAACAGCCATCAAAACACATGGCACTTGAGGGCGTCCCCCAAAGCCCAATTTCAACTGCAGAAACATTTTGCATCATGCTCGACTTGAGCCTTGTTTTGAATCTCACAAACAACACTGAGATCCTGCAGTGTTGAAGGGGTCATTGAGACTCTCCATCCCAACCCCTCCTGTCAGTTGAGGAAACCAAAGCTCAGAGAAGTTGAGTGACTTGTCCAGCGTCCTGGGACTAGAAATGAGGTCTCTTGAGTCACAAGCTGGGGCTCCTGTTACTCCCTCATCAATTCCTATGTGGAATTCTATAGTTTCTCTTAAGAGGAGCCAAGAGGTGCTCCCCTCCAGCCCATGTCAGGGCAGTGGTGAGGCAGGAGGGAGTGTGATGTTGGGTGTGCTGTCGGATGAGAAGATCACCTGTGAGGTTGGGCTGGTGGCAGGTAAGTAACCTAGGGTGGAGGCGTGGCCATCTTTGCTGTGCTAGGCTGGTCACAGATCGCTTTCCAATGGCAGTGGGGGTAGGTGGGGATGGGTGGGAGGGGTCGCAGGGCTCAATCTCACCACCCTAAGATCACAGCCTGAGCCAAAACCAAGAGATGTGTGCCCAACCTGAGCCACCCGGGTGCCCCTAGGAAAGCTTTCTTAAGCAGGTTCTAGATCGAAAAATTGGATTCCATCAAAATCCAGAATATTTGTTCACAAAAGACTTCAAAGAGCAAAAAGGCAAGCCACGGAGTGGGAAGAGATATAAGTAAGATTTTTGTCTGTCAAAGGACTCATATCCAGAATACATAAAGAACTTCTACAGACGGATAAGAAAAAAGTTGGTGTGGACTAAGAATTGAGCAGGCACTTCCCAAGGAGAGCGCCCAAGACATCCAACGCCAGGTGCTGTGTTGGGGGTTTCATTCATGTAGTTATGGACTAGCATTGATGTGGATACACTTTCCACATATGTAATAATACACCGTGAGGTTTTTTACTGAATGCAAATCAAGATCAATGTGCCAGGTAGAAGCACAAACTTTGGCAGCAGATTAAAAAATCAGCAAATCCGTATTCATGTGTTTAATTATTTCTTTTGAGGAATCTCAGTAAAGAGAGGTGAACTTTTTTAAGGATGGCTAGTCATGGATTAATCCGAGGACAGACTGGGGTGGGGGGAGCAAGGAAGCCAATGATTCCCTGGATGAATTAAGGAACAGCTGGTTATTGGTTACAAAGGGAGGTAACATTTTAAGTTAAATATCCATTTTTTTTCAGTATGCCAGAAATTACATTGCTTTTCAACCACTGAAAGTTACGATGAGAATATTTAGATGCAAACATACCAATGTGTGGGTGAGGGAGAGACAGAGCTTTTGAAATTTTCATAAGTTTACAGTAAAAAATGTTGAAGTGGATTGGCCTCAAAGTGTTCTAGAAGGCAGGGGTGGTGGTGGAGGAGGCCCCAGCAAGCTCCCCTGGGCTTCTGGACGCCCAGGATCCATGCAGGGGGCACGCAGGGGGCCTGGCACACGGTGGGTGCATCCCAGATGTTTTTGACTGATGGACAACGTGACCTTCCTCACTCACCACACAGTTTATCGTCATGTCCAGTGCTTAGAACGTGGGCCGATGACCCAATTGTTCCCACTTGCTGACTCATCACATTAGTGGGCAGTTCTTATAAATCTACCTTCTTTTCTGTTCTTTTTTCTTTTTGAACTAAAGGAATCACAGATGGGAAGGCCAAATGTTAGGAAGCGTATAGTAAAAAACAATAACAAACACCTCCTACCCCCCAGCCTCTCCCACCCCCCAACCCCAGCCCCCCACCAGCAATGGAAATCGTCATACATTTAGCATTTAAATTGTTCTTTCAGAAAGTGGCCTGGGGATGAAAGGGTAAGTCACTTAAGTTGCATCGTTTATTAATATAATCTTAATTTTCCCCCTTACATGATAAATTTCCTGTTATCTTGCCTAGGTGGAAATGGTACATTTGGATCAATTAAACAGTTACTAAGTATACTTGATATTGTTACCTAATTACTTCTCCTTTGGCAAATCAGAAGACAGTTCAGCATTCTGTATGCCTTGGGACCTTTCTTATGAATGTTAATTATCCTTGTCTTACATGTGCGAGAAAACATTTAACCAGAGAAACAGAACAGCAGAAAAATTTGGTTTTCTTGTGCTCAGAACGGAGACTGGAAAAGGCTGACAGACCCAACAGAAGGCATACAAACCACTGCCTGGATTTTGCACCAAAATCCAGGAGCATTTTATAAGGTTTTGAATCTTAATAAATAAAATGGGCTTCTCTCTGGCTGTCACCATTCACCTTTGATTTTCTCAAATAGTTCTCTGGGTATGAATAGCTCTGCATATTAGAGGAAACAGAGAAGCAGAGAATTAATAAAACAGTTTAATTTCCTATAATCAAAGAACCGGGAAGATTCTTGGATTTGGAAGAAACTCGGTAAGTTATCTCCATCGAGAGAGAACGCTGGGCATAGTTATTCTTCCAAAATTCAGCCTTCAGAGTTGACCCCAGTAATTTGGTGCCTATGAATCAGTGGGACTCTTGCTTGGCATTAAGTACATATTATTATTACTCACGGCAGATTCCTGGAATGTGATGATGCAGACAGTTCTCATTTCACTAGCAGGTTGGGTTCCAAAATGTGCAGACTGGCTATCCGGAATTGAGAAGATGATCAGCCATGGAATCAGTGTCCTCAGTGGAGGTTGGACAGCCAGGCCATAAGACAGAAAATCCTTAAGCGCACTGTGCCCTGAAGCACAGCCAGCGACCCCACCTACCTTTTCGCCTAATCATCGTCCAGGCTTGAGCATTACCCTGCGGGGAGTTGGACTCCAGGAGACCAGGGTTCACATCCTAGCTCCGCCACACATCAGCTCTGTGCCTCAGTTTGCTCTGCTGTGAAATGGAGATAATCATACATCCCTAGGTCACCGGGGGGAACACTAAGTGTTCCCCAGTGATCCTCCCTCCTGGCATCCGTGTCCTTGTATATTCTCTTCCCACACAGAATAGGGGTGACCTGGGTAGCCAGTAGGGTATTATGGAAATGACAGGATAGGACTTCTGAGGCAAGATTGTAAAACATATGGTGGTTTGCTGTCTCTTGGATCTCTTGCTCTGGCGGAAGCCAGCTGTCATATTGAGAGGACACCCAAAGAGCCTCACACTCAAGCAGTCCATGGGGCAACACCTCGGTTCCAACAACCAGCACGACCTCGCCAGGAACGTGAGGGAGGATCCTCCAGCCTTTGTCCAGCCTTCAGATGATGGAAGAGACCGAGCCAGAGCCACCCATGATGTCACTGTCGTATTTCTCACTCACAGAGATGGGGTGACATAAGAAATGTTTCTTGTGTGAAGCTGCTAAGTTTTGGGGTAATCTGTTAGGAAGCAATAGATAGCTAAAATATATCTCATGGGTGAGATAATGTAGCAATGTAGTGCCTGGGCAGAGAAAACACAATAACTGGCAATTGTTTATGTTATTATCCCATTGTTATGCCTAGAATGCCTGGCGTGCTGATAGATTTCAGTACCAGGAAAAAAACAACCGTCCAATCAGTCATCAGTCAGGAACACAGATCACTGAGGACGGCAGGAGACATATTTTTCTTCTTCCCATTGGGTTTCCCTCGGATCCCACAGATCAGTGAGTCTCAGCTGGTGCTCACACTCCCTTCTGCCCCTGGTCTCCCTCCTCTACGCTTTCCTACCCCCGTGTCCTCCTCTTAGGATCCCAACTCCATCAGGGGTCACCCAGGTGTCAGGAAGGTGGAAACGGGTCAGGTGGTTCCTGATTCCAGCCTAGGGGGTCCTTGAGGCTTCACAGGAGGGTGTATAACTCTGCTGTTCTGTTATGTGAAAGACCCATGCCCATCAGAGACGGGGGTGGGGGGGTAGAGGGGTGGGGGAGTGGAGGGTGTCCACCTGAAGGGTCCCAGTCTTATATTAACATATATTAACAGCCCTCGGTAACCCTGAATTGTATACGATCTGAGTTCGTTGATGGGTTGTTAATTTTGTGGAGGGGAGGTGGGTAGGGCGATGGGGTAATTGGTGATGGGCATTAAGGAGGGCACTTGAGGTAATGAGCACTGGGTACTGTATGCAACTGATGAATCACTAAATTCTACCCCTGAAACTAATAATACAGTATGCATTAACTAAATTGAATTCATTTAAATTTTTTAATTTAAATTTTTTAAAAGATTTTATTTATTTGATAGCGAGAAGGAGATCACAAGTAGGCACAGAGGCAGGCAGAGGGAGAGGGGGAAGCAGACTCCCTGCCAAGCAAGCAGAGAGCCCGATGTGGGGCTCTATCCCAGGACCCTGAGATCATGACCTGAGCCAAAGGCAGAGGCTTAACCATTGAGCCACCCAGGCACCCCAAGTTGAATTTAAAAAAAAATCTTTTAAAAAGAAACCTTTAACTTTGGGGGTGCTTGTATGGCTTAATTGGTTAAGCATCTGACTCTTGATTTTGGTTCAGGTCATGATCGCAGGATCATGGGATTGAGCCCCATGTTGGACTCCGCTGAGCGTGGAGCCTGCTTAAAATGGTCTCTCTCCCTCTCCCTCTGCCCCCGCTCCTGCTCATGTACTCCCTCTCTCTCTCTCTCTCTCTCTTTCTCTCTCTCAAATAAATAAATAAAACCTAAAGAAAAAAGAAACGTTAAACTTTGGAACCTTTCAACTGTAAGTTTTATGAAATCTAAACATAGGTTAAATGCTTCCAATGAAAACTGAGCACCCAAATTATAATGTGCAGTAAGTAAAAAATACATACAGGATCTCAAAGACTTGTATAGAACTAAAGAATGTATAACGTCATGGTAATAAATTTTGTCTTGACTGCATGTTGAAGTGATTTGGGATATATTGAATTAAATAAATCTAGCATTAAAATTAATTTCACTTATTTTCCTTTTTTTTTTTTAAAGATTTTTCTTTTTAAGCAATCTCTACACCCAACATGGGACTCAAGCTCACAACCCCGAGATCAGGAGTTGCACGCTCCACTGACTGAGCCAGCGAGGCGCCCCACTTATTTTTGCTTTTTTAAGTGGTTACTAGAAAATTTAGACTCATCTCTGTGACTCCCGTTGTATTGTCATTGGACAATGATGTTCTAGAACACTGTGGGAAGATAAAGTAGTATAATATCAAAAGTCAGACAATTAACATTTTTTAAAGGGGTCAATTTCATGTCATGTATCTTTTTACTATAAGAAAAGAGTGAGGAACTTACTTTTTAAGATCTATTAATAATCCATTCTTTTATTAATTATATGCTTTCATAGAACAAAACTTGTCACCCAAAGGTAGCTTCACAGGATTTTGGAAAAGACACCAGAGGCTTGGTTCTGCTTCTTATAAGTTGTGTTTTCTGGCAAGTTCTTTAACCACTCTGTACTCAGTACCCTCATCTGTGACATGGCAACGTCCCTCACAGGGTTTTAAGCGAGGACCAGCTTATAGGTAAAGTACTGCTACAAAGGCAAATGTCAGTTCTTATTTCAATTTTCTTGGATCTCTTTGAAAATGAGCTCCTAATCATATTTTTATTATTTCCATCTTGGTTTTTTTTTTCCCATGTGAAATCTTCAGCCTAATGTTTGTTTGAATTAATAAGCACTCTCAAGAATTCTTTCTATTCTCTTGAATTCTTCCACTAAGCCTCATAACAATGGAAGAATTTACCATAATTGCTAATTGGCTCTAATTTAATATGTCTGCGTGAATGCAAATTCTGGATGGTAATCTGACGTCTGATTTGTGCTTCTCAAGTGCCTCAGTGTTGATGGAGAGTTAGTGCTTCTCGGGAGCACCAGAAAACATCGGGAACAACCCATCAACGAACTCAGATAGTATACAGTTCAGGGTTACTGAGGGCTGTTCACATAAAATATTGCACCTGGTATCAGGAAACCAACTCTCCCTCCACCCTTTGCCAAAAAAGGCACTGCAGAAATAAGACTGATCTTGGAGTGTGATGGAAATGTGCTGTTGAATGGCCATGGGAACGTGAATGTTATTATGTTAATATAAGACTGGGACAAAAGTAAAGCTTTCTAATAACCGAATATAGTATCAGTTTTTAAATTGAAATGCACTTAAATTGAACAAAATTAAAATTCCAGTTCCTCATTGCACTAGCCACATTGCAAGGGGCCAAAAGCCACAGGTGGCTAATGGCTATCATATTGGACAGCATAGACCCTGAACAGGGGCTCACAAACTTTTTCTGTGGACATATTTAGGGGAGCCTAATTAGGCCGTAGAGCCATATTAGGGTGTGGACATATATGGGAACCTACTACGGGTATGATTATAGTCTCATCATTTTTCTAATACAAAGAGTTTCTTTTCTTAGAGGAGTTTTAGGTTTATCACAAAATTGAGAGCAAGGTACAGAGATTTCCCGTACACCCTCTGCCCCCACACGTGCTCAGCCTTCCTCATTATCAGCATCTCTCCCCAGAACGGCCCTCTTTTTTTTAACCTAGGATGAACTTCCACTGAAACATCATAATGACCCAAAGTCCACTGTGTATTTTAGGATTCACTCTTGATGTTGTACGTCCTATGGATTTGGACAAATGTATGATGTATACCCACCATTATAATATCACACACAGCGTTCTCTCTGCCCTCAAAGTCCTCTGCGCTCTGCCTGTTCATCTCCCCACTCCACGCTGCCCCCCAACTGCCGATCTTTTTATCGACCTCATAGCTTTGCCTTTTCCAGAATGTCTTCTAGTTGGAATCATTGCAGCACGTAGCCTTTCCAGATTGGCTTCTCTTGCTTAGGAACATACATTTAAGGTCATAGTTATGCTTTTTAAAAAAATTCCTTAACTCTTGGAGTCCCACGCTGAAATACTTACAGAAGGAATGATGTGATAGCTAAGGTTTGCTTCAAAATAATCCATCACAGGCAATGAATGGGTGGCGACAACGTGAGACTCGGCCAGGGGTTAGTAATTTTTGAAGGTAGGTGACGACTTCTTGGGGACTCTTTTGTGTGTGTTTGAAAATTTCCATAGCAAAAAGTTTTTAAAAACATTTCAGTTGTTGTGAGTTTTTCTTTTCTTATTTATTTATTTGTTTGTTTTTAAATATCTTCTGATGATTATTTAAATTTTTTGTCTTTCCTAGTGCCTGCCTTGGGCTTGGGTCCTGATCCGAGGATCCCGGGAGCAAGTCCCACATGGGGCTCCCTGCTCAGGAAGAAGTCTGCTTCTCTTTCTCTTCCTCTGCCCCTTCCCCTGATCATGCTCTTGCTCTCTCTCCTAAATAAATAAATAAATAAATAATCAAATAATAAATAAGTAAATAAATAAATAAATAAACAAATAAAATCTTAAAAAAAAAAACCAACATTCCCCCCCACTATATTTTACAGTTATGTTCTTAGGTCTCTACACAAGTTTTAATTACTGGCTATTCTTGGTAGAGTGTTCCTTTTATTATTAAGAAATAGCTTTTAACCTTAATCTATTTTATTTTATTTTTTAAAGATTTTATTTATTTGACAGAGAGAAACACAGCGAGAGAGGGAACACAAGCAGAGGGAATGGTAGCGGGAGAAGCAGGTTTCCCACCGAGCAGGGAGCCCAACGCGGGGCTCGATCCCAGGACCCTGGGATCATGACCTGAGCCAAAGGCAGACGCTTAAGAACTGAGCCACCCAGGTGCCCCTAATCTATTTTATTTTTACCTTATATTCTTATTTGTCTGGTGTTAATATTGCTACACTAGCTTCCTTTTGGTTAGTTTTTCTCTAACACTTTATTTTCCACTCTTTTATTTTCAACTTCTCTGGTTCATTGTTCGTTTCTGTCTTATAAAGAGCACAGAGATAAATTTTTTTTAAATTTGAGAATCTCTGTTTTTCACTATGTCAGTTAAATCTGTCTACATTTATCGTGATGACTGATATACATGAACTTAGTTCCACTATACTGTTTGTGTTTTCTATTTATTCTTTTTCCCCTATGACTTCTTTTTTGTTCTTTTTTTCTGCAGTCTGCTTGATCCAGTTTTCTTTATTCTCTTTTGTTTTGAATTCTACTAAATTAAGAGTTGTTATTCTTTCTTATTCTTTTAGTGATAACCTTAATATCTTAAATGTTACCTGTTTTGTTTTTTTTTTTAACTAGTATTTTGGGAAGTGTGCAAACACTTGGTGTTTAGCATTTGTTAACACAGCCGGAATTAAAAGATGAAACTACCTACCAGGTACCTGGGATAGAAGCAGGTACCCCTCCTTCTACAACATATCCCTGCATCGTATGCCCTGAATTGCTTACCCGCAGACAGACTAGGGTGTATGTCAAGGACAGCAGCTCTGAATCTCAGACCCCACCCTCTCCCCTTACTCCCGCCCCAACCCCAGAAGAGCTTTTAGTGTTAGAAGTAGGTAGTCAACAAATATTTGTGGATTACGTGTAAGACTGGATGGAAATCACGTAGTTAGGATATAAACTACCAGGAATGAATCATCAGATTCAACAAACAGGAGACTTCACATCCCCAGAAGTTACAGATTAAAAAAGAAATCTATAGATAATAAAAGAAATGAAATCAATTTATCAGGGGAAAATTGAAGAAATACTGACAACTGAAAAAAGGAAAAGTAAAATTAGCCCCCCCTGAGCTAACACTGTTAATATTTGTGTGTGTGTACCTTTAAAGTCTCTTTTTTTTCTCCCTTCTACCTATGGGAATATGGATGTAGGTTTTTAATGCTAGTTCCTTTTTTTTTTAAACCACTCTAGCTGCTATCCCTATGGTTACATTTCTTACGGAACTCGTATAATCTCATGATTATTTTCTAGGGTAAAATGCTTTAAAGTAGACACCGAGCCAGAGGGTTTGTGCCTTTCCATGGCTTTTGATACATGCCACCAATTGCCTTTTGGAAAGGTGACACCACTTTGCTCTGTGGGGGTTCAATGCCATGAATGCATCTGCATTGGGGGGGTTCACTTCCCCACCGATAATTGAGTCATATGAGAAAGGTTGGTGAGGGTAGACGTAGGGAAGATAAAACCGTTTTTCTTCCTCCCTCCCTGTGCCAGGCACTCAGCCCATAGTGGTGGAGAGGAAATGACTTAGAGAAATACTAAAGGAAGAGGTGAACTAATCTGTCCTTAATGATTTCAGTCTAATTAGGGGATTAAGATCTACAAAAAAATGAGAATGGGCTGCCTTTGCAGATGGGAAGCACACCTACATATCTGGGGGGCACAGCATGTCTCTTTTTGGTGCCAAAGCACAGCAAAACTCAGACGCCGGTCTCCTCACCTTTCCAATTGCATCAGAGCAAGCGGGCTAGGGGAAGTCAGGCAAAGGGGTCAGGGAGGTTTGGAGGGCTCCACACTGCTGGGGGGCTGGGTAGACACGAGAGGCGAGGTGCCGCATTCCCACCTGGACCCCGGCTCCTGCCTGTTGTCCTTCCCAGTTTCTGCGACAGGCTTTCCTTGTACCTGACTTTGATTCTCATTGTACTTTTGCAACATCGCAGATCGGAAATTCTGTGCTCTTGAGGCACGTTGAACATTCTACACGAACGGGGCAGCAGGGGACGGCGGTGAGTAAGAACACCATACGAATCTTCTCCGCTCATGGGCACGCCCCCACTCATCCACCAGACTTCACTTACAAAGCCCAGGTTCAAAGGTCAAGTGATTACAAGGGTCGAGACAGGAACAGCAGAGCATTAGGCTACGCATGGGGCCCTTCTGAGCACACAGTCCCCCCTTCACTCAGATCCTGAGGCTGGTGCTGTGGGCCTCTGGCAACCGCTGATCTTTTTTCTGGCCGTACAGTTTTGCCTTTTTAAAAAGGCAACATAAATAGAAGCACACAGTGTAGAACTTGTTGAGTCTGGCCATTGCCCGGTGGCACAGGCATCTGAGGCTCATCTCTGCCCAAGCGTGTCAGTCCTCCATCCCGTGAGTGTGCCGTGCTCCACGTCCCCCCCTCCCCCAGCGGAGGGACAACCTTCACCTTAGTGCTGAGGGGGCTTTCCTATTCTGTGAATTTTCAGGTTAACTGGAATCTTCTTTTTTTTATTTTTTTGAGGCAGCTCCTGGATGCAGCTGTCTGACCCACGCACCCCCCCGCCCCCCCCATCCCATTGCTTTGGCCCTAAGCCCTCTCTCCTCCTTCGTGGTATCGTGAGGTAAACAACCTGCAAATGAAGTGAGCAGTGAAGGCCAAGCTGAGGAAGTTTTGGGGGAGGGCTCTGGGAGGGGTTTAGACTTCAGGAAAGGACACACAACAAACAGGAAGCGTGTGTGTGCGTTGTGTGTGAAAGGGTTACCTCGAGTCAGCATGCTGAAGGGAACGCTGACTTCTTCCTTTTCCAGTCGAAATCACTCTTTCAGCATAAATCCCTAGATCTGAATCCTCTTTGTAGAACCTGGTCTACTCCAGCTCTCTGCGCTTCAGAGAAAATTCTGGAAGTCAGGCATGCAGACCCGTCACTGCCCTTTTGGAGCACTCTGGTGAGCTCCTACAGGACCTTGTGTCCCGGCAGAGGGTTGGACCCACCCAGAATGGGGAGCAGACGTCCACATGGAGATCATGAAACAGGACTCAGGCGGCTGAGCCATGATGCTAAGGCGGCCTGGATGTAAAGATGCATCTGAGGCTTTCAGTGCTGCCCTCAGCCCATCCTGCTCGAGGCTGCTTTGCTGCACGGGCTCCCTCCGGCAAGCCCCAGGCTCTCCACCTCCTGGAGTGTGCCTGGCACCTGGGCAGGACTGGTCACCAGTGGTGGCGGTGAGTATAATGGTGATCAAGTCCAGTATGGTATGTGTGTCTGTCTTCCAGGGGCCCTGGCAGGACCGAGCCCTGCATGCCCGCAGTGGGCCACTTTCACACTCTAGGGCCTGGCCCTCTTCCCCTCCTCCTCCTCACTTCCTCACTTCCGGGGACCACCCCCTTGTAGGACCTTTTGCACTTGAACCTGGGGGCCAGCAGAAGAGGTCACGCCCCTTTCATGGGGGGGTCCAGTGTATTGTGGCTTCAGAGTCTTCTTGGTCTAATGGGCATGAGTCTGCTCAAATGGTCTCTGGACTCTCCTTCCGGAACGTTCCGAGTAGCATGGTGACTGCTGGTCTTGAGCTTTCAGCTAAGGTGAAACTTGCCTTTTCCTCTTCCTTTTGCTTTTTTCCCCCCTAGCATGAGTCAAGTTCCTGGCACGGAGCAGGGCCTGCATGTCATTGCTTACTGTTGGCCAGGGTGAAATGCTGACAGAGCCACGGGGAACGTGTGATCCGTATCTGAAGAGGTCACCGGAGAACGTGGAAGAAACCACACTGAACTCTGTCATCCCGGGTGCGCCCTGAATGTTTTGCATCTTGGCCTTTCCCCTCCTTGGCTGGGCGGTGGGGCTTTTCCTGAGCTGGGTAGGGAAGCGATAGAGCGGAGAGTGTGGGTGTCTGCCTAAATCCTCTCCAGGTTATTTAATTTATTATTATTATTATTTTTTTTTATTTTTTTTTTTTTTTTTGCCTCTTACTGAGTGTCAACTTTGGGGACGTAGAGGGCAGGATCCGGTTAAGTGGAAGGCTCTGGTGGGGGTGGGGGGTCCAGTCACCTGACATCTGCAGTTGTTCTCCCTGGGGGGCCACTTCTGACTCATTTGTTACCTGCCTCGAGGTCAGGTGTCATACCTTCACCCCCGAGACCCCTCCGCCCTGTCCGCCGGCTCCCCCACGCTGCCTGCGTTCCTGGCCATGTCCTGCGGGTCCTCCGGGCTCACTGCTGTGCAGGCTCCCCGTGGACTAGCCGGGGCTGTCTCCCCACGGTCCTCGGTTGAAACTTACTTCTTAAGAGAACAAGTCATGAACAGCGAGCAAAAAGAAGCTTGCGTCGCTGGGGGGCTCTGCTCTAGGAGCGCGGAGAACCGGTACTTCTCATTCCTCTCCCCCAGCTACGCCCCCCTCCCCAAGGACACCACGCAGCCAAGGGCAGCACCACGCACCGGGAGGGGCCTGGAGTCCAGCATCCGAGTTTCCGGCTTCCTCCAGGCCTCAGTCTCCCCGTCCGCAAAAGGGGCGAACAATGATAGCATCCACCACGCTGCAATTTGGTTTTACTTCTCTTGAAGGGTAACATCCCTAAGTCCATCCGCTGTGTGGGTATAGCCGACAAATGTTTGCAAACTGACCGCACTCAGGTAACCCGCAACGAGATGAAGAACCAGAACGTTCTTCAGACTCCTCATTGCCTCCGTCTCTGCAGTAGAGGGTTGTTTTGAGGATAGATGAGCTGATATTTGTGAAGTCCTCAGAACAGTGCCTCGCACGGAGCAATCACTTTAGCACTGTTTGTTAAAAAATAAATTAATTAGAAGGGAACTTGGGCTCTCTGAAACTGCAGCCGCTTACTTTATTTTAGTGAGAACGCAGCTATCTTGCAAGTTCAGCGCCCCCACCCCCTTAAGGTGCAGCAGGCAGGACGAATTAAGACTCTTCAAAAATAATCAATTATTTCCTTATCATAGAGGACCAGATGGTGCATTATTCAGTGAATGGCTTCTGTGGAATGCCAACAATTTTGCTTTGATGAGAAAAGAAATATGCAATTAGGCTGCTGTCAGCCTCAACAAAGAGCCAGGTGCATGGCAGCCAGGCCTTCAGGAGGGGCCAGCAGAAACTGGGCCCAGGTTAGGGCTCTAGGGGTGACGGGGGAAGGAGGTCGGCTTCCTTTGTCACCTGCACCTGCCAAGAGAGACACAAGGAAAACTGGCGTGAGGACAGTTCCTCGGGAATTGGCCAAGAAGGCCTGAAGCAGGGTCGGGGGGTGTGGACACAATGTTCTGAAACTTACAAGCAGAGGAAATGGTTCTGCCATTTACAGTGACGTGCTGTACTTTTATTCAACCTTGGAAGACATCTGTGTTCCTTCCCTTGTCTTTGTTACACAAGCCTATTAAAAAAAAAAAAAATCCGAAAATCACATTGAACCATTTAGAAGGGGGGAAAATTATGGTTAATGACGTATTTTCTAGAACACATGAAATTCTGGGAAGGTCGTTAAGTATTCTCTTCTACCATCACTTGGGGCCACTTACCGAGCTATAAAGACACAGGGAAGAAGGCGAAAGAGAATCTGGAGACATCTCCTGATGGGGGGACGAGAGGGCAGGAGGCAGTTCCTGGAGCTGTTGGGGTATCACGTGGATCTGGGAGGCACTCTCACGTTTTGGAGGGAAAGGTCTTCATAGTAACAGCAGTAGGGGGAACAGCCAGGTACCAGTTTCCAAAAATTTATAACATTCTCTGGGTGGCAAAGAGATCTTTTTAGCTCCCAGATCTTATGGATTTCTCTAGACAAAGGTAGATTTTTATATTTTTTTTTTTAGTAAGTCATTTTGCTTCTGAGTTGTAGGTTCATGTTCCATCTTCTGGAAATGAAGAACTTTTTTTTTTTTTTTAAAGATTTTTATTTATTTGACACAGCAAGAGGGAATGGTAGCGGGAGAAGCAGGCTTCCTGCCGAGCAAGGAGCCCGATGTGGGGCTCGATCCCAGGACCCTGGGACCATGACCTGAGCCAAAGGCAGATGCTTAACGACTGAGCCACCCAGGCGCCCCGAACTTTTTTTTTTTAAGATTTATTTTTTTGAGAGAAAGGGAGTACAAGTTGGTGAGTGGGGAGGCAGACAGAAAGGGGGAATCTCAAGCAAACTCCCAACTGAGCACAGAACCCAATGTTTGGCTCCATCCCATGACCCATGAGATCATGACCTGAGTGAGCCTAAACCACGAGTTGGTCACCTGAGCCACCCAGGTGCCCCACGACCATTTTTGTTAGGTTTGGACTTAGTCCTCTTTGGGCACGTCTCAGAAGCCAGAGCTGTTTCCATCGTATAGAATGTCACTGCCATACTGGAGAGAGGGCTGTATGTGTCTCTCTTGGAAGAATTTGGTGTAGAGAAAGGCCCAAATGGGAAACCAACTGGGAATGTCATAGCTCTTCCAGCTCTTTCTTCTTTTTTTTTTTTTTAAGATTTTATTTATTGGACAGAGAGAAACACAGCGAGAGAGGGAACACAAGCAGAGGGAATGGCAAAGGGAGAAGCAGGCTTCCCATCGAGCAGGGAGCCCGATGCGGGGCTCGATCCCAGGACCCTGGGATCATGATCTGAGCCGAAGGCAGACGCTTAACGACTGAGCCACCCAGGCGCCCCCCAGCTCTTTCTTCTGTCCAGCCACAAAGACCTTGGATTCAGTCCCCTTTATCCTACTTCAGGGTTTTTTAGTCAAGAAGAAATGTATGGTGACTTGGGTATGTGTGTGCATGGGGGGGGGGGGCGGGAGGGAGGGAGGTAAAGAGAGAACTTCATTCAATGCCTATGAATGTCTGAACTTTAATAATTTGGGTTTGTAGACTCCACAGAAATAATCTCTGCATGATTTCCCCAAGTAATTTCATTAAAATCAGTGCCTTACACTGCACACGAGACATCCAAATTTTAGATCCTGTGCAAATTGACAGTGGCTGTGGTGGGCAGGAGGAAAGTTCATGTCCAGCTAGTGGAAATGAAGTCCAATTGGCTGGTTCGGACAATTCCCTGACTCATTCTACCATAGCCTTATTCTAACTTAACAAAATTATCAAACCATCAGGTCATTAAGTTTGTAAAATTCAGCAAGGATTTTGTGAACTCTTTGCATGAGTCTACTGATTTCCCCAACTTTCTGATAGGAGGTGTTCAGTCTGGGTTAAAGTGTTTCTCTTACCTCTTTGGCATTAGGACTCCCAAAGGTAGGTAGGTGAACGGACTGTTTCTAAGGATTTGTAAGGGTACGAGGACAGGGTAGATCATGAATTGGTGAACATAGGTTTCAAAGCCTGTCTACGTTCCCACCATCCTCCAGTGTTCTGTCCTAACAGAGTGAGCACGGCATTCTACTGCTGAGGCACGATCCTACACAGCTTAGAGGCACCTGAGGCTTCCTCTAGGAAGAGTTATACAGCCAATGCAGGTCACCATCAGTGGTAGATTTGGTATGGTACCACATTCTTTAATACTCCTCCCATTGCAAGGTGGCTGCTAAATCCCCTCCTTTTAATTCTGAATTGGACCTAGTGATTGGGTTGTCCAAAAAATGTAGCAAGGAGGATATCCTGGAGCTCCTGGGACTAGGTAATAGGAAAACGTTTGGCTTCTGACACGACTTCTCAGAACGCTCACTCATAGACCCAGATCCCACGTTATATGGAAGCTCAGGACTTAAAGAGAACAGTCCTTGTGGAAAGAAACCATTACCCCAGGATGTCAGCTGTGGCTGAGCTCCCAGCTGACAGCTCGAACCAACTTGCCAGCCAAGTGAAGGAGCCATCTTGAAGGTGGATACTCAACCCCAGTGGAGTTGCTCCAGGTGATGCTATGTTAAGCAGAGATGAGTTACACCCTCCAAGTCTTGTTCTAATTACATATTCATGAGCGAAATGACAGCGGTTGCTTTAAATCACTAAGTTGTTGTTGTTTTAAATACAGTGATAACTAGAATACCATCCAACAAGTCCTGGTCTACAGTGTGTTGGGATTCAATTGCCATGATTGGTCTTTGGGGGCAAGAAGGTGCCTGGGACTTAGGATTCATCCCTATGAAACTGGGACTCACAAGCTTCTTAGTTTTGCTTAACTCCACAGAAAGCAGATCCACCTTGTCAAGCAGCTGGGGCTTGTTGGAGGTGAGTGGGTTAAGCATCATCTTCCTCTTTTGGACTAGGAGATAGATATTGGGGTTTCTGTCTGGGGCAGTCAGTCTCACTCAGCCTTCTTGGGGAGTACATAGCTGCGAGCAGTCCCTCCTGGGGTGGAAAGTTCTTAGCCATGATTTTGTGTGAGATTCCATTCAGAGATTCCTGTAGGAGCCATTGTTGAAGGACTCCTCCTCTGCTCTTGCCGGCTTGTTCTCCACTCTCTGGGCAGGGTGAGCTACCCTCCACCCTCATGCCCTCTAGCAGTCCTCTAGCATCAGACGTCTGTTTCCACACCGGGTAAAGAGTCTGGCTGGCCGTGGGTGCTCTCTGCTTTTGTTTGCTGGAGTCTTGGGGGAAACGGAATGCATTGTCTAGAAGATGCATCTTGGAAGCTCTGGGCATCACTGAATTGTCCAGGGCCGAACCTATAGCCTTTATATCTACATTCAGAGGATTCTTCTTTAGGATTTCATCGTCATCCCTGGAATCAAGTGTGACTAATCCTATTCCACCTGAGCTGAGTTCTGAACCCCTCGGAGTGGGACCTAGTTGAGATTGAGATTGGGTTGTGTGTGCAGGCGAGGTGCAGGGCTGGGAGTGAGGTCCTTCTGCAAGGGCCCTGGCTGGGGTGGCCTGGGGAGTTACTGGGAGTGGAAGGTGCCACTTTTTCCCCTTTTCTGAGTGCCCACTCCCTGTACTTTTGCATGATGTCATAGGGTTCTGGGATTCATTTCTGCAAAAGGTCACAGGAATGCCTAACACATCAGACATGACCACTTGGTCACCCCCTCCGTGGAGTGGGTAAACTGATAAAGTTAAAATAAAATGTATGCCCTTCACCCTAGAAATTCCACTCCTAGGACAATTTTAATGATTATCTGCTGTGACTTTTTTTAGTGGAAAATATTTAAAACATCATGAATACGAATTAATAGGTGATTGATTTAATACACGGAAATTCATTCTTTCCAGGAAGTGTCTCGTTGATTTGGAAGATATGTAGCAGAACTACATCAGTTGACAGAACAATGTAAGTGCCTAGAGGAGTGCGTGACATATATGTGTTCAATAGCTAGTGGTTTTTATTGTTATAAAGAGAGAAAAATAAAGATGCAAGTAGATAGCTATATAATACATATATTATATATGCATATGTACACACTTATGTATGTATGATTACCCTGGGACTCATGTAGTCAAATCTGAGCACAGTGTTCCATTCCAGGAATTCGACTCTGATGACAAAAAGGTAAGTAAGTTTATTTTTTTATTTTTTTAATGATTTTATTTATTCATTTGAGAGAGAGAATGAGAGGGCAAGAGAGAACATGAGAAGGGGAGGGTCAGAGAGAGAAGCAGATTCCCTGCTGAGCAGGGAGCCCGATGAGGGACTCGATCCCGGGACTCCAGGATCATGACCTGAGCTGAAGGCAGTCACCTAACCAACTGAGCCACCCAGCTGCCCCACAGAAAGGTAATTTTATTCATTCATTCATTCATTCATTCATTCATTCACTCATTTCCCAAATAATTTTATTTTATTATTTCAGTGTTACGAGATTAATTGTTCATGCAGCACACCTAGTGCTCCATGCAATACGTGCCCTCCTCAATACCAGGCTCGCCCAACCCACCACCCCTGCCCCTCCAAAACCCTCAGTTTGTTGCTCAGAGTCCACAGTCTCTCATGGTTGTCTCCCCCTCCGATTTCCCCCCATTTTTAAAAAAGAAATCCAATCTATGTGAAGGAGCTCTAAATAAACCCCACCTCCAGAAGCCTTTCTTCTCTCATTGGCTTTGTTTACACATCTGGCCATTGTTTTGGAGCATCTCCTTGTAACCCCAGTCTGAACACTCTTTGACTCCCCCTCTGGTCTCCTCTCTCTTTCCACTCCTTCATGATGTTGGTCAATGTTGGTCAAGCCAGGAAGACGCTTCCCCAGGAGGAGGAGGGGAAATGAAGTTTGGGTTTTAGGGTCCTTTGGGTGGGCCAGGGGAGAGGGAAAGTGACAAAACCACCCCACCAGTAGCCTTCGGTCCTCTTGGCTATTAGAGCATTTGACAGTTTATGAATGGGTTCCTTTTCATGAACTCCTCCTGACAGCGCCTCAACAAATGAGAAGGGGTGCTGGCAGTTGGGATCACTCCCACAGTTGAGGAAAAAGCTCAGATTGACTAAGCTCCCCCTCCCCTGCCCTGAGCCTCTTGTTCCAAGCAGGCCCTCTATCCACTGCACCTTGAACTCACAGCCTGCCTTTTACCTTAATAAGAGTTGCAGAACTACCGCCTCCCCTGAGAGCCTCCTACTATGTGCCAGGCTAATCTAGGTGCCTCACGAAAGGTCTTCTCAAACCGTGATATGTACACCGGTTACCCGGGCCTCCTGCTAAAAGGCAGACTCGGATTCAGCATGTCTCACGGGGAGGGAGGAAAGACGTTAGGGTTTGAAGCTGATGGCCAGGAAAGAAGTCTTGAGATGTCTTTGGTACAAAAAGGTGTTTTATTCAAGCACCGGGACAGGTTGGGTGGGGGCGGGGGGGGGGAGGAAGGTCTGCCCTGGGGTCACGAGGAGTGACCCATTATATCCTTTCAAGTTGGGAGGGGGTTAAGGATAGTGCAAGTCTCTAAGGAATTTGGACCTTAAGGGGGCAAGCTGTTGTTGAGAAAAGGTCATTTATTACTGTGTTATAAAACCTTAGTCATGAGGCCCCTCAGTTGAATATTAGTGGGTCATATGCTTGGGGATATATCTTAAAGGGGGTAAAGGAAGTTAAAGGAAGTTTCCAAAGGAATTTTTATATGTTAAAGTAGAATTTACAGGATCCTGGGGGTTGGGTTAAGACTGTCTTTTGCCTTTAGCAAAGTTTTTTCTTTTCTTTTTTTTTTAAGATTTTTATTTATTTGACAGAGGGAGAGATCACAGGCAGGCAGAGAGAAGAGAAGGGAAGCAGGCTCCCTGCTGAGCAAAGAGCCTGATGCGGGGCTTGATCCCAGGACTCTGAGATCAGGGCCTGAGCCGAAGGCAAAAAGCTTTAACCCACTGAGCCAACCAGGCGCCCTTAGCAAAGTATTAACCTCGAGGAGGCTGTGTTCCTAGAGAAAGGTCACTCTACCCACTTCAACGGCTTGTCAGTGGGCTCTAGGTAATAAGGAAATTTGATTTTTCTTTTTGCCATCAATGGGACCCAAGAGTCTACATTTCTGACAAGTTCTCTGTTAGAGCTGATGCTGCAGGTCCAGAGACCACACTTTGAGGAGCTAGGCTTTCTAGGCGCCATCTTGATTCAGCCTCGAAATAAGCTCTCATGATAATGCTGCTCAATCCTGACCGCAGGTGCGGGGGGTGGGGGGGGGATGCGGATTTTAAATCTTCTAATGCTCAGATGCAGCTGTACTAATTATGTCACTATCCCTGGGAGTGAGGCCCAAGTGGCTCCAATACACACTAAGGTTGAGAGCCACTGCTATATGGACTAAGTAATAGTACCCTCATTCTACAGCTGAAGAAACTAAAGCTTAGAGAGATGAACTACTTTATCTAAAGTCCTATTCATAGTAAAAAATGGAAGTAGGGCTTGAACCCAGAGCTATCCAGCTTCAGAACCCATTCTATTACCACACCTCTCTATGGATTCCCTTAGAGACAACATTAACTTGCTATCTATTGTTGTTTACTGAGGAAAGAAGAGCCACCCACATCAAACCGTTAGAAAAGAGCCCTAGCCCACGGATGCCCCAGTGCTAAGACTCTCAGGGTGATTTATGGCCCTTTAGCACCATAGGAGGGTAGGTAAGCTCTCCCTGGGGCTGAAGGTGACTGCAGCTCCCTCCCACCCAGCACATGCTCTGGAACTGACTATTCACCATTGGTTCTCTAGCTTTCCAATAAATGCTGATGGGTCAGAGTATTTTCTCTCCCATTGAGATTTTAAGTGTAGGAGAAAGCCAGGTGCATTAAATCAGTGTTATTAGCTCTGAAATGCTTGTGATTGAGAAAGTGGTTTCCCAGAGAGAGAGAGAGAGAGAGACTCTCCAAGGCTTTATCAAAGTGGAATTGTGAAGCCTTGGGCTGGATGGAAGCCAAATGTCTGCCCCTTTCTGATGGGAAGTGAAGGATTCCCTGAGGGACGGATGTGCTGGCAAGGGCTAGGCTTATTCTCCCATCTGGGGGATTCATTAATGAGGGCTTAGCTTCAGAGGCAGATAACAAGCTAATCAAAAGGGGAAGGGAAGCCCTGCAAATCATGCTGCCTAATGAGTAATGCCACAAGTGCAGGTGAGACGGTAGAACAGGTGGAGCGATGGGGTGGGGGTAGGGTTGTCTTCTTGCTAATGGTGCTGTCTGACCACTGACTTTGAAGCAAAGAATCAGTAGAGAAGTCAATGCTAGGACAAGAGTATTTTTGAAGTCAGTAATGGCACAACCCTCTGATGTCTTAATCTTCTTTGCCCCATCACCAGCTCATCATTCCAGAGACTGAGACCAGCGAGCCCTTGTCCACCAAGGATGCCACCAAGGACCAAGGTCAAACCCAGTAGCTGAGCAGGGCAGGAAGAAGAAGAGTCCACATGAGAGGCTTCCTTTGGCACGTTTGTTTCAGAGAGAACACAGAAATGCACTGTTTACATTCAAGAATTCAACTTTTGCTTTATGCTTGAAAATAGGTATTGAGGGTATTATCAAATTGAACATTGTTCTGTGTTTGAGTTGCTAAGCTCCGTAGTTTGGGAAAGACGTGGCAAATGTAACAAAGGTAGTCACATTTGTTTGGTTTTCTTTCTCCCCACATGACATCTTAGCTGTTTTTTGTTGTCCAAGTGTCTAAGTACTGGCTTGAATATTTATGGATGATCAGTACATCTACAGAGATGAAGGAGGCCTGAAGTCTTGCCCCAAATACCACCTTTGTAGATCTTCTCTAGTCGTGGCTCTCCTATGAGTCACAAAGCTTGGAAAAATCTGAATATTGATATGCCACCAAATTGATTATCCACATGGCCTGTCTTCCCAGGTGTCTTTCTTTTGCCCATTCCTTTGTCTTCTGTTTCTCTCCTTCTTCATCCTTCCCCAGGATTCAAACTCTTTCCTCCATTTCAGCATGAACCATTAAGTTCCCACCTCCCCCTTGAGTCTTACCCATTCAGCAGTTGGTGGTGGCCTCTGACATGATCTCTGCCCATTAACGGAGTTCAAAGTCCCTATGTGGGAAGAAGAGGTGAGGTGTGAGGCCCCTCCATTCCAGGTAGAATCCCTTTCCTCTTTCCTGAGAGCCTAAACTCACAGAGATAGCTCACAGTGCTACAGGTAGTCTTCTTTTGGAAATCTACATAATAGATTTATCTACCCATCTCCCCAATATGTTACAAAGCCCTCTCTCAATAGCTTGATAAGGAAAAGCTCTATGCCAAGGCATTCATTCCTAATACATAATTTCCCTTAAGAGGGTGGAGAACTAAATGGACAAGAAGATGGACCACACATAGAACACCTTTCATTTTACACTGCATTGCTCTCAATGTAATGCATTGTAAACCAGTGGTTCTCTGTAAACCAGTGGTTCTCTGCCTGGCTCCACCACCGGAATCACTTGGGGGGGCTTATAGGGTTCCCAACCCCCAGGCTGTGCCCCAGATCTTTTGCATCTGAATGTCGGTGATGGGGCCCAGGCACCAGTAGTGTTGTGATGATAGCAGTTTTCAAATCTGCCTGCACACTTAGAATCTCTTGGGAGGATTTAAAAAATACCAAAACCTGGAACTACCCCCCAGAAGTTCTGACTTATGAATGTGGGATGCAGGCTGGGCACTGGGGGTTTAAAAGTCTCCCCCAAGTGAATCAAATGCACAGCCAAGGTTAAAAGCAGATGCTCTAACCATTTTCTTCTTTCAAATTTTCTAGCCTGGGGTCAGTTGAGAAAACTTTTTGCTAATAAAGCAGATAAACAAAAATACCTATGATCTATGGGTTGATATTCTTTCCACAGCAATTTACTGCACTGAATCTACAGACAATATGGAGTCGTTTGGGCAGAAAGCATGCAGTTTTCAGTTTTATTCTACCAGGGCCCCAATTCCTTGAGCTGAAGCCTCCTGGTCTGGGCCATGATAAAATTGTGAACAACAAATAAGAACAAGTGGGGTAACTGAGCCATTTCTACTGAACTTCCACTTTTAACTGAATTCTAATAGCTAGTTGCTAGAGGAAATCAGATAATGCAACCTTCCCCAAAAGAACACTGTGACTCTTAGAAATACTTATGAAAAGAATCTGTCTTGCTGTAAAATGTGTAAGCCTGACGATTCACAGACATGTGCCCTGGGGCAAATAATACATTATATGTTAATAAAAATTTAAAAAAAAAAGAATCTGTCTTGTATATGGGATCACATTAGTTGGCGATGGGACAGTAGCTTGAAGACAAGGAATTAGAAGTATTGTAAGCTCAGGGCATTGACTTACTTTACTGTCTCCACATCCAGGGAAAGATAAAGGTTTGTGGAAAGTCATAAGGGGAATAAAAAAAATTATTTCAGAATGTTTAAGTAGGTAATTATTGGAAATAGAAGGTGAAACAAGAGATCCCTGGTTTCTGCCTAACAATTTGTTAGGCTCATATCCATGGCAAGAGAAAAAAAATTTTTTTAAAGATTTTGTTTTATTTATTTGGGGAAGAGAGAGAGAGCGCGCACGAGTGGGCTGGAGGGGCTCATGCCAGTGAAAGAGGGAGAAGCAGGCTCCCTGCTAGGCAGGGACTCAATTGTCTCTCAATTGATGGGGACTCAATCCCAGGACCCCGGGATCATGACCTGAGCCGAAGGCAGACACTTAACCCACTGAGCCACCCAGGCGTCCCAGGAGAAAATATTTTTAAGGAAAGCATGAGACCTAGGAAGATTACAGGTTCAGTCTGGTGAGACACTTAGGCACCTGCAGCATTTCAAGGATACATGTGCATGTAGAAAAATATACTAAGAAACAGGAGTGTTTATCTCAATAAAGGTTATAAATGCAGAGTCAATAGAAAAGATCCTTCTAAATTTGAAGTGATGAAATAGATCTCAGATTGCTGATTCCTAATTTCTGTAGTTTGCTCAGACAATTCTATGTGTCCTCACTGCTTTTTCCTCATTATTTTAAAATATTTATTTACTAGTGAAACAAGATATTGGTTCAATATAAGACATGATGTCTGCCTTAATGCTTTCCTTGACTAAGAATTAGTTCATAGAGATCATATAGTTGACAGGTCTGTCTGTGCATCATGATTGGAAAAATTTGGTGGTGGAGCCGCCAAAACTTGTGCTGAAATGAATCATATGGCTTCTTTCCCTTCACTCTCCTTAACTACTCTTGAGGAATTGTGCTAATTAAGTGGCTAAAAAAGCAAGCAGTAGTAAAAAGGACTGAGTTACAGAAGCCTAGAGAATCCCAAAGGATCAATTACATGCCCTGCATAATCGCCAGTTGACTGTGGACCTAAAGGAAGGGAATCCCATATGCCTAGCTTTCTTTAAACATGACATCAATTCACTTTGGGTACATATCTATGTAGATGTCTACATGGTGGATCAAGCCAATTAGAGTGTATGGTTTGAGACCCAGGGGAGTTCTCTCCAAATTGGTTTATTACAAAGAGCCAAGTGGTAAAAAGGCAGGCATCAGCTTACGTGATTGCCCTATGTTGCAGCATTCCTACCATGTGTGACTCTTGCCTTTGCAAGTTTACCACTGTATGGATCAACAGTTAGGACAGAGACAGCTAAAGTCTAAACCAACCTCTGTGAAGCCGGGACCATGGCTCCCTTGCTCTCAGATGAATCTCAGCACTTCCTAGCACAGAAGGTACTCAGTACGAACTACTAGTGTTCAGTAGACACCATTTCTCACTCTCTTGGTCATCCATCACTCTCTAGGCAGGTGAGGGGTTGCTTGTGAAGTTTGGGCTCAGTCATACCCCATTGGGAAAAAGACCCAGATGATGGTGTTGACTTTGTTGCTAAATAACCTCATGACCTCACTCAAGCCATCTGAACTCTCTGTGTCCAACATTCTCCTCTGGACACTGCACATATCTTCTTTTTGTTGACCTTACAAAGGTATTTTAGTAATCAAATGGATTAAACAAAAACGAAAGACATTCATCTTTGAGTCTTGTTTATGGCAGACCTTAAAATTAAGGTCCTCATAATTTTAAAGTGATCTCTAAACCCCTGTTTTTAGCTCTTAGGTACTAGGCTTTTTGTTTCTTTTGTTGGAGTCAGATGTAGGAGGAGCCAAGGCCATGGACATCCTCAAATTTTGATTTTTATAGTTACCACATCTACGCAATGATCTAATTACAGATGCTTGCTCACTGACACTCTATGTTCCCATAGCATATGGGACACACGGGATATCCCTATCTCCATGCCTTTGCCCAGGCCCTTCCCCTCACCTGGACTGGCCTTCCTTCTCTTCCCAGCATAACTGAATTCTGCATGTCCTACAAGCCTCTTCTTTCAAGCCATCCCCAATAGTAGTCTCTCCATCCCTAGAATGCCAATGTTGCTTCATATAATTATCATTTTAATGTAGATATTTTGTCCATCCAATTAGACTGTAGGCTCCATTAATATATCCTACCTTTCTTTGGAGCCAGTAAGAATCATATGCTTGGAGTGCCTGGGTGGCTCAGTCATTAGCATCTGTCTTCATCTAGGTCATGATCCCAGAGTCCTGGGATGGAGTCCCATGTCAGGCTCCCTACTCAGCAGGGAGTCTGCTCCTCCCTCTGACCCTCACCCCACTTGTGTGCTCTCTCTCTCAAATAAATAAGTAAAATCTTTTTTTAAAGAATCACATATTCATATATGTAGAAAATTTAAAACTCCCATTTCAGTGGAACTTAGTTTACATATCTGGGTAATCACAGAATAGCCAAGAAAATTTTGCATAGATAGTTTTGCAGATAAAAAGGAGTGATGAAATGTATGTGTAATCTTCAAGTGAATCCCAAGATAAGGGAGCCAGTTAACTTGGGCCAAGCATAAAGAAGTCAAGTTGGTGTGGTTGAACAAAAATGCTTCTTATTGCCCAGGGATATGGATATGGTCCTCCAAAGGGTTGTTTAGCACCTTGACCGTCACAGGGTGACTTAATGAGAACCTGGATGGGAGCTGTCCTCAGTTGTGGTGCTGAAAAGTTAACTTTGAACTTGAGCTAACCAGAGATTTTGGAAATACAGCAGAGTCTAAGCAATGAACAAGAACAGTTTTGGGGAAGATCCCTCTTGGAGTGTCCTTCAGGCCCCTCAAACTTTAAAGTACAAGACAAAATTAATTTCCTTTTAGTCACCTGTTCTCTTTTTTATATTCCCTAAGTCCTGGCATCTCTGCTTCTTAAATAACTTTATAAACCATCACCTTTCCATTCCCATTGTCACTGAAATAATTTCCTAACTGATTTCTCTCAAACACCTTGCTCCTCAGTAACTGAGATTAGCAATTTCCTTCCCCAGTGCCTATAGAAATTAATCCAAGGTCATAAAAGTGGGAGAAACTGCAGCAAGCCATTCCAGAAACTCTGGCAGTTAAACTATAAATATCAACTCATAATAGATGAGAATGATACATGAAAATCTCCTTAGAGATAAAAATAGTTCCAGGACCAGAAACTGCAAGAATAAACAGCCTGTCTATGTGATCCAGACCAATCCTAGGCATAGTGAAGGTTATGTCCATGTTTAAAGATCTATGAAGAATGGGGCACCTGGGTGGCTTAGAGGCACCTGGATGGCTCAGTGAGCTAAAGCCTCTGCCTTTGGCTCAGGTCATGATCTCAGGGTTCTTGGATCGAGTCCTGCATCAGGCTCTGTGCTCAGCGGGGAGCCTGCTTTCCCTCACTCCCACCTGCCTCTCTGCCTACTTGTGATCTCTCTCTCTGTCAAATAAATAAATAAAATTAAAAAAAAATTATGAAGAAAATATATCATTCATGAGGGGTAGGGGTACCATCTACAGAGGATAGGAAGGTGAGTTTCCAACAAAGAAGAACTGACAATGTTTGTTCAAGCATTACTCAGGCAGCTTGTCTACTCCTTGTCACAGATACATCTTTGTTTGGTGAATAGGATATGCAGGTTATTCTCAGTTGGCCCCTCTACCCTACTCTGGCTTTGGGAGACTGGTCTGAATGATCAGCGACCCTGGGTTCCTTCACCCTCTGGATTTATACTGGGTTTAGTGAATGGAGAACATAGTCAGGCGGTTAGAAATAGAAAGGAGCGTGAGGTTGGATTATTCATTTCTCCAGCTCCATTCCACACCGGCTGTCCTGACTTAAGGCCATAGCTTCAGAATTCTGGCTTCTCCTAAATCTCTCTCTCTGACTTCCAGCTGCCTCTCTTCTGTCACTCTTTCTAGCCCACAGGAAATAATGGTGGTATTGCACTGTCCCCCAAATTATCCAATTCAAGTGCACCATCTGTTTTCTGCTGGATCCTTCATCAAGGCCTGATATCATTAAGCATTCACATCCCAACTCCCTTGCCCCAATCTCATCCTCACCAACCATTATTCTGTTTATAAATTGGTTTCACATGTAAATCCATCTACACACGGAGAGAATGTATGGGTCATGTTGACACAAACATTCTGTTCTGCCTGGCATTTATACTTCTCATTGTCAATTAAGAAATTGGCATTCTAGTTTTATACTTTCTTATTAAATTAGATTTGTTGGTACAATTCAGCCTGCCTGGGACTAATGAATCTAAAGTGCTGCCAAAAGTGAAGGTCTGGGCTGAATTCCCTCCAATAATATTACCCTCGGAGGCTCTGGTGACCATTCACTCCCACCCCCTCCCCAGGCTGCTTAGGGTTCCTCACTCACATCATGCTTTCATGCCTCTGGGCTTTTATTCAGGTTGTTATGGACCACCCTCTCAACCCTGGGATCATTCCTATGAATCCTCCAGAGCACTATTCAGGCATCACCTCCCTTGTGGAGTCTTCTTTATCTTTTCTAGAAATAATCTATTTTGCAGCTAATTATTGAGCACCGTTGTACCAGGAACCCTGAAATGTCCTGGGAACGTGGGAGTGACGCAAAAACAGTTCATAATATGCAGTTTCAAAGATGAGGTGTAAAATGATGTAAAAAAATCCTATCTAAATGACAAAGTAAAACATCTGAAAGTGTGTGCAATGGAGACAGGAGAATGAGGGCAACGGTGGGCTGGTGCTTAGGGAGAAGCTTACCTCAAACGATAGTATTTGACTTTGTTCATGGGTGATTGTAACAGGCAAGGATAATAAGGAATAAAGGGCTTTCTGGGATTTTTGTGGGAGGCTGGTTCAAAGCATCCGTCTGGGGTTTGCCAAGCTTGTAACTGGCCTCTGAGTTCACGTCAGCCCTCCCACTTTAGTCCCAGCTGAATGGAGCAGAAGTGCGTACCAGATCAAAGGGCAGCCACTCTACAGGCTGGCCAGAGACATGGGAAGGTACAGACATTAGAACTGCCTTTTTATATAAATAAGTCAAAGATGGCCTCTGTGTTTGGGCCCCCAGGTTGATCATGTCTTCACAGCAGGCTGAGACTTGTTAGCTCAAAAGCCCAGAAGCACCAAACTCAAAATTTTACGTATTATTTTAAAAATAGACCAAAGAAGCAGATTTTTAGCCATTTAGGGCCCATCTGCTTGGCATACGCTATGAAACTACATCCAGAATCTACTGCCATTGATAAGACAGAACCTTGTGGTTATAAGGCTCCAAGCTGCCACTTGGAGCTCTCTGACCCAGAGACTCCCCACTGTGTTGCTGAATGACATCACCTAGACAGGTAAAGCCCTTCCCCAAACTCCCTCTCGCTTGAGAGTCCCCTTGCCCTCCTCTCCTTCCGGATAGTGTTCGCTGTGCTGTAAGCCTCCAGATAGTCTCATGCTATAAGAGACTTCCACTCTTGCTCAACCATGTCCAAGCACTGCTCAATAAAGACTTTTGTGTCTTACTACCTCTGTAGTCATGTCTTTTTCCTTGATCAGCCCCTAATTCCTCAACTCCCCTATAATCACAGCCTGGGTACTGACTGGCTCAACCCATCAGAGCCCTTCTTTGGGGGGAGTTTTACTTTGAGGGGGAGAGATAATGAGTGTTTGGCAGCAGGGAGCAGAAAAAGAAAGGCATGTGGAGCAAAGGAGGCGGTAAGCAGAAGCCATAAGGCAGCAGGAACCATGAATCTGATGGAAGGGGCAGAGCATTCAGTCAGTGATAGCAAAAGACAAAGCACAGAGATATTGGGCTGGAGTGGCTGTGTGGTGAAACACTGAGTGGGAAGCCATGGGTACATACAGACAGCTAGGGAGGAACAAAACAGTACCCAAAAGGGCATTTCAGTTCCTGAACCACATTCTGGTCTCCACAAGGTCAGTGTCCTGGTTCTAGCCCTGTCATGAGGACATGCTACTCAGTGTAAATTCCATTCTGAAAGACAATAGCACCTTTCCCAAGGCAAACCCTATTAGATCTGTATTCTTCATATTGGAAAGAATCTACTTCCACATGGGCTATAGGAAGAACATGGACACGGTCTGGAGTGGGGAACTATGTGGTGTTTGGGGGAATTCCACGAAATTTGATATTCCTAGACAGTAAAGGACAGGTCGGAGAATTGGTGGAAATGAGATTGCAGAGGTAATGGGGTTAGGTCACTGAGTCCTTGTGCGTGCTCTGCTGAGAGTCCCCAGTGTCATCTTGCAGGGAACCAGTGGGCCAGTAGTGATACATCAGATTCATGTTTTCATCCGGTCACTTTGGCAAAGTGTAAGAGGAGTTTGAGAAGGTCAAGGCTGGAGGCAACTAGAAATCTGGATAAGATATGAGAGAGTGCTTAGCAGGAATGAAGAAAATGGGACATATTCAATAAATATTCAAGAGATAAAAGCAGTAAGAGTTGATTACCTATTACTGTTGGGGTGAAAAGGTAAATTCATGATAGATAATTCCTGTTTTTCAGTTTAGGGCACTGAATGAATGAGATGCCATTGACTGAGATGGAAGAGGAAATTGGGATGGAGAAGGGAGGAGGTAGAGGAAGAAGCTATGTTCGAGGAATGCATAAAGCATTAGGTGGAGAAACCCAGTGGGAGCTGCCTCCATGCATCTGGGCTTCTGGGTGAGTCCTAAGTCACAGCTCAGCAGTATCCACCATCTTTCACTCATCCTTGTACTGTTTAGTCTGTGCCCTAATATAGACCAATCCTCCAAAACCTCTCCTCCATCCCAAAGCCTTCCTCTGGTATTCCAAGCAAAGTTTCCTGTCATCAACACCTTCTCAAAGCATCCTTTCTTTCTGGACTTGAATGGGCTCTCCTTCAAAGACCCTCTTTTGCTTATAGCTGTCCCAACTGAAGGCTGTTTTTTTCCCCCCTCACACAGCACAAGTTCTTCAGGACCAGGGAGTGGAGTTGGAGTTCTTGATTTCCATTTCCACACAACCAGTTCTTCTGGAAAGCTTCTGTTCTTTTGAGGATCACTCCATTTGTCTTCTCTCTCATTATTATAAATCACCAACATCCTCATCACTTTCTCTCATTTGCCAAAGAAGGTGGATTCTATTTTCGTGGTCTTCTCTCTTCAACATTTGCTTCATTCCATGTGAATGAAGATTTCTACTTCTGTATGGACAAATCATCTGCCACTTTGGATCCTCAGCTCCTCAACTCAATCATCTCTAAAGACTTCTCCATTTTGCCTCAGACATCCATTCTCAGGGTCAGACTTCTGAAATGGCAACTTCAAATATCCCCTTCTCTAACCACCAGCTCCTATCAAAGACTCCACTGAAACTATCTTCTAACCTTAGTGGAACATTTGGACTTTTGGTCTTTACCTTGTATCACTATCTAGGGCTAGTATTACCGTGGTAATTAAGAACATGGCTTCAGAGCTAGATGCCAGGTTAATTTCTGGGAAAGTCTAAGAAGGTGAGGATATAGCAATTTAAAAAGTGAATCCAGATTCCAGAGTTTATCTTGGTGGTTGGGAAAAGGGAGTATGGGCATTGCAGAGAGATGGACATCACTAATAGGCAGTTTTCACTATATTCCATAGTAGGAAAGCAAAAGAAATGCTGGAATCCATCCCTCACATAACTCTCTCACCACTTATTGTCTGCCTGCAATGTTTTTTGGCTCAATCACTGGGCACTTAATTACAAACTCTTTAATTTTTCACATCTGTCTGTCTGGAGCCTGGAATGTGGTCATGGAAAGCCCCCAGGGCCTGTATTCAAAACAATGGATTCCAGACACAACTTCTTCCTGCAAGGTCTTGAGCAAATCATTTAACTGGACCTGGACATGTAAATAATAGTCCTGACCTTATCACGTTATTGCAAAGACCAATGAGATAATAGATTTTTAAAAAGTATGGTAAGCTTGAAAATGTTTTAATAACGTAAGGTCTACTATCTCCCAATTATATTTGAGAATAGGAATTGTGTGTTCTTTGTGTGATTCATCAGGGATGGTGCTCAAGTATTTGGTGAATGAATGAGTGAATCAGTAAATGCTTAAGAGCAAGCTGAGCCTTAAGCTTTTTGGTCCCAGTCCCACAAGGAGAATTGGCTACCTTGTCAAGTTAACACTGCTAATATTATTTATTTGTCTATTCATTCATTCACTTACTCAACAAACACATTTGCTGTCTACCATGTCTGGTAATATGTGTTCCTACTTGCTGTCAATCAAAACTTTGTGCCTAACCACCAACAGTGCACAAGGATTCTTTTGCCTCTCCATCCTCGCCAATACTTGTTACTTCCTTTTGAGTCTAACAATTCTGACAGATGTGAGGGCTATCTCCTTGTGGTTTTGATTTGCATTCCTCTGATGATTAGTGAAGTACAGCATAGGAAATATTGTCAATGGTATAATAGTGTTGCATCGTGACAGATGGTTGCTCCACCTGTGAGCATAGCACAAGCAAAAACAAAACAAAACTGTGCCTCTATCAGGAATTTCTTTTGAACTCTATCCTACAGATAAGGAATCTGAAGCGCAGAGAGGCTAAGTAACTTGCCTAAGGCCACACGGGTGGAGAATTACAGAGCTTGAAGTACAGCTAGGCCTCCCAGATATACACAGAAGCCAAATTTCAGCGGTGCTCCCCAGACAGTATGGAAAAGAGGGGACAGCGGTTTCTTTTTTTTTTTTTTTAAGATTTTATTTATTTATTTCACAGAAAGAGGGAGATCACAAGTAGGCAGAGAGTCAGGTGGAGAGAGAGGAGGAAGCAGGCTCCCCGCAGAGCAGAGAGCCTGATGCGGGGCTCGATCCCAGGACCCTGAGATCATGACCTGAGCTGAAGGCAGAGGCTTTAACCCACTGAGCCACCCAGGCGCCCCAGGACAGCGGTTTCTAACAGCAGTTTCTAAATGCACAGGTACGGCCAAGAGAGGACACAGAAAAGTCAGCTTAGAGTCCATTAGGGTTGGTATCAGAGTGGCAGTTGTCTTAGGTCATATTTTCCAGAATACAGCCTCTAAGACAGGACTTTGTGTACTGCACGCTATGAGGGCCTGAAGAGGGCAGGTGGAGAAGTTGGCTGACCTTAGCCAGCCTCATGGGGAGCTCTGGAGCTGACAGGGCCTGTCAGTGTGAGTTGGGAGGGAGAGGTGGACTTTTATACCTCTGCATGGACCCATCTTTGGATGCCAACTGTCCTTAGGGACGGAGGAGGATCTTGGATGAGGAGCTTCCCAGGGAGGGACTGAGCTATAAGTGTCAGCAAGTGACACCGCAGCAGCGGGGGGACCGAGAGCCTCAGTTCTGAAGGTGAGTGCGGGCAGTGAATCATATCATCTACCACAATGTTATTCACACTTCTAAAAATTAAGTGTGTTAACTAGCCCCGTGTGATGGACTTGGATAGAGGTAGAGACATGAGAAAAAACAGAGCTTCTGAGACAAGGGCTAGCAATATCCATAGGAGACCTCTACCTCCCATCACTAGGCTCCTCTTCCAGGGATGGCTGTGGGGCCATCCCCTGCTGGTGCCAGACTGCCTTCCCATGAACTAGCCCCAGCTACTTGTTCAATGTCCAAGCTCCCTTGGAGGCATTTGAGCTTCCTGTGTCGACAGGCTGCAGAAACTGAATAAATATGGTGGCATTCTGCCTTAAGAGTTCAGCCCCTCGGCTATACAGGCATGAGCCTCATTCCTAAATTCCATCACTTCTGGGACAAGGAGAAGATCAAAATTCTGAGCTGGCAGCCTAAGGTCTACACCAAGGGGTTGACCCCCTTTGAGGGGAGGGTCTCAGAAGCCAACAGGCTTTTCCCAGGCCTTTACCACAAACCATTGTTTGTGATCCTGGAGCCTGCAGAGGGACAGTGGAGCCAACCAAGCAGGTAACAGGGATTATAGGGAATTCACAGGAAAGACAGGTTCAGACTAAGAGAGACGCAGCCAGGTCATGATCATGGAAATCCACATGGGCGGACATGTCTCTGAGTGAGCAGATGTCCCTGTGGTTGAAGTCAGCATGGAAACCATGGAGTCTGTCAGTGTGGGACTGGGCTTTACGAAGAGAAGGAGCCTGAGTGTTTAATGGGGCAGGACCAAACGAGGGAGAGTAGGTACATTTATTTTGGAGGGATTAACTAAGATCTTTCTGTGTCATGGAAACAGTTTGATGCAAGAAACCCAAATCCAGTCAAGCTAATTTCAGTTAAGTGATGTCATTGTAGGGCAGTAGGGTATCTCACTAAGTCCAACAGCAATAAGATAGCCATGAGGACAGAGAAAGGCTAGGAAACATCCCTGAAATGACTCTGGAGGAAGTAGGAGTCTCTGTAAAGACTTCAAAGCCATTTCTTTATAAGTGACTTGAGCTTGGTGCTCTTTGCTAATACTTGTAGGAGCATGCTGAAGCAAAAGCAGGATTAATTCTCTGATAGTCAAAGACTCTTTACGAAAGCTGAACTTTGTACACGTTTATGAAACATGCATAAACATTTTTCACAGACCTCTGGAAAACAGAGGAGAATATAAAAATGTTATAGAAAGCAGGAAAAAGTTTAACTGAAAGATGAAAAACCTTAGATGCATTAGTGCTATGGCAACCAGCCAGATCACTCCAATTATGTCCCTAATTGGGTCCATAAATAATTTATAACCCATCATTTGTGTCTGCGGCAAAGGGTTTCTAACAGCAAACGCTTAAGGAGCTGGTAAGGCAGCTAATGATTTCTAATTTTGAATTCATCCAAACTCCTCTAGGCTGATTTCATGGCCCCTCTTGAAGAAACTTGGTGGGGATTACCCAAGTGTAGAGAGAACTGTCTTCAGTGTCTAGTTGGAAGAGATTGTCTAAGAAGCAACAAACTCAACCCTCGCTGCTGTTAACTTTACCACTGGATTTCAATTAAGGTCAACAACCATATCCATGGAAATCAGAAATAAAACAGAAAACCGAGCTTCCAGAGGTCCTGTGATTAGCACTCAGATTCCTCTCCTTTCTTCGTCAGAAGCAGAAGTTAATTTTTGCCTCTCTGAGAGTCTGTACTGAGTGTTTCAGGCATCCATAGCCTGCCTGTTGATTTCCACAACTTCTCTACGTCTTATTTTTAAAAATTTTTAATTGAAACATGGCAATATATGTATAATATAATGGATGAAGTGCCCGTGTCTTAACCTTAGAACTCAATGAGCATTTTTGCCAATGGATTCACTCATGGGACCACCACTCACACTGAGATATAGAACATTCCAGCTCCCCCAAATGCTCTCATACTGCTTCCCAGGGTGCTCTGCCTCTCCGTGGAGATAGCTGTAGAGTGAAGCAAAGGTCCTGAGGTTTCTTTACTACAAGACTCATGTGCTGTCCATTGCAAAGAACTACTGAAAACACTTCCTCGGTGAGTTCAATGTCTCAGCAACTCCGAGCAGACCATTTTTAAACTCAGAGGTCCCAGAGGGTGTTTGAAGGTGAGATGGGTGTGGAGCCAGCCACCGGGAAAGATTTGCTTCTTGCCAAAAGCCATTGAGGTTTGCAAAACCCCTTCTCCTATCCAGAATATTCTGTATCCAAATATTCTATAATCCCTGGAAGGCACTTGCATAACCACACGGGACAGGTGGCAGCATAGATGTTCGGCTTAGCCAAGGTTACCCTCGGATACCATCCACCACCAGTCACTGCTGAAAGATGAGACTTGGGCTCCCCAGACATCCCACTTTGCCAAAACCCTGCAGGAAGATTTCATTCCCAGGAAGAAATATCCATCCAGGATTGTGCCTAGCGGCGGGCAGGGGAGGCAGTTTTCTCTGTCATTCATGGCTTTTGACCCCTGGGGACAGGTAACTACTAGCTCCTACTCACTGTACATTTATTAAGTGCCAGGCGCTGTGATGAACACTTCTCATTAATCTGTAACTGCATTGACCAATAACGCCATTTAGAAATAACGACACAGAGGGGAAGACACAGCGAGTAAAAGGTAACATCAGACTCCAGAGCCCATAATCCTGCTCCACAGCCTTGGTGCTTCCCCAGATGGCCCCGCGGCATCCCAGAGTTCCCTGGGCACCCTGTTCACGCTTGGCAGCCCTTTCCCATCCCCCCACCCCCCACACAGGGATTCTGGCTTTAGGCTAGGAGAGGAAGCACAATTCACCTGACTTATGAGTTCATTAAATTCTTGATCCATGGCTGCAAATCGATGCTTTATAAATGAAACCCTTATTTCCTAGAGGCACAAAGTTATAAGCTCGAGTTCTGTTTCCAGAAATCCATTTATTCCATAAAAATATAAAAATCGATTATGAAAATAAAACAAAATAAGCAAAACACACACACATATATGGCAAGGATTTATCAAGTTAAAAAAAAAAAGCAAACAAGAGAAAACTAATCTTAGAAAGGTTAAATTGGGTGGATTTTTCTCCAAGGGCTGGACTGGCCAAGGTTTCCTAAAGGATGAGTTAAATGAGATTTAGATCAGAGATACCTTCTATGGTTTTGACTGAAATTTCCCTGGAACAAAAATAGGCATTCTTCTCAGTTCTGAAGGCTTTTGAATTGAGCTCAAAATCAGGGGCATCTTTCTTAACACTTCTCATGGCATGAGGGCATCTGAATCTTTGAACAGCATTCTTGCTGTTCCGGTCGGCTTTTTTGCTTCGTTAGAAGTTTTCAGATGAAGGTACTTGGGTGGTTCAGCCGGTTAAGCGTCTGCCTTTGGCTCAGGTCATGATCCCGGGGTCCTGGGATCAAGCCCCACATCGGGCTCCCTGCTCAGCGGGAGTCTCCTTCTCCCTCTCCCTCCGTGCCCCCCTATTTGTTCTCTCTCACTCTCAAATAAATAAAATCTTAAAGAAGAAATTGTCAAATGATGGCAATATGAGGCTTGGTCATTACAGTGGGGGTCCTAGGATGAGAAGGAATGTCACGATGAGGGTGGGGGCAGGCAGTGCCTGTGGTGGAGAGTCAGGGGTTGGCCCGATACTCACAAAGTCTCCAGAGCAGCCTCCCAGCCCTGTGCCCTCAAAGCCCCTCTCTGCCTGGCTGCCAGAGAGCCCAGGATCTTGGGCAGAAAGGTTAGAAGTGGGCTAGAGACACACAGGGCTAGGGGCAAAAGTCGTGAGGGAAGAGGAAGAAGGAGTGGTTTCCAGCCAATGGCTCACTTCTGCAGTCTGCCCAAAGCAGTCAGAGCTAAAAACCCAGCATCTCCAAGGACTGCCGGCAGTCTGGTCCATTTCATTTTTCTTTTTCTTTTTTTTTTTTAAGATTTTTATTTACTTATTTGACAGAGAGATCACAAGTAAGCCGAGAGGCAGGCAGGGGGGGGGGGGAGAGGCAGGACCCCCTTGGAGCAGAGAGCCTGATGCGGGGCTCGATCCCAGGACGCCGAGATGATGACCCGAGCCGAAGGCAGAGGCTTTAACTAATTGAGCCACCCAGGTGCCCCCCTGGTCCGTTTCTTAATGTGCATTCGAACTCCTTGCTAGACGGCAGGTTCTGATTTGGTTCCACTGAGGGAGCCTGAGACTGCATTTCTAACAAGTTTTCAGGCAACACAGATGCTCCGGGTCTTGTGAAGCAAGGGTTCACAGATCCGGTGGTCACAGAGTGGTTGCCTATGACACATTTTCCTCTGCAAAATGTGTCTCCACCCTAGACAGTATCTCCCTTAGATTCCTATGCAGACCCATCTAATCTTGAGTCATTGGTACTTTTACTCTTGGTAGTTTTCTATTTGGTCATGTTAATGTATTTGGAGTCTTCCGTGAGTCCCAGGAGAATGCGGCTTTCCGAACAGTCTCTACTGAAATTCTCCAGCTTCTGCAATAGGACCTTCGCCAGTCTCTGCTTCCCCTTCCCTTCCCCCCGGAAACCTCGCTCTGATCATTTTCATTCTTTGTTCTTTGACTATAGGCTTCTTGTGCCTGATAAATCCTTGCTTCCCTTTGCCTCTTCTGCCGTTGTTAATAAAAATGCAGTCCATGCTCGTGATTTTGTGTCATCATGAATGCACAGGAAATTTGAAATAAATGAATGCAGTACACAGTGTAGCTGAGATGCAGTTCTGGGGCTAGGAAAAGGGTTGAGGAAATGTGAATGAACAAACATGATTTGGGCTGGATAAAGCGTCGGCGGGTTTATCATGAGCCGGCCACTGCCTGCAGTGGGACCCCGGAATTAACAAGCCAGACTGGATACGCCCACTGCTTTGGGAAATGCTCTTTGAGGTGTCTCATCCAGATGCCCGAAGGGACGACCACTGAGTGCGCCTGCCCCCTCCATGTCGCTGGACCACAGGCCCGCAACAGACATCTGTAGGGCTTGGGGAAAGAATACAAGTAGAGAGCTTTCAAGTTATAAAGCAAGTTCACAAACTAAATAAAATACTCTGTCCTCTGCCATGATGCACGTATCCCTGTGACCACCTGGTCCGTGGCCAAATTCCGATAGCCCCTGGATTTCTGAGCCGGAACATAATGTGTCAAGATAACCAAACCCTTGCTTGTGGCTCACCCAATTTCCCTTGCCTTCTGCCCTGGGCTACATTCCACAACAAAAGGGACCTTGGCCCCTTGTATCCGGGCCCTTCTGAGAGTCTGCACTGAGCAGACTCTATGGGCCCAGAGTCCCTATCGGCCAGGCTCCTTCCACATCCCTCCCAGCAGCAGCCCTACTCAACCCAGGGGGACCACATCCCTACAATGCCGTCTGCCCCAGAAAGGAGGCCCCCAGGTCCCTCGCAGCTCCCTGAGGAATCAGCCTGTATGGAAGCTGATAGAGAAAGAAAATGTCCACGTCTTCAGAATGGATCGTCATGGAGTAAAATCTCCAAGGATTCTGGCTGTGAAATTGAGTCTCCTGGGACATCCCGCAGGCCCTGCTCTGTGACCCACGCCCGTTCTCTTAGGCAAAGTCCATACATGGATTTTCAAGCTTACTCTGTTAAAATTGGCAATTAGGTCTTTAGAGAAATCTGCCTCGTTTCCCCAGCACGGATAATAGTGCGGTGGGGGGTGGGGGATAGAAACCTTCCCTGTAATTTGATTCATTTTCTGTTGGAGAGAAAAGCAACCAGAGTGCAGCTTCTGCGGCGGCTGATGGCTTAATTGCCACATGCATCTCGGGGGGGGGGGGGGACACTTAGCTGGCATCCCTATGCTTGACTCCCTGGCACTGGGAGGCAGCTGGCACCTGGAGGGAGCCAGAAGTGTTGGTGGCTGCCACCCAACAGTGAAGAAGGAGTTAGAAACATCCCTCCTTTGCTCCCATTTAAATCACCTCTTTATTTTTAAGGACCACGTGATTTGGTGCCATTTTGGCCGCCAGAGATCGCGCCTTCGTTGTTCACGGACCCCCTGTACCCAGTGCGGCGTCTGGCACAGGTCAGGGGCTCAGCAGTGTCTGTTGGGTAAAGACACAATGGCGTAGGGTTGGCTCTTTTTGAATGGCTTTATAACATTCAAGACACAGAAGTGGGAGCTTTCAGTCCATACTCACAGTACCCCATGTAGGCCCATCTACTTGCCACAGCCAAGGAGTTGGAGAGGCTCTTCCAAATTCTAAGATCTGGCAGAGCTTGCTCGAAAGGTTGTAGAGAAGCGGCATAGGATGGGCCATCCCATCTTCCTGAATGAGGAAAGAGGAGATTCAGTCATGCCACTGGCCGGCCAGGCTGTCGGGTAGCATAGAGGATCCTTGATGCCAGCAATGTGCCAAGGGCATAGTTTCATTTATTACTGGTGAGGATTTCTTGTTCTTCTTAAATGTTTTTCGACCATCCCAAGCCCATCATATAAAGGTGCTAGCCTCATATGGATTTTTAATCTCCACGTTCAGAGAGGGAGGAGAGTGGACCCTTGCCCCAGTAGTCAAGAAATTTCAATATGTTAATTGCTGAAATGCCCCTTGTGCTTTGGGTTTTGGAGACACTCAACAGGGGAAGAGTCACAAAGAAAATTTCATAGAAACCCTTAGGAAGTCACCATGTTCCACAATTAGAACTGCCCCGCATCTGCCAGCAAATAATGAAATGGCCTGTCCCAAACTAATTATCGAATATTTGCCGAGCACCTTCTAAGTGCCTCCAAGTCCTGGGGAGAAGGCAGTGAACTGACATCATCCCTGACTCACGCAAGTGACAACACTGCAGGTCAGATGGCGTATGGCAGCTGGAAATAGGTTGTGTCCTAGACCTTCTTGGACTCTCGGCTCTGGGGTATTGGGGTTGGTGGCTTGGTTAATAAGCCCCCAGCCTCTTTCCTGCTATTCGTCAACCAGAACATGAAGTACAAGCAGCTCAGTGAATTGTAGTTTGGTCTCTTTTTCTAATGATCTTCTTTTTTAAAATGAAAGATAATTACCCAAAGTCATTGCTACTTGGTAAGGAAAACAGGATCGTCAGCTGTAAGGAACATTTGAAATAAACATTAAAATCTACATTTAATATACAAAAGGCTAGCTTCCTAAACACTATGTACTCCATCACAGTACGGTGAAAAGAAAACCTTTAAAACCCCGAATACCTTAGTGTCCTATAAGAGTTAATGGTACTTTTCATGGTGACATCTTCACCTATGTAGACGGATGAACTCATGGAAAATGTCTGGCCCAATAATGAGAGCATCACAAACTATTTAGTTTTTGGCTATTAGAAAATAGCTCAGATTCGGGACGCCTGGGTGGCTCGGTCTGTTAAGTGTCTGCCTTCAGCTCAGCTCATGATCCCAGAATCCTGAGATTAAGTCCAGCATTGGGCTCCTTGCTCAGTGGGGAGTCTGTTTCTCCCTCTGCCTGCCATGCCACCTACCTGTGCTCTCTCTCTCTGACAAATAAAATATTTAAAAAATTACAGTAAATAGCTCAGATTAATTTCTGTAAACATTCTGTTCTGCCCAGGGGGACTTGTCCTAGTGTTGACCAAAATAGAACAATTTTGCAAAATTTTTGCAGTCAAAGCTAAAAGCCATTTTCAAGAAACAGCCATAGGATGCTCCTAAGCATATGTCCCTATCTCTGTCTGTTTAGCCAACTATACCTTTCCCCAACACAGCACTTCTCATCTATTGAAACTGTGATCCATGTGGGGCCCCTGGGTGGCTCAGTTGGTTAAGCATCTGATTCTTGGTTTCAGCTCAGGTCATGATCTCGTGGGTTGTGGAACTGAGCCCTGCATCAGTCTCTGAGCTTAGTGCCGGGTCTGCTTGAAAGATTCTCTCCCTCTGCCCCTCCTCCTGCTTTCTCTCTCTCTCAAATAAATAAATCTTTAAAAAAATGTTTTAAAAATGTGATACATGCACCCTGATGTTTATAGCAGCATTATTTACAATAGTGAAGATACAGAAATAGCCCAAGTGTCCATTGATAGATGAATGGATAAAGAAAATGTGATATATATATATCACATGTGATATATAAGAAGATGTGATATATATAACTATAAAGTTATATATAGTTATATGATTTTAATATATATATTTATAACATAAATATATAATTATAACCTATATAATATAAATATATATAATTGTAATATATATTATATATGTATAAAGTTCATACATATAAACTTTATATATAAAGTTATATATATAACTATAAAGAAGATGTGACATATAAATATATATACTCTATATACCATAAAAAGAATGAAATCTTGCATTTGCAACAATATGGATGGATCTGGAGGGCAGAATGCTAAGTGAAATAAGTCAGAGAAAGACAAATACCATATGATTCACACATATGTGGAATTTAAGAAACAAAACAAATTGAACAAAGAGAAAAAGAGACCAATCAAAAACCAGACTCTTAACTCTAGAGAACAAACTGGTGATTGCCAGAGGGAAGGTGGGTGGGGGACGGGTAAATTGGTGATGGGGATTAAGAGTACAGAATAATATATAGGACCGTTGAATCACTATTACTGCACACCTGAAACTAATATAACACTGTATGTTAATTATACTGGGATTTTAAAAAAAGGATAAATACAAATTTAAAAATAAAATGTCATAGTCATCATTATTGGTGTTTTATCTGATAGCTGCCTTTGCTTGAAGGTGATTTTTGAATTAAAGATTTAAGGAGAGGGCCAAACAAAAGAGGGGCAGGATGAGCACCTATGTAAAATAATAATAATAATAAAGGAAATAAAAGGAAATAAAGGAAATAAAAATAAAGGAAATTGAGAAATTAGCTTAATAGTTTGGAAAAGAATTCAATTGCTGTCCTAAAGAGCCTAGTGATGCCCTTAGGCAGGATTTATACTGCACCATTTTGGTGAAGTTGAAGATCAGGATCCAATGTATATATCTTATTTCTTCTCTAGCCCTTGTCTAGGAGGGACAGTCACTCTGAAAACTTCCATGCATTCATGATTTAAATGTATTATTCTCTGTATAGCAGCCCCATCTTTTGCCCTCCGAGGGAGTCCAGTTCAATGAAAAGGGAAACAAGATGTCTAGAAATTTCAAGAAAATACACCTCCATTACCAAGCCCATTTTGTTGATTTCTGCTGATTCTTTTCCAGAACATTTCAAAATTATTATAATGGGAGATGCTATTTTTAACAATCTCAAAAACTGTTCCACTCTGATTTTTCATTTCCCATAAGGACATTAGCACGAAACCTGTTCCAAAGGCAAGTAATTTCATATTTAAAGTTAGAAATTCACCTTACCAAAATAGACACATTCCATCATGAAAGATGTATTAACTCTTAGGGATTTTTAGTTCCATCTTAACTTACATCTAGCAAAAATGTATTTCACTTAGAGGGCAGTGGTAAAAAAGACAATGTCATGGTCTGTAAGTTTCCTGCCTTCGTGGCCCAATAATTTTAAAGAGATGGTGGAAATAGCATCTATCGGCCATATGCACCAAAGTGGAAAATGTTGTAAGAACAAAGCTTTGGAAATTATCAGGCTGAGCCACTTGGCCCCAGTGCTGTCAAGGAGACAGGACAGTGTGTGGTGAGGTTTACTATTCCCAGAAGTAGGGGGTGGATATCATGACCAACTTCACATAGAGGATGGAAAACAGATCACTAATCTCTACAAAGTACTTCATTTCAGTTTACCCAAGTATGGAAGAAGACATTCATGTCTCCAAATCTGACCCATTT
The DNA here is from genome assembly GCA_028646535.1 of Procyon lotor. NCBI lineage: Eukaryota > Metazoa > Chordata > Mammalia > Carnivora > Procyonidae > Procyon > Procyon lotor. The sequence continues at coordinate 24,906,442 of CM053610.1, forward strand.
TTCATAACTCAGTTGGGTTTCCACTAAATTTCTCCAGGTGCATTTATCTCTTTCATCTCTGATTTCCTCATTGGTCATGGATTTCTCAAGCTGGAGAGATTTGAGAAACCACCACCCTTGATAGACCTAGGGCTTCCGAAGGAAAAAAGATTTCTCTTTGATAAGATAACATTTGCAGTTTCTAGAGATTCAGGCATGGACATCTTTGGGCAGTATGTTAGTAGGATTCTCCGAAGAAGAAGAATCATGAGGATTTATTTATTTGTGTCTCTGTTACAAGAATCGTCTTACGCAAATGTGGAGGCTGAGAAGTCCCATGAGCTGTTGTCTGCAGGCTGGAGAACCAGGAAATCCGGTAGTGTAATTCAGTCCAAGTCTGAAGGACTGAAAACCACAGGAGTCAAAGTTGTAAGGCATAGTCTTAGTCCAAAGACCTAAGAATCAGGAGTCCAATGGTATAAATTGTGGTCCAGGTCTGAGAGCCCAAGATCCAGGAGCACGATTTGAGAGCAGAAGAACATGGATGGTGCAGCTCAAGAACATGGATGGTGCAGCTCAAGAACATGGATGGTACAGCTCAAGAACATGGATGGTGCAGCTCAAGAACATGGATGGTGCAGCTCAAGCAAAAAGAGAAAATGAGCCCCTCCTCTTCCTTTTTGTTCTATTCAGCCCTCCTTGGATTGGATGACTCCAACAATGCTGCCTACCAACATCGGTGAGAGCAATCTTCTTTACTTGGTCTATGGATTCAAATGCTAATCTCTTCTGGAAAAACCCTCATAGAAACAACCAGAAATAATGTCTCACCAACCCTTTGGGCATCCCTGACCCCAGTCAAGTTGACACATAAAATTAACTGTCACAGGAGGTCATTATTCTGTCTACCATAGTGAGGTAAACTCTGATCTTTGTGACTCCGAATGCCACGCTCATCCAAGGGCACGCCCCCAGCTCTTGAGGCTGGAGCTGAGCGACACACAGACACACAGACACACACACACACACACACACACACACACACACACACACACACACACACAGAAAATGTGTCTCGGGGAGTCTGCCGAGATACCAAGACCTCTCTGAGCTCTGAGCTCTGCCGTGCCCACTGGTGAGCAAAGAAGCAGCAATGAGACGGCCCTGAACCTCTGGGTGCCCTTCAGGGGGAGGGTTTTTGTCTCAGAGAAGGTGTTGTCATCAGCTGGGTCCTGCTGCTCCCTCAAAGGGACAATTGTAACCACTAACTGAAGCTGCTTCAAAAAAATGCTTTCACAGTACACCAAGGACTTTGATGTGGACCGTATTTAGGGGCACCTGGGTGGCTCAGTGGGTTGAGGCATCTGCCTTCGGCTCAGGTTATGATCTCAGGGTCCTGGGATCGAGCCCCGCATCGGGCTCTCTTGTTGGCAGGGAGCCTGCTTCCCCCCCCCCCCCCCCCCCCGCCTGCTTGTGATCTCTCTCTCTCTCTCTGTCAAGTGGATAGGTTAAATCTTAAAAAAAAAAAGTCATGGTAATGTAAATGGTAAATGGTGACTAGTAATTTAAAATAAAATATTAATATAACTACCCTGAGAAGAAGAGATTGAAGGATATACAGAATTAATTCCTCATCTAGCATAACAGGAAGCTGATGGTGTTTAAAACTGATAAATCATAAAATTATGGCCTAAGCATATTACTTAGAAAAATACAGGGAACCACCAGAAAAAAAGATGAAAAGAGCTAAATATTCAGAAGTTTTTGGGGAGCGGAACTTGGGAACAGGAGACTTGTGGGTTTTGGGGGCTTTTTGTTGTTTTGTTTTGTTTTGTTAATTACAACCCTTTCAGGAGATTTTCATTTAAAGCTAGACCTTTAAAAAAAAATCCAGATCTATTCTTAGAACTAGGGAAATGTAATTGTTGAATATGGGACAGATCATTTAAGAGCTTCCCTAGTACAATTTCAACTCATTTGCAAAAAGAAAAATACCTTTTGCTGTAATATGTAGAAACTAAAATCATATGTAGATAAATATGCATGTCTTTTTTTCTCCTGGCAATCCAAACTCAGCCCAAAGAAGCAATTAGGTCAAATTTTAAAGACAGACAAAATCCTATCTAGTATGTTCCCACCAGCCTTTGAAGCACATTCATACAGAGAAAATTAATTAGAAAAAAATCAAGTTAGTCTTTCCATGTATACATACAGAGAGAGAGAGAGAGAGAGAATGCAAACACAGGCAGATTTATCTTCACCCCCCCGGAAGGGAGAACCAGACTATAACCCTCTTCAATACCAGATCTCATCTTCCAGCGGGCCGAGACCATTCTCTTGAGAATGAGACCACGTTCTTCATTCTAAAGAACAAGGCATTCCTACCTTATGCAAGACAGCGGCCTCTCTATGACAATGTCACATGAGAGGCTACAAACACTAAGTGCTCTTAGGAGGTCTTCCTTGGAATTAGGACATGGACTGTAGCCCACAATCCATGGCGATCTATGGGGGAGAGGCCTCTGAGCATGTGTGTCTTAGCATTGTCTGCAGGAAATGGTGAATGACCCACACTTTCGTCCAACTTGGCTCCAAGTGGGTGGTTCCCATAACCCTCTCCCTGAGTTTGATCATTTTCTATAATGATTCAAGAACTCAAGGACTTTACCACTACTGCTGGTTTCTTAGAAAAGATATTAGAAAAGAGACAAACCCTCCCCAGATCCTGTCACTTAGGGTTTGTGGAGAGCTCCCATTAAGTAGGCATGAGTAATGAAATCATTGGCCATGGTGATTCACCCAGTCCCCAGCCTGTCCGCCCTCCTTGGAAATCAGGGGTGGGGCCGAAAGTTCCAGTCCTCTAACCACATGGTCAGTTTCTCTGGCAACCAGCTCCTGTCCCCAAAACAGAATGAGATACGAATACCGGAGTCCAGTTAGTTACCTAGTTTTATCTGCAATAGCCACCTGTTCTCAGTTATCTCATAATCAACCTGGCTTTCCCTCCATTTCTCTAGAAACAGGACATTCAAATTCATCTTAAACTCATTTGGAAAAAAACCATTCATGGACATATACCCAATACAAATCCTTTGGGGCTCACAGAATATTAAAAGCCATTTCAGTTGCATTCTACTGAGTGATCTGCTCCCTATTTACAAAAAAATGATAATTTTTTTTTTTAAGGATTCTGTTTCCAGCATACCTGGAAAGTATTATGTTGCTTTCTAAGATCTCCAGCTTGTTCTCAAAATGCCCCTTCTGGCTTTCTTGATTCTTATCTTCGTGACAGAGGAGAGAAAGGGGTCCTGCTGTCACACGATCCCCCTCCGTTGTGAGTGGAAACCCCCCTCACTTAGTGACAGAGAAGGGCCACGTCCTTGGTGGGGCAAGCTGCCTAGCTCAGGAAACCCCCTCCGGCTGCACCTCGGGCAGTCAGCCCACAGTGAGGCTGGCAATGTCCCCTATTTATTTCTGCTGTCAGGGCTCGACCTTGACCTTTGACATGGGCTTCTTTTAAAGGAATCTGGAGTAAGCACTCACTCTAACCTTATTCTGGAACCCACTTCACATTTCTTTCACTTACCAAGAGAGAAAAAAAGAATCTTAGGATATTTTGCACAAATAAATAAATAAATGAAATATTTTAAAAATAAAATGATACGAAATTTAAGGATCGGGCTGTAGAAGCAAGGCTCTGTGAAGCTCAGCCATGGGGTGAGAAGAGGCTGTAGAGGAGATCTCCGGACGCTGTGCTTTGCTGATAGAAATCTCTTGGAGACGCTTTGCTGGAACAAAACCATATTAGGAAATCCCGATTCTGCCGACCGCCAAGACACACACAGAGTCAGTAGCACCTCGGGGTTTTGTGTGGTTTTTTTTTCCCCTCTGAATCGTCCCCCTCTGCAGCTCTGTAACTGAATAAATCATAAAAATTAAGCATTCTCTATCTCAGCTTCCACAGCGACATTCCGAGTTGAACACAGGAGAGGCAGGCGATCTCTGGTCTGCCTGTGGGCCTGTCGGGGTTCGTGGGTTCTGGGGAGAAAAGGCTAGGTGGGTGGTAAATCAATAATCCGCCTTCCCTCCCTCGTCCTGAAGAGAACCGAACCCCCACCCCCACCCTCAGGGCAGACAGGGGAGTGTCTCCATATCAAACAGCCACCAAAACATGGCTCCTGCTTCCCCAGCAGGTGTGCCCTGGACACAGGAGCCCCCCACACAGGTGGAGCCCCCCACCTCCACCCTGGGACAAGCTCAGCAGCATCCAGGTGCCCAACTGGCCAAAGGCCCAGGGCCCGAAAGGGGGCCCACAGCCTCGTGGGGACCCTACTCCAGGCCATGGTGCCCGACCCCTGGTCCTAGCTGCCTGCTGGTTCCTCGGGCCTCAGCCCTGTTACAGAGAAAACAGGATGCTCGTCCCACTCCCCACCTGTCACAGCCCGAACAGTGACATCAGCCCCTCAGAGAGCCCAGTCTCCACATGGGGCCACTGGGCAACACATTTTCTTCTGGAAACATCCCGGCTTCCCCTCTGTACTCTGACCCAGGCCTCAGGACTCTCTTCCAAGCCCCCTGTTTTCCTTCCCAAAGAAGAACCTTCTCATGACTCTGGCCTTAATTTTTTCTAGACAGAGATGCGTGCTCTTAGTTATTCAACTGTCCCCTAATCAGTGTAGTGGTCTAAGAGATGCTATTTTTCCCCCCTATATCTTGCTATTTTTTTTTAACTAACATAGAATGTATTATTTGTTTCAGGGGTACAGGTCTGTGAATCATCAGTCTTACACAGTTTCAACACCATGTACAATAATAGTATGGAGACAATTTTTTTTCTGAGATGTTCTTTTTTTTTTTTTTTTTTGCAAGTCTTACAAGTTTTTTTAAATCATAAGCCCATGGAGTATCCAATAGTCAACAGTCTCTGATTTCAAACTTCTGTCAGAAAAATGTCTACAAATCAACTTGTTTAAAACAAAAGTCATATTTTCAGCAGTTAATGTTGGTACGTACACATAGGGTTAACAAGACTCTCACTTTCCAAGTTCAAACCTGTGTTTATTACTAACTGTCCAAACTTGGGCAATTCATTAAACCTTACTAAACCATAATTTCCTTATCTTTAAAATGAGAACATTAATAGCACATTCCTCATGTGAGAATTACATAAGTTTATAGGCATATCAATGTCAATGATATTCTTTTTTTTTTTAATTTTTTAATTTTTATTTATTTATTTATTTTTTAGAGAGAGATATATTTCTTCTGTTGCATATTTCAGACTGCACACGGAGCTTTCCGGCACGATGTTTCTCTAAGTTTTTCTGAGAGCCCTGCCACAGTCGTCTTCCGACACTGCTCATGAGGGGTCGCCCCTCCAGCGCGGGAAGCCAGGCCCGGCCTGCAGTTCTGGGTACCTGGGAGACTGCATTGGTCTCAGCAGGCCCTGACGCCCGGCCTCGACCATCGAGGGGCCGGACATGCTGGAAAGCCTGAGAGCGAGCCCCACCCCTTCTTCTAGGGTCCCCTGGCTACAAGAAGGCTACTGTCCCGCTACAGTCCAGCTCTGCCGAGCGCCCCCAAATCACCTGGCGTCCGGGCTTCAGAGCCCGGCGCGGCACTTGTACCCCTGTAGAGCCTCAGCCGTGAGCACCACGGGCCCAGGCTGGGGGAACGAGGCCCCCGAGAGTGAGGCAGCCCAGCCTCCTCCAGGGCGAATGTCAATGATATTCTTTCTGTGTACCTCCATAGCCTTGGGTTTGCATTTGGCCTATAGTCCATATCACTTTTGTTTGATTTTTTTAAAAATAGACTTTTCAATAAAAGTTTTAGACTTACAGGACAACTGAGATGATAGAAGGGAGCTCCCATATTCTCTATACTGCTTCGCCTATGGCTAATATCTTACACTACTGTGGTGTGTTTGTTACAATTAATGGACAAATGCTAACACATTATTATTAGCTGAAGTCCATGCTTTATTCAGATTTCCTTAGTTTTTACCTAATGTCCTTTTTCTGTTTTAGTATCTTATCCAGATATCATATTGCATTTAGTTTTCATGTCCCTTAAGCTCCTCTTGACTGCGACAGTTTCTCAGACTTTCCTTGTTTTTGATGACCATAATGGTTTCAAGAGTACTGGTCAGGTAATTTGTAGGAGGCCTCTGTACTGAAATTCATCTAATGTTTTTCTCATGATTAGACTAGAGTTATAGGCTTAGGGAAGGAAAAACATGGCGGTAAAATGCCATTTTCATCATATTGTAGTGTAATGGGAACATACTATCAACATGACCTTTCGCTGTTGATGTCGACCTTGATCCCCTGAGGTAGTGCTTATCAGATTTCTTCATTATAAAGTTACTACTGCTCCCCTCCTATCATTTTTCCATACTGTGTTCTTTGGAAGGAAGTCTCTATGTGTAGCCTACACTTAAGGAGTGAGAATTTATGCTCCCCCTGGGCCTTGAGAGTAAAGTATCTACCTATATTTTTTGGAATTCTGCATTGTCTCTTCTCTCCTCTTCATTCATTCATTCATTCAATAATTTACATGGTTAGGGACCCATGGATATTTATGTCACATTTAGGGTTATAATCCAATACTACTTTATTTTGTTGCTCACATTTTTTCAGCTTCGTGTTGGGAGATTTTCAGTTGGTTTCTGTGTCTCTCTGACATGTTCCTATAAATGTTTTTTTATTGTTGTTATTTTGTTTTGTTTTGCTTAGCACTTCCTTCTAGGCACTACAAGATGCTCCAGACTCATCTTGTATATTTCCTTCCCCAGTCCTAGAATCAGTCATCTCTCCAAGAAGCCCTTTTTCCTTTAATGGAGAATGGTAGTAGAAACCAAGATCTGGGAGCTGGGTGTGCTAGTTGCTACTGGGTTTCATTTCTTTTAGGTACGTCTACCTCAAGGGAATACGTGTGTTTATACTAACCCATATACACGCACATCTATAAATATTTCAATGTAGCCATCTGTACTATGTAAATACAAATTCACCTGATGTCTCCTACTCTAATCCATTATGACATGGATAATTCTGTCCTCCTAATCCCCTTGCTTACCTCTAATTTTCACTCCACAAGTGAGAAATCTGGCTCCAGCATTTGCGCTCCATTTGCTTAATTGTTCAATTCCAATGTACATATAGAGCAGTATCAGAATTGTTCATCTGTACTCCCACGGAAAACAATGTCATCAGCGAGAGTACAGTGCTTGTGTGCAATTCCTTCTACCTTTCGTGCTGCAAACGCCATTCATTTCCAAAGTTCCTTCGGTCAGCATCATTTCTCCTAGCCACTTCAGTGACATTGGGAATTATAATTTTTTTAATGTATTTTTTTTTAAAGATCTTGTTTATTTGACAGAGAGAGACACAGTGAGAGAGGGAACACAAGCGGGGGAGTGAGAGGGGGAGAAGCAGGCTTCCTGACAAGCAGGGAGCCCTATGCAGGCCTCGATCCCAGGACCCTGGGATCATGACCTGAGCCGAAGGCAGACGCTTAACGACTGAGCCACCCAGGCGCCCTTTAAATGTATTTTTAAGATTTTATGGGGCGCTTGGGTGGCTCAGTCGTTAAGCGTCTGCCTTCGGCTCAGGTCATGATCCCAGGGTCCTGGGATCGAGCCCCGCATCGGGCTCCCTGCTCAGCGGGAAGCCTGCTTCTCCTGCTACCATTCCCTCTGCTTGTGTTCCCTCTCTCGCTGTGTTTCTCTCTGTCAAATAAATAAAATCTTTAAAGAAAAAAAAAAGATTTTATTTATTTATTTGAGAGAGAGAGAGCAAACAGGGAGACGGGGGGACAAGCGAACTCTGCACTGAGTATGAAGCCCAATGCAGGACTCAGTCTCAGGACTCTGACATCATGACCTGAGCTGAAATCAAGAGTTGGGAGCTTAACCGACTGAGCCACCCAGTCACCTCAGAAATTGTAATTTTTTTGCCACTAAACAAACACTTGGATACTGTATCAACAAAGGAATAATAAAGGAATTATAAGGGAACTTCATAGGACTAATAAAATATATCTTATTTTTTACTGGCTTGGGAAAAAGGAAGTTGTAGAAAAGATAAAAAGATTATTTTTATATAAATAAAAGATCTAATACACGTTGTCACCAATGAGCTTTCCGTAGCCTACATATTGTTTGACCTATTTTTCATCAAGCGTGTCCTGTATTGTTGATGTTACTATCACCTGTAGTTCACCCTGGCTCCTGCCATCTGGGACGATTTTTCTCTTTTCTGCTACTGTTTTTGAATCTATACATTATTTTTAGCTGAGAAATAAACTTTAGGTACTTGAACCACACTCAGCCTTGACCCCAGGCTGGAACAAACCATACTAATTTATTAGGCTGAATCCTCTATTTGTATACATACATTTTTTTTTTAATTTACAAATTAAACTGTTTCCCCCACCTTACCACTTCTATGTCCGTGTCCGTCCCTACCTCTGTCATGCACGCTTCCTCCAATCCTACTGAACCCCAAGCAGCAAAAGACTATAGTCTAAACCAAAACAAAATTATGTCGAAGGTTTCGGGCATATATCATGACAACGGGAAGGTCGAACCTGAGGGATTTTTAGCTCCTAACAGTGAAAGCAAACAGATAAATATGTCAACTGCAAAATGTCATCCCTCTGGTTTCCTTGACTTGCTGGCATTTAGCTTGACTCACATAGGAAATTTAAGGTTAAATAGAGGTATTTTTGGAAATAACTCCGGTGTTTCTAAAATGCAAACGAGGCAGGACAGACAGGGGCTGACAGATTCCTGCATCGTTTCAAAGGGAATTTCTGAGGCGGTTTTAATGAAGTGGCAATTCTGCAGACAATGTAGAATTCAAAAACACTAAGGAGATGTTAGGCCCCAACACGCCACGCATATAAAACAGCATCTGGCCGTTTCCCTTTGGAGGACTCCTGTGCCAGCATTTCACTTAGATAAGAAAAAAAAAAGTCTTTTTTCAGCAATCTTCCTAAATGCTTTAATTTGACACTATCTGAAAGTGATACTTAAGTTGTGGTAAATCACATTTAATTGCAGCAGTCTGCTTGCTGTTATAAAAAACTGCTTCTTTTCTCTCTAAGCTCTCAAAGACCCCGTGGCAAATAAAATCTCCCTTAATTGAAATGCTTCCCTGCTTAATGACTTTTTGCCCATCTAGGTCAATTATTTTGACATATGCTAAAGCAGGAGCAGTCATACTAGACGGTCAGGGAAAGCTAAAAATTACAACCCAGCTCTAAGAACTTGGCATTTGCTTGTTTTTGTCTCACTTGCTCAAATGTAACTTCCTTGAGAGTCTGGATCTGGTCCGACCCTGTGTCAACAGCACACGGTCTCTCTACCTCGGGAACGTCTGAGTAATGAATCTGTGGTGCGGCTCTTAGTCGTGAGGCTCTGGGCTGGGGCCCCGGGGGCTACTGACAGAGAAGACCCAGACCCTGCCCTCCAGGAGGCTAAAGGGAAGGAGGACATGTGACTCAGTGATCATAAGACAGGGTGGCCAGCCTATGGAAGCTTCTGGATACTGAGGAACTTTGTGCTGGAGTGGCTGGTCCTTCGTATTCATTATCGCTCTTTTCCACAGCAGCTCCATGGATGAAGAGAGAGAGGAGGACACTGGGGTCCACAGGAATTAGCGAATTTGCTCAGGTTTTCACAGCTAGTTGGTGGTCAAGTTGGGATTAAAACCTGGGTCTCTCCAGACCATGACAGGGGTTGCCATGGAGGTGTGGAGAAGGAGGGCTTGAAAATCACCGTGAATGGAGATAGGAGGCGGCCGGGGGTGGGGGGTTGGTGAGGCAGAGTCAGGACCCCAGAAATGGTGAGAAAGCAAAAGATTTTATTTATAATGATAAATCCTGGAAGAAGCCTTCAATATCTGGACCAACTTCCTTGACTTGAGAGACTGGCAGACCATCACTGAGAGACTGCTCAAATATTTCCAGGGACAAGGCGCTCATCCCCTCACAGGGCTGGGAGCACTTGGCAAATTCTGACCACATCGTCTGCTCCACTGGGGAATCACTAATCAAAATTACTTTATAAAGAGGAAGGAGGAAGTTTCTATTGGTCAGAGTATATAAATGTATAAAACTGTTAACAAGGGCACAGAGAAATAAAGATAGGCTAGATGCTACCTAACTCAAAATGCTATGCCATGATGATGAGTTGGCAGGGTCAGAAAAACGACCTTGTGTGGATGTCTGCCTGGAAAAAGCAGTGGATGTTGAAACTGGGTTCAAGAAAGAAAAACAGAGGATACTTGAAATGATGTCAAATTGAGACTTTCGGTTTGGGTGGGCCAAGATTAGCTTGTTGAAAGAGAAGTGCCAGGTGGTCTATGAAATTCAGGGTATCGGTAATCCTGAGAGGAAGGTAGAAATCGGATTCAACCACACCCACCGGGATAAGGGTGCACACAATGTGGGTCAGCAGGCTAGGACTCACTATCTCATCTTCCAGCTCTTATTTTCCTCATCTGTACAGTGAGGGACTTTCCACAGATCCTGCTAATATCCTAGAGAGGTTTTAATTTTATTTTACATTATTCAATGCAAAAAAAATTACCCTTTTTCCCCTCCCTCTAGATCTGATATAGCTGTCCCAAGCCTTCACCTTCCTGGACGGAGTAGCATTTTCCTTCAGTCATGTTTTCTAGGCATCTCTGGGTCTCATGCAGTCTGGAACATTCAGCTAAGGATCTTCTAACCACTTCTGTCCCTTCCACGGGTCCATGGTTTGGGTCACCTTCAAGAAGCAACTTCTCCATTCTCCAGCCAAGCTTGGAGATGGAATTTTGTAAAGAAATGAAAAATCTGGGCTGTGGGGGCCTCCGGATACTCCACCTGAGGTCTGGCTACCCTCTGAAGAACATCGAGAAGGAGGGTTTGCTCTCTGCTATTTCCAGAGCTGGCTTCCAGAAGCAATGGGAGCCACTTTCCTCTTTCATTAGTCCCATTTTCTCCCCTTCCAACCTTTGTTTTCTCCCTCCCCACCATACACTGAATCCGTTGCCATCACATTGCTTAATGTTTCCACTCTAGAAGCTTTAGGGTGAGGGATGGCTTCTGAGTACCTAAAAAATTCCACGCCTGACCATCTCAGTTTGTCTTTGGTTGTGTGCTGGACATGGTATTTGTAAACTCTTTTTTGAAATAATTTGAGACCAAGGATAATGTTTCCTTCTTCTGAAGAGGATTTGATTTACCTTTGCAAAGGACTTTGGGAACTAGCCACCTATGATCACATTAATTCAAGTCCAAGACTCTTTACAAAGCAGCCTCAGAATTGTTCAATATTTTAACAATATAGCTGCATAGTTGTCTCCTAAACGAATGTCAGCCTTGACTGCCCCCACTACTTAGAAAGGTCAAGTTCTTGTTCCTATGGCTGTGTAACACATTGCCCCCAAATTTAGGATTTAAAATAACAACCGCCATTGATTATCTCTCATGGTTTCGGTGAGATAGGAATTCAGATGCAGCTCGTCAGGGTGGCTCAAACTTAAGGTCCCTCGCGACCTTGCAGTTCGATGTCAGCCGGGGCTGAAAGCCCACTTCCATGAGGATTCATTTACAAGGGTCCCCCTACAGAGTGACTTGGACGTCCTCCCACAGGGAGAGCTGGCTTCCCCAGAGAGAGGGATCCAAAAGTGATCCAAGTCAAGGCAGAAGCTATAATGCCCTTTGTAACCCAGCTTCCAAATTCAAACACTGTCAAATCCACCGTAGTCTCTTGGTCACCCTGGTTCCATCACCCTTGGTCGCCCTGGTTCAATCTTGGGGCAGGGAGACTGGCAAGGGCAGGAATACCAGGACGCAGATAACTGTAGGCTGTGGTGGAGAAGACAACCACACGTGGAGGTTAGGACTCACATCCAGGTCCATCCGATGGCAAAGCCCTTGACCTCGCTGGGCTTCCGTCCAGCGTATCCTCTTTGAATGTGGTCCTTCTGAAAGGGATATCACCTTAGGCCTGCAAGAGCATGGAGTAGATAAATCTAGGTGGAGAAGCCTGGTTCCTTCGGCCTGACCTAAGAGGAGAGAAATGGGGGACACTGAACAGAAGGCAGGCCCAGGAAGCCGAGTTGGGAGGGGTAAGTCACCGGCCACCCATGGAGCACTTTGCTTTTGTTGACCCTGACGTTGACATTAACCATCAGGAAGTCTGCAGGTGTATCTCCCAGCCCTCTTTTATACCATTAACAATCCTCCTGCAAAGCTTTTACCTGATGGGCTTGGATTTTCTTCGTGCCGGGTTGCTAGAAGACACACTGACTTGTTCCTGTCCACCCCCCGGAAAGTCTGCAGCCTAAGGGGTTAACCTGGGGTTCAGGAAACTGCCCAGGGTCTGCAGAACAGAGTTTCAGTTGGAAATAGGGCAGCAAGCAGCTTGATGTTTTTCTCTTTTTCTTCCAATTTATTCTGTACTGATATTTAATAAGTGCTGCTTTGGTGGTATCTCTAGGCCCATTATTTTGAACTCTGAAAACTGAAGCCCTGTGGCTTTCATAGGAAATGACCACTGACTCACCATGGTGAGGTATGTAAACATTGTTCTAAGTTTTATCGCAATGACCACTGGCATCATTTTTCACAGAGTATAATTTTTATTATTTTGAAAGACAGGCCTCAAGTCGGGATCCAGAAAGAGGAGCCATTTCCTTGGAGGTTTTACCTTTCTTCACTAGGTTTTTCCTCTTCATATTTCCTCCCTCCCCCCCCATACTCCTTAATATAACCTCCCTTCATTTCTTCCCATTGTTACTGCTGATGTTACTAATGAGACTTTGGGACTCCTGGCTTGACAAGGAAATAATCACTGCTTACCTGCTTCTATTATGATTTTCAAACAGGTCATTATTTGTACAAATAGCTCATTTAATGCAAGTCCTAACTCAGTAGAGAAGACAAACATCCCATTTTACGGATGAGGAAGACAAAGCCCCATAGATCTGAGTCATTAAAGGGCTGCTTGGATCCAGAGCAGGGGCTGGTCCCTCCCCCACAGCGTGTCCCCCTCCCTTAGAATTATCCAGCCCTCCCTGGGCTTGTGAAACCTAAGACACTTTATGAACCCGTGTCTTCAGCTATGGAAAGTTCTGTTATAGGAAAAAAAAAAACCCGCCTTAGGTCAAGTTTCATTCCGAGGTGTTCTGAGGAGCTGGTGAGCTCTGTTCCCTTAAAAATTACTGTAAATCATTTTTTTCTTTTCAGTTAAAAGAATGGGTCAAACATAGAATTACAGAAAACAATGTAAGAACCAACCATATTAAGAAAAAAAAAAAGAATCGACCTGATTTATCAGAGTTGACATTTTGCTAAAGATGCTTAAAGTCTGCCCCTCTGTCTGTCTAGTCTGAAAAGGCTGCAGAAACAATTCCTTCCCTCCCTCCTCCTCGTTGTCTCCCTTCCAAGGTTCCCCCATCCTGAACACTGCCTCATGCATTATTGTGTTTCTCTACCGTTATATACAAGAATGAATCCTTCATCATAGGCCGTCATCATCTCTACGTTTTGGAAGAATTTGCATGAATGGTTTCCTTCCGCGTATGCCCATTTGAGTCTCACTTCCAAAGGATTCCCTGGGCGGCTTCTGCTTTTCTCAATGTTTCACTCCTCCGGTTGTATATGGGTTAGCTCAGGAAGAATATGGGGAATGAATGTCCAAGACCTTATTGATTCCTACCAACAATGGGGCTGCAGGCTTGCATGGTGCCCATGAGTGCGAGTCCCCAAGAGGGGCAGAAAGCAGGGACTAAACTCGTGTGTGGACTAAATTGCACACACACCTACTGCCCAGGAGGGTTGGGGGAGCTGACATCCCAGGACAGGCTGGAACTTGAGCTGGGCCATTTCACAGGCCCAGAGAAGAGAATGATTTTCTTAAGGTCACACTTCCAGAAATCGGTAAAGCGGGAACCAGACAGCTTGGGGCTCATGACCCCTTTGCACTAACCGCCTTGCCTTTTTCCCAGCCCTGTTCTTCATCCAGAAAACAGGCCATCATCAACTGGGTGATTTTCTTGCCTCTGCTCTCCCAGGGGAAATGCCAGCAAACTGTAAGCACCCATGCCTTGAGACCCTGGCCAACTGCATGGGAATGGGATTCAGGAAATATTCTCCCGCCCCGCAAACTGTGAACACAAATGCCTTGAGACCCTGGCCACCTGCATGAGACCCGCCCACCCCGGGCCCGCCTTCCCGTCTCTGGGAGACAGCAGTGATTTCCAGAGTTTAGAGGGAGTTTGAATTAAACGGCTGAGGAACGGCCTCGGGAGCTTTTGCTCGGAGCGCCCTCTGGCGGCCGATTGGATAGCAACACTCTAATTCCCAATCGGAGCTGCAAAGTGCTTATCATCTTAGCGTGCAGTTCAAGGCCCCTGGGTTATGAATGTTCCCAGGGTGCACGCTCTGTACCGGACACATTCACTTCTTGCCGACTCTCAACCAACAGTCTCTTGGTGTGTCAGTCACGCTGTGACTGGAGCTGCGGGAACCCCAAAGAAGAACGCACGTGGCTCTGGCCCCAAAGGAATTTAAGTTTTCTTGGGTGGGAGAGGCAGCCGATGCAGAGCCAGAGTAGCCAATCCAGACCCTGAAAGGCCTGGGGGCTACAGAGAAAGCAGGAAGGGGCATCAGCCGCGGAGATCCAGGAGGCCCCTTGAGAGGAGCCGTGTCTGGTTCCTCAAGGAGAAATGAATTTCTGATGCGGGAGGGAACAGAGCCTGGCCTCCCTCCCTGTTTCCCCTTCTCCAGGGCCTTGCTTTCGTTCCCTTCCTCCTTACTCATCCACTGCCCCAAGTGCTCTCCAAATCACCACGAGGCAAAATGTCCACTTTGCAGAGAGTGGGGCCTCTTCCAATGGACCCCCCCTCTCTGCTCCCTTCCATGCCTTCCATGGGACCTCACGCCCTCCAGCCTGGACCCCTGACACCCACACTGGCCTGTGTGCTATATGGATCAATAAGAGGGAAACTGTTCTTGAGAAGGAGCTGCAGGGGATTCGAAAATAAATCTAAGGCAGCCTGGCGGATGAGTCCTATTGGGGAGGGAGGGGGGTGGTGGCCAAAAAGGGCCTGTCCAGAGGTGGGCTCCATTCATCCAAAGTGTTGGGGGTGGGGAGCTTGGGAGAAGGCTGAATCGGAGTGTGTTTGGTAACGAATACCTCTGTCTACTTTCAAGATTCATTTGCATAGGGAGCAAGTCAGTCTTCCGTAGGCAATTGGCCTCTAGTTTATATGCAAAAGAGAGGCAGAAGGTAGCAGAATTGTCTCTGAAGCCAACAGCCTTGAATCTCATCTTGGCTCTAGTCGTCCCTAGCTGGATCATCTTGGGCAAATCACACTGTCTCTCGGAGGCTCAGTTTCCTTGTCTGTTAAATGGGCACAATGCTTCCCAGGGTGATTGTGAAGATCGGGAGAGTCCTTACTCATCACCTAACGCAGAGGCCTCTCCTTTATATAGGAGAGCTTTTATTAGTAGATGCTCCCAGATTATTGAAGCACTTTAAATCTATTTGGATTCATTGCTGAAATCCACAATACCCCATCAAAACTAATTGGTAGCCCAACTAGAGAATGACAGGGCATTCGTGGGGAAAAATTCACCTCCCTAATTTGTAGCATACTCAGGCTGCTGTAAGAAAATAGTACACACTGAATGGCTTAAACAATAGAAATTTATGTCTCACAGTTCTGGGGCTGCAAAGTCCAAGATCAAGGTCCAGGAGGGTTTGTTTCTGGTGAGGGATCTCTTCCTGGCTTGCAGAAGGCGGACTCTTCATTCTGTCCTCACGTGAGCGAGAGAGAGAGAGAGAGAGAGAGAGAGAGAGAGAGAGAGAGAGAGGCCCTCTGTTGTTTCTTTTTCTAAGGGTACTAATCCCATCAAGAGATCTTCCCCCCTCCTACTTCATCTAAAACTAACAGCCTTGAATCTCATCTCCGAAAACTATCAAAGTGGGAGCTGGGGCTATAACATGAATTTGGAGGGGGAGATGATTCATTGTCACTTCCGGCCCAAGCCTTGGCATCCCCTGAGGTGCCCCCATGCTGCCTTGGGCTTCTGGGAACAGGGAAATGGAACTTGTCGAGTGTTATTCTGATACCTTCCTGACCTTTCTGAGTGTCTCTGGGAGAGGAAGTCCCTAACATCTTTTAGATCTAAGATGGTCTATCCTGACAAAATGAGTGTATTTTCAGAGACTTGGACTCATAAACCTCACAACAAGACCTTCTTCAAGTGGCTCCCAGACAGGGCCCTGGCTCCAGAAAGTCAGCCCCCAGGCATTCCCATCCAGCCTCCCCTCTCTCCAGTCCTGTCTCTCAGGCCCTCCAGGCTCTCAGGCTCTGTCCCTCCAACAGGAGCGGGTGACCAGTTGGCCAGCTTGGCCGGGCCGCTCAGCCAATCAGCATCA
>CM053610.1:24923361-24962113 GCA_028646535.1 Procyon lotor
ATGATCTCAGGGTCCTGGGATCGAGCCCCACATCGGGCTCTCTGCTCAGCGGGGAGCCTGCTTCCCCAACCCCCTCCCCCCCGCCCGCCTCTCTGTCTACTTGTGATCTCTCTCTTTGTCAAATAAAAATAAATAAAATCTTTAAAAAAAAAAAAAAAAAGAAACCTCAGAGTCGGCGTCACCACCCTTTCCCTCCTGCGGCACCCCCACACCAAGTCCCGCAGCTCCTGCCACTCCTGGCTTCCCACCGGCCCCACAACCCTCCCGCCATGCTGGTGTCAAGTTCAAGGGCTGCATGACCTCGCTCCAGACTGACCAGCTGTCTCATCTTCTCTGGGCAATGGCAGTAATAACAGTACCTGCCTCGCTGGGTGGTTATAAAGAATAAAAACTTAAAACGTAAAGCACTGATCTCCTCTCTCTTCGACAAAATAGCTACCCATTTGGTCATGTCTCTTCTGCACGTGTGTCATCATTTCCAGGACACTGCTTGGTGCTCAAGCCACAAATGGAGTAGATAATTCCTGGGCACTCAAAGGGTCGATGGTCTAACCAAAAGTAATGGAGGTGAGTGTCCCGGGCACTGAGGCAGATGTATGTGTGGGGACTGTGGGATGGACCTACAAGGGAAGAAGTGGCCGATTCAATCCAAGGGGACTGGGAAGGAGTTCGTGGAGGAGAGGTGGGGACCTGAGGGATCACAGCCGTCAAACCCACCCACTGTGGTGCGCACTTCTCCCCACAAAAGCAAGGGGGTCGTCTCCCGACCTGCCAGCCCTGGGCCGGTCTCCTGCCTCTGCCGTCTCTGGCTTTGTCAGTCTGATCTCCTCCACGTCCAACTGGTAGAGTAAATCTACGGTCTGGAGTCCACATCTGCTCGTTGACGTCTCTACTGACTTACTCAGGGTGGCTTGCTTATACGTTAGGTGACTTCTTGTTGTGGACTAATACCTGGCTTCCCTTCATTGGAAGGACTTCTCGGGGGCTGGATGAGTGGCTCCTTCCAAGCTGAATTTGCATTTGCTTCTGCAGGGTTCACCCCAGGTTCAACCAACCAGGAAGTACTTGAACATCATTCCTGGGTCTGGGTTTTTTCTGATCAGGTGCTGCTGGAAATTCAGACCTGGAACCTGTGTGAGGATGGACCTATGATCTGAGCAGAGGTCTGAGAAACACCGATAGTCATTTGCTGGTAGCGACTTTTGTCTGGATCTCCCTCTTACTTAAGCAGTAGCCTTTCGGCACTCCTGGCCACTTGGAGGGTCTCCATTCCATTCCCCCACCTTGCGTGGGCCACGGACATGAACTTCTGCCCCCCACGTGGCCTTTGAAATCCAGTCTCCAATTTTCTGGAATAGTGAACTCTTCAGGATAGCTGTGGCCTCAATTTCGGTTTCGTGTTTTGTGGATTTTTCTTGTTTTCTCAAGCGTTGGCCCATTCTTTTAAATAAGTATTGGTTTTGTGGTGAGAAGCTATTTCAGTATATCTAACTTGCCGCATTGCTGGAAAGGGACTATCCCTCTGAGTAATCAATTAATCAATCAATCAACCAAACCAAACCAGTTTTTGATCTTGGACTTTCAGTCTCCAGAACAGAAAAATTAAATCTCTGTTCAGTGGGGCTTTGCTGGGACAGCTCCAGCAAACGAATACAGCACTATTGTCAACTTCAATAGTGAGGAACAGTCTGCCGTTCTTGTCTCATATCCCCACGATCCTAAATCCACATTTTATTTTTGGCCAGATTATTATTTTAAAGCACATCCACGGCAGAGTATCACTTTAACCTATAATGAGATCATTATCTATTTCTAATAGGCAAGGAGTTTTTAGACACAGCCCCTGGTATTCACGTGGCTTCTGACTTAGAATTCCATTCCCAGGAACTGGCCCTAGGTACACTTGTGGGTGCGCTCCCCTGGGCCTCTGGAGAGGGGGAATGGCTTCTGAGCGGCAGCCTATTGACGAGGTCCCCCCATCACTGAGAGCCGATTGGGCCGCCGACAGGGACAGGTCGCCCAGCTGATTGAGGAAATCCATCTGGGAGATGGCCAGGACCAGGTCCACGACGCGGTGATAGTCCACTATGTTCTGGGAGTACATCTCCAGCCTCTTCAGGTCATAAGAGAGGAAGACGGCATCCAGCTCCTCCCGGCGCAGCGCTGGCTGTGCTGGCTTCCCGACGTTCTTGTTCTGGATGATGTTCAGAGCCAGCGGGGGGCGGGAGAAGCTGCTCAACTGGTAGGACAGCAGGGCCAGGCTGCGGGAAGGGACATCTGTGGCATCAGGCATCTCTGACATCAGACCAGACCATCCAGGGTGGAAGGAGGCCATCTCGAATTTTTGTCCTTTCCCATTCATTCACCATTTCCGAGAACAGGACCCCATGAACAGTGTGGCATTGACTCGGAAGAAAAATAAGTGGCTAGTTACTGTTCCTTTTTTCAGATGGTATCTGCCCGTGGAGCTGGCCACACGCCCTGTAAAATTCATGTGTGCACATTTATAATCATTTTCATTGTTTCGGTCCCTGAAGTTTATATTTTTAATTCATTCATTCGACTAACTTGAGCATGGTTTATCTTGCAACCTGAGTGTATCATTACATATTATCATATCCATTTCCCCGTGCAAGCCTCCCCTGTGACACAGCAGCCTCATTACCGCTGGGCACTGCTGGAAACTGATTCTCCTGGCTCCCGTCTGCCTCCATCCAAGGGAAGGAGGGGTCTCGTTGTTGCAAGTGGGGGTGGATGACAGTTTCCCCACTAGGCCTTCTCTGACACCATCCTGGCAGGGGGTTGGGGCGCCAGTTCCAGCTGGGGGCGCGAGGGCAGGGATGGGGCTGCAGGCTTTCCTGTGTCATTTGAGGAGACAGAGTACAGCAGTTATTGCCTGAAAGATCTGTCTTGCTAGCCTGCCCTTTTTCCTGGTTCTTGGGTTGGAGGGCAGGCTTTGTTATCGTTTTGGTTTCTTTTTTCTATACTTGTTGGTGTTTCCTGGTTGCCAGCTTCTCTGGTATCATCTGGGCTAGATGAGGCAAAAAGAAAACCCGAGGACCTCACCACCACGGAGTTCCTTGAGTCCTTAGGTCCCTAACCAATCTGTCTTCTCTCCGCCTTTGGGTCTTATGTTTTATGTAGAATGTTCAGGGTTTTTAGTTGTACAAGCAGCAAGAACATGGTAATCTATCCATCCTTCTGGAAGGAGTCCAATTATTCATTATATATACATTAAGTCAAAAAATGAGAAGATCCACAACTTTACTAAAAATATACTATTTGCATAGAAAAAGGACTAGAAATATATAGTATACCAAAAAAAAAAAAAAAAAGAAATATATAGTATACCAAATTATAATAATGGTAATATCCAGGTAGTAGACTTGTGGTTAATATTTGTGTCTTTTGTTTACATCTATTTTCCATTTTTTTTTTAAAGATTTTATTTGACAGAGAGGAGAGAGATCACAAGTAGGCAGAGAGGCAGGCAGAGAGAGAGGGGGAAGCGGGCTCCCTGCTGAGCAAGCAGAGAGCCTGATGTGGGGCTCGATCCCTCAGGATCTCAGGACCCTGAGATCATGACCTGAGCTGAAGGCAGAGGCTTTAACCCACTGAGCCACCCAGGCGCCTCTATTTTCCATTTTTAAATAATAAATTGCTTTGGAAATTAAAAAAAAAAATTGTTTTCCTGCAAGTCTATTTCAACTAGTGTCTTCCCTTCATGTGAAACCACCAGGTTATGTCCATTTTTGCTATGTGAGTATGGGTTCCAAACACCTGAAGCCAAACAGTATTTGGATCCTTCTTTTAGTATGCTTTTTAAAACTCCCAAGCAAGCTGACGGTTTGCAGAATCACATCGTGGTTACTTTCCAGGAACGGGTCCTCTGGGTTCTTTTCTGCCCGGTGGAATCAATGAAGCCAGAGGGGAGAAAAGCTGGTATCTTGGGCACAGGCCCTCTGTGATTGCCCCCACTAGCAAACACCACTTGTGAGCCAGCTGGCCGGCCCAGGCAAAGTGAGCAATGCCACCGCCTGTATGAATACCATGGATATTCTCCAGAGGCAAAGTATATACTCTGCCACCTTATAGCAACACTGTGATCTGGAATTTAACAGCCTTTCTTGGGAGATGTGGCTTACCTTCCAAACACCACTAGTTTTATTTAGATGGAGCTACAGTACAAATATATATTTTTTTAAAAGACAAGTACTTTCAATCAATATACTGAATATATCACTGCCCCAGATTTCCCCAAGCCTTTGTATAACCCGTTCCTCCCTCCCCACATCACCACCATTCCTCTGCAATCACTGATTTGCTGTTAGTTTTCATATTCTAGAATTTTATGTAAGTGGATTTACATGGTGTGAACTTTTGTCTTGCTTCTTACACTCAGTAAAATTATTTTTGCAATTCATCTATAATGTATTAATATTTGTTCTTTTGTATTGATGGAAAGCGTTCTAGTGTATGGATATACCACAATTTTTATATCCATTCGCTTGTTAATGGACACATAGCTTGTTTCTAGTTTGGGACTCTCACAGATACGCTGTGATATACATTCAAGGCTTTATGTGGACACAGGCTTTCACCTCTTGTGATAAATAATTAGGAGGGAATGGCTGGCTGCATGGTAAGTACATATTAAAGAAACCACAAAAATGACTCAAATATAAGGTCACAGGAAAATCCAGTCATTGTTCATTCTCTCGTTTTACAGGTCACATGCGATTGTAATATTTCAGCCCCCTAGCCCACTAATTAACAAAGTGCCACCTGTTCATGTTTAATAATAACTTACAATAGGAAACCCTTCCTTACTGACAATATAAACTGTGTTCCAATTCTTTACATCTTCTCTTCTCGGTTGTCTTTGGCAGAAAGCAGCCATTTACTGTTCTCATCTTCAGAATATTAAGAATTTTTCTGAGACAATATATTCAGCTCAGTTCACTTCCTATGGATATTATAACTGACATTAGTACAAAACGATTTCACCTGTTAGAAAAGTATTAAAAACTTAAATATTACTATATTGCCGGGCCCCTGGCCGTCTGAGAAATTTTTGAGAGACTGTTATCACCTCTGATTGATGTTAGGCTGATTTTGGCTTTTCTTGGTTCTCAGAAATTAAAGTATCTGAGTCTCCCTGCTACCAAAACAAGAATTTCATTAATGAAGAAAGTTCTCCATGTAGGCCATGAGCAAGGCGGCCAGGTCTGCACCCAGAGGCCCAGGCTCCAGTCCTTGAGGACATGCAGGACCTTGGTGTCTCCAATTCACAGCTCATAAGAAAGTTTCTGAGAGCTCCTTAAGAACTAGAACCAGTCAGGGAAAAACTTGGCTTCAGAAGGTTTTTTTGAGGCAAAAATGGAGTCACATCTTTTTTGGCGGGGGGTGGGGGGGGGTGGGGGGGTGGGCAGCTGGCTTCTCCTTTCCCTTTCGGTGTTGGGTAATGAAATAAATGAGTACGAGATTTGCTCACTTCAGGATGAAACAGTGGGAACACGATGCCATGATGGGCCCTTGGAGGGCAGAAGGCAAGGGTGTGTGTGTCAGGCACGGCGATAAGCCCCCAGGATGTGCTGTCAAACGTCAGGGTGTCCCTTCAGATCCCGGACTCGGAAACACAAGTGACAAGGCAAACAACTGTCGAGTGAACAGCTGTCGGTTGCTCTGGGAATTCAGGGCAGGGGGTGGGGGAAGGCACTGCACTGTAACTCGGGTAGTCAGAAAAGGCTACAGGCCACTGAACTGGTCTTGCAGGAAGGAAGAACAAAATGATAACAACAACAACAACAACAATAATAATAAACAGTAAAAGCAGACACCACGAAGAGAGCCCAAGTGTCTTCTGAGACACGGAGTAGAGAGGTGTGACAGGAGACGAGGGCTGGGGTTCAGGACAGCCAGAGACAAGGTTGGGAGGCAGGGGAAGCAGGGCACCGATGAAGACAGACAGAAGTCACTCTAGCCACACTGTTCACCAGGCAACAACAGGATGGGCTGGGGCCCTGATCCACCAAGACACTTGCCTGGCTAACTGAGATGTCCCACCCTGCTGTCCATCTATCTCCATACCAAGTACACCAAGCGTCTGATGTGTGTGAAGAAAACGCAAACTGCCATCCTGTAAAGCACAGTGTGTAAAAATTATATCTGAGCACTTCCACACACATCTGTGAGGGTACACGGCCCACTAGTCAAGCTTCCCTGGGTGTTAAGCAACAAAATTTGCCTCTAACATTAGAAGAGAGGAATCTACTAGAGGGATGTTAGTGATGTCACAGAACTGAAGGGAAGGTCTGAGCACAGGTCCCAAGGAGCAAGCAGGAAGACCCTATGGGCTTCACTGTGGGAACTAAAGTTGCTCTAAGGAAAACAGTCTTAGTACTTGTTCTACCCTTTGGTTGTTCTGATTAATATGCAGTGATCCAGGAAGAGTCCAGGGTCCAGTCGGCCTGCCTCTGTTCATGCACCACCCAGTCCTTGGCTGGGGGAGAGGAGGAGACTTTATTTTACAGGTCCCCAAAGACTGTATCCGACAGGGGAGAGACATCCCCCACCCTCACCAAAATACTGCTCCCAAAAGTAGGAGTTGGGCACTGGGCAGCTAGACAACCATAAACCTCCATCACACATACCACACACATTACCTCTGACACCCTCTGGGGAGGAGGAACCTATACCACAATCCTCTGGGATGGTGAGAATTTTTAACAATGTATGATGATTTGGTGAGTTTGTGCCAAAACAAAACAAAACAAAAAACAAAACACCAAACAAATCTTTGCTCCAGGGGCGCCTGAGTGGCTCAGTGGGTTAAAGCCTCTGCCTTCGGCTCAGGTCATGATCTCAGGGTCCTGGGACTGAGCCCCACATCGGGCTCTCTGCTCAGCAGGGAACCTGCTTCCTCTTCTCTCTCTGCCTGCTTCTGATCTGTCAAAAAAATAAATAAAATCTTAAAAAAAAAAAAAAAAATCTTTGCTCCAAATACACAGGAAAAATGGGCAAATCACAAAAAGAGAAAACAAACAAAAATAAAATAGCAAAACCTCCTTGCACCAGAAATCAAAATGATGCTGCCAGGTGGCTCTGGGATGGGGTACAAATGTTCCCACTTTCTTTGGGTATTAATTACCAGGTATGAGCTTACACCTGGATTTAGACTGAGATCCTGGAGCTCCTAAGGGAGGGAACCACCAGGCCACCAGAGAGGATGTAAGAGGGAAATAAACAAACCCCATGAGCTTGCACACCAAAACTCCAAACACACCACTCAATGCTAAGAAAGATAGCCAACAAAATCAGAACAAGAATTCATTGCAGAAAAGCCTGAAAAGTATAGGCTAAAATAAAATAGCTTGAGAATGTTTAGAGACATAAATGGAAGTTACACTTCCATTGAAGAAAAAAGAACTATAAAGTATTTAATATTTAAAATTCAATAAAAAGAATTGAATACAGTGAAAGTAAACAAGTGAATTGGAAGGCAACACTGAGGAAATCAATCATGTCCTCCTCACCTCCCCCCTCCCAGGTCTGACAGGCATCTCCAATGTTTTTACCAAGGAGCCCTACCTTCAAATCACATCTCAATTAGGAGAACCAAAACGGTCCACTGATCAAAGCAGAGCCATTTTGGCTTAAGTGGAAGTGGTAAGACTTATCTGTCATTAAATGAGCTAATGTCAGGCTAAAGCTTAGATTCTGTTGCTCTCTTGGACAACCGCTATACAATCTTTTTTTTTTTTTAAGATTTTATTTGAGAGAGAGAGAGAGAGAGAGCGAGAGCGCGCACAAGCAGTGGGGAGAGGCAGGCAGAGGGAGAGAGGGAGAAGCAGTCTCCCTGCTGAGCAAGGTGCCCGCCGGATGTGGGGCTTGATCCCAGGACCTCGGGATCATGACCTGAGCTGAAGGCAGCCATTTAACTGAGCCACCCAGGTGCCCCCAATCTTGCATTTTTAAAAACATGTAATACCTCAACTACATAATAAGCACGCTGAAGACAGAAGCTGCTTTATTCTCCTAACAAAGCCCTCGACAAATTATTTGGTCATGGTTATGCCTTAATGAATTACAATATAAGGGAATTCAGTTCAATCAGACTAGCTAAAAACTAAGTTTTATACTTTACATGGTGCACACTTCCATAATTATAGCAACAACAGCTCCTTATACAGACTTTTCTCAAAAAGTAGTTCCTGTCCCCCCTCTTCTACTAAAACAGTATTTTTCCAAGGTCAAGTCTTTTATTCTGTTGTTATAGAACCAGAACCGTTTTTAGTATTGAGATAGATTCAACTCAAGGAGCAAGAAAAGGTACAAAATAAATCTAAATTAGGTAGAATTTTACACACTAAATTTAAGAGCAGTAATTAATGACATAGTAAAAACATTGCTCAATATTACTGAAGCCTAGTTTTAAAAAAAAAAAAATCTTTGGCAATCTAATCAAGGATAACTCCCTACTTCATGTCAAAGAAAATATTAAGAACAAAAAAATCAGAAGATTTTACATATATATGATATCCAGTATTTAGTATGTGTGCATATGTATTACATGTTATATAATATATAATATACACACACTACTATCCTAAATACAACACATTAGCTGGACAGATAAGTAATTTTTTTTTAAATCTGGGAAAACTGGGCGCCTGGGTGGCTCAGTTGATTGGGCAACTGCCTTCGGCTCAGGTCATGATCCTAGAGTCCAAGGATCAAGTCCCATACCGGGCTCCTGGCTCAGCAGGGAGTCTGCTTCTCCCTCTGACCTTCTCCCTCTCATGTTCTCTCTCACTCTCTCAAATAAATAAAAAAATAAAATCTTTTTAAAAAATTTAAAAAAATAATAAAATCTGGGGAAACTGCCTGGTTTTCCCCCAAAATATAAATTTAACAAAAAAAGTAGAGAACACAAACAGGCTATGACTAAAGAAGAAACTGTGAGGACAGGAAAGAAACACTTGAAAATATGCACATACTTTTATAGGAGTGCTTATCAAACCATCAACAAATAAGAGGATACTAACACTGTTCCACATGATAGAAAAACCTGAAAGGCTAATAAATCAACTGACTATAAGGCGATCCTAACGGTCTCTAAAAGTAAACATAAATAGCAAAAGAGAACTAAGTCAGTCTCATTTATGACTATAGATAATAAATCCTAAACGAATCAGCCAATAACTGTCAAAAGAACATTGGTAGGTTTATACCAAATATCGAAGGGTAATTCAACATTAGAAAATATATCATTCACTTCATGAAAAATTAACAGATAAGTGAAAAACTATGATTGTTTTCCAACTCAAGAGCTCACTGAATAAATTCCACACCTATGCCTTGGGAGTGGAGTGCGGCTGGGAGGTGGGGGGGTGGGGGAGGGGGAAGATATCCTTTAGCAGATCAAGAAGAAAAAGAAATTTCCTCAATTTGATAAGGGTCATCTGCTAGAAACCCTAGCAGCCATCATACTATTTCCCATTGCAGTCAGTAAAGAAACAAGGATGCCTACAATTGTTATTACTGAAACAAGATAAAGGAAAAGGTGTCATTTTAAAAATCAGAAAAATGCATTTGCAGATATGATCAACTAGAAAATACCAGATACTTAAATAACAAAATATTTTGACTAATTGAATGTAGCAAAGTAGCTACAGATGAGATTAATAAACAAAAATTAACTGGTTATTGAAGATATGAAAGGAAAATAGGAATTAAAAAAACCCATAAGTAGTTTTTAAATGTAAAAATAAACCTTAAAAAGTATACATGTAAATGAAACCACTCATTTTACTGGAAAATGTAAAAATTCTGAAAAAATGGAGACACACTGTGTTCTGGATAGAAGGACTTCCTATTTTTCAAACATTAATCCTCCCCACACGTTAATCTAGAAAATCAATCCAACATTGTTCAAAATCCCAAGGGGATTTTCTGGCACTTGGTAACATGATTCTACACTATTAAGCAAAAGAATACATGGAAGATTTTTTTTTTTAATTGAAAAGAAACAAATGGGCAACTGACCTATCACGTATCATTATATAAAGTTCCGTGATTTCTCTTATTGGTAACTTGTGATTCGTGCAATACTCCCGAGTATCACTTACTGTGACATAGATCACTGGAGGAGGTGGGATAGGAAGTTTTACAGGACGAGTGTTTCGGCAGTACATTACATGTGAGGTGCCCACCACACCTCCCAGTGGGGATGCGGACAGACAGCTAGATGTGTGAATCTGAGCTTACAGGAGAAATATGGGCTACAGAGAGACACACTTGAAACCATGGGATGGACTTTTGCTAAACTTTTAAATTTTCTTCCTGTGACATTACATAGTTTAGCCTTGCACGTATGCAAGTCAGTTTCAGAAACTCAATTATCCCAACTACATTTCTGTTTTTGGCCTGAGCAGGTAAGATGGATGCCTGGGCCATCCTTAGTAGAGGATTAGGCAAATTAATCTCTGCACTTCTCATTATTTCTGTACAAATATTACTTTCCTCGTTATTTTAAAGTACATTTCTCTCATTTCCCTTTAAGATCCATAAAAAAAATATCCTCTCCATTACTAGGATGGTCCCTTCACTCAACATACAACTACTACCCTGGCCTCTGAGTTTACAAAGGCTGTACCCCAAAGTGGTTTCACAACTACCCTGACCTCTATCCACCCCATTCTGCAAAGGCTCAAGAGCATTGCTTCAACCTATTAATCTCTTCCTCTTATCTCTAACATACACTTGTATGGTCTTAATCATATGTTCTTTTGCATTTTAAACGTTTCAAATCCATTTCTCAAACTATAAACTCACAGATTATATTTGAATAAATTTCCACTTACGAACAAAATAATGCAATGTTTTTCATATGTACATTTTGGTTCTTACCCCTCAGATATACAATCCAAACCTAATATATGAAGGAGTGAGTTAGTTATACCCAAATCTAAATTAACAGGACTCCACTGCCAACCTAGAGTACCACATCAGTAAAAACGTGAAACAGAATACAGTCCCCTTTGAAGAGGAAGCGCCAAGGCACAAAGGGCAGTGACGCTCCACCAGGGCCAATGAGAGAGCCAGCCCACAGGTCACCCAAGTCCTACCCAAGGTAGCAGAGCCCGCACTCCCAGACCATCAGCTTCGGGATTCAGGTGTATCAGCCTAGGAAGGGCCAGCCAGGCCTGGGGGAGAAACTGGACCTCACCTTCCACTGAGTCCCACAGTTGTCCTCATTCAGCACAGAGCAGAAAATTGGCTTACGGTAACCCATCTGCGACCCCGAACTGGGGCCGAGTGAGAACTCCACGAATATACATGCAGACACACATGCACACGCATGCCCACGAGCACACACACTCCAGACCACATAGCCAAGCAGGCCATACAAAACTGTATGTAGACTGTGAAACAATCTGAGTGAGGAAACTAGGATTGTTGCCACCGCCATTTATTTGTCTAGTTCATACCTAAGGAGAGAACACGATAGCAGCGCTAGAAATGCAAAGAAGTCCCTGCCCTTAAGGGGCTTACAATCTCAGGGAAATAGAACAGGCACATAAAAAGACCGTAAGAAAGCACATGCTAACAAATGCCACAAGAATTCAGAAGGCAGCGTAGTTTAAGAACACCGGGTCAGGAATCGCCAAAGCCAGTTCTAGTCCCGACCTGGTTAGTCAGTTAACTTCCCTGGGTTTCGTAGCCCAGCTGCAAAAGCAGTCGTGAGACTGAGAGGCTGTAAGCATGTGTTTGCATCATGATTCTGATCAAAAGCTGAGCCAAGTTTTATGGAGGAGGTGGCACCTGAGCTGGACACTGAGGGAAGACAGAGGAGGCATCTCGGACAAGGAAAGCGGTACTGAGGTAGGCGTAAGCGTGGGGTTTGGAGGAGCGAACACACGAGGGACGATGGCAGTGAGGTCATGGGTGGCTGTGGTAGCCCTTAGGCACCACCGACACAGGAATGAACTGCATTCCTCACATTTACATCCAGTCAGTTACAGTACATAATTCCAGAGAGTAGAAAACACCAGAGAACAACGGCGGCGTTTTATCGAACATTGCACTCGGTTTCCAGAAAATATAAGATAATTTTAACATTATACCTCTACATTTAAAATTGACATCAACAAACTGTTCCAACTGTCAAAATGTAAACCAAAGTTTACATTCTTAGTAAACATAATTAAGTCTCTTAATTCAAAAGGACATTTGATACAAATTACATTATCCTGACAATTCCAACATTTATTTTCTACCATGTTCCATGCACTGTGGAAATAAAAAGAGTAAGACAAGTTTCCCTGCCCTTGAAAGAGCCCGCAGCCTGGTAGGTGAGACGAACAACTATGCCTACTTAGAATGTGCTGGGACGCATGGCATGATCAAGGTATGAACACACGGCTATAGAGGAAGAGATGGCTTCACACCCTTGTGCAGAAGTTCCAGCAAGAACTCAGACAGGCTGATGGCTCAGGAGAAAGGAGTGTGGCGGGGACAGAGTGTCTGTGGGGTGGGGAGGGCTTCCAGGCAGAGGGCATATGGCTACAGACAGGGCAGAGTGTAGGAGCATGGCGTGGCCAGGGCCTCCCATGGGGACAATGTGGCCGGAGCAGAGTGTACAGCGCAACAGTTCGTGATCAGAAAGCCTAGACTCGGTCCTATAGCAATGGGGAGGGAGCCACTGCTATGCTTCAACTGCCCGCTAACCCTGGTTTGCAAGGTCGGGAAGGGACAGGAAAGAAAGGGAGCAGTGAGGTTCTGTCTGGGGCATAGCAGTCCTTGTAAGCTCTTCGCAGCAACTGCGCTGTTCAGGAAACTCCCCCCTCTCCCTGTCACCTCTGCTTTCCTTTAATGCTGAGTCTTCAACATGGAGCTGCACTGCCACTGGATGGAAAGGCATAGGGGAGGAGAGCAAACGAACAAGACCAGAAACGCACACCTATGGCTAATCAAGTTACCATAAGGTAACGGTCACTGTATTGTACAAAGGTCTATAGACAAAGAAAATGAATTCCTTTTTAGGAGTTTTCTAAAACTGCCTAACTCACACCAAAGCATGGGGAAATCTCATTCAATGTTGGAAAAGTATAGGGAACCCTTGCAGAAAACTGCATTGCCTGAACTCTTTTCCATTAAATATCGGTGTTATAGCACACCACCACAGGAGTTCAAAGCCTGTCCTCACACAATTAAGACTGAATCACAATTGCATTGTTTGGCTTAAAAAATAAAAGACACAACGTGTAATTCCAAGTCTTAGGTTCTCAGCTAGTACTAAAATATGTCAATGCATGAATAAATTGCCTAGTGAAGAACATGCAGTAAAAGGTAGATGCAAATAATCCATCACTTTAGGGTAGGATTCCAATTCTTAAATTCCACTTTCTCATAATATAATAGAATCAATTCTATAAAAGTAATACCTTCTTGAAATTTTGATTTGTAAGGAAGAAAATAAATCTGTAGATTTTATTTAACATTCATTCTTAAGTTACAATTATGCCAAAACAATCAGCATCTAATGAAAGAAACCTTAGTATAATCCTAAAAACACGCATATACATTTAGAAGGATCTTCTACATTCCTAAATAAATTACATGCCTCATATACATTAACCAATAAAGAATACCAATATGAGAATTCAGGATATTTATTTTTCTGCATGGAGATTTAACTACTGTACAACACACACACAACAAACCCACAAAGCAACGGTGTGTAATAGGTAGTGAGAGACACTTAAAATAAGCATATTGAAAATGCCTACAAACAGGCTTTTTTTTTTTTTTTAGCAACAAAATATTTTCAGTCCTTGACACCTTCTCACACTCACCTAGCACCACAGATGCAAGGACTTACAGTAAACATGTACAATCTCATGCTTAAAACCTAAAGCATGCACTGAATAGGATTTATACATTATGATCTACTCTATTAAGTATGCAGACATACTTCTAATATTTTATACATTAAATTACCCTGCAGCATTTTAACATTTATGCAAAACAACTCTTGAAAGACTTATGAAACAAGTTCTCAAGGATCACCTCCAGGCTGTTTACACAGGCATTGGTTTGGTTAAGTGGGAGAATGGCAGCAGCCTCAAGGTTCATACTGAATGAAAATGTTGTCTGTGCATGTCAATCCATGTAAAAAATACATATATACATAGATGGCACAAAGATTTGTGCAGTTGGAATCACCAGTGCAAATGCATGCATTTGAGGTACTTATTTTTTCCATGGTCAGGTATAATTATGCATAGTCATGTTCCCCAAGTGCTAAATGTTTCAGACCTGATCAAATGAAAGCTGTAAGAACTGTAAAGATATTTATATAGTTAATTTCAAAGCACTATGCTTTTAATGAACATCTGTTTAACATTATATGTTTATATTATTTCATTTAATATGTTTGCCAACCAATAAATTTTCTCATTGGAAAGAGACTGACTGGTAATTATACCTGGCCAAATGATTTAAATAGCATAGCATTGAAATTCTAGCAAGAACTGTAGTGAAAGAGTAAAATACTTCATTATTGCTTCATTGGACTGAGAAACCTAGAAGGCATTGATAAACGATGCTCGATGATGAAAAGTGAATACCCAGAAAAGCAGTGCATGCCCCCAAATGGCCTCTGCCCAATAAAAACTAAGCACTCTCCACATTATCGATGCCGTTGGCATCCACGTGGATATCAGGCTCCCCACACAAAGATGAGGGAACAAAGCGACTAACAGTGGGACACAAACAGCTCTTAAGCTCTGGCAATTCTTGCTTCAGGCGTTCCAACTGCTCCACTTGGAATATATTTGGCTGTTCAGGCATCCAATCATATATCCTATGATGAAACAAACACAAAACACAGAAAACAGTGTAATTTTATGGTTTACTTAAGACCCGTCTGCTTTAACCTTTTCAGGGCAATCTGATTACAGAATGCCTAGAATATCCATAGTACAAGAGCCCCCGCCCTTTTAAAAGGTCAATTCAGTTTAAAAATACTTCCCTTCTATCCTTCCGACAACACAGAATAGCAGCATTTCCTTTTGTGCCCATGATGAAAAATGGATTACAAAGCAACGGAATCAGAAAACGAAATAAACCTGTAGTTTACTAGTGACTGATTCGTCAGGTATCTTCTCTCAAAGCCAAGCAGCCGGGGAATACCGCATCTTACTGATGGGAAGCTATTAAGAGGCAGAGCTGGAATTCATACCCAGTGGTGACTTCAATGCACTGAAGATCTGCACTGTGAGAATTGTCCCGAAGCTGTGCAGCCTAGGCCAAGGTACCCCTAGTTAAGAGGTCAGAAAAAGTCCCATGTGATAATGGCAGCACTGCACTGCCCGTCAGCAGAGAGAGGATGGCCTTTCAGGCCTAAATGTGAGGGCCAGGCAACTCATGTCATGTGCTACAACAGAGGTTGTTGTGACATCATAGTAGGAAAGAATTTCTAAGAGAATGAGAAGTGACCTCTGGGTCAAGATATCAGACCATAAACAGAAGCAACTATACTTTCTCTATACATCACGTTAAAAAGAAAATAAAGGGATTAAAAAAGAATCCATGCGTATGGGGAAAAAAAACAAAGAGACACAGCAACACAATTCTGGAAGCTGGAAAACAGATGCATAAGTAGTAACAAAGTGTTTCAGTTAGCAGAACAGAAAAGGCCACATCACAAGCCAGTAGTGGAAAACATGAAAAGCTGAGTTAAAAGCGGCACCACATTCCCCTAGAACTGGGGAAGGGAGGAGGGGGTGCAGCTAAAACAGGGAGGATGAGTGAAGGCTCTGGGCAGCATTAAGCATCTCCCTTCCTTCTAACTTCCTGCCATGGAGGCCGCACGGCACCCCGCTCCCTCACTTAGGTTGATTTTGAGAACTTAACAGAAAATCTCTCAGAATGGAGGACTAGAAGACCAGGTGAGGGTTTGGGCGTTTTACAAAAGCCACCAGCACCAGGGGAATTGGAGAAAGTCCATACATACGACACATGCAAAATTCAAGACATGCCCTCCGTTCCCCAGCTCTCTTCCCTTACCTGAATCCCAAGAACCCTGGGAGCCAGATCTGGATCCTCTAGGTAGTTTATATAGATTCTTCTGTGAGGAATCTGGTCAGCCAAAAAGTAAAGTTCTAAATCTACTGACATCGGAATTATGACCAAACAGGCCACCCAGATCACCCCACAGTGAAATCTAAGTTAACAAGCCCCATTCACACATTCGAGAGCCTCCAACAAGCTTTTTAGGTCCCAGTTTCTTACCATGAGAAGCAGCCAAGGATTTAACAACTGAGGAAAGCTTCTAGCATGTACGATAGTGAGTCAAAGGGAAGAAAATTCCAAAGACACACAAAAAGTCCTTGATGCCTTCACAGAAATAGTTCACTGAACCAAAACAGGATGTTATATGTAGAAGAAAAAAAGAGCTTTCAGAGAAAAAAGACAGTCCTTAAAGATAGAAAAAACTCAGCAGAACAGTGGATGATAAGGTTGGCGAAATCTCTACAAGTAGAGCAAAAAGACTAAGATAGAAAATAGGAGAAAACATAAGAATTAGACGTCTGGTCCAAGAATGAATAGTATGTAAACCAAAGGATTTCTACAAAGGGCGGGGGGGGGGGGGGTTGGGGAGGACCCAGGAAAACAGAAAAGACAAAAATCCAAAGAATAATTCAGAAAATCTCGGGGCGCCTGGGTGGCTCAGTCGTTAAGCATCTGCCTTCGGCTCAGGTCATGATCCCAGGGTTCTGGGATCAAGCCCCACATCGGGCTCTCTGCTCAGCAGGAAGCCTGTTTCTCCTGCTACCATTCCCTCTGCTTGTGTTCCCTCTCTCCCTGTGTTTCTATCAAATAAATAAAATCTTTAAAAAAAAAAAAAAAAAAGAAAATCTCTGCATCTTCAAGGACATGTATCAACAGATTATATGGGCTGCCGTGTGCTCAGCACAAGGGATGGAACGAGACCCACACCAAGATCCATCTCTATGAAATTTTATAACACTGGTATAAAAAGAAGACTCTGTAAGCTTCCAGATAGGAAACAAAGAAATCGCATGTTCGAGAACAAGAAATCAGCATGGGTTCACACTCCTCAACAGTAACACTGAAACTGTGAATGTAACAGAGAAACGCTTTTAAAATTCTAAAAGAGAATTATTTTTTTTAAAGAAAATTCTTTCTAGCACAAAATTTTATGCCCAGCCATAATACTTCCAGGCACGCAAGACCGAACATTTACTTCCATGTTCTCCTTTCTCAAGAAGATACTGAAGGATGTGTTCCATAAAAAAAATGACAGGAAAGGGAAAAGATCTGGACTACAGGAGATGCGAGCTCTGACACAGGAACGGCCAGGGAGCAGTCTTCACTCGAGATGACAGTGGTACCCAAAGTTGTCAGTAAGTCTACACTGGAGCAGTCTGAGTGAAAAGGAAGGCGTGTGAAAGACTATCATCACTCCAAGAGAGCCAATGCCACTGGACCAGCATTGTACCTTAAGGACGGAGAGCCGTAGCGAGCCTGAATCCGAATCCTACTTCTACGTGGCTTGTCTTAACCGTGTGTTGATGATAATGAACTGTCAGGTAGACAGTTTGTTACACACTGGCCTCCTCCTGAGAACCAGCAGCAGGCTACAAGGGGTACAGAACCAAGGAAAACAGAACCACCCACTCCACAGGACCATAATCCTTATGTACTTCCAACACCTGACCCATAGACAGATGCCCTACAGTGGGTTGCAAAACGAAGTTTGGAAAGTTAAAACTAGCATTTAAAAATGTGAAGGCCAGTGGCAAAATGGACTAGCATTTCAAAAGTCCATATACAAACAGAAAATGTCCGTGGGCCACTATTTTTAAAATTCTGCTTCAGGTACATTCTTGTAGCTTTATGTATTAATATGTGTACTTGGTCATAATGTAGAATGCATTTCTAACTGGGCTAGGTCAAAAAGGTTTGAAAGTCACTGTTCTGGAGAAACTTTTTACGCATGTATTCTAGAAGGCCTGGTTCAACAATGTTTACAGCAAACACTGCAAAAGCAAAAACTTGGCAACTACCTAAATGTTCTCATATAGAATAAATTGTGATAGAGACATAGCCATGGATATTATATAGCCACAAATATGGAACAAATTACAGGTATATACAATAAATAGATTAATTTTAAGAACATTCTCACAAGTGAGAAAAAAGTACAAATAAAGTTTAAAGGTGGTATATTATTTAGTGATAGAAATAAGAATTTAAAATTTTTACAAAAAGAATAATAATCTGATAAGCAGTTATATCTGAAGGAGGAGATAAGGGAATTGAATCAGGAAGAGGCATGTGGGAGGCCTCAAATCTAATGATAACATTTTTCTTTACTTTAAACCTGGGTGTTTGTTACTGGATTTATTTTTTAAATCATTTGAGCAGACAGTAATTTTTTTATAAAAAGAGGAAAGACTGCCTAATTACTCTGTGAGGCAAGTATTTTCCCCATACCAAAATGAGACAACAATCAGTTGAGAAAGGTAAATTAAAGGTCATCTTACTCATTATCACAAATGCAAAAATTCCAAATATTAGCAAATCAAACACAGCTCTTTATGTGAGATAATGTACTACAAAACCATGATTAAATGTACAATCTACAATGTGTTATTACCTTTGGAAAAGAAGAGAAAAAAATCAGTTTTGATTAACTAAAACACCCACTCTCATCAGTATTTCTCCCCCACATAAAACAGATCAAAGGCTCCAAAATCACTAATCATTCAAAACCTTCTCTATTATGTCTAGATTTGATAATAAAAAGCATTAGGGTGGGGCACCTGGGTGGCTCAATTGGTTAAGCATGATTTTGGCTTAGGGCATAATCTCAGGGTCATGAGACTGAGCCCTGAGACACATTGGGCAGAGTTTGCTTAAGATTCTCTCTCCCTCTGCCCCTCACCCCACGCCTGCACGTGCTGCGTTCTCGCTCTCTCAAAAAAATAAACATTCAGGGCGCCTGGGTGGCTCAGTCGTTAAACGTCTGCCTTCGGCTCGGGTCATGATCCCGGGGTTCTGGGATTGAGCCCCGCATGGAGCTCTCTGCTCAGTGGGGAGCCTGCTTCTCCTGCTACCATTCCCTCTGCCTGTGTTCCCTCTCTATGTTTCTCTGTCAAATAAATAAAAAATCTTTAAAAAAAAAAAACAAACATAAACATTAAGGCACAAGACCTCAGCTAAAAACAATGCAAGGGATAGGCACAGGAGATTGCTGGTTTTTACTGTAAACCTTGCATACGTGCATGCGTGCACACATACACGCACGCACTTCTTTGGTTACAAAAAGTTAAAAAAAATCCCCAAACTTCTTTGAAGGGTAAACACAACTGTAACTGACCCTAGCAGGAGCCCCATCCTAAGCTGTCTCCTCAATGTCTTCCACACCTTCAACACAGTCCTGCCCTGAGTCACAGCTATTGCTTCTGCCTAAATCTCAATTTTTGTCAAAGCAAACTTAGCCACTCCCAAAAACCAACTCCACGCTTCCTCTTTAAAATTATTCTTATTGACCTCAGGCCAGGAAGATCTCACTTTCTTCAGGGCCTTTAATATCACAAAGTATCTTCCTGTTCTCCATTACATGTCACAATTTGGCTCCAACCAAATAATGCTCTTCAAAGGATCTGCCTAAAATCTGTACACCCTACAAAGTCATCCATAGTAATAAGTCTCACAATACATTTTCTTGTCCAAAAATACTTGCAATCATTCCTTCCTCTTCCTCAAAATAATATTCTTCAAAAATTTTGCGAAAGCCAGCACTTTGAAATGGTTACTGTAAAAATTTTATCCTTTAATTAGTTGGAAGGGTCTATCATAAGTGATATTAACTATACAGGACAAACAGTAAAGTGAACTAAATCCAGGGCAAGTATTTTTTAAAGCAGGGCTGGTAAGAATTTTATTACTCTTTATATGATGTTGCTCAAGTATTAGCAAGCCTGCTAACCCCTCAGACTAAATGACATCCCTCCTAACCCAAAATTTCTTTATATTAAGCAATCTTTTAATCTCTCAGATTACTGGCCCTCAAACCTATAAACACCTAGGAAGCTTACAAAAAAAAGGAAAACAACTTTTGTTCAGCAAATATTTGAGCCCCTACTGTGTGTCACACATTGTTCCAACTTCTGGAGATACAGAAGCGAACAAAACAAGCAAAGAGCCTGTCCTCATGGAGCTTATGTTTGTGTGGGGGCATTGGGGTAGGAGATGAGATGGGAATCAGCTCACATGGGGCCTTGGAAGGACCTTGAATTTTACTCTAGGTGACAGAACTGTGGGAGAGTTTTAAGCGGTAACAGGATCTGACTTCAGTGAGAACGGGCTCCCCTCTGGCTGCTGTGCTGAGAACAGAGAGCAAAGAGGCGTATATTAAAGGAGTGGAGGAAGTTAAGCAGGCGGACTGAATTCAATAAGCCACAGGAGAAATGGGCTTGTCTTAGCATAGAGTGACAGCAGTAAACATGGTGAGTGGATACATTCAGGATATATTCTGAAGACAGAATCACTAAGATTCTGACTGAGTTTAGAGTATGAGTTTAAGAATAGAGCCACAAAAGACTCGAAGGATTTGGAGTGAGAAACCCGAAAGACAGAGCTGCCATTTGTATTGAAATCAGGAAGTCTATAGAGAGGTTAGGTGTTGACAGGTGGAAATCAAAGTTTAAGTAGTCAGGGGAAAGAGAAAGGTTGGAGATTAAAAAAAAAAAAAATTGAAGAATAAAGGTATGAAAAGCCACAAAACTGGATAAGATCCCCAAGAAAGTTGGTGCAGACAGAGAGGTCCAGGGGAGACAGCCCCTCAACCCTCAAGATGACAGTACATCTGGTGTAGAGGCCAGTCATCCAAATGTTTTAATAAGCTTCCCACATGGTTGTGCTATACTCCAGTTTGAAAAATTCCACTGACAAATGTTAAGATAAACCTCAGGCTGAACTACAGAATTTTAACTTAACTAAGTTTAATATTTTTTTAAATTTTATAAAACAACTTATTTTTTTTCTAACAATCCATGTAAACTTTTCATGAAAATCAAATACCTATCATAAATTAGACCATTAACTCCAAGTTCCTTCAGTTTCTTTCTATTTTCGGGATCATTGGTATCATCACCCCAGCAGAATATGACTAGTCCCTTAGCTTTTGCCTCCTGAATATAAGACGGGTTTCTGAGCAGGTCTTCAGTATGTGCATTTATCCCCTAAAAAAAGAAAAATAAGTTATACATGAAAAAGTAACTTATTAACTGCAAATGCTAAATAGTCATAATCTACATCAGTATTCCCCAAGTACAGTAGAGAAAAAAAAGTGTTAGAACGTTCTATCAATCAAATTTACAGTCTAGCCATTTTAGATGACTCATAAAAATCCACTCAGAAAACTACAAAAACTCCTCTAAAACCAATATTAACTGTCAACTGAACTAACTTAAAAAAAAAAAAAAAAAGACTAAAAGAAAAAAAAAAAACCCATAAAAACTTACTTAACCTAGGCCTGCAAGAAAACATTTTGTTGCTCATTTAACTGCTTTTCAGTCTGAGATCTAATATCCTTATTTAAGTAGAGCTGTCAGCTTGTTATAAATGTGTCAAAACTAACCAATCAGATGTGTAAAATAATATGAAAACTTATTTACTATTGCTCTGAGACATTTCTCAAAAAGGTAAAATAATAATAATAATAATAATAATAATAATAAAAAGCAAGCATACATAACTTACCAGGAGGTTTTCAAACTGTGCAAAGCTCATTGCAATGGGGGTTGTCCGAGATCTGAGGTCCATGAGTTCAGGGTAAATATCAGATTTTCCTTGAGTCAGAAATAATATAGGGTATTTGTTCTGCTTCTGCCGAACCCTAAAAAAGGCAAATTTAAATAAAAATACTTTTCTCATCAGAGAGATAATTCTAATATACTGTTTTAGAATTTTAGAAAACTGGGGCGCCTGGGTGGCTCAGTGGGTTAAGCCTCTGCCTTCAGCTTGGGTCATGATCTCAGGGTCCTGGGATCAAGCCCCGCATCAGGCTCTCTGCTCAGCAGGGAGCCTGCTTCCCCCCCTCTCTCTGCCTGCCTCTCTGCCTACTTGTGATCTCTCTGTCAAATAAATAAATAAATAAAATCTTAAAAAAAAAAAAAAAATTTAAGAAACTCTAAAAATATAAAGAAACCACCTTCCCCCAAAGAGCATAATCCCATTATTGAGATATAATCACCATTAACATGTATTACACCTTTCAATCAAAAAGAAAAAATTTTAAATCATTCTATACAAGAGCTAAAAGATTCTCAGAAATGGGCAACAAGAAAGCCCTTGAGGGCTTACAATTTGTTAAGGAGGATGTTACATGCCTATAAAATGAAACACAGGGTGTGAGGTACTAGGATCCAGTGGGTGTAGAGTTCACTGGAGGAGTTAGGAGGGCATTCCTGTCTGTAGTCCTAAAGGGATATCAAAATATATATAACCTGACTGAGAGATCAAGTCAAGGGTGAAGTCTGGGCAACGTTCCTACCTCCAACCACAATCTTTGTATCCTAAGTCCCAGCTACTAAGAGTATAGGTGAAAAAACTGAGTATTACTCACATTGTGCAAATATCTGCATCAAATGAAGAAAACACTATTCTTCTCTTCCCAGAATTTTCTAAGACAGTTTTTAAAATTATATCCAAAAAGAGATTCATGTCAAAATATGTTGATAAGTTACCATCCCACATTCCATCCTATGTGGAAGAAATAAACAGGAAAATAAAAGCCATTGGATACCCTAGAATCATAGTGCTTGAAAAAAATCTTGGGAACATCTAATCCAACTCTTATTTTAGATGTGGAAAGCAAAGGCCTAAAAAGATTAAATAACTTGCCCAAGACCACATAGCTACCTGGTGACTGTGCAGCTGTCATAATTCAGGTAAAGACACTTATAATATACAAACCGATTATACCATCAATAAACTTTTGCTTTAATAAAGTTAAAATAAAAGCTACACTAAGGAAATCTGTACTCTAAAATATTAAAATAAAGTAATATTTAAAAATATTAAAATATTTTTATATAAGGGTGCCTGGGTGGCTGGGTGGCTCAGTTGGTTAAACGTCTGACTTTGGCTCAGGTCATGATCTCAAGGTGCTGGGGTGAAGCCCTGAATCAGGCTCCTCACTCAGTGGGGAGTCTGCTTCTCTCTCTCCCTCCCCACCCCACGATCATACTCTCTCTCTCAAATAATAACATCTTTTAAAAAAAAAAAAAATTTATATGATCTTCATGAACTATAAGACAAAAAGACTTCATTTGCTAATTCATTACCAAAAAACCCAGGTAATTTTTTTTTTTTTAAAGTAGGCTCCATGCCCAGTGTGGAGCCCAGAAAGGGCTTGCAGTCATGACCCCAGAGATCAAGACCTGAGTTGAGATCAAGAGTTGGATGCTCAACCAACTGAGCCACCCAGGCACCCCCTCCTCCACAAAAAACCCAGGTAATTATTAATCACTAAATAAAAGCTTCATTCTTTGGCTCTTAAAGTCATATCAAGTACCCTTAATGAATAAAAAAAATATTCTCCAAATATAGCTAAGATACTATGAGCCCTGCTGATATTCAAATATTAGTTGTCTTATATACTGGTCATTAAAATAATCCTAAAAGCTCAGAAAACTAAAAATCACTTATTAAGAAAAAAATCACTATGTTAACTGGGACCAGTTATCATAAACAGCTACTTAGAAGGCAAGATTTGAGGGTAGTTTATAAAGTATTCTGACAAAAGAAATCCAGGATATTGCTGATTGCCCAATCATACCTGAATTAAACCCTTTCAGCACCCCCAGGCCCAACAACCCTCTTAACATGCATCCCAACGATTTATACATATCCCCAACTGATATATTCAATATTGTCTTCCTCAACTAGACTAAGTTCCAAGAAGGTAAGGTTTATTGTTTGTTCACAACTCAAACCCAGCACCCACAAAATGCTTCACCCACAGCAGCTTTTCAATATAAACTACTGAACAAAAAAAATGACTAAATCTGAGAATGATTTACAACACACCTGCAGAAATTTCTTTTCTTGGTTACTAATGCCACCTAACAGAAACTTAGTGAATTATTTAAAATATATGTTTAGATGGAGAATAAGAAAACAAAAACCTCAGTTATAAAGTTAACTGTCCAGTTTTCACATTCATTTTATAAGTATATCCAGAATCATCCATATTAATGTATACATGAGACACATGTTGAGATTTATACTATAATACATTCATCATTACTTTTAAGTACTCATATATAAGGATAAAGGATGCTTTATTGAAAAGGTCCAATATGTTGGAAGAAGCCACAGTAAGATTTCAGCTTCACTTTAAAACATTAAAACAAGGAGATGGGAACAAATGCATTTAAAGAAATGAGGGGGAGAGAGGAAGAAGGTGTTACATCAAGGATTACTTACCCTCTGTTGGCAGATCCATTTTATTTCTATGTTAAACCCTACATCTTCTGGCAAAGACTCTAAAACCTAGAGTTTTGTTTGTCGGAGGTAAATTGTTTTGTTTTTGGTGAGATGAATGGCAGAGTAAGAGAAGAAAAAAAGGAAAAGAGAGTTATTACAAAAAGCAACCTATAGTAAAACATATCGCTAAATAAGGATAAAATGTTTTCTGCATTCAGCATAAACCACCACCTTTTCTCATACCCAAACTGACAACGTGGTTAATGATTAAGTTAAATAAGAAAGTTAAAAGAAATTAAACAGCAAAAGCAGTAGTCTCAGGCAACATCAGTAATGGCAGATGCATTACTCTCACAAAGATGCATCTTTGGGGCGCCTGGGTGGCTCAGTGGGTTAAAGCCTCTGCCTTCGGCTCAGGCCATGATCTCGGGGTCCTGGGATCGAGCCCCGCATTGGGCTCTCTGCTCAGCAGGGAGCCTGCTTCCTCCTCTCCCTCTGCCTACTTGTGATCTCCCTGTCAAATAAGTAAATAAAAATCTTTAAAAAAAAAAAAGATGCATCTTTAACCTCAAATCCTTTCACCATCATAGTTCTGGGGTCTATACTAAGCAGCTACATGGAAAGCACAGCACCTAAAACAGTGTGTACTCAATTTCATATGGGGCTTTTTTACTTTCTTCTCTGATACCTTTAGCCTTATTTTATTTAAGGTACCTATCATGTTTTTAGTAGACTAATGCAAAATTAGAAAAATAAGGGCAATAATGTATATTAGTGTTGAGAGTGCTAAACATCAAATTTACTAAGATTCTCCTTTAAATCGAGATTTTTTTAGAGGCACCCAGATGGCTCAGTCTTTTAAGTATCCGACTCTTGATTTTGGCTTGGATCAAGACCTTAGCCTTAGGGTCGTGAAACAGCCTTGAGTAGGGCTCTATACTGAGCCTGAGCCTGCTTAAGATTCTCTCCTGCCCTTTGCCCCTCCTACTCCCACCCCCTACTTCAGTGCTCTCTTTACCTCTCTTAAAAGTAAACAGATTTTATTTGGCCCTTTATGGTTTTAAAATTTCTGTGATTAAATTATAGTGGCAAAGTACATGAATAAAATTGTGTTTGACGTATTTGGCTAAGTAAACATTAAGCCATTAATCCACAATTTTTTAAAAGTTGTTTTTAATCACAAGTCTAAGAATCATGAGATTTCTCAGAACCAAATGATTTCAGATTTTTGAACCAGAAGGAATGACATTACTTGGCTGGGTATCACAAAAATCTGGAAAATTATTCCAATCATGTTTTACGAGGTCTTTTAGAGCTTCTTTA
Source organism: Procyon lotor (assembly GCA_028646535.1). NCBI lineage: Eukaryota > Metazoa > Chordata > Mammalia > Carnivora > Procyonidae > Procyon > Procyon lotor. Next base: position 24,949,216 of record CM053610.1, read on the forward strand.
CTGTTGTGTAAATAATCATGATAAACTGTTGTCTAAGATATCTAGTGTACCTGACATAATCAGAAAAAGGCAATGAAGAACAGAAATGAGGAAATGGAGCCAGTAGGAAAGAAAGCAGACCCAGCATGAGCAAGGAGTGCCCAGCAACCACAGGGACTCTCCTGATTTTGGTAAAGGGATTCCTGTATGAATTGTGTCTAGTTTTAAAATCTTTGTGCTAGTATTTGTTATACTTTTTCAAGTGAATTCTTGAAATCTGTGTCTCATTTTGAGTAACGAGGGTACTTATTTTCTTTGGCTGGAAAATCTCATTTCTCTCTAAAAACTAAGGAACAGTTTGTTTGTTTCCAAGTTTTTATTTAATGAAGCTTTATACCACCCAAATGGGGCTAGAACTCACAATACCAAGATCAAGAGTTGCATGGTCCTCTGAGCCAGCCAGGTGCCCCAAGAACAGTTTTAAATATCTTAAAAATGCTTTCCTACCATCACAGGTACCTCCCACCCTTTTCTGTGCCCTCTATTTCTTGTTTATATACAGAAATATGTGAATTTCCTGTTCTTATCAAATTAACCCATTGAGATGGGGGTTTTTACTCATTTGAGAAGTTACTCTTAAAAAAAGTAGCATACATACACCATACAAAAATGTATCTTCCCTAAAAAGAATCAATGACAAGTTTATATAAATGCTGTCTTTGACAGTCTTTTCAGTGCCCATCTAAGAGACCAAAATAACTAATTCAGTTATAACAGAATTAATGAGACAGCCTTTGCTAGTTTCCCTAAGGAACTTACCATCTTAAGAGAAGGAAACGGTTGATTTTCAGAAAAAGAATTTTCTTCTTCAACCACAGATTCTGAAAATTTAAATTATAAAAACTCAGTAGATAGTATACCATTTTATCACTAAAATCTTACCCTAAACTCTTAGAACAACAACAAAAAAAGATGTAGAGGTAATTATGAGATCCTTTCATATGCAGTATTTTTGAAGGAAATAAGCATTCTTTATGAAAACTAGTTTATAACATTTCATAGAAATACCAAGTTTGAGGCCCCAACAGAGTATTTTCTTATAGACACTGTAATAGTACATTTTACAAAGTAGTGATTTATTATTTCTTGATTAAATTAAGAGCTGTGTCCTCCTGCTAATAAGGCTTCTTTTCGAAATATTAAAATCAGCTCAGAAGTTAAAAATTAAGAGAATTTAAGAATTAAAATTGTGCTTTTGTTACTACTACCATTTAATTAAAAATAGATTATATCAAGACACATAAGAATTTTTTTCCCTCTTGGAAAAAAATTCGATATCAAACTTTTCTTAAAAAGAAAACCCTGTGTATTACAAAGACTAAGGTCATATAAAAATTTCCAACTAAATAATAAAAATAATAACACTCATTTTATTATTAACAGTCATGAAATAGATACAAAGCCTACAAAGTCATATCAGTGCTCTGGGCGTAACCTCTGGAGTCTTTAACACTTCACAATATCTTTATGAAGAGTCATTTCAACCACCCTGTTATCACAACTGCAGATAAATATCTAATGAGCACCTACTACATACAGAGCATTATAAGTGTCTTGGGGAATACGAAAACATGTTTTCTACCCTAGGGAGATTTATATTTTAGTTGAAGAGACAGGACATATACAGAATAAAGAGTTAAAAAAAGAAGCCATTAAACCTCAAATGAATGGCACTCTATGAGAGTGCCAAGTAAAGTACAATTACAAAGGGATTTTGTAGGCAGGACAAGTTTTAGGGAAACTGAGGGACAAAGTACAGTAATCTGCCCAAGGTCTCAGCTAGTAAACATCAGAGTTGGATTCAAACTCCTGGCTCTAGAGCCAGCTTCATACTTGCTATATCCTCCACTTTGTTCTCTGGTTAAGAATGTTTGTAAAAAATGATAGGTACAAAATTACAAAGAACTTTAATCATTAAGCTAAAAAAACTCATAAAAGTAAAAACTCATAATTACTATACACATGACATAAATGTATTTGAAAATTAATATATGTAAAGGCTTCATGTCTATAGAATTATTTAGATAGCTCAGTATTATATTCATTAAAATGACCAAGGGTATGTTAAAAAAAAAAAAAAAAAGGAAATACCATATACACGTTAACTACAAAATGAAAACAGTGCCTCCATATTGGTACATACCTTTCAGATCTTTAGATTTTAGAGCAGTCACGTGAGCGAGCTAGAAAACACACACACACAAAATGCAAGAAAAAAAGCCTTAGTTTATGACTGTAACTTAAAAAGCTAGCAAGAAAATAAAATGTAAACTTAATCAGTTTAGTAAGAATAATTACTAACCACTATGTATATTTTACATTTGCATACATACGTGTAAGATCATGATCAAATACCCAAGTAGGGAAGATTATAAAAATTCTTAAGAAACTGTTTATAATCAATCAACCATTTATATAGATATCTAGTGAAAACAGGAAGAGTAATCATATAAAATTACCTGGTATAAAAAAATATACAAAGATCTTAGTAACGAAAGCATAAAAACCAAGGACAGCATAAAAAGCCAACTGTAAATAGTTATATAAAGAAGGGCTAATGCAGACCAGAGGCAACCTAAGACTATGGATGAGAAGGGTCAGCCCCTATGGTCTACACACAGACTTTTATAGCCTAGCCTCTTCACGTATGCCAAAACAGTGGGGGTCTGTGGAAACTGTTAGAGAAGACAGATAGATGGATTAGCACAAACCCATTCTTCCTAACAGAACAGAGAACCAAAGCATACAGTCTACTCATGCTGAATATATAGTCATATCCACGCACAAAGAGAACATAAAGTATAAATCATTCTAAAACTAAAAGATCATTTACATTTTATGTTATCACTACTACCTTTAACAACTGGAGTTGGTCAAATGTTAATTCTTTTACTGGGATTTCAAATAATTCAACTGGATCAGCATCAAATTTCTAAAAAGAAAATAAAGAGAAAAATAGCCCTCAAATCATTACTGAATGTCTAACCCTAGACAGGCCTAACATCCCAACTTAGTGAATGATGAGAATAAATGTTCAGAGCTCACAACAAGCCCACACAGGGGAGCCCCTCTTTTTTAAACACCACCTTCCAACTCTTAAATTCTAGTTTTTGTTTTAAATGTAGGTGGGAGGGCCTGGAAGAAAAAAGCAGCTAGGAAGAGGACAGGGCCCTGAAGACATACTGAGCCAGAAATCAGTCATTTCCCCTACTTCCCGTCATGCTGTTGACATTCTGACATAAGTATATCCATGCTAGATGACAAGGTAATCAACATATACAAGTACTACACAAGGATTAATTTCTTTAAGTTTCTAAACTTTTCTAAGCCTTTTAAACTTAAGTTTGGTTAAAAACAGCCAGAGAGGGGTGCCTGGGTGGCTCAGTCATTAAGCGTCTGCCTTAGGCTCAGGTCATGATCCCAGGGTCCTGGGATCAAGCCCCGCATCGGGAGGAAGCCTGCTTCTCCCGCTACCATTCCCTCTGCTTGTGTTCCCTCTCTCGCTGTGTTTCTCGCTATCAAATAAATAAAATCTTTTAAAAAAACCAAAAAAAACCAGCCACAGAAATCAATGTTCATGGGGGGAAAGAAAAGTCTGATTAGACTGAAGCAGTAATACTTAACAGGAACTCTAATCTATTACAAATGTTTTCTCCATGAAAAACCCTGTTTTATTAGATTTTACTACCATATCAAACATCACACTATTCTGGCACCCCTATCCTAAGGAAATGAATTAATGGTCCACCAATAAATCATCAATCCGAGCTGCCTAGGTAGCTCAGTGGGTTAAAACCTCTGCCTTCGGCTCAGGTCATGATCCCAAGGTTCTGGGATCAAGCCCGGCATTGGGCTCTCTGCTCAGCAAGGAGGCTGCTTCCCCCTCTCTCTCTGCCTGCCTCTCTGCCTACTTGTGACCTCTCTATATCAAATAAATAAAATCCTTTTTAAAAAAATCATCAATCCAACAAATATGCTAAAATCTACTACATTTATATTCATTCACATACATACAGTATAAACCTGTGCATAAGGCTCTTCAAGAGGACACACAAGAAACTGTTAAGAGTAAGGGAGTGTGACCAAAGGGGAAAGGAAGATTTATTTTTCATTTCATAATCTTCTTCAGCTTTACAATGAACATGAACTGATTTTGTTAACGAAAATACCAGCTTAAAAATAAAACTAAAAATACATACAATTTTTTACTTTCATTCTCAAACTCATCCAGGTTCAACTTAAGAACAAGACAAAGTCTGGTGAAAAAGGGATCAGTAATACTTTTCAATTAACTCTCATAGATTTTTTGAAATTACAGCTTGATTCATTAACCTCAATCTTGGTTACAAATATCTTTCTGCTCCACTCCTTCCTGTTCCCACTTTTGCATTGATTTTTTTTTCCCCAGAGCAAAACAATCTCCTTTTCTACTGAGTTATTTTACCTGTATTATCTAAATAGGTGTATCTCCCTCCCTCTCTCTCCTAAGACTATGGACGAGAAGGGTCAGCCCCTATGGTCTACCAACAAAGACTTACAGCCTAGCACCTTTATATATGTGGGGTCCGCTTCTAAAAATGGAAGCATGCTTTTTCATACATCATAGCAATCCAAACCCCATGACTGACTCAAATCACGAGCAGGCAGAGCCAGGCACCTTGCCATATACACAACAACAATCGTGTCTGGTAAAGTGTCCTGTGTTAGCAAACTAGCCTTAACTTTAAATCACCTCAACAGAAAATGATACCCAATAGTTTTATAGAAAATGCCAAATGAACCTAGTAAGTTCTTAAGAAATCACTTGGTTAATTTATACACTAAAGTTTAAGCACTACGCAATTATCACAATTATGTTTGAATAGTAATCACAATTTTTAAGAAATATTCATTTTTAAATCTCCTTCTGGCCTTTCTCCTCCATCATGCCATTCTCCGTTCTATCTCCACTCTGGGCCAGGCTTACTGTACCTTTGGCCACATTACCACTCCTCCTGCCTCTAGTCTCTGTCCTCTTAAATTCCCCCTACATCGGGTACTTAACATCTAGAGGTTTAGTTCTGAATATTTCCATTCTTGACTCAGAAGTCTGTCACATTCCCCTAGCTCCTAAGTCTACAACCCTTTCCTAAGGCCCTCCACTATCTGCTCGTAAGTGCTTTTCCACTGTGGCTCTTCTCTTTTTGGCCAAGTCATACTAACCTATTAATCTGAGGAAAGCTTGAGCAGAACTAGAAGGGAGCCTAGAAATAGACACTATGACAGCTTCCTTTCTTGCTTTAATACAGGAAGAGTGGCAGACTTATACAGAAGTCACCTGGAAGGTTCTTTTGTTAGTAGAAGAAAACAAATCAGCAATACAAAGACACTGCTCTAGGCAATTATTATTTCTGCGTCCTTACTCTACATTGCAGGAACTTGACAGAGGAAGGAATTGGCATTAATCGACCAAAAAAATGAACTGGCTAACACTAATAAATAACTATACACATATATGTAAAACACACTTCCTGGCATTTAAACCTATCTAACAGTAAGAGCTTAAGATGAAGGAATTTTGGGGCACCAGGGTGCCTCAGTCAGTTAAGCAACCAACTCTTGATTTCAGCTCAGGTCATGATCCCAGGGTTGTGAGATCGAACCCTGTGTCAGGCTCTTTGCTGGGCACGGAGCCTGCTTAAGATTCTCTCCTCCCCAGCCTCTCTCTCTTAAAAAATAAATAAGATAAAATAAAATAAAATGAAGTAATTTCAACATACCTTTTTCATTGTCAAACAACAGGTGAGATCATGATACACCACAGGCACAAAATCTTTTGAAAGATGTACATCAAATTCTACAAAGGCTGCACCCTAACAGAAATAAGGAAACAGGTATTTGAAAAACATTATCTGGCCCACAATAAACCCAAAACTACAAGGACATAAGAAATTCACTCTTCACTATAAACTCACAGACCTGTACACAAAACAAAAAACTTCCTCATGAATTAATGTTATGCTTCAAGATTTTTCTAAAAAGTAGTTTCTTCTATTACAATGTTTTTACCAGTCTTCATTGTAATAGCACAGCAATTTTTTTCCTGGCAAAAACACAGGCACACTAATCCATCTGAACACACTCCAGGGCTTCTCTGTGGGCCACATCTCTGCTACCATTATTAGCAGACACGGAGCCTGGCAGGAACAGGGAGTGGGGTCACCTTGTGCCTTATTGCCCCTAAGTATCATAGGCAGCAGACCCTCAAAGATGAGGAGGGAAAAGGAAGAAGCCACACTGTCCAGCTCTGCACCCTGGTGCACTTGAGTGGCATACCTTCCAGGCTTTCCTGGCAAAACCCCAGAAGCAGAGTAAAGAGGAAATGACAGGTGCTGCTGAAAAGATAGAAAGCAGCAAGAGGGTCAAGAACAGTGCCACACAAGCCCAGTCTCCTAACAGTGTCAACAGGAGGGAGGATGATGACAATGAGTTAAGGATGCATTTTTCCAAGTCAGATCCATTCTGACATAGAAATCAATCCAAAAAAGCTGAGAACATAAACTGACCCACAAAGGTGTGCATTCACTGAAAGGAAGCTAGCTGGCATCAAAGAAAACAAGGACTGAGCATTCTGTAAGTTACTACAGCCTAAAGAAGTGCCTAAGGACAGATGACCCGCTTCCACCCGTCCCCAAGCTTTAGGTCATGGAAGGGCGTCCAACTTGTGAGGACATGTGTGGATCACAGACTAGAATTGAAGGAGCCTATTTCCTTGATGATTTCTGATGCAGGAAATAAGTTTAGCTCCTTCCAGTGCTATAAACAAGACAATAACACAAAGCATTTCTACCAGAGAACAAACCCTAGCATCCTTAGTTATAATAATTAAACAAATTATAGTTCTGTAGTGTAAATGTTTAACTTTAAAGGATCACCATCCTTTAGGAAGGTAATTTTGTCAAGAGATAAAATCTGATCCCAAAATCCATGTGTGAGCTTTAAGAAATAAGCCAATAATATACCAGAACCCCTTCAAGGATATGTTTTTAATATTAAAATAAACAAACCATTAATAACTAGAATATGACATTCTAAAATGTGATCCATATAACTTACAAAGTACCTCAACAGAACATGGAAGAAAAAAAGCTTAATGAAATTCTCTCCCAAAAAGCACAGAGGGATCCCTGGATGGCTCTTAAGTAACCGATTCTTGATTTTGCATCAGGTCATGATCTCAGGGTTGTGTGACTGAGCCCTGTGTCAGACTCTGTGCTAGGCATGGAGCCTGCTTAAGATTCTCTCCTCCCTCTCCCTCTGCCTCTCACCTCCCTCTCTTTAAAAAAAAAAAAAAAAAAAAAAGGCATGGAAACATTGTAAGTTCCTTAACAGGATCTTCATGTGTTTACAGAATAAATCAATGTTTAGAATAGTTATTAGCTACAATGAAAACTGGTTCCGAATAATGAAGTAGAGCCCAACATTCATAGATTTAATATCCTTTCAACAAAAAGACAAAGAAATCTACTATTAATATTTTAAATACTAGCTAATGTAAAATGTCATGAATTATAAAATGCTTCATATACTTCATATTTCCACTAAAAGAGGAAAAAATGCTGTCCATGATACCAGAATACAAGGCTAAGAAAGTTGTAAAACCCTTACCAATTGTAGAGATGCTCAAATATGAAAAAAGTATGTCTTGGAATAGATGCTTGCTCATCAAAGTGATAAAATTACTAAACATACTAATCAAGTTTACTTGAACTATTTTTTAAAAAGGCAAAATTTAAGGCATGCGGAGAACACTGTGGAAAAAATGAAAATAAAAGAATGAGCTGCTCCTCCATTTCCCACCTAGTTTAAGTTCAGAGCATGAGGCTTTTCAGTCAGGTATAAGGCAGCAGGGGGAGACCGGGGAATCTCAGGTTCTTGATTAAAAATGTCAAGCTGCAGTTGTTGAAAAAAACTAAAAGCTAAAAAATGGATTCTAACCTCTTATAAACAGATAAAAGGATTAAGAAATTTAACATAATCAAGTTGGTATGCAGGACATAAACTGACAGACTTAAGTGTTATATAAAACCACCATCAAATCCTTCTGTAAGCATTATTTCCAAAGTATCTGAATTAGACAATATTCAGTTAATGAAAACCAAAGATTAATGGGGAATGCTTTTCTTGTCCCAATCACTCAAAACCTGTAAACTCGGGGGCTCCTGGGTGGCTCAGTCGGTCATGATCCCAGGGTTCTGGGATTGAGCCCCATGTTGAGTCCCCTGCTGAGTGGGGAGCCTGCTTTTTTCTCTCCCTCTGCCCTTCCCCCTGCTTATGCTCTCTTGCTCTCTCAATAAAATCTTTTAAAACAAACAACAAAAAAAAACTTGTATCTCAAGCAAAGACGTTAATGATTCTATAGTTTTCATCACAATCCTCACCAAGAATCTAAAAACAAATGCTCAAAGATACTTTATCTTCACGTGGAATCATATTCAGAAGAAGCATGCATTTTTATCCTACTTAACCTTTTTAAGCTTTTAATGGAAGAGACTTTCTAGGCCCACATTTCTCTACTTTTCTACCTTTGGACCAAGTGCCAAGTTGTTAAAAAAAAAAGGGGGGGGGTCACTTACATGACTAGCAGCATTTCTTAAAGAAGCAATAGTATTTTCTTGAACTTTAGCAAGCCTGAAAGAGAAGAAATATATAGATATATAGTTATCATCCACTATGGAAAGGATAAAGAAAACATATGTAATAAAGAAGCCAACTGAGGCGCCTGGATGGCTGAGTTGTTAAGCGTCTGACTTAGGTTCAGGTCAGGATCTCAGGGTTCTGCGATGGAGCCCTGCTGACATCAGGCTCTGTGCTTGGCGGGGGATGGGGAACAGTCTGATTGTCCCTTCCCGTGCTCTTGCTGTCTCTCTCTCTCAAATAAATAAATGAAATCTTTTTTTTTTTTTTTAAGATTTTATTTATTTATTTTACAGAGAGAGAGAGCGGTCACAGGCAGGCAGAGAGGAAGGCAGAGAGAGGAGGAGAAGCAGGCTCCTGATGAGCAGAGAGCCCGATGTGGGGCTCGATCCCAGGACCCTGAGATCATGACCTGAGCTGAAGGCAGAGGCTTTAACCCACTAAGCCACCCAGGTGGCCCAATAAATGAAATCTTAAAAAAAGAAGTCAACTATATCTTTAACAATGGAACAATTCAATATTCTCTATTCTGAAGCTACTTCTGCCATCCCCAAATTAAGACTGTGACCATCACCTGGTGATGCATTTATTCCACAAATGCAAGCTCTAATGATTACAGGTACTTATAAGCCGAATATAAACATATCCCACACCCACACATACCTCCCCAAGTAAGGTGGCCAGTCAAGGAAAACTATCTTTTGCAGTGGCATTAAGTGGAAGAGACACAGAGACTTGCTCCTTGCAATGGTGCCTCAGGGGATTTAATCTGGCAGACCAGGAGAATGGGAAAAAGCCAACATCCCGCAGGACAGCAGTATGGAAAATACCAAGTTTGGGTGAGGAAACCAAGACCCAGAGTGGGGAGCATGCCAAAAGCTGGGACCACAACCCACACACTGAGATTCAGGCTGCTTCCTGCATCAAGCTTTTCCTCCTGGCTTTCTCTCTTAATGTCCCTTTTTCCATCAGTTCAGTAGATCAGTTCAGTAGAGAGACTGACCAGAGTCTTAAGAGTTTCTACTTAATTTGAATTACATTAAATCCCAGGTAATAAAAGGATCCTTTGACCTTTAGTGGGCCAAATCAATGGAACCTTATCACGCACAAGCTACCAAACGCTAAATACCACTCAAATATTCAACCTACTGAGCAGTTGTTGTAGAATTCCCTGCACCTCGATGTCCAACATCCAACGGTGTTCTCGGCTTCCAATACTTAGAAAATGAAGATTTCATGTCACAACTGTATCCTGGTAATGGCTTAATAATTATATAGTCAACTTCCATAGAAAAAAAGAGGAGAAATAAAGATAAAACCGATTAAAAAGGCCACGATGAGCATTTAAATAGTATTTAAATCGAACCAACTTTATCAAATAGAAAATAAGCCAAAACTGATTCAAAGTAAAGCTTCCAGAAAATTTCATAGATGCCTCTTATTTCTACTGTAGCAGTTAATATTCTAAAAACAAATTATTGATTTAATACCATTCCCCAAAGCTCAATTTGAAACTAACCTTTGCTCACTTATATAGGTTATAAATGTTTCTCCAGCTTACCTCTCACTTTGCCTATTGTTTTTCTCGAATTTCTGCTCATTATGGGAAGAGTGAGAATTCCAGCGCTCTTTCCACTCTCAGCAATGGTAGATGATAAGAGGCATGCTGTCCCTACATGTCCAGGAAGGGCATCACCCTGAACTACATGCTCACTGAGATCTTCCTGAAATAAAAAATGAAGTTTAAAATAATCCATATTCGTACACTTCAGTATTTCCCATTTAAAGATAAAAAAACTCCCTTAAAACTAATTCAAAATCTACTGAAAAAGATCAACAATAAATAGGAATCAAATTTATATTCAGGTAACTTAGATTCTTTGTAAAGTAAAGGACACATTTTCTTTTAGTATAATATTTAAAGATTTTATGTGGTACTTTATAGTTGATTGGCACTTCTGATTCTCTAACATGCATCAGATGAATTTAAAACACTGACAAAGTTTCTAAGTATCTTTACATTCAAAGACTGGCAAACACCTGTAGTGAGCTGTTAATGTGTATTATATTCTCTAAAAATGCTTTCCCACAGAGGACGTAAAGGGATAGTTAGCTCTCTAAGAAACTGAATACTCATTTGGAGATTACATTGGATATTTTATCAGCCTAGTCTATGAATAAAATAGTATGTCCAAAACTGCTTAACAAATGAAAAGTTAGGACATTTAAGAGTATTAAAAAGTAGGTCCTCAAGAAATTAGGAAATGTACAACCAAAACCTCACATTTTTACAATAAAGTCCCACAGATCTTCTTACTTAGGTAATATCAAATTATAGGTTTTTTAAAAAATAAAATTCTTTATTATAGTTTTTTGAAAGGAAACACCTAAATTTCATACAGTGCAAAGTAGCCAAAAATCCAGTTGCAAAGGCGATGCCTAAAGGCATCATCAAATTAAATAATTCAAAGAGTTATTTTTTTTTTTTAGTATAATGATTTTCATTAACATGTGTAACATATGTTACTTGTGGGTTTAAATCCATTCTGTTTTCTGCTATTTTCACAAAACTGTGGTTAGGTGCCCTCATTAATGGAAATGGGAGTTGGAAGTACCAAAGAGCAAGAGTTTAAGGAAAGCAATACACATAACCACTAACTGGGCACAAGAAAGCAAGAACCTTAGCCAACGACCCCGTGTGACTTGGAAAGATGAGAGCACCTGTACAGCCAGCAAGCCAGAGGGCTCTAGTATTAAGAATCATGAGTAGCTCTGGAAGGCTGGCAGCGGATTCTGAACAACTTGGCACAATTTTCATAGCAACTCTTTTTTTGCTACATATTTATAATACCAAGTAAAGTTATAAAAATGAGTCCACTGTTATGAATTCTTATAATAAAACGCCTCAATAAACCACAGTCTTTAGTCATGAGGAGGACTCAATCATGTTAGTTACACTGGGCTGCCCATCAAGAATTATACAGTCTGCCTGTCCCTCTATGTATCCCTGGAGGCTCCTTTGAATATTATTCATTTATATTTAGAATAGACACAGGAGCGCCTGGTTGGCTCAGTCAACACAGCATGCAACTCTTGATCTCAGGGTTGTGAGTTCAAGCTCCACGTTGGTTTTAAAAATAAAAATTCGTGTTAAAAAAACAAAACAAAACAAAAACAGGCACAGACATTAAGACATCTGGTCTTGATGTAAAACATCAATTCAGCTGAAATTTTTTTTTATAGTACTTGAGTCTATCAACTCCAAGTTTTTTAAGCCTACTAAAATGTATAGAAAAATAAACATCTAACAGGATATATGAATCATGGGTTTACATTCAGACTAAAATAAAAATCAAAACACTTAAAAATAAACCCATGCCTGCATTCTTTCTCAACTCTCTCCATGAAATAATTACTCACCTCAAAAAAATCAAATATTAGTTCCAGGTTATCTGGTTCCATTGTCTGTATGCTATACTCTGTCCAACGGTCAGGCTGTAAGCCATATCCACACTCTGGCTGTGAATGCCTGCACTTGAACTCATGGTCGCTTATTAAGGATATCTCTAGGCTGTTGGACATTTTGTGAAGAACGGTGGGAGATATCCTATCATCATCATCTTCTTCCAAGCCCTCTAGTGTGAGCTTTACCCTACACAAATAATGAAATACAAAACAATGAAATGCAAAAAAAAATGGAAAAGGAAAACTCATACAAATGTTATCTGAACGCCAACTTTAAAAGTGCTTCCTGAATGCGCTAATCCTTCAAGTAACAAAAATATGGTATTATGAGACTACACATATTACTGGCTAAGGCATATTTCTGCAAAGAATTAAAACAAGATAAATGCATGTTATGCCTAAGGTTATCAGTAATTCTTTTTCTACAGAGGCATTTACTATTATCTCATTCATAACTGGCTATCTCAACTTCTTTTGAAAAGTCTCACAAAAGAATATACATATAAAACAAGCACAAAACTGAAACCATATTCTGTTAGTGTACATTACAAGACTAGAGTTGGAGGCTGTAAGTTAAAATCTGCCCCTTTCAGGCGCCTGGGTGGCTCAGTCGTTAAGCATCTGCCTTCAACTCAGGTCATGATCCCAGGGTCCTGGGATCAAGCCCCGCATCTGGCTCCCTGCTCAGCAGGGAGCGTGGTCCTCCCTCTCCTCTCCG
>CM053610.1:24962613-24993010 GCA_028646535.1 Procyon lotor
CAGGATCCCCGCTGAGCAGAGCCCTATCCCAGGATCCTGAGATCATGACCTGAGCCAAAGGCAGAGCCTTTAACCCACTGAGCCACCCAGGGGCCCCTATACGCAATTTTTAAATAAAGTTTATCACTATTATTTATTTTTTTAGTAATCTCTCCATCCAACATGGGGCTCAAATTCATGACCCTAAGATCAAGAGTCAAATACATTTGGGGCGACTGGGTGACTCAGTCGTTAAGTGTCTGTCCTTGGCTCAGGTCATGATCCCAGGATCCTGGCATCAAGCCCCCCATCAGGCTCCCGGCTCAGAAGGGAGCCTGCTTCTCCTCTCCCATTCCCTCTGCCTGTGTTCCCTCTCTCACTGTGTTTCTTTCTGCCAAATAAATAAAATCTTTTAAAGAAGAGGAAGAGAGAGGGAGAGAGAGAGAGAGAGAGAGAGCGCGAGTCACATACTCTTCAGATTGAGCCAGCCAGGTACCCCGTACACAACTATTTCAATAGCAATCAGTTACTTAATTTGTAGAGCCCATCAAAGTTTGGTTATGCAAAAATATTCCAATTTAAGCCTGCTTAACACAATAATATATACAAATACTCAAAATGACTTCTATATAAACAAGAATGGTATAGGACTCAGCATGCATTTGCAATCAGAAATTTGCGAGCAGAACCCCAACCATTAATTATCTATTAATTTCTTAACTAAAGTCAAGGAAAGAAAAAAAACCCTCATAAGCCCAACCAACCATCTGGTTTATCTTCTACAGCTTCCCTTACTTCAAGGTCTTATCCTTTTTTTTTTTTTTTTTAAAGATTTAATTTATTTACTTGACACAGTGAGAGAGTACAAGCAGGGAGACAGCAGAGGGAAAGGGAGAAGCAGGTTCCCCATTGAGCAGGAAGCAGACGCAGGGCTCATCCAGGGCCCTGGGAACACAACCTAAGCCAAAGACAGAGGCCCAGCCATCTGAGCCACCCAGGCACCCCTCAAGGTCTTATTCTAAGAAGACCCTTTATAGTTGTAACATAATTTATTTCTTTTCACATGTAAATAAAAGATTCAATTATGTTAAACACACTCCACCCCAAGCACAGAGCCAAATCTCACCATCATGAGATCCATACAGGAGCCAAACTCAAGAGGCCTAACTGACTGAGCCACCCAGTCTGCTCCTCCCTCCTACCTGGGGGTGCGGAGGGCTCATGCGGGTGCGTGCATGCTCTCTCTCTCACACACACACACAAAAAAAAACTAAATAAATAAACTTAAAGTTTAAAAGAAAAAAAGGATTCAATTATGTATGAAAAAGGCCTAGAAACACCATGAACAAAGAAACACCCAAAACCTTTCACTTCTCAGAATAGCTAATGCAAAGGGCTGTGAAGTGCTACCCACCCTCTCCCTTTTTAATTTTATGACTGGGATAAGTACTATAGTATTTAAGCAGTTATCACAAGACATTTATGGGTTATTACTGCAGTATCTTGTAAGTCTTTTTTTTTTTTTAAAGATTTTATTTATTTGACAGAGAGAAACACAGCGAGAGAGGGAACACAAGCAGAGGGGATGGTAGCGGGAGAAGCAGGCTTCCTGCCGAGCAGGGAGCCCGATGTGGGGCTCGATCCCAGGACTCTGGGATCATGACCTGAGCCGAAGGCAGCCGCTCAACGACTGAGCCACCCAGGCGCCCAGTATCTTGTAAGTCTTATTACAAAGACAGTAAGTATTGTATTATTACTTCAGTTGCTGAAAATGGCCCTTTCAACCCAGCCCTGATATTTTGTCAGAAAAGGATGCATTACATACTAAGTCTTACAACTCTCAGTCCGTGTAAGTTATAAAAACCAAATGATAAGGCTGTCTGGGTCACTGAGAAGCCAGCTCACTTAAAGGTATATACAATGACGTTACAGAAAAATCAAGTTACCCACTATGTAGCTCTTTACACAAGCTTGAAATCTATTCTTAATATAGAATTAGAAAGAAACTAATCTGGAACTGCCATGATCACTGCTACCTTTCTTCATGAAAAAATTTTCATTTTCAAGCCACGGGAACACTTTAAAACACTAAAGGATATTCCCAATAATCATTTTTCTCTGTTTATGCACATATGTGCATTTAGCACAAATTCATTTCTGTCCTATCCATTTTAAAACAAACTATTGCCACACTAAGAAATTTTAAATGGGGGCACCAAGGTGGCTCAGTTGGTTAAGTGTCCAATTCCTGGTTTCGGCTAAGGTCATGATCTCAGGATCATGGGATCTTGGCACGGAGTTGGCTTGCCCCTCTCCCTCTGCTCTCCCAGCTTGCATACATGCTTTATTTTTCTCTAATAAATAAACACACAAAATCCTTAAAAAAAAATTCGTAATGGTAGAAACCACAAGGATACATACACTTGGAAATCACTTATCTACATTAAGCGATTTATCTAGATCACTTGCTAAATCACAAGTTAGATATGCTAAATCACAAATTTAGCAATTAATACTAAGAGAAGTATGTTTAACTGAAACAATCTGAGTCAGGAAAGCAGTTAACTCTCACAAGACTCTTCAATAAGAAAATGTAACAGTATCTATAAGTGTGTTATGTTCTTAAGTTTATACACTTAAAGCTAAAAACAAACGGGTCAGTAATCTACAGCATTAGTAAAAATAAACAGACTAAGTAACAAGTATACATGGTCATACCTAAATCTAGATTTTTTTAAATTTTTCTTTGTTATTGAGACAGGAGGTTTTTCAGAATAATGCAAACGTAATCTTATTTCAGTCTGACATGTCAGCCATCCAGAATCCAGAGTTTCAACACCATCTGGCAGAGTAAATATGAAGAATAGTAATTATCATACATACTTTTTTGTAACAATCTGGTAAGTACAACACACCTTTGACAATTCTAGTCAATTCTATAGTTCATGTTCACATTTTAATACACTAAGTTTATATATCACTGGAACTTCTCTCCAAAGCAAACACACAAGTAGTTTTAAATTTATCATTCAAAAACTTTTACATGAAGTAGGGGGGAAAAGTTAAATGTTAATTAGCCATATTTAACAACTTTAGTAAACTGAAATTTCTTATTGAGTCCATTATCGAGGTAACAGCATCTATTTCTGCAAGAATACTGCCACTCCTCATTTGGCTCTAACCTAGCATTGTTTCACGAGGACCACTACCACACGTCCAAAGGGTCACATGAGCTATTCAGCTGAAACCAGTTCTACCACTAAAGCTGGAGCTTGAGACATGAGAAGGTTAAAAACCAAACTGTGAGTCAGTTTTATATTCTTGCATTTATAAATTCCGACATAAATGAACAGCAGGATTGGGATAACACTGTGTTAGCATTATTCAACTTGAAATTTCCTGCTAACATATGTCATAAAATTTTTGTAAATACCAGAGAGCTGTCAACTGTTTTGGGCCTAAGTTTATCAACAGGACTTAAAAACAAAACAAAACAAAACAAAAAAAAAACCAGAAGTTTTTCTCTTTAGGTATAACAGGTTCGATAATTATCAAATTTTAAAAATAAAGAGAAACCACTATCCTCTCTTAATTTTAAACTGTTCTCAGAAACGGAAAAATTTGGAGACGGGTTTTTCCATCCTGATAGCTAACTAAAGCTGAGTTTAAGAGAACTACAAAAGAGGAAAGAAAAGCCTGCATTTAACTATGCATAGATATTAACATACAATAGAGGGATATGGAAGGCCTTAGAGTAAAGGACAAGAAAAAACTACCCCTCTATCCAGCAAGCTCTCTAAAAGATGTAGCGCAAATATCTTTTGTAAATAAAGAGAACAAGACTCTAAAACACTAAAACTAAAGCTATGCAAGTATTTTAGACTACCTTATAATGTAATATAAATAATCCCAAATAAAATTAAGGAAAAGAAGTTAAATTCCTATCCAAATACTGACAAAGCATGTACATTTCTCAAGTGCATAAACATAGGCACCTAGTAACAACAATTTATCTCTGGTTCACAATCAGTGCGAGCACACCTTCTGCTCACCCCCTTTGTATCTTTGACCTCTATAGTATAGGATCTAAAATAAAAATGCAGTTTAGCATCATAACACTATTCTACTGTAGAATTCCAGTCACCAAAGACAACTTGAACCCTCAGGATAAAGTATTTAGTGAAGCACAAAAATATATAAATGCATGACATTTTCAACATATTCAAGTAAAAGGATTATCTACTCTACCAAAAATTAATTGTTAAAATCTCAGGAGAATTACTGGAACATTTTGTTTAATCTGGATTTTACTGTAAATGCATACACACACAAAATGCACGAACCTAGCTTAAGAGTTTAGAATGCTTGGAAACATTAATACTAAACATCAGGGTTGAAAGGTGATGATATATTAACAGTTAAGTGCAATACTCTTAAATTCAGTATAGTAATTCATACATCTAAGTCACCAGTCAAAAACCAAAAGGATAAAATTTTAAAGCTTAACAAATCATATTGGAAACTATTATTTAACAGAATATAGTTGTTTCTTGGATCTAGTCTCTATTTTTAGTATCATACTGTCACATTTCCCTGTGATGTTTCTAACGAAAAGTAAATTAACATCTCAGTGGTATCAGTAAAGACTGTCAAAACTCAGTCTCACTTACTGTGGATTCCAAATTGTCCATCGTCAATAATAATTTCACTTTCTAGAATTGAAGGAAAATAAAAAAAAACAGTTAAAATTCATGATGTATACAGAAGGAATAATTGAGAAATTACCCACCTTAAGGATTTTTAAAATATGAAATCTAAAATTTAAAAGCAGCCCAAGGTGAATAAGCATATTTATTGTAGCCCTCAATAAAGAATTCCCTTTTAAGGAGGTAATCAAACAGTAGAAGTTCTTACAAACTTGGTGATGATTCGTGGTGTTACAGGAAGGGAAAGAAAACTCCTCAGAGAGGTGCTCTAGAGGCACTGGAACAAACCTCTACACCCACCAATTTATGAGACGGGCTGCTGGACGATATCTCCTGATTGATTTTTTTTTAAACCAAAGGTCTTGGCACAATTAAAATGCTTATTCTTATGTAGTGCATATTCTGAACTTATCTAAAACGTAACTCTCCTCAAATCCCAACTATTAGCTATAGCCAGCTACAAGCTTTACAAACAGCACAAACTTACCTGCACATACAGAGCTGTGAGGAACTACCAAAAGAATAAGTGCTAGCACATTCCCTTCTAACAGAAACTTCAGCTAAATAAGAAAAGCTGGTAAGCCCCACCCTCTTCAGTAAAACACTAATGATCTTCCCTGCTACTTCCTTTCCCAGTTTAACTTTAAACGTAAGTCTGAAATATTTGTCAAAATAGGTGTGATAGTTCCCAATAAAGATTCTTGGTAGATTTCACACAGCTTTTAAGTTTAGAGATTATGCTTTCCAAACGTATAAAACTAATTTTTAAAAGACCAGAAACAAACATCCCACTTCTTACAATAAGAAAATATATTTAATTGCAAGATGCTTCCAAACACAAATTATTTTTTAAATGTTTAATACCTAATAGTTTCCAACCTCAGTATGGGACTATTGTAATTCTAAAGTATACTATTCATGAAAACTCCAAATATACTATCAAAAATGTATTAAAACATAAAAGAAAATCCAATAAAGAGGATGGAATGAAATATCTGTTTAAACAAGACATGTCCTTGCCACAGGGTAAAGCAGGATCTCTCACTATTTTCTAATCTAAGATAGCTACTAGCAAGCCATTTATTATCTTTAAATTCTAATTTTCTCTAGAAACTAAAAGATATAGTTCTCAGCACCAGTGAATTTACAGATGAATCCAAGTGGGTAATTTATGCATATGACATGAACTTTAAATTTTAATCTCAGTAAGGAAAAGGAAATTCAAAAATACTTGTATGAAAAGAAATGCCATTTTTGGCACAAGAAAACTGAATGATATTTTAGGGGAAAAAAAAACAAAAACAAGAACAAAATAAAATCAACTATTTGAGTATCAATTTTAACAGAGCCAGCAAGTATTTAAGTAAATCAGGAGGAAAACAGGTCTGCTACAACCAAGAAATTTGAATGCATTCATACAAGTTTATTCAAGTATTTACTAGTTAAAAAAAAAAAACAACACAGAATAAATAAGATAACTTATTCTATTGCTCTTACTATTCAAAGTTAAAAATTTAAGAATTTTTGTTTTGGATTAATTCCTTCCTCAAATGTTCTCTAAGCTCTCTGAGCAAGTAATCAAATAAAGTTGTGGATGCTCAGTCAAGAAGAATGTTATTTTACAAACTTTGTTAAATACTCCAAATAAAAATAAATATTCCACAATAAATTAATCAAATCACCCCAAATAAAAATAACTTGGCAAGCATTTCTAACAAAGTTTATAAAGAAAGGCAATTAAGAACTATTTAGTTTTAAAAGATCCATGATATGCTAAGTGAAATTTGCAGTACTGATAATGCATTGACCTTAAACTTTAGAATAAAAATTTATTAAATCCCACTAAGCCATTGTGCAGCATATTAGTAACTTTATGCATATGCCTCAAACAGATGCAGTTAATGCCCATACCTAAAGGGGTTATTGATCGTGGTTGTAGATGAGTCTCCCACTTGTGAACTATGACTTGGCATGGACCACCGATAGTCTGCAATTTAAAAGTTAAACGTCTGCAATAATTTCTTATATCTTATTTTCTACCCATGACTCCATTAGATGTTTGTGGCCTAAGTCTTATACTAAATATGAAACCAAAAGATTCATCTTGTTATTTATCAATATTATATGCCAAAAATCAGGATGTACCAGGTCACAAAACATGAGTGCTGGAAGAAAAGGACGGTGAGGCAGTAAACAGAAAAAGGAGATGAAACTGGCACATAAAACCATCTTAAACCCTTTCTTATATCGGCCTATAGTACTCCTAATTAGCTGATATATTCCCATAAATTAAAATTAACACCAAATATACTTTATGCCTCGTTGTCAGTGGTCAATGAGGTATTACTGAATAAAGTTAGCTCAAGTAACTCTCCAAGTGTTTGGGAAAAGCCTATACTCTCTGACAGTAGGAATAGTAGGTACAAGTACTTCAAGATCAACGATCACAAGTTACTCAAGGAACTAGAGGGCGTAACAAAGTTCTTTATTATAGAAAGTAAATAACAGGAAGAACATCAGATTTCTTGTATCATAGTAACCAGTGTTTCTAAAAAGCACAGGAAAACCCTAAAAGAAAGTACATGTGCATGAGTAAATTTGAAGAGTAAGTGAGAAAAAGGGAACTATCTAGTTTTTCTCTTTATGCCCTACAGTTCATAAGCTCATGCAAGGTGAAAACTGCTAGAATTATCTTCTGTTATCAAATTCTCTTACTAAAAGGGAAAACAAAGCTTTATGTGTTAACATCTACAGCAATTTAGAAACAAAAATGAACTATCAACTAAGATTCCCTATGTACACGTAAAGGACTGAACTACTAAATGCTTCTGAACTACTAAATGCTTCCTGATTTTAATGATTTAAAAAAATCGACTGAACTTTTGTGCCAAAATAAAACCATTAAATACATATTTTAGAAGCGAAATTTCAAACTGTAACATTACAAGGTATTTTATATTTCTCTTCACATCTTCAGAAGACATTTGATAAAATACAAAGAAGTAAAAAGAAAATACAAAAATCATTATCACACCACTTAGGGATAATCACTACTGATATTTTCATACATAAATCTTTAAGCCCTTTTCTAGGCATATATTATATACTCTTAAAAAGCACAGAACATATAAGCTTCTCTCCATACATTGTGTATACCTTTAGATGGTATTAAATACTCTTCTGTATCATTTTACAGGTTTCAATATTAATAATAAATGTGCCAAATGATAATCGAGTATGACACAAATTAGGCACATTAAGTAATTAAGTGCAAGAAATATCCTGCTACTTAAAAATAACCAGAGATTGAAATCTTTTTTAAAACTTGCAAACTTTTGGGGCGCCTGGGTGGCTCAGTGGGTTAAAGCCTCTGCCTTCGGCTCAGGTCATGATCTCAGGGTCCTGGGATCAAGCCCCGCATTGGGCTCTCTGCTCAGCGGGAAGCCTGCTTCCCCCTCTCTCTCTGCCTGCCTCTCTGCCAACCTGTGATCTCTCTCTCTCTCTCTGTGTCAAATAAATAAATAAAATCTTTAAAAAAATAAATAAAACTTGCAAACTTTTGAACTTTGAAAACTAAAATAGCACTAGCTAGTCATTCAAATCATATAACAAATGGGATGATACAACAAATCCTCATTTTCTCTAGCCAAATACCTCCTCTGTTTTAAGGGTTCAACTTATGAGTTGGTAGACTGGGCAGATGTTTTTAAAATTTCTTTTTACTGTGAAACTGCTGATCTTAAATACAATGAATTTCATATCCTTTACACTAAAACAAGGAGAGAGAGATTTAATCCTACATCTGTTAGATGTTCTTTACCACTACTTTTCTGTCACATTTTTTTGAATTTGTTTCTTAAACATCAAACTTTCTGATCCTCAAAAGATACAATTATATACATTTAAAAAGGAACAATGTTTCTTAGCAACGTTTCTTAGCAATAGAGAGTATTCAGAAAGATCTAACCTACACTCTTCCCCCATTCCTCCCAGGTCCCCTGCACATCTCCCTTCCCAAAAAAATATCCTCTTTGCTACAAAGATGGTATAGATCTACATTCTTATAGAAGTTACTAACCAAAGGTGACTTTAAAGGGTGCCAGGAACATACTATTAAATATCAGCAAGGATAAGAAGTGGATAGAAGAAAGGAGAGATTTTTTTTTTATCAATTCAGTGTCGGGGGAACTTTACAAAGTGTTGACTACAATATCTACATCTAATGTCAGAATAGCCCTGTGGATAAAATATTTGGTAGAAAACATATTTTAATAATATTTTTAATAACTCCACCCTCACCTGTTTTAGTAGCAAACCCACTACTCACAGCATAAAACAACCTAGGCTTGAACAGAATGGAGCATTTGAGGAGCAATCCAAAGAGCTGATTCAACAGATGACTTCTAATTGGGTATATAAGCGTTCACACTACAAATCATGTTTGTTGGTACAGCAAAGTGTTATAATAAAGAAAAAAAATTTACCAAGTTTTAAAATACAGTGAATTTTCAAAATGGTACTACTTTGTTAAACTTAAGAAGGTAATCTTAAATTTTAGCTTACTGAACTTCTTAAAAAATATTTAAGCCCTGAGCACTGGGAAATTAAAAACTTCAGTAATGACTCCAAAACATGGAATCCTTTTTAACAAGCTAAATGTAATAAACTCATTCTTCAAGATCTTAGAAAAAAGAATAATTTCATTCTGTAAAAGGCTGCTATAATTTTAAGCCCTTTGGAGTCAAGTGTAAGGTGGATCTTTGAAGAAAAAAGTAACATCATCAGTCCAAGACATTATTCCATTAATAGTATTGACAGTTGTTTCACAATTTATATTAAATCAGTTGGTTGCTGCATTGTTTCAAACAAGCATATTAAGAAAAATACAAAATAATCTATTTCTGCAAAGAAAGAAAAGCATGACTGCTTTCTTAAACAGTGACCAACATCACTCAGCTACATCAAGCATCGAGAGAAACAACATGTAGACTGAGGTTTTTTGGTCTGTTTTGTTTTAAACAAACCATGTAGCAAAATCAACTAGCCATATAGTATCACTGTTTTCAAATACCATGAAAAATGTAATTCCTAAAATTTTACTGTTGTCTTTCCACATTTTGGGGGGAAATGGGGGGGTATGTAAAAGGGGCTCTGAGGAATTTTTATCTATGATGGCAAGGCCAGACCAACAGTCATTTAAAAAGAACAATTTTTAGTAAGACTAATAAGAACAATGGTCACTTATGGGTAAGTAAAGTGTGAAGTGAAGAAAGCTAGGCAGACAGACATCTGTGAGATGGTTCAAGTTTGAGGTTAACAGCTGAGGATATTTAGCATCCAGAAGAATTTCAAGAAAACCACTAAACAAAATAAGATACCTGGGCTATTCTATAAATAAACAATGATGTGCCTATCACAGGTGACTGATCCTTTTGTTAAAGGATTTAAACAAAAATCAAGGAAAATTAAGAAGTAAGGGTTTATAACAAATCTAATTATGAGTGAATGTGAACACCTATAAAAATTAGAAACAGATAAGTCACCGAAAAATAAAGAGCTATTTCCATTGAAATGAAGGGAAAATCACAATAGACAACATTATTACAAATTGGCTAACATTTCATCAGGTTATATCACTAATTCCGGCCACAAGTATAGAAGGATGGACATGGATTAAAAAAAATGTTTTAATTGATGTTCACGCTGAAAAATTATCTCTGGTGAAGATGTGAAATTAATGGACCATCTGCAGACTCCCACCTGTGTTTTCATTCCAAGAATATCTATCTACAGTCTTTGTTTGCTATGTTCAAGATAGTAGTTTGATTTGTCACCTCTAAAATCATTTTAAAATTCAACAATATTAATTCTAATTCTAATTCTAATTCTACAAAAGTAGAAAACAATAGTTAGCTATGAAAAGTTGAGAGAAAAGGGACTCTTCCAAACTAAAAAGAATATGCCAGAAAGAGCAAAAATGGAGGAGAAAATATGAATGGTAATTTTATTTTACTGCAAATAAAATTTTAGCAATGGAAGAGACCTAAGAAATCTATAGTTCAAGCCTTTCATTTTATAGGTAAGAAAACTGAAACATGAAGGTCAAGTGACAAGACCACAAAAGTTTTTAGCTTAGGCTCTACAAATGCTTGGGTAGACTTCCTCAGCATAATTAATCTTATTACTCATTTCAGCTTTTCACTGTTTCAGAATTACTTTGCTTTCCTATTATTCTTTATATTCATAAAATACATATTCCAATAATTTACACTTTACAATTTAAGATTCTTTCACATTAGTTTTATCATTTGACAATGCAAAACTGAGACAAAGTTTCATAATTATTTCTATTTAAAATTAAGTGTCATTTAAAGAGCGCCACCAACTTTTAAAAGAAGTGTCACTTTAAGCTGGCATGTGGAAAAAAAAAACCTCTAGCTATATGCATGGGATTTTATGTAGCTATTTACTCTAGTCCATGAAAAACATACTTACCATGGCAGCCCCTGCATCACACGGTACATGTGTACACGATACAGAGCACCTACTTAAAGAAACACACTCACCAACACATACTGTAAACTTTTGCAAGTATTACAAGGGGAAAAACTTGTTTTTTACTGTAAGCAGACTTCTTGCCAATTTTTTCAGAAGGCAGTTTGGACTGATTTGCTGCTTTTGGTTACATTTTCAATGAAGAGGGAAAATACTGTAGGTTGGCTTAATTTGATCTATGTTGACAATAGTCTTACTTTTAGAAAACTATGCCCAAAGGACTCATTATGATTTTTCTCGTCCAAATGCCCCTTTAAGTAAAAGTTAGTTGATTTCACATATTACAAATTTCATATACCAGGATCCTCAAACTTTCAATGTCATGAGTGCTATGACCTACTTATCACTGTACAACTGTTCAATTTAAACTGAAAACTCTGTCACAATGCATAACCCTTACGCCAAATAAATGATATTAAGTCATTAAAATGAGACTATTGTCAAGATAAGCCAACACAACGATCAACCATAATGTAATTTTAATTACTGAGTATTTACAATATATTCTTGGAATAAGAAACGTAATAGGTGCAAAAGACAGCTGAAGTGGCTTTGTCAGTTTTTTTCTTTTCTATAATGGTGGCTAAGAGAATGAGGTTAACAGTGGCTGCTTGCATTTTTCACATGTAACAAGTATTCAATGATCCCAAAGGGAAATAATTTTAAAACGGTTTAATCCATGTTTTGCTTCCTAGACTCCTGCCTAAAGCCCTGCTCACATGCAGCCTAAGTGTGCTCGAAGATAAAAATCTGAAGGAAAAGAATCCTTTCAGGAAATAAGCATCTTTAAAATAAGAGGGAAAGAATCAACTTTTTTCTTTTCTAAATATGAAAACAATCCCAAAATAATAGATCATTGTGAGCAAGCAGATTAGATTTAACAGATACTCCAAAGGCCTTCAGAAAAGATCCTACTCTATCAACACCATGGTTGAAAAAAAATCTAAGAATGACTTCAGTTCTGATAGGAGTTAAAACAAATGCAGCCACTAAGAGATGGCTTTTGTGAAATAATTTTTAAAATAACTACTCAAAGCTGGCTGTATACTCCTTTAAATGTATTTATACCATATAAGGATTAAAATACGAAACAACAAGAAAACGCTTTTAACTGGTTACTTTACAAGTTAGAGAAAAAGCACAGCTACTGAAAACACTCGTTTATCATTAAAACCAATTTCATAACAAGAATACTGCAGAATATACTTACTATTAGTCTTTCAAAAATTTCACTGCAGACATCGTCTGCCTCTGAAGGGGCTACTTCTTGCTTTTTAGCACTAAAATATCATTATAATCTAGAGTTCTGCTTCCCTTATTTGATCAAAACAAACTCGCATTACTTTCAATGTTTCCAAACTTTTAAATTAGTTGCTTTTGAAAGAAATAAGTTTGTTAAAGAAACTGGAAACGGGATAAAGAAAACATACCTTTGGTTCTAAAAAGCACCCTTTGAAGTAGCGATACTGAACCGATACTCCTCTAGTGAGTACAATGGTTGCTTTCCATAACATGCTGTGAGGAAAAAGAGAAGCATAATTATCAAACTAAAATGCATAAGACTTCATAATTCATAAAACCCCTCCAGCAAGGTCTGTGACCAATACTACTTGTTTATTCCTACACAGAATTGTACTCCAGGCCTACCCTGTATCAGGCAATGGGAACACAGTGAAGAATAAAGCAGAAAGAGCTCTATCTTCATTCAAGCAGATTGCTTTCTTGTGAAGGTAGACAAATAACCAAACCATACATAGAAAGGGCTATTTGAGGGCTTCCTGATATGACAGGAAGTTTTAGAGGAGAGGCCTCAGTGAGGAAGAACAGTCTGAGAGGAGTCTTACGTAATGAGAGAGAAGCAACCATACAAAGACAAGGAGAAGTATTCCAAACAGAAAAAGTAGCACAAAGGTGGAAAAGCAAGAGTCAGAATCTTCTCTGACTTCCCACTTAGAGATGTCACAGAGCTGCTAAGAGGCTTTGGGGCTGAGGCAGGTGAGTTATATTCACAGTCCCAACTGTCCCTTGTCCTGATTGTCTTGCCCAGACTCAGGCTATTCCCCTTTCCAAGCAACTGGGATCTATATCTTATTTGTTTCAACTCAATGTCTTCCTTTGAACTATGCTATGCTAACATAATCTACTGCTATTCTAAAGCTCTGACTCAATTGTGAAAGAAGTCACTACAACTCATGATTATAACTGATTTTTATTACCTTCCACTCACAGACCAGTGGTATCTAAAGTGTGATCCAAGGACCATCAATATCACCCTGGAGCTTGTTAGAAATCCAACTGTTCAGGCCACACCTAAACCTACTAAATTAGGAATTCTGGGGGAGAGAGTCCAGCAATCTGTAATTTAACAAGCCTCCAAGTGACTCTGATGATGAACACTTAAGTTTGAGAGCCACTGTCACAGAACATTACCCAAACATTAATTCAGCATGAATAGTTTAGTGAATAAACAGCAGCTCCAAATGTTCTTCCACAATACCAGATGGCTAGCACTGTTCCCCACCTGGCTCTGCCAAGGCAGGCTTTAGGGCATTATCCTCAGTCGGACTCAATGTTGGGTTTCCAACAAAATATCCACAACCACCTGTCACCCTGGTCAACAATTACAGTTATCTGGTAGTAATAAAATGCATATGCCCTGGCTCCACCCTGGGAGACTCTGATTTCAGAGGTCTGGGTGGAGCCCGGTAATGTGGAGTTTGCACAGGGTAGGTGAAGACAGAAGGCTGGTTGAGGGCCACTGATGTAAAGCAAGATCAGCAAATGCTCAGCACATGCTCCCGTACTACTTTTCCCTGATAAGCCTCAGAGTCCTTTTCGACACAGCACTCCAGGCACACTCAGCCAACTGAGGTGAATTATTTCCCATCTCTGCTACAAAGTAGTGGCAATTTCTCGTACTATTTTGTTCGTAAATTGGTCAGCCAGAGTACGTGAAGCCAGTCCCAGATGTGTGCAGTAGAATTAGCTCTGAAAAACGTACTGGGGTCCCTCTCTCATGCACTATTCCTCATTCTCCAGGGGTAGGATCTAGACACCGGTATTTTTTAAAGCCCTCACAAGTGAATCTAACGTGAGCCCCTGGTTAAGAATCACTAAATGAAAAGAGATGGAGAGAGCAAAGCAATTAATTTTTTTTTAAAGATTTATTTGGCAGAGAGAAAGATCACAAGTAGGCAGAGAGGCAGGCAGAGAGAGGGGGAAGCAGGTTCCCCGCTGAGCAGAGAGCCGGATGTGGGGCTCGATCCCAGGACCCTGAGATCATGACCCGAGCCAAAGGCAGAGGCCCAACCCACTGAAGTACCCAGGCACCCCAGCAACGAATTTTTTTATTCCACTTCCCTAAGTAAATGTTGCAAAGTTAAAATGACCCGAACTGTTCAATGACCTCAAAAATGAACATAATCTGATGAAATTCAAGAAAAGTCAGGAAAGAGAGGCAATGAGGCTTAGCGCCACCTGCTTGATTTTGAATGCCCTCATATCCTCCCCCCAAATACCATAAGATCTACAAGAAGAGCAAATAAAACCACAAGTGACCCACATTTTCTGCATTATTAGGAAACAACACTACTTTCAAATTATCTCTAATTTAAAAAAAAAAAAATCCTGACACAGCTCTTGCCACTACAAGCCTATAGGTATGGAGAAGCTTAAGAGACTCTGAAAAGGAGCTCTGTACAAAGGGCTTAGATGCACAACACACTGAAATCCAAATAGACACAATTCTAAAACACAAGAATGGTGTCCAAGGCAAATGTTTTTTGTATTCTCTTGTATCATCTACTTCCTTTCTCCACGTGAAACACTGTTTATCTGCCATATATGAATCAATTACATTTCAGTGTGCCTCAGCAAGGTAAAGTGGCAGGTCCCCCTTCAAGTTCCATAGTTAAATGTTATCTCATCTGTTTACATAACTTTGACCAGGCTAGCTGAAATGGACTTAAGACAGATGACAGGGCAACTCAAGCATTCAGAGCAAGGCATGTTTTAGGAACAAGTTCAGAAAGACATTAAGGTTTTACTTCAGACAGCAGTGGCTGACCTGAAAACGGAGGAAAAAACAGCCACTTGAAGGGAATAAACATTTCATTCCTCTGTGATTATCAGTATTAACTTTATTTATAAAAAGGGCTGAGAATTGGCTGAGAAAATGTATCACACTAATGACAAATAGGAAAAGGATGTTCTATAGACTTTTTTTTCTTTTCTAAGGTTTTATTTATATTGTCAGAGAGAGAGGGTGCACAAGCAGGGGGAGCAGCAGGCAGAGGGAGAAGCAGGTTCCCTGCTGAGCAGGGAGCCCAAAGAGGGACTTGAGCCAAAGGCAGATGCTTAACTGACTGAGCCACCAGGTGTCCCTGTTTTTCTTTTCCTCAATTTGCGTTATGGTACTGTATTGTTTTCTTTTGCTTTGCCATCAGTGCTTCTCGAGCTATCTGCTGTGAAGGACCAGTTTTTGTCTGCTTGTCTGTCCTGTAACCAATACTTCTTATCTATGTACCCAGCGCAATGAGATGAGTCCACGGTGACATACATGAATGACCTAACAATCTCAAAGTGCTATAAACATTTCTAAATGCTTGCTCTTAATTTCTGTATTTCTCACATAATGCATTGATTATTAGAAAAACTAAAGTTTTTCTCTAGCACTGGCCCACAGGCCACATTTTCAGTAGTAGCCCTGCTCTACGTGGAAAACAATTTGAGCTTAATAATTATGTAATCTGGTGTTTCTCCCTATGGCCACTGCATGTGTTGTATACTGTTTAAGATCTCCCCTCTCCTTACCTCCCACACGTGTATCTTCACATCCCATAATGCTTCCAAATATCCCCAATATTCACTGATTCTGTCTTAACCCCTTTATCATGCAGATGAGGTAACCCAGGCCTAGAGAAATTAGTTAGATCTGCTCAAGATTGCAGTTAACTGTGGAACTGAAACCTGTACCCAGGCCCTTCTTTCCTGAGTGCAATGCACCAATACACCCATGCTAACTTTAGCACTCTTTAAAGTCAGTTGCAAACTCATTTCAGTACATTAGCTAAAATACCTGTTCCACACTCTGATCTAGAAAAATATTTTATAGGCTAAAGAAAAAAATCAGATCTTTTATCAAGAATATGTACGGAGAGGGGCTCAGTGAGTTAAGCATCTGCTTTCAACTCAGGTCATGATCCCTGGAATAGAGCCCCACATCGGGCTCCCCATTCAGCAGGGAGTCTGCTCCTCCTTCTCCCTTTGCCCCTCCCCCCACTACCGCTGGTGTGTTCTCTCTCTCTCTCTCTCGATCTCTCTCTCAAATAAATAAAATCTTAAATACATATACGCGCGTGCACACACACACACTATATATATACACACACACTGAGAGCCAAAATACCTTAAAAAAAGCTTAAAATAAGAAAGAGCAATATAAGCCTGTTATTTAGAAATATGGTGGTAACTACCAAAAGAACTAGCCAAAAGTTTAAAATGGTTGAAGTGGGAAATTGAGAAACTGAAAAAAAAATTTTTTTTTTTACACAACCGCCTTTGTACAACTACTTCACTCTATGCACATGCAAGAACCGTCATAAAAATGAAAACTAAAAAAGGAAAACTAAATGAAGGTATCTTAGAACCCCTCCAAGCTTCTAATCTGGATGTCTCAATCATTCTGTGACCTGTTAGTTCCCTTCTTACCTTTCACCTGTCTCATTTTCTGGAAAAAGAGCCACAGCATTCTGAGGACTCCAGTTTCCCAAAGCATCGCAGCTCCCACATACGGCATAAACTTCTCCTAAAGAAACAGAACAACCTGTTAGAGTGGGCTAAGTAAGAAAGTTTCAAATTTTAGTTTGAGGAAGCAAGAAAAGAGCAGTCAGTTGCACTAGTTCCCCTGGACGCAGAGTCCCTCTCGCAGAGACGGAGGAGCCTCACCGGAGACATGAGTCAGACCCAGGCACCAAACCAACGCCTGCGCTGTAACTTGGTCTACCTCTACAGAACCAAAACCAAAGAAAAAGGGGGGATGGAGAGGGATGAACTTGCTTCAGTTGTTCAACCACTTAA
The DNA here is from genome assembly GCA_028646535.1 of Procyon lotor. Taxonomy (NCBI): domain Eukaryota; kingdom Metazoa; phylum Chordata; class Mammalia; order Carnivora; family Procyonidae; genus Procyon; species Procyon lotor. The sequence continues at coordinate 24,979,932 of CM053610.1, forward strand.
CTGCGCTAATAACAAGCACCAAGAAGACAAAGTGGATCATGCCACAGTTCCTGCCTTCAAGGCAGCTTCCCATTTAAAAAGGTACATACTAAATGCATATTAAGTGTTCTAGAGAAATAGTAACCAATATTTGCCAAGAACTCAAACAGTGGCTATTAAAACCAGCTAAAGATTAAGAAAATTATCAATGGGACAACAACAACAAAAATTCCTCTGAAGACTTACATAGTGAAAAATCAAGTTTTCCTTACTAAAATAATGACTGCTGTTTTACCCAAACACTTCTTGTTAATAGACAAACCAAAATATAGCTGTCACCTGTATTTGCTGAATTCTATATGTTCAGCAAAAGTCTACAAGGTGCCTGGGTGGTTTAGTCAGTTGAGCATCCGATTCTTGGTTTTGGCTTGGTTCATGTTTGGGTCATGGGAATGAGCCCCGTTATTGGGTTCCACACTGAGCAGGGAGTATACTTATGATTGTCTCTCCCTCTGTCCCCCTTCCCCCATCCCAGCTTGCACATGCTCTCTCTAAAATGAATAAGTCTTTAAAAAAAAAAAAAAAAATTCTTGTATAGAAGTATGGAGAAGTCTTTGACTTACACAGTAATATATTCTGAATTACTATAATTAAAATTCATAGAGAAAAAGATAATGAACTGATGCCAAGTGAACAAAGTTCAAGACAAACTCCTCCACATTCTGAGTGGCTTTTAGGCACTACTCTAATAAAGTCAGAATTGTAGTTGGCTTTAACCACCCGCATGAGCATTTTTTAAGGTTGGACTGTCTAAAATTTAACTGAAATTTCAAATGCATCATCACTCAAGAGTTTTGGGGGTTCTAAATACATGTTTGTCAAGAATAGAGTAGTTACATATAGAGATTTCATGTTAAAATATTCACCAATCCTTTAGAGTAACCAGATTTTGTTTTGTAATTAACTTAGGTTATCACTACCTTCTCTGATTAAAAAGAAAGATAAAACACTGTTGTTAAGTACAAATATTCACTCCCAAAGTCAAACACGTTGCTGTGCACAGGGTCCTCTCTCATATTCACAACCACCCACTATCATCCCTCCAGTCCTTGAGAATAAGACCCTCGTCAAGCTCACCCTTCTAGGGCTAATTCTGTGGTTGGTCCATATGCCAGACATGGCCAGTTCCTTCTATGTTAAACTGCCTGTGTACAATTCCCTGAAAGGGTATGATACAGCTGTCTGGAGAGAAGACTACACACTGGACTAGAGGTGAGCTCTTGACCCCAGTGAGCCAACCTATCAGCTAACTAGCAATCTTCAATCTGTAGAATCTGCCCAGAGATGGGAGCTCTCTACCAGATCATCTTGGCTAAGAATTTGAATTTTGACAAACATACACTCTGTCAGCTGATCTGATAGCTGCTAGACCAAAGATGCTGGATATACAGAGTGAATCATTTATTTATTCCTTCAACACATATTTACTCCTGCTCTAAGCCAGGTCCTGTGTTAGGTGCATGCACTCAGCATGACAAGACAACATCACATTTTCACAGAGCTTACAATCTATCCATAAACAAAATTACTCTAATAATTCCATAAAATCTGTGAGGTACTACAAAAAGTCCTGGAACCCTGAATTTCACAGGGATCCTAACCTACCTAAATGTAGGGCTGGAGTTAAGGAGAGTTAAAGGGGAGAAGGGAGGCCACAGATCTAGACAGAGGAAACAATTTGAGAAAGGCCCCAAAGAGGGAAAGAATGTAACAGATTTGAGGAACTGGTCAGTATAGTGAGTATATTAAATATGGAGGATATATACCACAGGTGTGATACTATTTTGATATCCTATTTACCCTAAAATTACTTCACACTATGTTAGTAGACAGCAAAAAATACAGTAAGTAAAAAAATTTACAAATAGAGAACAAAGTTATCTTAAACAAATATTTCACCAATTTCTTGCACTAGCAAAATTTCCCTCATTTTCATGGTACTTAAAAATTCTAGTTCAACTATCTTCATCCTGTGCAAAACTAAATAAATTCTCAGCTTTCTTGGAAAATATGAGACTAAGACATTTACTGTTTGGGGAAGTATGTTTTTCTTTCTTAAGTTTATTATACTCCAAGCACATTTCTGAAATCAGGTAAGTCCTAAGGATAGTTTCATCTATAAATTAGGCCTATTGTAATAACAAACAGCATATTTAAGACAATCAAGATAAGAAAAATACTCATTTAAAATTTTGTTTTAAAGTAAAACTTTACAATACCTGGTAAAAGAGTTCCTCTTATTTCAAAGGTAACCTGAGAAGGTGTCATTCTGATGGATTTATTTTACAATGTTGAGCTAGGAAGAAAAAGAGAAGATGTCATTTAAAATATACAAAAATCTTAGCTCTAGATAGATACCACCAAGAAACAAATTAAAAAAAAACAAAACAAAAAACAAAAAGAAATAAAACTGTGAACAAAAAATATAAAGTTTGAATTATTTAGGAAGTACCTAGCAATTTTTAAGACCTAATGTTAAAACCTATTCTGTGTGCAGGGACCAGAAAAAAATGCAAAACAAGCGTGTCCAAACATTTTTTTTTTAAGGATTTAAGATTCTCCTGTTACAAACTTTCTTTTCTGATAAGCAGCTGTTCTGAACTCAACCTATCTTTCCCGACCAGGCTCATGTTATGATGGAGGGAAAAAAGCAAAACAAAAACAAAAAACAACTACAGATAGAAAAAAAGTTGGCTCGGGAGGATTTCTACTTCAATAAGGCTTCAACTTTAATAACAAGGAAACAACTGAAGAACTTAAGTACCATTCACTGAAACAAACTAGTTATACTCTGCAACAAGATGCAGATTCTGCTTCTAAGTAATGTAACTAATAACTTAAAAAAAAAAACACTCCCCTATAAACCACTCTTTTCAGATATTCTCTGTATTAACCATAGTACTGTCATTACTTTAGCTCTGTAGATGCAAATTTAAAGTCTTAATTCTGTAATCTATTACCAAACCCTGTTGATTCTAACTGGTCCTACATACATGCCTTTCTTTGTACAGTCTGAACTTCATTCAAAATCCTAAGTATTCTATCTAAACTGTGTTTTGGATTCTGTCTTCCTAATAATACATTTTATGTCAGTTAGAATACTCTTCCTCAGGGGCACCTGGGTGGCTCATTCGGTTAAGCGTCTGCCTTCGGCTCAGGTCATCATTCCAGAGTCCTGGGATCAAGCCCTGCATTGGGATCCTCCCTCAGCAAGGAGCCTGCTTCTCCCTCTGCCTGCTGCTCCCCCTACTAGTACACTCTCCTTCTCTGTCAAATAAATAAAATCTTTTTTTTTTTTTTAAAGATTTTATTTATTTGACAGAGAGAAACACAGCGAGAGAGGGAACACAAGCAGAGGGAATGGTAGCGGGAGAAGCAGGCCTCCCGCCGAGCAGGGAGCCCGATGCGGGGCTCGATCCCAGGACCCCGGGATCATGACTCGAGCCGAAGGCAGTCGCCTAACGACTGAGCCACCCAGGCGCCCCAAATAAATAAAATCTTAAAAAAAAAAAAAAAAAGAATATTCCTCCTCATGTGCCTGACTTGGAATTACTTCCATTACTTACAGAAATCTAAACTCATAATCCTTGATGTCCTATCCACATTTTCTCTCTAGCTGATTTTGCATTTCTTGGTTGTTTTTTCCAGCCAAACCAATCTGTTTACTATCCCCTAATTTAAGTACCTGAGGAAAGATAACAGATTTTTAAAAATATATACAGTATCAATTCTGAAGAACTCTATATAACTTAATATACAAAAAAGAACACATACTCTACACACCGGCAGATCATATTTTTTTTTTAAAGATTTTATTTATTTGACAGTGAGAAACACAGCGAGAGAGGGAACACAAGCAGAGGGAATGGTAGCGGGAGAAGCAGGCTTCCTGCCGAGCAGGTTACCTGATGCGGGGCTCGATCCCAGGACCCTGGGACCATGACCTGAGCCGAAGGCAGATGCTTAACGACTGAGCCACCCAGGTGCCCCGGGTAGATCATATTCTACATAATTTCTCTAAACTCTCTCCAAAAGTTTGTGCCGTAATTCACCAATATTCCCAAAATAATTCCAATATCTTTATTCTACATCATTTCATTAATTTACCACTGTAAAGGTTATTTGTATTTATACATTATTTTAAAAACCATAAAGTAATTTTCATAGCTATTCATTCTTCTATTTCCCTTTTGCTCCCTTTCCCTCCCCTTGAACATAGACCCAACTCCACAATAACCATTCAGTGAACACTGCTGCAGGTAACTAACTACACTTCCAAGTCAAGGTCATCTATAGCAGCAGTTCTCATTGGGGACAATTCTGCCCTCCAAGGGATATTTGGCAATGTCAGAAGACATTTTTGGTTGTTGCAACTGGGAGTGATACTGCTGGTATCTAGTGGGGTAGAGGCCAATAGTGCTGTTAAACACCATGCAATGCACAGAACAATAGTCCAGCTCCAAATATCAATAGGCCTGAGGCTAAGAAACCTTATCCACAGTGGCTGCTATGAGGACCAAGAATCCAGACTCTATGTTAGCTACAAACTATTTATCATCCCACTTACATCAATGATAAAATGTAAATGTTGAATATTTGCATTAAGCAAGACCACCAGTCAATGTGGTTTCATATCACCTGAATACAGAATTCCCTATATGATAACTCTACCATTTCAGTTAGAAAACCCAAGGCCGTGCACTAGAGAAAATCCTGTCCTTGATCAAAATAAGTTGTCTAAGAATAAACATGATCTATTTAAAGTATATACATCCAGTTCTAGCACTGCAAAAGAATGTTCTAAACCTAAAAATAGCTGTAGATTGTTAACCCCCTCATTAAGCAATCATTATCCAAGTATCTTATTAGCTCTCCTTTAATATGACATCTGACAGGAATCGGAATACTAATTCTAAGACAAGGAATATTTCCTTTCTAATAATTAAATAGTAAACACCACATTCTTACATTTAGTTTATATTACATGAAGAAACCTCAAGACTAGCAAAAGAGCTTGGCTTTTACATTACTGAATTAAATTTGAGACACAGCAAAAAGCCCCATCATCCAGCAAAACTGCTGAATAACCAACATGAATCTCAACCTACAACTTCTACTTTCACCCAGTGTTTACTGTCAGTTTTCAACAACGGACTACATAATCTCATCTGCATAATTGCACAGTTGCTCCTCCAAAATTCTGATCAATTTTAAATATCTATTTTAGCCAATTTTAGGGAAATCAAATGTAATTATTCCTATGTATTAAAGTCAACAGCTGGCCCAAAATTACTTCTAAATTTCTACTGCATTAAATGGAAAACTTATACAAATTCAATTGATTATTAAAATTGACTTTCGGGCGCCTGAGTGGCTCAGTTGATTAAGCAACTGCCTTCGGCTCAGGTCATGATCCTGGAGTCCCGGGATCGAGTCCCACATCGGGCTCCCAGCTCCATGGGGAGTCTGCTTCTCCCTCTGACCTTCTCCCCTCTCGTGCTCTCTCTCACTGTCTCTATCTCAAATAAATAAATAATAAATAAATAAAATCTTAAAAAAAAATAAAATAAAAACATGTCTTTAAAAAATAAACAAATAATAAATAAAATAAAATTGACTTTCATTCTTAAGATGGCTTGTAAAAGTGGCTATAGTAACTTGCTAACTAACAGCTATAATAACAACGGCAGTAAATGTACTGTACAAAATTATATACACAAGCACAAAAATACTCCCCCAAAAAAACCTCCCTGGATGTCAACAAAGCATCATTTTCCACTTGGATTGCCAAAAGTCTTACAGTTTGGTTTAATTTCCTGTCGTCCTCCTCCCACAATTTAATACCATACTAAATAAAAGCCTAGGGAGCTGCTCCTATACCAGTTTACTTGATCGTGGACAGAGGCCAAAATTCTGGTGCAGGATTGGCATGCACAATTTTGGCACCCAGCTACCACCAAAACAGTAGTGACAAAGTAAAATACTGTCCTGTTGCAGAATGCAAAATTTATACACCCACCAACACTTCCTCTTCTTTCAAACAAGCAAAAAACCAAAACCAAACAAATTAAAAAATCCCAACTTTTGAGGTCTTCCAGATATAAACAAAACGAGAGTCAGATAAAAAAAAATCTAGTCATTTTCATGTACATGAGCTGACTGTAAATGTAATTTAACCAACTCAATTTGTTTTATATATAACTTCCATTTTGTGCTTTTTGAAGATAAATATCAATGTTCTCATTTGAGGTTCTGATTAGCATCTAACTTTATTTTAACACTTTTTTAAAGACTTAAGCAATTAAAAGTATGACATTGTAATCTACATTCAAGAACTATTTCAGAGTTTACACTACCTGCCGAAATAAATTCTACTCTATTTTTGTGGTCAGAGAAACTATCCTAACACATGACCTTACTGGTTTACCAGCTTGGGGAACAAAAGGGGTATTTAAGCAAACCAAGGTACAGGAACATTTAGTTTAGAGCTAAATGGAGAGCACAGATATTTTTAGCTAAAATGTGTTTTTCTGGCCAAAAAGAACATCTCTGTCTTCCTTCAAATTTTTTCAAAGAAAAAAGCCATTTCCAAGTCTTGCTTTTTCCTAGACCCAGCAGCTTTGGTCCTCATAACTGGCTATAAGGAATATATGAAATGCCTAAGTTTTCCTGAGTTAATTTCTAGTCATCCCTTTGGAGGATCATTATGACCCCACTATTCTTACCTCAGTATACTTGAGCTAGTATTTTAAACAAACGTATGCCGAAATGAATGGATTTTCATAAAGAAAGCATTTCTGGAGATTTCACTAACCAGGCTTATTCCTGGTTCAACTTTCTAAGCAATGCAGTAAAAGTTTTCCAAATGCTTTCCATTTCACTTTGTCTTGATACTATTTCATGTACAGTTCACGTAGACTTTCCCTGGTTGGGTTACATATAAGGATTTGATTCATCAACCTACTTTTTCTAGGTATCAAATTTTACTTACTCTGCCATTGTGAGATTTCTCTTGTGGTCATTATTTTTCTGAAAAGAATTTTCCTAAGTCTTATTTTGTCTAGAATATTGGTTCTCCCTAGTTCTTACATCCAGAACAGATTAGGCCAAGTGCAGTTTTACCTGTTTACTTTATCCTGAATTATTTGTATCCAGACCATCAGGAGTTGAAAAAAGGACTGATAGCTTGTATTTACTTCTTAGTCAAGTCACAACTGTCAGAAACGTAGCAAAAGGAAGAAACATGAAGGGGTAGAGGAGAGGATAGTTACTAGGCAAGAATAGGGAGGGCCACAGAAGACTATGAAGAAAACATCATCAGGTCTAAACATCCTGTTTGGTTCTTATCTTTTTCTATGTCTGCACTACATCAGACTCCACAGCTGCCTCAAAATGAAAGAATTCTCTACAATTTATGACTGATTTCATGAACGATTTTCTTTATCACGGGGCAATGGGATAAGAGGGGGGGTGATGAAACCCCTAACTGATCGAGGCTTTCCCCCAGAAGTCACTAAAGCAATACGCAGAGCTTTGGGCCAAGTGCAGTTTTGGAGAAGGTGCAAATTTCCCAAAATTGCACGGAGAGTAAAGATGTCTATTCTTGGGACCTCTCCCTAGGATAAGAGGGCACTTCGGCTTTTTTGTTGTTGTGTTTTTTTTTTTTTTTTTGGAATAACTGAATTATACAAGCATGCCTTCAACTATGTGGTTAGGCAATTTCAGAAAATAACCAGTTGCCAAAACACTATGAATTACGCATAGACGGAACGAGTAGTGGTGGGCGAGGGGCGGGCTGCGGGTTAGGGGTACACAAACGACTTCAGTGGCAATTTTTGTTTCTTCGTTCTCGAAGTTCGCATACTCGGGGTGGTCGTGCGCCCTATGCACTCTGGTACAGAGAGAATACCGTACTTTACAAATTTTTCAGAGGGAAGCTAAGCACCAGGCAGCCCAACGGAATCGTGGCAGCAAACAATAAAAGTCGAAATAGATAGAGGCTGCCCCCCGACGGACCGGCGCGAAAGTCCAGGCCGCTGTTGCCCCAGGAGGCAGTGTCCGCGGGAGCCGGGGCACGCCGCTCACCCCTCGCCCCGCCGCGTCCCGGGTCGGGCCGCCCTGACAGCTCGGCCGCCACGTGAGCTGCCGCCGCGGCCTCCGCACCGAGCGCTGGACCAGGCCTGGAGGCCCGCCTCACCTGCCGGGTCCGCGGGTCCGCGGGTCCGCGCCGTCGTCGTCGTCGTCGTCGTCGCCGCCGCCGCGCTCGAGAGCGAGGGCCGCGGGCCGAGAAGCCGGGCACCCGCCGTCAGCGCCTCGCCAGCGCTCCCCCAGGCAGCCCGCGGCGGCGCCGAGCGGGAGGAAGCGGCTCCGCTCAAACCGGTTTCAGCTGCTCCAGACCAAACCGCCAGGCCACCCCGCGGGGCGGGGCCGGAGGGGCGACGGGGCGGGGCCTGACGTCACGCCGGCGCCGTCCTGGCCAATCGGCGGCCACGCGCAGGGGGCGGGCCCGCGCGTTCCTGGAAAGGCCTAGGAGCGGGGGCGGTGGGGCATCCCCGGGGTTCCCCCCTCCCGTGCGTGTTTTCCGCAGACCAAGAGTCCAGCTACGTGCAGCGCCGACACCCGGACTGGGGTCTTAGACGCATTCCTTGGTCCCCAAAGCCGCTTTAGGACAACCAAACGTGGAGGCCGGAGCTGCAGTTCAGAGTTGCATTTTTTGCCGTTCAAAAGTAAGGGGAAAAAGCAGGCTTAGTGTTTTCTGGAAACTTTCTTTCGTTACAAAACAACAAGCACATTCGGACCCAGTCTTTTAAGTTGAAAATGAGAAGTGAGTGACCTGAGATGTTTGAGCGTTTATACTTCTGCTACACAAAGTCTTAACAAGGCCAGCAGCATCACCTGGGAGCTGTCAAAATTGCACTCCCAGTGCCTAATCTAATTTGCATTTAACAAGACCCCCAGGTTATTTGTATGCAAACTGAAGTTTGAAGGAACTTTTCTGAGAGCAAGACAGACCCTCACAGACCCTCTCTGAAAATGTTGTACTTTCTCATTTTGTGAAAAAAAATCACACTAAAGGGAAAAAAAAAAAAAAGCTTTCTCTCTTTTGAAGGTCCCAGAAAAATTTAATCAGTATTTGACACTTACCTAACTTAAAGTGTTACCTTCCTGGCGTCAGAGTTAACTTCTGGTTAACCTCTAATATAAAATTACATTATCAATATTTCATTTAAATCAAGTGAGGTACTGAAAATTAAAGAACCACCTTTTTAGTGGGTGTTGAAGAACTCCTGCAGTAAGAAATAGCTCCATGTTGCAAATTGGTTGAAATGGGCCTACTAAAAAAAGCATTTGTATTAGATAAACTCTAGATTTAGAAAGAGTTTCTAGTTTTATAAATCAAAGCACTCACAACCACACTTGATATTTCAGCTTGGATGAGATCCCAGGGCATTTCTGACAATGTCACCCATCCAGTTACTAAATAATTATTAAGTGCATGCTTTGTGCTAGGCACAGAATGCAATGGTTTTTTGATGGCACTCCTTTTAATCCCAAATTTCTTAAAGAATTAAAATTTCCTCCCAATTATATACCATTATCCACTCAAGTCTGCTGTTGTACATTTCCTAATAGCTTGGAGTTTCATTTCTCTGTTGTTAGTCATACTTCAGTGATGGATTTCTTCCCTTCGAGTTTGTTCCCTTTAAATATTTATAATAGATCTTTATTTTCCTGTGATCACCACTTAGTCAAGCTATTATTTGTCTGACGTTCATAGTTCAAGTTGAAGGACACAATCCATGTTCCTTCCTTAAATCCTATTGAAATTATAGAAGAATTATACATATTTGAAAGATGCCATCAGTGGGTTGGAAATTGAGGAACTTCTTCAAGATTTAAAACAAACCAGTAGCATTAGATGATAGGAAGAACAATGAGAACAGAGAAACTTGGACCCATATGGGGGAAGAAGATACTCCTGGATATGCCATTTTACAAAACCTTGCTTAGAAACTCTTTAATAGTGCAACATACAGATAAGTGACTGCCTTCAGCTCAGGTCATGATTCTGGAGTCCCAGGATCAAGTCCTGCATCAGGCTCCCCACTCATCAGGGAGTCTGCTTCTCCCTCTGATCCTCCCCCTCTCATGCTCTCTCTCTCTCTCAAATAAGTAAAATCTTTAAAAAAAAAGCTAGTGTAACATATTTAGATTACAACTTATATGAGATATTGAGATAATGAAATAGAATATAGATAATATGTTCTTTCCTCCTGCCACTTCTGCGGAATGTTAAAATTTTTCAAAAACATGGTTAATGAGGTTAGTTTACTCCTTATCTCCAGAAGGGCTCCATATGTATTGAATTTTACAAAAGATTAACATCTCATTTGATTACATAATGAAATAGGTTATTTCATTTGCCTAAAATCAACACCGCATGATCTCACTTTATACCTTAATTTTTTTAAAGGTGGGATGTCCCCAGCTAGACTCCAAGATCTGGTCTGATCTAGATGCGGGCTTGTACTGCTTGTACTCACTGTAGTCTTGTATTTTCCCTTAAGCTCTTCTTTCCGGATTTCCTCTTAACTCAGGCAAATGAAACCTGAAACCAAGCCTCAGGTGATAATAACTGCCTTAACAAGACTTTCCTGGCCCGGAACACCCAGAACCTTTGAGCTAAACCCCAACTTTAGCCTGTGCAGAGGAACCATGGAGTGATAGCTGGAATGACCTACCATTACTTTTACCTCCCTCTAATATTAAAATCTCTGCCAAAGGAGGAGCCTTAGCCCGATTTACAGGACATAACAATGTATGTATAGGCTTGTTCTTTAAGGCCCACGCGCTACCTTATGCCTGCCCCTATACATGCTGACAAGGCTTCCCTATCTAAATATTCATCCTAACCCTGAACATAAGGTACCCATTCACCCATTCTCAGGGAGTCATGACTTTGGAAGCTTTCATCTTCTTATTTGCTGCAGATAAAGTTTTTTTTTTTTTCCAAGCAACTCACTTGGTGTATTTTCTGTGACTTACCAAGAAACAAGCTAATGCTAGCTTGGTTACAGTAATGATATTGATGGAAAAGCTCTAGATTTCGGGGCTAGACCTAGACTTGAATCCTACCCCATCTCTGACATTTTGAGTACAAATAACCCTTTTTCATAACTGGGGACATCTTTAATTTGATTTTGACTAAAGTAACTTTTCATCTATAAATAAGGCATCTGTGGGCCCCATCGTGGGTCACTAACCAGCCCCGCAGAGGTGTTAGCTCAAATTTTCATATTTAGAGTAATAGAGTACCACCTGGAAATGACCAATACATTGGTAAAACTGGATATGATGAAACAGTCTCTAAAGAAAAATGACCGCATGTAACATAAACATAATTGCAACTCTGGAAAGCATCTGTCTTCCGGGCTCTAAGAATGAAGACGTTGTAAAACTGAGAAGTACAAGTTACATCAGAAAATGCTGAACTGAGCCATTTTGTTGTTAGCCTTTTCCACTTGTTATTTTTTGTCTTTCCAAATGCCTCTCAGTCTCGTGTATTCTGCATTAAAATGGACTCCCCAAGGGAATTCCCTTTACGGCTCAAATTGTTCAACAGTTGACAGGCTACCGTTTTATCATTTTAGTGAAAATATTGATGACTGTCGACAGAATAAGCTGTGGTCTTCTGGGCATATCCTTACTCTGAACAAAAGGACTCTAACAGCACACTACCACACAGCGGCCTCAAAATCCCAGCTGCTCCCTCCAGGCTGGCAGCCAGCCAGGGAGCTGAGCTTGAAGTCAGGAAGGCAGAGGTTCTTGGCAATAGTGGTGCATTATGTGAATGATTTAGATGGGGGAGATTAGAGGCAATGATTCTGCTCTTTGTTGTGCTCCCAACTTGTTGGCTTACACCGTACCATTGTTTTTTTTCCTATTAAACAAAAATGAGAGTGAGAACTAACACTTGATTGCTTTTATCTGTTATATCTCTACTTTGCCCTCCGATCATTAGGCTCTCAAGGGCAAGGACTATGTATTATTGAGCTTCGCATCCAAGCACAGTGCTTGGCACAGAGAAGGTAATAAACATGCTTATAGAAATCACTGAAAATTTCAGGAAAAGGTATTAAGCAAGTTTGTCAATTCTAGATCTGAACATTTTTTTTTAAAGATTTTATTTATTTATTTATTTATTTATTTGACAGAGAGAGAGATCACAAGTAGGCGGAGAGGCAGGCAGAGAGGGGGGGGGAAGCAGGCTCCCCACTGAGCAGAGAGCCCGATGCGGGGCTCGATCCCAGGACCCTGAGATCATGACCTGAGCTGAAAGCAGAGGCTTTAACCCACTGAGCCACCTAGGCGCCCCCAGATCTGAACGTTTAATACTAAGCAATGTTGTGTCTACACACTGGAAAAGCAGGGATTCAGCTGCTATAGGTTCCATTGTGTGGCCTCCCCTTGCACTCACATCACTTTGTCCTATGAGCCTACTGCTCTGGCTGTCAACACTGACATTGAGTTAGATGACACTCTGACCCACAGCCGTGGACATATGGCTCACACAGTGGTGGTGTTGTTTTAAATTTAATTTTGAATACACGCCCTAATCCAACGTAGACCCCACCACTCCCTGTTACTCATCCATCGTCCTAATCATACATTTCACATGTCCTTCCTGGCCCACATGGGCCTCTGAGTTTGGATTCCAAGGCAACAGAACAAACTGATTATCTTAGTCCAGCTAGGCTAAAGAGAACCTTGTCTTCCTTTCATGAAAATAAGTGTATGCTGTGGCTATGCTCCTTATTGCATTTTCCTCCTTAAAAAGCAATCATAAGTCCCAACCCAAGGGGCATGGAGGGAGGGTGAGAATCATCCAAACCACTTGGGATTCATCCACCTTATGCAATCAGTTAATGTGACTGTATATAAAAATGCTAAGCCATCAAAAATTGAAATAATCGAGTCGCCTGGCTGGCTCAGTGGGTTAAACCTCTGCCTTCGGCTCAGGTCATGATCTCAGGGTCCTG
>CM053610.1:24993510-25029857 GCA_028646535.1 Procyon lotor
GACACTTGGGTGGCTCAGTCCCTTGAGCAGCCAACTCTTGATTTTGGCTCAAGTCATGATCTCAGGGTCCTGGAATCGAGTCCCACATTGGGCTCCATGATCAATGTGGAGCCTGCTTGGGTTTCTCTCTTCCCCTCCCCCCTCCCCCCTCCCCCCACGCTATCTTTGCACTCTATCTCTTTCTAAATTTAAGAAAATCTTTAAAAAAAGAGTTCTATTTTCTCCAATCAGATTTTCAACCATGCTCTTTTGAGTATTCTTCTCATTTCCTGAAAGATATCTACGGTGAATGCTATCAGTACCTTGATCACAGGGCTCTCACTTTTCATACCAAGTGCTTTTTGATGCAAGCCTTTAGGAACTTCCACCTGAGCTACCTCCTGGGAGGGCAGGGAATTAACATCTCTGAAAGCAGTCCTCAACCAGTGACAAATGGGAGTTGGTGGATGAATATCCCAGGAGTCTTACTCCTCAGGTAGGACAAGTCTGAGGTGTGCTCTTCATGTTCTCCAAGAAGTTCCTGTGCGGGTGAGGGCCAGTTTTCCATTCATTACTAACATATCCATGGCTTCCCTCCATTCTCCATGTTGTTTCCGTACTCCCCTACAGGTACTTCCTGGGATCATCTCCCAAATAAACCATATGAGCATATCCTTGTGTTTTGGTCTGCTTCTAGGGGAAGCCTACAGCAATGTTCATACAATTCATTCTCAGCATCTAGCTGTAGCTGGCTGGGTGGGCACCTGACTGTGCCAATTGGACTCTATAGGATTTTCATAGAGGATATTGTCTACTGTCTGCAGGAGGCTGGGGCTTTCACATGTGAACTCAGGAGCTTTGTGGGGTCATAGTGTATCTCAAGTGTAGAAGCAAAGAAAGCCAGTCTATGGAGTGGGAGTGAGGGGATGAGAGAGAGAGAAGAGGATGGACAAGAGAATCAGAAATGGTAGATGGCTTCCGGTCCCAGGCTCCCTCCCCTCCTGTAGCCCTCCTATACCTTGGTCTGTGAATTATGTCTGCATAGGTATAAGAAATCCAAACAATGGACTGACACTGAAAATCATCAAAAAGTTTTGATTTTCCACCCTCTCACAGAGCCGAAAATCTATGTTCTAGAACTCTCCCCGTCCTCAACCCCTCCACCCTTCCCAGCCTTGTTCTCTGCTGTTGGGACTCCTGAGGAGAGGAGTTGCTGACCTCTGCCCTCCTCCTGGTCAGTGGGTGGCTTCATGGGAGGACTCCCGGTAGGGTCTGGGTCTACCGCTGGTAGGCCCCACAAAGTTGGGGCTCTGCTGAGAGGGTGTATGTGGTAATTCTGGAGTGCTGCATAACTTCATCTGGACCCCGCCTTTTTTTTTTAAGATTTTATCTATTTATTTGACACAGAGAGAGATTACAAGGAGGCAGAGAGGCAGGCAGAGAGAGAAGGAGAAGCAGGCTCCCTGCCGAGTGGAGAACCCAATGCGGGGCTTGATCCCAGGACCCTGAGATCAAGACTTGAGCCGAAGGCAGAGGCTTTAACTCACTGAGTCACCCAGGTGCCCCAATCTGGACCCTTTTTGCCACTGAAGACTGACTTCAGGCAAGGGCAGTCACAGCTCCCCTCAGGCTCCAGGCCCTAGGCTCTCTCTGGGTGAAGCATCTCCTTGTAGGACAACTCCTTGGGAAGCCCTTTGGTCTAGATGTCTATCCTATTCTGTATCCCTTATAAGGAGCCTGGGGACCCCTTGAGGTTCTCTTTCATGCCCTCAGGCTAAGGGAACCAGGGTGAGTAAAAGTCTCCCCCTCTTCTACAGTATGGTCACGGCTTAGCTAGTACAGGCTGCCTTGTGGGGCCTCCACGTGTCAGAATTATCTATTCAAGAAGCACTGCTGATCTCTAAGTTCATGAGAACTCTCAAATTCCAGGTGTCATATGTCAACTCTCCCAAGAATCACAAATGTCCAAAACCGAGTCTCAGATATCCTCCCCAAATCTGTTCCTCTTCTCATCTCAGCTAACGGCAATTCCATCATTCCAATTGTTTGGACCAAAACCCTTCTTGGCTCTTCTTTTTTCCCCATACCTCATAGCAATCCGAGAGCAAATCTTGTCACTTCTACCTTCAAGATATATCCAGAATCCAGCCACTTCTAAACACCTTCCCTGCTAGCATCATTTCTTACCTAAATCACTGTAATGTCCTGCTAACCCACCTCCCTGCTTCCAGCTTGCTCCCTGTATCAGTTATCCATTGTTATCATAAAAATGTATTAAGAATCAGCCACAAGGGTGCCTGGGTGGCTCAGTGGGTTAAGTCTCTGCCTGTGGCTCAGGTCATGATCTCAGGATCCTGGGATCTAGCCTTGCATCAGGCTCTCTGTTCAGCAGGGAGCCTGCTTCGCCCTCCCTCTCTGCCTGCCTCTCTGCCTACTTGGGAACTCTCTCTCCGTCAAATAAATAAAATCTTAAAAAAATAATAAAATAAATTTAAAAAAAAGAATCAGCCACAAAACCTTAGTGGCAGGCAACAACGATGCATCTAGGGTTCACTGGGGATCCGCTGGTGGCTCTTATTCATGCTTGGGGGTTCACTAGTTGGGTTGACCGCCATCACTTTGGGCTCATTCTATCAGCTGAAGCAAGTAATAAGGTTAAGCTCAGAGTCAGCATGAGTGATCCTTTCCAAGTACGTGGGTGAAATCAAGTCAAGTGGCAGAAAAATGCATGTTATCTCTTGTTGGGAGGAGTAGCAACTTGCCATGGCAAAGGGTTTGCGTGAGAGAAGAGGTGCAGGACTGGGGTCTTTGATACAATCAACCACCCACACCTCTGCCTTGTGAATATTACACTGACACGTCACTTCTGTGCTGAAAACCCTCCCACAGTTATAAAACTCTTGGGGGAAAATCAGAGGAAGAGCTTCATGACATTGGGTTTGGTAATGATTTCTTAAATATGACACCAGAAGTGCAGGCAACAAAAGTAAAAGTAGATAAATTGGACACCATCAAGAGTAAAGATTTCTGGGCATCAAAGGACACCATCAACAGAGTGAAAAGGCAACCTATGGAAGGATGGAAAATATTTGCAAGTCATATATATCTGACAAGGGGTTACTATTTCAGAATACATGAAGAACCCCTGCAACTCAACAGCAAGAGAAACAACCCAGCTCACAAAAGGGCAAAGGACTTGAATAAACATTTCCCCCAAAGAAAAGGTACAAATGGCCAACAAGAACATGAAAACGATGCTCAGCACCGGCAATCGCTGGGGAGATGCAAATCAAACCACAGTGAGATACCTCCTTATACCCATTAGGATGGCTATCGAAATAAAACCAAACCCCAGAAAATAATGAGTGTGGGCAAGGATGTAGAAAAATTGGAACACTTATGCTTTGTTAGTGGGAATGTAAAATAATGCAGTCACTGTGGATAACAGTATGATGATTTCTAAAAAAAAAAAAACAACAGAAAAAAAACTAAACAGAATTACCGTATGATCTAGTAATTCCACTTTTGGGTATATAGCCAAAAGAATTGAAAGTGGGGTCTTGAGAAGAGATCAGTACATCCATGTTCAAAGCAGCGTTATTCACAAAAGCCAAAAGATGAAAGCATGTCCATCAATGAAGAGATGAACGTAATGTGCTCTCTCCGTGCAATGGAATGATAATCACACTACCAAGTATAAAGTTAAAACTTGAGGATATTACGCTCAGTGAAATGAACCAGACACAAAAAAAAGAAATACTGTATGATTCAACTTGTATGAGGTACAGGAGAAACAGAAAGTAGAAGAGTGTTTGCCAGAAGCTGGAGGGGAGGGGCCGGTGGGGAGTATAGTTTGTTTTGTAAGATGAAAGAGTTCTGAAGGCTGGTTACTCAAAGATGTGAACATGCTTAACACTGCTGAACTGTACATTTGAAAATGGTTACAAGGTAAATGCCGTGTTATGTATATGTTACCACCATGAAAAACAGACCCTCCTGTGACACCCGGAGCCCTTTCCTTAGCTTCCTTATACCACATGCACCGTCTCCTTCCAGAAATCTGCTCCCACAGTCCCTCCTCACGGTTCCCCGACTGGGCTGGGCAGTCCAGAGGCAGGCACGTTCCCGGAATGCTCCTGCCTGGAATGCTCTTGCTCTAGATAACTGCGTGGCTCACTCCTTCACCTACTTCAGGTCTTCTCAAATGTCACCTTCTTGGTGAGTCTTACCTGGAACTCTTTATCTAAAATGTTAGCCCCTGCCTTCCCCACTAATCTTTATCTCCGTATAATATTCCATACATTTTACTTATTATCTTATCTTATTTTCCCCAGTCGACATCCAGTCAGGCAGGAATTCCCTGAGGACAGGGATAATTGTTTGTTTGGGTTTTTTTGTTTTTGTTTTTGTTTTTTACTATTGAATTCCCAGAGTTTAAAACATTGTATCAGGAAGAGCTGGTTGAAACCTGTATTCATTAATAGAGAAATTAGAATATATAGAATCTATATATTTATGGGGCACCTGGGTGGCTCAGTCAGTTAAGTGTCTGTCTTCAGCTCAGGTCATGATCTCAGGGTCCTGGGATCGAGCCACGCATGGAGCTCTCTGCTCAACAGGGATCCTGCTTCCACCCCCCCACCCCTCACCTGCCTCTCTGCCTACTTGTGATCTCTTTCTCTGTCAAATAATTAAATAAATAAAATCTTAAAAAACAAAAAAGAAATTGACTCATGTGATTATGGAGGTTGAGAAATCCTAAGATCTGCAGTTGGCAAACCAGAGACAAGAGAGCCAAGGGTGTAGTTCCAGTCCAAAACCAAAGGCCCAAACACCAAGAACTCTCCAATCGTATAAGTTCCAGTCCAAGTATGAGTCCAAAAGCAGGAGAAGACCAATGTCCCACCTCAAATACAATTAGGCAGAGAGAGAAAAAATTCTCCTTACTTTTTTTTTTTTTAAAGATTTTATTTATTTGACAGAGAGAAACACAGTGAGAGAGGGAGCACAAGCAGAGGGAATGGTAGCAGGAGAAGCAGGCTTCCTGCTGAGCAGGGAGGCCGATGCTGGGCTCCATCTCAGGACGCTGGGATCATGACCCGAGCCGAAGGCAGATGCTTAACGACTGAGCCACCCAGGCGCCCCCTTACTCACCTTTTTGTTCTGTTCAGGTCTTCCAAAGACTGGATGAGGCAGTAAATGGGGAATTTACTCAGTTCCCCAACACAGATATTAATCTCATCCTAAAACATCCTCACAGACACACTCAGAATGTTTAAATATGGGGGCATCCTGTGACTCAGTCAAGTTAACATGAAATTAACCATTACAGTGCCCAAGAAATATTTGCTTATTAAATGGATGAACTCCAATCTTCAGATTCTTCTGCACATTCCTAATTTGGGCAGCCAGGATCAAGATGTCGGTCTCCCCTTCTTGCAAACCCAACCATTTTCTTTAAGTGATTACCTTGGAGCCTCCCCAGTTATTTGATTCAAGAAGAAATGAAAGGCAACCCTAACTCACTTCACTCCTCACTAAATCAGTTACCTCCAACCCCACTCCCTAATATTCTTCTATGTAGATCAACGGGTAGGGGAGAAGTGGGGAGGTGGGGTGTGGCTGACAGAAGCCTGAGAAGGAAGTATCCAGCCCCCCAGGTTGGCAGACCTCTTAAGAATGTGAGGTGCTTGTGTTTATGGTTGTCAACAGTGTATCCTAGTGTTCCCAAGGTAGCAACATGGAAACTCCCTCTTAATGTCTTACTGCAGAAGACTTTCATGAGGTAGCAGGTTCTGAAAAAGGGCCACAAATTCCTCTAATCCATACATTGCCTGCTCCTTCCCCGTGTGGCTTTTCATCTCTTCCCACCGGAGGTGGAAATGATTTCTCTACCTCTCTGAATCTGGACAGACCTTCTAAGTTGCAGGATTGAGATCACGGGGGAGTTCTGAGCAATGTTTCGAGGACTCTTACAGCTCTGTTCACACCTGCCTGGAACCCTGAGGATGCCAGGTAAAGTAGCCCAGGCTTACATCCTTGAGCGTGAGAGATCACGTGGACAGAGTGGTTCAGTCAATAGCTGGCGCCAACCATGGAACCCCAACCAACATGCAAACCAACATGGGTCAGGCCATCCAGACCCAGTGATGCCTGATTGCAGCAACGTGTGTGGCTCTCTTGGCTTTCTGTTGCTGTATAATAAATCACTACAACCTCAGCAGCTTAAACAACACACGTGTATTCTTTCAGAATTCTCTATATCCAACACGGGTTCTCCAGGCTAACATCGAGCTGTCAGCAGAGCTGTGTTCCCTTCTGGAGGCTCTAGGAGAGCATCTGTTTCTTTGCTCCTTCAGATGGTTGGTGCTATTCAGTCCCTTGCAGCTGTAGGAATGAAGTTCCTATCCCCTTGCTGGCTGTTAGTGAGAGCTATTCCCTGCTTCAGGGTATCTCCTACATTCTTGGATTCATGGCCCCCTTCCTCTAGATTCAAAGCCAGCAGTGATGAGCCAAATTTCTTTCATATTCAACTTTCTCATGCCTCTTCTTCCATAGCATCTCTCTGCCTGACTCTTCTGCCTTCCTCTTCCACTTTTTTTTTTTTTTAAAGATTGTATTTACTCATTTGACAGAGAGAGATCACAAGTAGGCAGAGAGGCAGGCAGAGAGAGAGGGGGAAGCAGGCTCCCTGCCAAGCAGAGAGCCCATTGTGGGGCTCGATCCCAGGACCCTGAGATCATGACCTGAGCCGAAAGCAGAGGCTTAACCCACTGAGCCACCCAGGCGCCCCTCTCTTCCACTGTTAAGGGCCCATGTAACAACATTAGATCCATCCAGACAGTCCAGGATAATATCCTTATCCAGAGGTCCATAAATTTAATCTCATCTACAATGTCCCTTTTACTATACAATGTAACACACAACCCTGATGCCAGGGATTAGGGCATAGGCATCTTTGGAGGAGGGGCGTTATTTTACTTGCCATAGTGACCCCACATGAGAATATCAGAAGAACCACCCAGCTGAGCCAAACCCAAAAGCTGACCTACAGAACTATCAGCAAATAAAATGGGTAGTTTGCTAATGCAGCAATAATGAATTGATACACACTACATAAAATAATATCTGATCATTAAAAGCAAAAAAAAAAGTGCCTTTGGAATATGTACTCAAAAATTCTCGTGTTCTTGGATTCCAAAGGAGTCCCTCAAGCCTTAAAAACTCTCTTCAAAGTTCTTTGGGCTCAGAGTCTTAACCCAATCTTATTGTTGCTAAATCCTTCTTGAAAATGGGAAATGGGTGATAAATCTTGAGAACCTGATGGATTCTCAAAGTATGCTATCAGTAAAATGTAGCAGTTGGATTCCAAGTGATCGTTGAATATCTACCCAAGCTCCATGCTTTTCTGGTTCAGTCACTTCTAGCTGCATGCTGAAAATCAGCCGTGGTGCCAGATGGGTCCCTTCAGGGCTGTCATTTGTCCTACAAAGAATTGGGCACATTTCACTATTTTGTACAGCATTGGTTGAAAAGGAGGCTCTACTGTGAAAAAGCAAAACCCACAAGGCGAGGGTGAGCAAGACAGATTCACACCTGGTCTTTAATTTCTCATTAAATCAAAGAGTGATCTACCAGAGTCAGGACAACCACCAGACCCAGCGTGGGCTCATTCCAGTGAAGAGACAGTGCCCAAACTTGTGACCCATAGGGATACTTGGCTATTTGGCCAGCAGGGCAAATGCAACAGCTCTTGGACTGCAAGGTCCCCAAATGTCCCAGATGCAAAGCACTTGGCATCCCCTGACAGCTGACGTCCAAAATCCAGACCACTTGGTACAATCCATGCCATAGGAGGGAGGGGAGTTTCTCCATTTGAATAGAGCCTATGGCATGTCCACAAATGCCCTGGACCTGGCAATCCTTCTTGGCATTCCTTCCTTGAGATACAAAAGGAGGTAACACGGCCTGCCTTTCTGTTTGCTGTTTTTTTTCTTTCCCTAATAAGGCTGATTCCTTAACCCATTCTGTATGACATTGTAGAATTGGTTCCTACCCCTTTTGTCAACCCTGCAGGAGTTGTCAGATGTCAACCCTGTAGGATCCCACCCTGGCATGATTGTTGCTTTGTAAAAATAGACAGATGCTGGTATCACCCAAGATCAACTAAATAGACTCTCACACTGGAATTTTTTATATACCATGGACCTTGTCACATTAGGGGAAACCTATTGACTCCTTCTCAGAATAGCATTTTTATAAAACATAAAATTAAATGCATACATTTACAAAGGAACTCTTTTATAGTGGAGGAGAGAAATCAAAATATTAAGAAAATAAGTTTGTGATATAATAACATATCTGTTTCCATGTTAGCACAATCAACAACAAGATGTAACGATGGGTCTAATAACCACAGTAATTCCAAAATAGTAACAAGTGTAAATCTTTTCCTCCAGATTTTACCCTCTACCGGTTCTCATCTTTATGGTCTCTAATGGTTTTCCCAGAAAAAAAAATCCTTTTACATGTTTGAAAAGAGTCTGCCTTCTCTAGTAATGATAATAATTCATTTTTCCATTTCTGGAATGCAAATAGTTTAAGAACCATTGTTATGGCCTCTAGGACGTCACTGAATTCCAAGAGCCCTATACGGGAGTGACTTTATGAGCAAATACTAGCTAAGACGTTAGGTGGTAGTACCTTAAATTATATCCTTCTCAGAGGCATTGACATTGTAATCAGTTATTTCTATGTATATTTAGAATGAAGATTTATTTTTAAATTTTATTTAGTACATGTCCACTAGAATAGTTAAGATTACAAAGGCTGACCAAACCAATTACTGGCAAGAATATAAAGCAATAGGAACGCTCATACATTGCTGGTAGGAATGTAAAATGGAACAGCCATTATAGAAAATAGTTGGGCAGCTTTTCATACAGTTGAATGAAAACTTAACCATGGTGAACCATGCCTACCCTATGATTTATATTCCTATTCCTATTCCTAAGTAATAACTCAAGAGAAAGAAAGACACATGTTCACCCAAAAACCTATGTGGGAATGTTTCTAGCAGCACAATTCATAAGATCTAAAAACTAGAAACAACCCAGATGTCAACCAAATAGGAATGGATAGTATGGTATATCTTTATCACAGAGCAATATTCAGCAATAAAAAGGAATGAATTGCTAATACAACACAGATGAATCTCAAAAGCATTATGCCAAATGAATAAACCCAGACATAAAAGGGTATACACAGCATGAATCCATTTATTAGAAATTCTAGAAAAGGCAAAACTGTATAGACAGAAAACTAACTAGTGATAGACGAAGGGCTGGGTCAGGGAAGGGGAAATGCCAGAATGTTTTGGTGGTAGTGGAAATGTTCTATATCTTGATTGGGGTGGTTATTAAACTCTTTGTCAGATGGGGCACCTGGGTGGCTCAGTCGGTTAAGTGTCTGACTCTTGATTTCGGCTCAGGTCACGATCTTGGGGTCATTAGATCAAGCTCCATATCGGGCTCCATGCTCAGCAGGGAGTCTGTTTGGGATTCTGTCTCTCTCCCTCTACTCCTTCCCACCACTCAATCTCTCTCTCTCTCAAATAAATAAATAAAGCTTTAAATTTAAAAAAACACTCTTTGTCAGAGAGTTGAGCTACATTGCACCAGGATGAGGGGTGGGGTCTGAATGGAGGTGTTAATTCTGAAAACTGATGAGGAAGATTTGCAGAGATAGGGCCTCTGTGTGGGATGGCTACAAGTATGCAAATGCATCGGGACCCAAGGTACCACCCAAAGACCTTGGCAAAGAGCCCCCACCCAATTGAAGGTAGGGGACGATAGAGGGATTAAGTAGAAGTCTATCTCTTCCAACAGATCAGATAGCAAGATAGCAGTTCTGAGTAAACCCTGGGTGTTGTTACAGTTCTAAGGGAGTGGGGAGGGAACTGTTTCCCAGAAGTCTGGGGTTGGGTTTCTCCACTGCTAAGACCAATAGAGTCTGATTTAGTTTCATTTAGGAGCATAAAGGAAGATGACAGTTCTTGAGTTTGATTCTCATGGAACAAATTCATACAGATTCATACATACGAACGTAAAACCACACTAATAGAGGGCTACTAGGGAAAATGGAATATCCAGAGAAAAGGACGACTAAAGATGGTTTTGGCACTGACAGAGGTGGTGGGAGAATGCCTTGGCAGCAACAGGGCTCCTAGCTCCCCTGTGATCTTATTAGAGGCTTATGCTTCTCACCCTGCTTTCTCAAGAAGACTCATTTACTTGGGCTTAGACACTTTTCAGGGACCCATACTTGGGTGGTCTGCCATGTAAGGAAATGGAAAGTCAGCTTGAACATCATATCCAAACTTGCAAAGACCATCATTCTCCAGACAATTTGTTTGGAAGAGTTGCCTTGTCTATGAAAGGCAGCCAGCAGAAGATAACACTGTATCACATCAATATAAATAAAGGCTCTCCTCTTATAAATACATGCCTTAAATACCACGGGCAGCTCACCCAACCTTGGGAGTTAGCCATTGCATGCTAACAGGATGATTGCTAGTTTCAATTAGAGAAGAACCCCCCAACCCAAAAGGTGTCTTTTCAAGGTAAACCAGAGAGACCATAATGTTAACATCAGCTTATTATACATATTTATGCCTTCAGGAGAACCATCTCCTTATGTAATAGCTTGGCTTCATGAGAGTCAAGGAAGGCACTTGCATAGATAAATATGAAACCGTGAGTATAATGAGAGTATAATGTTGAGGATCTTTAATGATCAGTTAAGATCAGTGGAAATGGGGATGCCTGGGTGGCTCAGTCGGTTAAGTGTCTGCCTTCGACTCAGGCCATGATCCCAGGGTCCTGGGATCAAGTGCTGCATCAGGCTCCCTGTTCAGTGGGGAGCCTCCTTCTCCCTCTGCCTGCTGCTCCCCCTGCTTGTGCTCTCTCTCTCTCTCTAGCAAATAAATAAAAATCTTTAAAAAGAGAGAGAGAGAGAGTTTTTGAAATGTCTAAGGTTTGTCCCAGCCCAGGATAATCTATGTGAATGGAGAGGGACTTAGAAGAATGTCTTATTCTGCTTGGGCC
Source organism: Procyon lotor (assembly GCA_028646535.1). Taxonomy (NCBI): domain Eukaryota; kingdom Metazoa; phylum Chordata; class Mammalia; order Carnivora; family Procyonidae; genus Procyon; species Procyon lotor. Next base: position 25,004,595 of record CM053610.1, read on the forward strand.
GCCATAACAAAAGACCCTAGACTGGGTAGCTTCCACAACAGAAATCTGTTTTCTCACAGTTCCTGAGTCTGGAAGTCTGAGATCAGGATACCAACGTGGTCAGGTTCTGGTGAAAGCTCTCCCCCTGGCTTGCAGACAGCCACCTTCTCACTGGGTCCTGACAGCACCTTCCTCAGGGCTCTCTTTCTTCCTCTTATAATTCTATTACATCAGGACCAATTCTGTGAGATCAGGACTCTACCCTTATGACCTCATTTAAACTTAATTACCTCCTAACCCCCCATCTCTAAATACAGTCATATTAGGAGTTTGCACTCCAACTTCTGCATTCGTGGGGGATACAATTCACTCGTAAGCAAAGAATACGTAGTCCATCCCTCCTCTCAACTTGGATTTTGTAATGCACGAAGCAGCAGCAACTGGTAAGGACAGTGGAATCCGCAGTTCAGAAAGAGTTGGGCTAGAGTACTCAAAATAGACCTTCTAAAGCTGGGACTCTCTTGGACCGGTAAGCCTAACAGCAGATTTCCTAAACCCTGAATCCAATCTGGTACTTCCTTACTCGATGGCTTCCAACTGCTCCATAGAAAATACCCAGAAAGCAGACCTCCAATTCCACTTCCAAGCCTCTTCTCTTGCCACACTGTGATGCAATCCTCCTGAGCCTCTTTTCAGGAAACGCTCCTTCACCTTCAAGGCCATGTCCACGCAGTTCCTTCTTCATGAAAGATTTACCAACCTAATACCTCCTTCTCATCCCCTTACCTTCAGTTTCTGCCTGCCAGCTCCTCCCATCCTTGATATCTCAGTTTTGAAGACACTTCCTCCAGAAAACCTCAGATTACCCTCCCCAGGGCTGGGTATGTGGTTTTTGTGTTTACCCTACGCCATGGGAATAATACCATGAACTCCCTCTCAGCCATCACTCAACTTCACTGGATGAAGGAATATCATCAAATACTCCATCAGGGTTCAAATTCCCTTCATTGTCTCATAAATCATTTAAATCGTTTGTTTGAATCAAGATCCTGAGTTCACACTTTGCAAAATAATACTTAAATTTTCTCACTGAGTTAAGATCTATAAAAATATACGTTGACTGCGTATCCCTTACCACATTGGTTGAACCACACAGTATCGTCTGTGCTTGCAGACACCCCAGGCCACACACCTGAGATGCAAACTCATGGTTCACATTCATATTTGCAGAGCTAACCCCAACCACACACTATTAACTGACTGTCCCCTCGAAACAACTCACCCAACTGCATCAACAGACAGCCTAGATGTACCACCGATAAGGTCATGGTCAGTGCAAATTGGCCTCATCACAGGGCTCTCCAAGAGCTGGAAAGCAGTGCGCTTTAAAGGAAAAGAAGGGAAAGACTGTGTGATGCTGCAGTGGGCAACTCCAGGCTTACGGGGCACAGCCTTGGAGGGCATCTCAGGCCATTTATACTAAGCCGGATGAAATGTACAAGTGCTCCCCGTGAGACAGACGACACCATAGGCTGGATCTAAGTTTAGGTGGATCCCAAGATCTTCCCTCTCCTAAGATCCTCTAAAAATAGCTTCTGTGTTACTTAGAAAACCTGTCTTGCTCCTGGGCACAAATACACTTTGATTTGATTCCAACAGAAAAGGGCATTACTGCCTGAAAGAAAACAAAAACAAAAAAAAGGAAAAACCCCACCCAAAACAGGGCTCTTAGTGAGAGACATGGATGGGTAATGTACTATCTAGAATTACACGTAATTTTAGAATTACACGTAATTTTAGAATACACGTAATGCTCCGCTGCCCCCATTTCTGCATTCCGTGCTGAAAACACAGAGGATGGGGGCTTCACCATTGCAAATTGGGGAGTGTTAGGAGGAGGGAGATACAAACCGTGTTTCCAGGGCTGCTTTGTAACACTGGACATGTCCCAGAGAGAAGTGCTGGGAAACAGAGAGGAAATAAGGGAGAATTTCTATTTCCGTGTTGGCAGTTGATCGCATTCAGTCTTATTCAGCGAGGCTGCCTCCGTGCCTGTTGCCATGGGAACCAGACATGATTAAGTAGTTTATTGAATGCAGCTTCCATGGACCAACATTCTAAAGCTGGGTCAGGTTTTCATCCTCGCGCCAGGTGTTACAAAGCCACCAGGCTGTTTTCTTCCAGTTGGTGTGTTTTTAATTTCACTGCCCACGAACATCCAAAACATTTGAAATAAAATGGCCAAGCGCGTGAACCTAGTATTTGTAGCATTCTGATTAGCTTGTCAGGAATGACATGACTCTGCACATTTGCCCGGAGACGGCTGTCATCGTAAAATTTTAGACGCCTCCGTGCTACCTTTTTGCATCCCGTTGTAGAGAGCTCTGCAAGATCACCAAAGCCGTCCCTGATTCGCAGTCTTCTCTTCCCGCCCGTGCTGGTTCAGAAAAACATTGGTTATTGTAGTGGCTTCTTTGTAGCCTTTCCAGATGCTTCATATTCTTCATTTGTTTTCAAACTGGACAGTTCTCCGGTACAAGTCTGGCCAGACATCTTGTCTCCCTAACCGCCCAATGAGGTGTAGCATCCCTGGTTTCCTCCTCACATCCTGTCCTCTTAGTTAATCACATGACACACGTGTGTGGGCGGCTGACACTTAGATACTGTGTATCTGGGATTCTTTCCAGAGACACTCTGCAGCGGTCAGTGTGTAGAGATCAACACACAGTGGACAGTGGGCAACAAAGTGAGAGCTGGGGCAAGGCCGTCTCAAATGCCTGCGTGCAAATCTGGGCTTTGCTTCTAGAAACTGGGTGACTTGCTTCCTTTCCCACAACTGCTTGATGATCCCTGGAAGGCACTGCCCAGATTCCTTTTTGGGCCAGAAGGATTTATTCTCCCAGCTGCTGGAATTGTGGTCAGCTGACAGCCGAAACTCTCTCCAGGAATTGCCCTCTCCTGAAAAAAGCCTGCTCCCAAGAGGCCCTGCTTCCTCCCTGGACATCCCACAAACAATATCTGCTTTACAGGGGATGAGGATGGGGGTGGTATGAGGGCCTGGCCCCCTCGTGCCCACTCACCTTACTCCAAGTCAACATCCCCCTGGAAGGTCAGCAACAGAGTCCCCTCTAGAGTTGGCCGAAGTCCTTTTGAGATGTCTTTGCAGTCTAGCTTTTCCCTCTGCACAACCCTACTTCTTTTGCTTCCCATCCAAGGGTGCTGCTCACAAAGATACACCCTCATTAATGGGTACGTGAATGTCCATCTCTGTATCTACTCCAGGGATAAAAATCTGCAACAAACCTAAACTGCCTTTGAGAAGTCCCTTCTCTTATTTTTACAGTGCAGGTTTGGAGTGGTTTGTTCCTACTCACCCTTGGGTTTAAGGCAGTTGGAAAAGCCCATGTGCTCCTCCATTCCCAGGCCACAACCAGTGTCTGAATTAGGGCAATGAAACCGTGAGAAAAGGTCTGATGAGGACTCCTCAAAACGAAGATTACCTAATTTTCCAGAAGGTCTAGCAGAAGACATGTTCTCTGTCATTGGATGCGAACAAGGCAGCATGTGACCTTCGAGCTGTTGATGGGCATCTAAAGATGATGAGAGACACTTGCTGAGGTTACAGCCAACACGGGAAAGCGAAGGTAAGAAATAATCATAAGATTCAAACCACGGGGGGCGCCTGGGTGGCTCAGTCGTTAAGCGTCTGCCTTGGGCTCAGGTCATGATCCCAGGGTTCTGGGATCAAGCCCCGCATCGGGCTCCTTGCTCGGCAGGAAGCCTGCTTCTCCCGCTACCATTCCCTCTGCTTGTGTTCCCTCTCTCGCTGTGTTTCTCGCTGTCAAATAAATAAAATCTTTAAAAAAAAAGATTCAAACCACGGGCTCAAACCATATCTGCACCAATCACATCTGAAGCCAGCCTACCTGTGCACATCTCAACTTGTGAACCAATTAATTCATTCTATTGTCTAAGTCAATTTCAACTCCCCCCCACTATAAAATGGCATTGATGATTCTAGAACCTTCTTCACGTGGAGGTTTTGGAGAATAAATTATCAGTGGGCCCAGTACATCAGAAATATCCCACGGATGTTAGTGATTCATATGGATTTCAAAACCCACAGCTGATTTACCTGAGGGAAGCATGGGCTCCTCAAAGGTACAAAGGTCTTTACTGGACAACGTCTGGGCCTCCCTTCAACCTGTAGCTCAAAGCTTAATCCAGAGCTAAGATTTTCAACTTCTACATAGGGGCATTTTAAAAAACCAAAATCTCATGTGGAAACCATAGATACATATATAACTTTGAGGTTGCATGCATGTACTTGTATTATGTATGAATTCACTGACCCCTCCCAACAACCCTATTATTGTTGCCTGTACTTCCTGGAAAACTTCATGAATGCATTCACAATGGTACAGAGAAGGGTGGAATTTGATGAGTGACACTGTTTACTCTGAGTAATGGATACCGTGAATGCAGTTTTGGGGTCACAAGACTTTTTTTTTAAAAGAAGGGAATAGAATATATGTAGCAGAAATAGCCTAAAGTAATAGCTGGCTACACGTGTAGCACACGCACACACACACGCGCACGCGCGCAGGTACATGTGCTTATTTCAGAGCTTTAGCTGGGTCTCTGTGGTTCTGAGAGCAGTTGTGAGAAACGTAGCAGGTCAGTCACAGACCTCTCTCAGGCCTGAGGAACAATCTGCAAAGGGGAAGGGGAAAGGAAGGCAGATTAGGGAAAGGAAGGAATATACCTTATATCAAAATGTGAAATTTTATATTCACGGGGGAGAGGAAATATGCCGATTATAGGGTAGGTAGGCAAATGTTTCATTTCCTCCGTTTGGGTTTAGACTAAGAATTTACATCTGCCCTTGGGAGACTGTGCGTGTGTGTGTTGGTGTGTATGTGTGAGCCTTCAGCTCCCTGATGGGTAATTAGGGAATAAAGTGTTTTATCTGCAACTACACTGGTAGGGAGATTTGGAGTTCAGGATTAGGATTTAAGGACCCCTGTCCCTGCTGGACTCCTGGAAGGGACTTAGAATACCAATACCTTCAAGAACCCTCTTGACATCCAAGTCCTCAAGGTGTTGACCCAGACCAAATAAATCAGCCTCAGACCATGAACCACTCAGAGAAAGATGGGCTAAGTCAGGTTTGAATGAGCAGAAGAGCTAGAGAGCCTTTCACAGAGTGGAAGATGAGTTGTGGGGGCCAGATCTCAGAACTGGGATGTGCCAACAGGAAGTCTCAATGAACAACTGAACTCTTGGGAAAGGTTTCCCTCAAACTAGAGAAAAATTCTTGCATAGCCTCATCTGAAACCACGGCTTTCCTATCATATGTAATCTGGGTTTTCCTCAAGAGTACGGTGAAATTTGATTCCCCCCGCGTACCTTGTGAGTCATGGCAATCAAGGGCCATAGGACTTGGGGACACCTGTATGAGGGTATCCATATCTGTCCAAAGCAGAGAAAGGAGGGAAGGGCCCCTCAAGACTGGGGGGTGGGTGGTGTCCATGATGGATGTCAGGAGGCTTTCGTGTCCTACAAGAGTGTGCAGGTCCTTAAGGGTCCAGAAAACTGACTTTTGAGTTGCAAGCGGGGTCAAATAAGCTTTTTTCCTTAGCAGAGAGTAATCAAAATCCATTCCAAACATTTCTGCAGAATCGAAAATATTTGTTCAATATTTCCTGTGGTGGAAATGTGAGATCAGGTTAATGATTGATCAAAGAAGTTGTGGGGACTGTGCATTCCTTAGAGAGAGAAATTCAGTACCAGTGAACCTCATATCACCATCTGTGGAAGATTCCTTATGTGAGCACCCAGGTCCGTGAAATACAGACACATTTTCTGGGAAATGTTGCCGCATGGCAGGACGTCTGGGTAGCAAGAAAAGAGAGTGGCATGGGACGAGAAGCCAAAACCTCCAGCTTCAACCTGCCGATAACCAGGAAGGTAACCTCTGACCCATCTCATTGGCCTCTTAGAGCCTCAGATGTCTTTTCTTTAAAGTGGGAGATTTGAGGGATGCATGGGTGGCTCAGTTGTTAAGCGTCTGCCTTCGGCTTAGATCATAATCCCAGGATCCCAAATTGAGCCCCACATCAGGCTCCCTGCTTGGTGGGAAGCCTGCTTCTCCCTCTCCCACTCCCCCTGCTTGTGTTCTCTCTCTCTCTCTGTCAAATAAATAAATAAAATCTTTTTTTTTTTTAAAGATTTTATTTATTTGACAGAGAGAAACACAGCGAGAGAGGGAACACAAGCAGAGGGAATGGTAGTGGGAGAAGCAGGCTCCCCGCTGAGCAGAGAGCCCAATGCGGGGCTCAATCCCAGGACCCTGGGATCATGACCTGAGCCGAAGGCAGACGCCTAATGACTGAGCCACCCAGCCGCCCCTAAATAAATAAAATCTTTTAGAAATAAAATAAAATAAATTAAATGAAAGGTTTGCAAATTCCACAATTAGAGGTTCATTCTTTTGACCTCAGGTGTTTCCTCCTGCTAAAATACACATTCCCCTAAGAGTGTTGTCAGAAACCATAATCAGGCATTTATGCTAACTTGGATTTATTCAAGAACAGGCTTTGATGGACAAGAAGGGAGCATTGGAGGAGGTCACTGAGTTGGAGAAAAAACATGGAGAGGGGAGGCCAGGCAGGCCAGCATTCGGTTTTGATGAGCTCTCAGAGAAGAACAATGAAGTTTGGACAGGGTCACCTTGTCAAAGTGAGAGGAAAGTAGTCTCTTTACACGTGTCACCACAGTTAAGAGTCAGGTTTGAGGGGCACCTGGGTGCCCCAGTGGGTTAAAGCCTCTGCCTTCGGCTCAGGTCATGATCTCAGGGTTCTGGGATCGAGCCCACATCGGGCTCTCCGCTCAGCGGGGAGCCTTCTTCTCCCTCTCTCTGCCTGCCTGTCTGCTACTTATGATCTCTCTCTGTCAAATAAATAAACGAAATTAAAAAAAAAAAAGTGGGGTCTGACTAAATATTTGTTCCACTGCTAAACAGCTGCAGGCTGTGGTGGTTAAAACCCCAAAGTGCAAAATCATCATCCTTGGGTTTCTTGTGAGGTTCTGGAGTGACCGCCAGGTAGCCGTCCTTCCAAGCGAGAGAATGGAGTCCTTTTCTGCAGTTTCCCCCACAAATGTATGTCTGGTGGTCATTTTCTAATGAAATCATTTATTGAGAATACAGGAAACTTCTCTGTTTTATCGACTCCAAAACAAAAGATTAGTTAATGATTAAAAAAAAAAAAGTGGCGTCAGAGGGGGTAAAAATCCCTTCGGTTCCTCCCAGCTCTGAAATGTTTTGATTGTGTGTCTTGCCTTGCATCCATAGAGTGGAGGGATTTGAAAGAGACCCATACCCACAGGAACCAATTAAAGGAGAAGGAATGCACGGAGCTCAGGGCTGACCAATTTGGTTGACTCACTGAGAGCAGAAAATGCACTCTGTTAGTATTTGTTGAGCAATAAAAGAGAGCTGTAAAATAAATTACCAAATGCATAAATAAAAATAAATTTAAAAAAGAGCTGTGTCTTGCGGATTGGGGCGTCTCCTCATTTCTTCCAGAAGTTCAGCATTCACTGTGAGGTAGAGCTGAAACTCTATGATCTCCTACTGATAAATTCAGCTGGTCAGCTCAGTGCAGGGCTCAGTATAAACAACTCCCTTTAGAAACAGCCAAGAAAATGGTCTTAACGAATATAGCGTGCTTGGATAGTTTAGAACAATCTCTTCATCCGATCATCTGATCCTTACAGTTCACAAAACAAACCAAAAATCCTTCTTTTGATATCACTGAAGATTTCTAATTGGGTCTTGGGGCGCCTGGGTGGCTCTGTCAGTTAAGCGTCTTGATTTCAGCTTAGGTCATGATCTCGGGGTCGTGGGATTGAGTGCCTTCCCCCCCCGCCCCCCCGCAGTCAGGCTCCATGTTCATTCAGCACAGAGTCTGCTTGAGATTCTCTCTCTCCCACTCTGCCCTTCCCCCTCCCTGTGCTCACACTTGCACACATTCGTGCACTCTCTCTCTCTCTCTCAAATAAATAAATCTTTTTAAAAAAATCTTTTTTTTTATAATTAGGTCCCGAATAATATAGAGACTGTAATAAAGTGGCAGGATAAAATACAAAAGTGGCGTTTTTGTGGGGCACCTGGGTGGCTCAGTGGGTTAAAGCCTCTGCCTTCGGCTCTGATCATGGTCTTGGGGTCCTGGGATGGAGCCCCACGTCGGGCTCTCTGCTCAGCGGGGAGCCTGCTTCCCCCTCTCTCTCTCTGCCTGCCTCTCTGCTTACTTGTCATCTCTCTCTGTCAAAAAAAAAAAAAAAAAAGTGGTGTTTTTGTCCCAAAATAAGCTTTCCTCCTCAAAGAAACAAATATGAACAACTGGGCACATTTCCTCCTCAGGGTTTCCTCAAGGACAGATGGATCTGGGACCTTTGACCCTTGTGTGTCTGGTGACTAGCTATATGTAAATAACTTTTTAGTTGTCAGAAAGATTAGACAATGCAGCCCTGTTCTCTGCAAAACAGAATTCTTCCCAGAGAATTTTATCTATCTACTCATTTTTCTATGATTGATTTTGGAGCACTTGAAAGATTTTTTGGCTCTGTGGGGAGATGATCTGAATTCACTTAACAGAGGCTGGGCTAGACTTTCCAGACCCCTGACAGAGGGGATTAATGGCTTTCCCAAATGCTGGAAAGTAAGAGCTTCTGTGGGTTAAACTCCACTGATAACTTGCCGGTGATTCGTACCCAACATTTAGTGATTTATTAACAAAACAGAAGAGAAGCTGTTTAAGGTATTAGAGCAGAATTCAAATCCGGAGTCAGTTGTAACCAAGGGAATGACAACTCCTAGTTGTGTAATTATTAGATCTGTTGTCAGCGCTGTGTATGGAACACAAAGTCTTGCCATAGACATCAAAGTGAGATGTTATGCTTTAAAGGGTCTATTTCCTCAATGTCGATGTTTTCCACGAATATGAGAATGTTAAACTACCAGAGGCTCATCTGGAGTTTCACTCGTGCTCTCATCCAGAAGAATTTAAGCTGAGTTGAAACCTTCTTCTCTTACCCCCATCTCACAAGACCTGGGTCTCAGAGGAGGAAAAAAGAGAACAGTGAACTCCAATGAGAAACACAGGAAATGAGACTTGTGAGAAAATTCTCCCAGTCTCTGCATCTTAAGTTGAGCGCAGCTGTGTTGCTGAGGGCCAAGACCGAAGCAAAACAGGAACTGCTTAGCTAAGCACTTTCCACTAAAGTGGTCTCAAGAATGTCCTTATTTTTGGTTTCAGACGCTGATTCACGTTGTCAGTTTTTAGATATGGATTTTATTGGGTGTGACTGGCCACATTCAGCAGGATCCCCAGTTAGGGCAGAATTAGTTCATTGTTTATGTCGCCTTGGATTTGTTTCAAATCTAACAAGGTTCCGGGGCGCCTGGGTGGCTCAGTCGGTAAGCGCCTGTGTGTGGTTCAGGCCATAATCCCACGGTCCTGAGACGAAGCACCCTCCTACCCTTTCCTGCTTCCCTCTCCCAGCTCAGTGGAGGATCTGCTTCTCCTTCTGTCCCCACCCCCCACACTGGTGCTCTCTCTCTCGTTCTCTTAAGTAAGTAAATAAGTAAATAAGTAAATAAATAAATAAATAAAATCTTAAAAAAAAAAATCTAACAGATTCCTTAAAAGTTTTCCCAATGTTGTCATTTTTGGAAAAATTGTCAGTTTAACCATGGGAATAACTGGGATGATGTGGCGGGGGGGTGGGGGAGGGGGTTCCTGGGGAGAGGACAAAGTTAAGAAGAGAATAAGAGGAGCAAAGAGGCTTATTTCAGATAGGATGATTGGGAGGCTTCTCTGAGTGGATAATAATTAAGCTAAGATCCAAAGGAAGGAAGAGCTAGCGTAAGAAAAGCATGGGCAGAGTTTTCCTGAAGAAGGAACAGCAAGAGCAAAGGCCCTGTGGCTGAAAAGGGCCAGTGTTGTGAGCCTAAGGGAGAATAGTATGAAATGAGTCTGGGAAGGTGGGTAGGTACTGTAGCAGCTTAGAGGGCACAGCAAGTTTATTTTTAATTCTAAATGTGGTAGAAATCTATTGAAGGATGTTAAATAGATCACGGTAGAATCTGCTTTATAAAATAACCTATTCTCTGTATAAAGAAAGGTTGGATTGGGCAAGGAGATTGGATGGTAAGGGAGGTGGAGAGGTTTGAAATGGGCTTTGGTGATAAAATCAACAGCCCTTCTGATGAATTGGATACAGAGAGGGAAAGGGTGAATCAAGATAGAGGGAAGTTTCTCACCAGGGAGATTAAGCAGGGGTGGGACCATATACAAAACAGGTAAGGCTTAGGGGTGAGACAACAGGTTTGGGAGGTGAGGAAACAGAGCAGCAGGAGACACGTTGTAGTATCTTGTGAAATTCTTTAGTAGGAATATCAAGAAGGCAGTTGGAAAAAGGAGTCTTGAGTTCCAGGAAGAGATCAAGGCAGGAGGTATTAAAATTGACATTGATATCTACATGGTATCAGAGCCATGGGATTGGATAAAGTTATGGGGAAAGAGTAGAGGGAAAATTACTGAATTTAGAGGTTGGATAGTGGAAAAAGAACTTACCTAGATGGCAAACAAAGAGAAATCAGTCTCCCAGGGACCAGGAGGAGAGTATTTCCAGAAACAGTGGGGTGATCAACTGAATCAGTGATGCTTAGGGATCAGTTAATACAAAAACAGGAAAATACCCATCAGATTGGGCAACAAGGAGGTTGTTGTTAACCATGATGAAAGCAGGTTCAATGAAATGATGGGGCCAAAAGCCAGGCCAGTGGGAATGGGGGAGGGAAAGAGATTGAGACAGCATGTGGAGGGCATTCTTCCAAGAAATTTGGCTCTGATGAAAGTAGTTAAAAAGATCTTTGCTTCTATACATATTGTGCAAAAACAAAGCTCTAAGATTCTTTTCATATTAGTCTGGTTTTCCCTTCCTGTTTTGATTGCAAAGTCCTCTTTACTTCAATTCTCAATTAGCACTAACTGGAAAATCACCTCCTTTCATCTCAGCACGAAACCTGGACATTATTGTCCTGTAAAGTAACTACTAATTACGTTGGCAAAAGTAAACTTCCTGAGAGACTGTGTCCTTGCTGAATAAAGATATCATTTAGACAGTCCTGATTTCTTGTTAGAAGCTGAAAATATTTATCTTCATAAAACCAAATAATTGTTCAGGAGAAATAATCCCCTTTATAGTTTAGCCAAGAAGTTGAAAATGACCTTTAAGGGCAGAGACAGCTTGTCTCCTATTGTTAGTGCAATAATAACTTTGGAAGAGGAGAAATTGGTCTGTTATGCTCATTTCTGTTCCACCTCTTTTCTCTAGCAAGACATGTCAGGGACTACCAGCCCTAAAGACTCTGTACACCTTTCCCAGCTCCTGGACAAACATTTTTGCTTGAGTTTTCCTTAAAATGCTTCTGCTTCAATGTTACATACACTCTTTGTGTCTTTTCTTCTCTCAACTATCTTTTCCTTAGTTAACTGAGTTCAGTTTCTGAGATAGCTCCCAATGATCACGCCTCCTAGTACTCATGCCCTTATGTAGTCCCCTCTCTCACTGTAAAGGGCTGATTGATGCCTGATGTAGGGAAAGACATTAGGGTTCGAAGTCAAAGGCTGAGAAAGAGTTCTTGAGATGTCTTTGGTGCAAAAACATGGTTTTATTAAAGCACAAAGACAGGATCTATGGGCAGAAAGAGCTTCTTCACTAGGGTTGTGAGGAGCAATTGATGATATATATTATATGGTTGGGGGAGGTAAGGAAAAAAGGAGGTGTCCAAAAAGATTTTTTTTTAAAGATTTTATTTATTTATTTGACACAGAGAGAGAGATCACAAGCAGGCAGGGAGGCAGGCAGAGAGAGAGGGGGAAGCAGGCTCCCTGACGAGCAGAGAGCCCGATGCGGGGCTCGATCCCAGGACCCTGAGATCATGACCTGAGCCGAAGGCAGAGGCTTTAACCCACTGAGCCACCCAGGCACCCCCAAAAAGACTTTCGTATGCTAAAGAAGACCCTCAGGATACTGGAGGTCTTGCTATTATCAAACTAAGTTTGTTTTTTCCCTCCAGCAAAGCATTAACATTAAGATAGAAGTTTCCTGGAAGAATGTCACACATATCTCACCCACGAGGTCGGGGGGTCAGTGGGTTGTGGGTTGTCAGCTTGTGCTTTGTCCTCAGCTTGCCTTCTGCTTCCTCATCAGTGTCTGTGACCAATAGGATAGTACAGAAATGAGAGAGGATGACTTCTGAGGCCAGGTCACCAAAAACATGGCCTCCACCTTGCTCTCTCTTGGACTGCTTACCCTGGGAAAAGGCAGCCACCAGGTCATGAGAACAGTAAAGCAAAAACAGTAAAGTAAATCGAGAGGTCCTCATGGAGAGGATCTGAAGGTTCCTGCCTATAACCAGGATTATGTGAGTGTGCCATCCAGGAAATGGATCTTCCAGCCCAAGTCAAGCCTTCAGATGACTAGGGCCCCAGCCAACACCTTGCTTCAGCCTCCTGTAAGACCTGGAGTCAGTTCCCTAAGCTAAGCTGCTGCTGAATTCCTAACCCATGGAAACTATGATATAAAATGCTAATTGTTTTACAACACTAAACCTGAGCATTATAGAATAATACATAACAGTACATCACCGAGATTGACTTTGGGAATGGCTCCATGACTTTCCAGAAGAGTTTACATATTCTAAAGAAGATTGTTTTAAACTCAAATCTGTAACTGATAAATTTCAGAAAACAGAAAAAATGCAGTGAAAGAGTCAAGGCAGGGGTAAGGAGACGAGATCATTTTTCTGCACATATGTATATTTTAGAAAGTAGGGAAGAGCAGAAGATCCTAATATACAGTAAGTAGGTCCTATATAACCTGCCTTCAGATCAAATTTCTCCTATGTCTGTACTTCTTGTCAGAGCGTCTTTAAAAAAAATATCCCCCACTGAAGCAGACTATCATGTTAGATTAAAAATAGCCACTTCTGGGGGAAGCCAGCTAGACCACAGACCACTAGGCTGGGAGGAAACCTAAGCTAGCCATCTGGAGAGGTACTAGAAAAGAGAGAGATGCCTGACCAGCCCCTACGTGGTCCAGCCGTCCTAGCTGAGGCATTGGACTTGTAAGTAGAGAAGCCATCTTGGACATCTGGTCCAGTCATTCAACCAATTCCAGCCCCAGCTGCCATCTCACTGCAACTGTATAAGAAACCTGAGCAAGATCCTCCCAGTTGAGCCCAGCCTGCCGACAGAACAGAGGGAGATGATAACATGGTCATTTTAAGCCACCAAGTTGTGGAATGGTTTGTACTGCAGCAAAATAATTGGAACAATGAAAGAGGGAATTGATCAGAGAACACTAAGATGTATTAACATAGAGGTGCTCCTTAGTTTGTAATGGAGCCATTGTCTGGCGGTGTGACTTTCTCCAGCTCAACTTCTCAGGTTCAGGAGGAGGGGAATAAATAGCAAGGCTGGGACCGATTATTATTTTGCCACAGGACATGAAGAGATAGCAAACCAAGGGGTGATAAATGGGCGTGTAATGAAACTGAATTTGATTTAAAAAGGAGGAAAGAAATCCAAGAAAATGGAGATATGGCTCCCAAAGTCTTGTTGTCTAGGTCCAGTGTTGCCCCCCAAATAAAGCTGTTAAAAAAAACCCCAAAGCTAATAGTTGACCATTAGCATTTTCTCTTGCGAACTCTTGGCCACCTCATTTCATCCACACTTTTCTGTCTTCCACTGTAGTAACTTAGGCACTGAGTTATTCCCAGCTATGACATGGTGACAGTTCATAGGGCAATGGCCATCTTGTTCTTTTGAACATCCTGGTAGCCCGCTGCCTTATGCTTCAAACAGGCCTTTGGTGAAAACTTGTAGTGCTGCTAGTTATTTAGTTTTTAAGAAGAAACATCAACATCCTCTTATTGTTAACATTTTTCTTGAGCATAAAGTAGAGTGCTGGAAGCTTATGGTACTGGCACCAAAACAGACACATAGGTCAATGGAACAGATTAGAGAACCCAGAATGGACCCATTAGTTGAATGGTCAACTAATCTTCATCAAAGTGGGAAAGAATATCCAAGGGAAAAAAGGCAATCTCTTCAACAAATGGTGCTGGAAAAATTGGACAGCCACATAAAGAAGAATCCAACTGGACCATTTTCTTACACCATATGCAAAGCAAACTCAAAATGGATGAAAGACCTAAATGTAAGACTGGAATCCATCAAAATCCTAGAGAAGAACACAGGCAGCAACCTCTGTGTCCTTGGCCACAGCAACTTCTTGCTAGACACAACTTCAAAGGCAAGGGAAACAAAAGCAAAAACAACTATTGAGACTTCATCAAGATAAAGGCTTCTGCACAGTAAACAGTCAACAAAACTAAAAGGCAACCTACGGAATGGGAGAAGATAAACACAAATGACATATCAGGTAAAGGGCTAGTATCTGAGACCTGTAAAGAACTTATCAAACCTAACAGCCAATAAACAAAGAATTCAGTCAAGAAATGGGTAGAAGACATGAACAGACACTTCTCCAAAGAAGACATACAAATGGCCAATACATATGAAAAAATGTTCAACATCACTTGGCATCAGGGAAATACAAATCAAACCCACAATGAGATACCACCTCATACCAGTCAGAATAGCTACAATTAACATGTCAGGAAACAACAGATGTTGGCAAGGATGTAGAGAAAAGGGAACCGTCTTACACTGTTGGTAGGTAGGAATACAAGCTGATACAGCCACTCTGGAAAACAGTATGGAGGTTCCTCAAGAAGTTCAAAATAGAGCTACCCCACAACCCAGCAATTGCACTACAAGGTATTTACCCCCAAAGGTATAAATGTAATGATCCGAAGAGGCACATGCTCCCCAATGTTTATAGCAGCAATGTCCACAATAGCCAAACTATGGAAAGAGCCAAGATGTCCACTGACAGATAAATGGATAAAGAAGACATGATATATGTGTGTGTGTGTGTGTGTGTGTTTGTGAGTATATTACTCAGTCATCAGAAAGGATGAATACTTACCATTTACATAGATGTAGATGGAACTGGAAGGTATTATGCAGAGCTAAATAAGTCAATCAGAGAAACAATTATATGGTTTCACTCATATGTGGAATATAAGAAATGGCACAGAGGATCATAGGGGAAGGGAGGGAAAATACAATGGAAAGAAATCAGAGGAGACAAACCATGAGACACTCTTAACTGTAGGAAACAAACTGAGGATTGCTGGAGGGGAGGTAGTAGGAGGATGTGGTAATTGGGTGATGGGCATTAAGGAGGACACGTGATGTGAGGAGAACTGGATGTTATATGGAACTGATGAAGTATTGAACTTGATATCCGAAACTAATGATGTACTATATGTTGGCTAATTGAATTTAAAATAAAAAAACCACTGGAGAGGCGACTGGCTGACTCAGTTGGTGGAGCCTGTGACTCTTCATCTCAGGGTTGGGAGTTTGAGTCCCCTGTTGGGCATGGAGTCTACTTAAAACAAACAAACAAAACACTGAAAATATACTTCCTATCACGGTTTTTGGCACTTTGATGACTTCTCTTGGTCAGGTCAGCCTCCTCATTTTTGGGGTGGCTCTTGACTTTGGTAAGGCTTCCAATAACAAATACTTCAGACTCAGATATGAGGTGTTGACCATTTAATAATGCTTATTCTTCAGGGAGGTAGGCTAAGGCAGGATGTTTGTTTTTTGTTTTGTTTTGTTTTGCTTTTCAATATGAGCCTTTGGCACGGCCTCTGGCTGGCAACAAAAAGATATTTGAGACATTAGAGAAAGGACTTAGGAACTGAGTGTTCCTAGGCTCATCAAGTGGATGGTTTGTACTAGACAGTCAAGAGAGAAGGATTTATTTTCAGAAAGGAGGTACATGCTATTAAAAGAGTTAATGGGATGAAAGTTTACTCTCTTGCCTTGTACCACCTGCTATTCCAAGGCTATTATACTCGAAGAACAAAATGTGAGAATCATGATCTGCAGTTTCCATAAAGCTGCCTCAGTGTTTGCTGGTAAGTTACAGACTCTACAACAACCACTCCCAAACCATTAAAACAGGTCTGAACCCATCCTGTCTGGTAAGTAGCTGATATTTTACAAAACAGAAGTGAAAAAAGTAAATGCAGATGGAGTCCAAGGCTTCAACCCATGACTACAGTGACTGGGCATAAAATAGGAAATATTCCGGTATCCACAGAGTTGGGTTTTTAATCTCCATATCCAGAAATGCCCAAAATCTTTTGAGCAGAGACAATCAAATGTGATTAGTACACATCCTACTGTACTGTGATTAGTACCTACCCTACTATGTCTACCAGAGCCCAAGAATTCAGGGATAGGAAACACTGGCTTTCATTTCCCTAAATAGGTAAAAGACAAGGGTTATTTACTACATACCTTGAAAAAATTTTTAGATGACTTAATATTTTGACAACCAAACAGCTATAATTCCATAATCTTACTGTATCAAATGAATAAGTAGTATATTTTATGAATTTATTATTTAACTTAGAAGACTTTTTTTGGTCACTTATAGAATACTTTAGGGGTGGCAAATGTCTTGTGGGAAAAGGTAAATGAAATTGGAACCAAGGATATCAGATACAGTCTTGATGTTCGTTATTTACCTTCTATGCAAATATTTTCCCTGCTTTTGGTTTGCTTTCATGAGTCATGATGTAAAAGCAACCACACAAGGGCAGGGTGTGAATTATCAGCTGGCCTCTGCCCGTGGGGGATGTGGAACCGACCAGTTGGGTGGAGGGAGGAGGCCTGCCATGCAGCAGTGAAAGAATTCACCCGAAGCAGAACAAAGGAGGTAAGATACAAGTTTATTGAACACGCTGCAAGGGAGAGGGGTCGAGCAGGACAGCCAAGGAGCCCAGGAGAGCCCAGAAAGCAGTGAGGGGGGCGCTATAGTTAGGGGGGAAGGTGAGGAGGTATGGGAACTTATGGAAGTTTCCTTTTTGGGTACCTGTGCCCAGTTGTAAGTAGCCCATTGGTCAGCAGGGTGTATGGATGTTTTGAGGTGGGTCGCCTAATGGGCCTGTTGTATTCGGTCTGGTGGTCCCTGTGGAACTTTCTACCTCCCAGGTCTCCATTGCTCAAGCCTGTTGCCTAAAAGCAGTGTCTACAGGGGAGGTGATTTAAATCCGGGATTACAGCACCAGGTCACATGGTGAAGAGAGCACTTTCGTTCAAGAGGCAACCCTATGATTTTAGGTGTCCATGTCATGTTCTGATGACTCATATTGGCCTCACCTTGAGATCTAGTTGGTGCTCCACCATCTGGAGCTCCTGAAAATACATGATGTAACCCAAGAACATCAGGCAAGAGACGAATCACAGACACGAAAGACCTACAACGTGACACATTTCCTCAGTGTTACTCCTGAGTATGGCTAGACTGCGGTGAGCCTCTCTACTCAAAGTCTTGCAACTCAGAGTACTTGCTTGCTCAAAGAGATTGGTAGCATCAGCCGCCACCTCCCCACCCTCCTAGTTAGAAATTCAGAATTTCAGGCTCCACACCCACTGAATTAAAATCTGCACTTTAACAACATCCTTGGTGATTCAGAGGTTAAGTTGGAGTTTGAGAGGCCATGAGCTAGATCCTAGATTCTAGGGTGTCCCATTACTGGATTGAATTTTCATGACTTATCCAAAAGACCCAGGATACCTCTCTCCTACTTCCTTCTACCCATTTCTCCTCTGTTCTCTTTCTTCCTCCTCCTTCTCCTTCTTAGTCTCTTTCTCTCTCTGTCTTCCTCCCTCTGTGTTCTCCTCTCTTCCTCTCTAGAACATATGCTAGGGAAATAGAGACCTCCAACTCAAGCATTTTTATGTGTATTCGCAAAGCCAAATAACTCTGCCTACACAGGGCATTAATTAATCTGTAAAGGAGCTGAAAAGGGGGCATGGAAAGGTGCTGTCGATTGGTCTTTCCGCTGAGTTGAAGCAGAACAAGGGGAGACACAGGTGGACATGGGAAGGTGTGAGCTTTGCGTCCCCCCTCTGCTAGCCTTCGGTCACTGAGATCTCATCACTTACTGAAGTTACTGAACAGGAAATAAGGCATCAGGATTCTGCCCCTTGTTTTCTTTTGTTACTATTTTATTTTGAAATAATTTTGAGCTTAAAGAAAATTGCAAAAATAATGCAAGGAAATTGTGCATATCCTTTATCCAGCTACACCGTCTCCTTCTTCTTCTTTTTTTTAAGTAAGCTCTACTTGCACCCCCAACATGGCACTTGAACTCATAACCCCAAGATTAAGAGTCAGATGCCCTGTCTGAGCCAGCTGGGTGCCCCAAGATTCACCATTTTTAACATTTGGCAATATTTGCTAGCTCTCACTCTCTTTCTCTTTGTACACACACGCACACACACTCATGAATTATTACCTCAGGAGGCTGTATCTATTATACCCTCTAACTGTATCCCTCCCTTTTTTTTTTAAAGTAGGGTCGGTGAGGATCATACCATATTTTCTTAAACTTGTGATCTGAGTTTTATGATTTTAGAGATTATTTGTACTGATTGCTAAACAAGAAAAAAGAAATTCAAAATTTGCAATTAAAAAGCTTGCCTTGTCCATGAATTCCACTCCTAGAGTTGATTAGGATTTTGTTTAGTTTTTCCTCTATTTCTGCTTAGATACTCCATCATCCCTGAGAACAAATAGCCACATTTAAGCTATCTCCCCAATCATTTTTTTTTTCAAAGATTTTATTTATTTGACACAGTGACAGAGGGAACACAAGCAGAGGGAATGGTAGTGGGAGAAGCAGGCTCCCTGCCGAGCAAGGAGCCTGATGCAGGGCTCTATCCCAGGACTCTGGGATCATGACCTGGGCCGAAGGCAGACGCTTAATGACTGAGCCACCTAGGAGCCCCTTCCCAATCATTTTTATGTGTAATTTATATGTATATAAATATCTCTCTATAGATATGTATCTCTATATATCTAGATCTATAATATATCTATAGATTTATTTATCTATTTATCTGTCTATATAGATAGATATTGGTAGGGAGAACTGACAAGGGTTTGACAAGGGTTCAAACCTTTTGGGTTTGAGAATGTGTGGAGGTTTTTTTCTTTTCCATCTTTATTGAGATAACTGACATACCACTTTGTGTGCATTTAAGGTACTTGTTGATTTGACACACTTCTGTATTGCAAAATGACTGTCACCATAGCATTGGCTCTCACACCTCCATTTCATGGCATAAGTACCATTTCTGCAGTAAGACCTACTCGCTTACTCACTTTCAGGTACACAATAGAGTATTGTTCGCTTTAATCAACCTGCTGTACATTAGGTCCTAATTACATTAAGTAATGTACTAATCCCTGTACATTAGATTAATTTGTTCCCTTTCACTAATACCTCTGTGTTTCCTACGTCCCCCAGCCCCTGGGAACCACCACTCAGTCCTGTTTCTCTACTCGTCATACCTCAGTGTGTATTTCCTAAAAACAATACTTTCTTATGAAATCACAGAAACTTAACATTAGTAGGATACTATTCCCTAATCTAGTCCATATTCCAGTTTTATCAATTGTCCCCAAATGTCCTGTATAGGAACTTTTTTCTGAAACGGGGTCCAGCCCAGGAACATATGTTCTATTTGAAGGTCATGTCTCGGTAATTTCCTTTAATTTGGAACATTTCCTCAGCTCTGCCAAAGACAAAGAAAGATGAGGTGACATTCTGGAACAGTAGAGAACAGTCATGACTTTTTCATTATTAGGTTCAGATGATCTATTTCAGGCTTGAACACTCCCCAGGCTAATATACCCTTCTACCTGTGTTTTTTTTCTAAACTAAGATCGGTAAGTTTTTAGCAAGCTCACGCCAGAAATGTTTTCACAGGATCAGGACCAAGGACTCAGTATAAAAATGTCAGATTCTCCATCCAATCTCCTTCCCCTGTAGGCTAAAATATTTTTCATACCCTGGGTGGAAGATCCAAAAAGTTCTGTGCAGTAGTGGAAATAGCCTGCCTTTTAGGTAAGGGCGTGGACTCGGAAAATGTGGGAAACTTGGGGGGCCAGACTCTCCACAGACATGACTCACGAAGGGTCATGGCCCAGCACTGGCCTCTTAGGTGGTTTCTTGGGGAAGGGAATATGAAAACTCATCAGAAAGCATAGGCCCTGGTATTAGGTAATATTCTTCGGGCTACTAATAACAAAACACTGATTCTCCTTACCTTATAAGAAAGCAAATATATTGGAATAAGCTAGTTGGAATGTACTCTCTACTACTCACTACTCAGAAGTGTGGTCCCTGAACCAATAGCATCAGTATCACCCGAGAGCTGGTCAGAACTGCAGAATATCGGGGCACCTGGCTGGCTCAGTTTGTGGAGCATGTGACTCTTGATCTCAGGGTTGTGAGGTCGAGCCCCACGTTCAGCGTGGAGCCTATAAAAAAAAAAAATTTGATGGGGCACCTGAGTGGCTCAGTGGGTTAAAGCCTCTGCCTTTGGCTCAGGTCATGATCTCAGGGTCCTGGGATCGAGCCCTGCATGGGGCTCTCTGTTCGGCACGGAGCCTGCTTCCCCCTCTCTCTCTACCTGCCTCTCTGCCTATTTGTGATCTCACTCTCTCTCTGTCAAATAAATAGATAAAACCTTTAAAAAAAAAATTGAAAAAAAAAAAAAAAAGAACTGCAGAACTCCAAGTCCCACCTTGGAACTACTAAATGGCAGTTTGAAGTTTGACAAGATATGCAGGTGATTCACCTGCGTGGTAAAATGAGAAGAACTGACGTGGGGTGGGGCAGGAAACTCAAGGAGCTGGCAAGAGGTGCAAAGCAAGCCGTAAGATGCAAGATACGCCAGGTAACTCCGGAGCTGTGGGAGCACCTGACACTTCTGTTGGAGTCTTAGCGCAAAGTCACGGAGACGAAAAGTACAGCACAGGGAATAGAGTCAATAATACTGAAATAATGTAGGGTGACACATGGGGACTACATGTATTATGGTGAGCAGTAATATATAGAACTATCAAATCATTATATTGTGCACCTGAAACTAACATAACACTCTAAATCAACTATACTTCAATAATAATATTTTTAAAGAGTGGACGCCTGGGTGGCTCAGTGGGTTAAAGCCTCTGCCTTCGGCTCAGGTCATGATCTCAGGGTCTTGGGATCGAGACCCACATCGGGCACTCTGCTCAGCGGGGAGCCTGCCACTCCCTCTCTCTCTCTCTGCCTGCCTCTCTGCCTACTTGTGATCTCTCTTTCTCTCTGTCGAATAAATAAATAAAATCTTAAAAAAAAAACAAACAATATTTTTAAAGATTTTTTTTTTAATTCATTGGAGAGAGAGAAAGAGTGCAGGAGCAGTGGGGAGGGTCAGAGGGAGAGGGAGAAACAGACTCCCCATTGAGCAGGGTGCCCAATGCGGGGCTTGATCCCAGGACCCCAGGATCATGACCTGAGCCAAAAGCAGATGCATAACTGACTGAGCCACACAGGTGCTGCAATAATTTTTTTAATTAAAAAAAAAATGAAAGAAGATTTCAGCACAAGTGCTCTCCACCTCTAGTCTCTGAATTCAAAATCCCCAGTCCCCAGTGAAATAGTTTCTGTTGGTGCCCCAACCGTGGCCCTCAGCGTGCCCTGAAGATCACCTGTGCACCGTTCTCCTACATGTTTATGACCTCCCACTCCTTCTTTGTCCAGAGCTGTTCTCTCTGGCCACTGTCTCAAGTGAGGCAAGCCAGCAGGGATGCAAAGTTCATGCCCCCAAGAGTTGCCCTTATAGAATAAGAGATGGACTTGGCAGATACAAGCCTCAACCCCCTCACCCCTCAGCAGGACAGCATGGTGTTCTATAACAGCCTCTCGTGCGCCCCGGGAGGACTGAGCCCCAGTTGCCCACAGCAGTCACTCCCTCTTGCATAACGTGCTGGAGGCATTTGTTAAATTTTCAGAAATTGTGAAAGCTCAGAACCATTATTAAAGTAAATCATATTGAAAACAAAGGTAAGGGGTACCTTCGTGACTCAGTCAGTTAAGTGTCTGCCTTCGGCTCAGGTCGTGATCCCAGGGTCTTGAGATCGAGTCCCACATCGGGCTCTCTGCTCAGCAGGGAGTCTGCTTCTCCCTCTCCCTCTGCTGCTCCTCCTACTTGTGCTCTCTGTCTCTCTCAAGTGAATAAATAAAATCTTAACAATAAACATAAATTGAAAGAATTTTAAAAAGCCAAAAACAAAGATAATACATACTCAAACTCGCTTGCTACTTGCTCTTAAGGCTATTTACACCTGTTATATTTGCATTGTGGAAATGTTGTATAGTGGTATACAACCATGCATCTCGTCACAGTTCAGCCTTCAGTGATATTATGTTGGTAGCTGAAAAATGGCCATGGTAGGAGTATTGATACCATGGAAACTGGCAAATGCTGCAAATTAGATTTTTTTTTCCTATAGAGTGAATTATTAAACATTTACCATCACACCGTAGACATAGACATTCTTTAGTGGCTCTTCTCTGTTCCTTGTCCCCTTCCTCACTCCTTCATAATACTTTCTGAGATCACCATGCAAATAAGTTACTTGGATACATACCTCTTTGTCTTCGAGTTTGCTTTTGGAGAAGTGCAAACTAAAACGACAGGAGGGAAAAATCTGATTTTTCCAAGCCGATACTGCTGCTCACTTCTGGATCAATTAGTGTAGTTTCCAAGCAATGAGGAATTGCTGTGAGCCCCGTAGTCGCTGCAAGGGAGGCCTGGCAGAACTCTCAGACTGGTGAAAATTTATTTCCAACGACACATTAGGGGGAAAAGAAGCTTATGTGGAATTCATTAGAGAAAAGAATGGAATCTCCTAATCAGAGGAACCAGTGGGTATTACGTGCATGAAATTCGCGGGTTTCAGCATAGGGTCAGTGGTTATCAGACTTGTAGAAATTTTAATCCAACAAAGTCAATTTTTAAAAAAATTTGATCTAGACATAGGACTGCCAACTTTTAATATTGCCAAATAGATCACATAAAACAATATACATATAAAAACATATAAAATATCTGCTATTTACTAGCCATGTGAACTTGGCCTCGCTACACCTCAGCTTCCGTAGTGCTAAATGGTAGTAACAATCTACCAGTGGTATAAGAAAAACGAAAAAACATTATAAAACAAAACAAACTACTGTCATTTCAGTTTTAATGGCTATAACCTTTAACAAGTAGAATAAATAGTATTTATTACAGGATATCTTTTTATGAGATAAAGTTGGCTTCTTGGAGAATTTACGGCATTTCCTTTGTATTTCTCATTTCTCTTCTGGCTAGTGAATGTGTCTCTAAGGAATCATTCATTACTCGTCCACAGTGACTTCGGAGAAATCACTCTTCTGGGCAGAGTTCTAATGGTTTTACAGTGCACAAACAGACAGTCTCTGAAGTGAACAAAAATAAAGAAAGACATGCATGTTTTCTTGACAGGGAAGCAGTGGAGATCACACCGTCCATCTTTCAAAGACTCTTCTTTCTGCTTCCCTCTGTACATCCATTCTGCCTGTCGCTTCCTCTTCCTACCTCCTTCCCCTGTTGACTCATTTCAGACTTGCCCTGATCATTTACAACCTACTGGCCTAAATACACAGCACTTACAGAGGACTTCCTTCTCAGTATCTGTTTTGGGATGAACTGTGACCCACAAAAAGACAAGCTCAAGTCCAACCCCCATCCCCGTGAATGTGACCTTAACTTGGAAATACAGGTCTTTGCTGACATTATCAAGTTAGGATTAGGTCATTAAGGTTGGCATGAATCCAATATGACTGGTGTCCTTAAAAAAAGGGAAGAAACACAGAGACAGACACACACACACAGAGGAAAGGTGACTCAAAGACAGACACACAGGGAGAATGCTATGTGAGGAGGGAGGCAGAGACTGGGGTGAGAGAACCATCTACAAGTCAAGGAATGTTGCGGATTGCTACAACACCAGAAGCAAAGAGAAAAACAATAGATTCTCCTAGGGCCTTCCAAGACAGCATGGTTCTGCTAGAACCTTGATTTTGCTCTTCTGGTGTTCAGAACTGTGACAGTAAGTTTCTGATGTTTTTAGCCACTGACATTGTGGTCCTTGGTTACAGGAGTCCTAGGAAACTATCACAGTATCCAGGCTAAAGTTGCTGAAAGGAGCTGCTCAGGTGTCTAACTGTGGTCCAAAGAGAGGCCAGCTTTGCTTCCCAGCCTGAGTAACTATGAGTGGGGCCGTCTGACCTACATGTCTAAAAAAAGAAGGTTGGGAGTCTAGGACCCACTTGGAGAAAAGCCAGGGAGTGTGGCCAGTGGCTTGAAGACACAGACAAGGAAGTAGGACTCTAACTCTCTGTTTTCATTGGCTTGCAACTTGGCTTTGGGGAGGGGACAATGAACCCCAAAATTTCTCACTTCTGCAGCCATACTGAGAAGCTCTTGAACTTTTATCATGGAGGCAAGGGAAGTTTTCCATGTTTGAATACCAATTGCTAAAAGAATGTTGACCAATACTGTCTTATTTTGATAAACTATCTTAATTTCTCCATGCCAGGCATTCTTGTAAGATACTGTTCCACGGGAGAAGAAATGTGGTCTGATTAATGACCTTGCTTATTCCAAGGCACAAGTATGCCAAACAAAATGGGCTATTCATAAAAATATTAATCTGGGTCCTTTACGGCAGCAACAAGCAGGATAGAGATTCAAAAGAAAAAAAAAAGCCCACATCAACACCCAAATATATTGTATGTGGTGTATTGTTTCTCTAATCAGATTGAAACAGTTGAAATAGGAAAAATCTTTTTCTGGGGCTTTTTTGCCATTCTTGAAATTCCTTCACATTACACTGGGAAAATAGACCTCATGACGTGCAGAGCCAAGCGATGAATCATTCTCCCTAAATAAATAAATAAAACCCGAATTTGAGCCAAACCAGTAAACCCATTATCTTTCAACCTAGGCGTTGTGGTGTGCTGGTAAATGTCCAACAACCAACTCTCCAGAGGGAAAAGCTCTGATTTTTGCAGTGCTCGCTGATTTCTGACTCTGCGAGTGAGCCACGATGGCTCATTTCAAGTCACCCAACTAAAGACAGTGAACTTGAAGTTCGGAAGAGGTGTGCACAACCCACTCACGAGCTAGCTCCTGC
>CM053610.1:25030357-25078920 GCA_028646535.1 Procyon lotor
CTTATGTTTGTTTTTCTTTAGAACCTCTTATGTGTCATTTGTCCCCTACAGTAGTCCTAGGACAGGATGTTGAAGTTGACAAGAGAACGTAGAACAAGTCGGTGTCAACGACAGGGCCCTCACTTTTGGAAAATTGTTTAATCGAAGAAAACTGGATTGGCTACTAATTTTTAGGTATTACACCCTGACAGCTATAAAAACACGTTTACTTAAAAAAACAACAACAACAAAAAACAGCTTGGGGTGCCTAGCTGGCTCAATTGGTGAAGAACACAACTCTTGATCTTGGGGTCATGAATTCGAGTTCCACACTGGGAATAGAGACACTATAAATTTATTTGTTTGTTTATTTATTTATTTATCAAAACGTGTTCTTTTTTTTTTAAGATTTTATTTATTTATTTGACAGATCACAAGTAGGCAGAGAAGCAGGCAGAGAGGGTGTGGGGGAAGCAGGCTCCCCCCCTGAGCAGAGAGCCCAATGTGGGGCTCGATCCCAAGACCCTGAGATCATGACCTGAGCCAGAGGCAGATGCTTAACTGACTAAGGCACCCAGGGGTCCCCCTAATTCTGTATGTTTAGGACCTTCCATGACATTATTATTTTTGTTTTGCACATTGAATGTTTATTTAGGCTTACATGGCTCTTTCTTCCTTAGGTAGCCTCAGAGCTTTGACATTTGTTCTTACCCTTTGACATGGTCAAAATCACAGTTCAATCCTTTTTTTTTTTTTTTAAGATTTTATTTATTTATTTGTAGGCAGAGAGGCAGGCAGAGAGAGGAGGAATTAGGATTCCTGCTGAGCAGAGAGACTGATGTGGGGCTCTATCCCAGGACCCTGAGATCATGACCTGAGCCAAGGGCAGAGGCTTAACCCAATGAGCCACTCAGGCGCCCCGCAGCTCCGTCCTGTAGCTGTTGCTTTCTGATCAACAAATGCTCTAGGGATAAAGACAGGTCTGAGCACTGTGCTTCTGTTTCTAGATTATTGTCTTACCTTAGATTTTGGCTCAGTAATTCATTATTCAACTTGATATTCTTAATATCAACTCGTTAATGATTTCAATCTATATTTATATATCAACCTGCTTTGAAACTGTATGCAATACAAGAATTAGCTTGAATTATCTGGCCACCCCTAGCAGAAGCAAAGTCAAAAAAGTTTTTAACACGGATCTTTACCAATGTGAGATTTTTGGAAAGTAAATATTTATAAGGGAATTCCCACTGTGCAGCTCTATCTATATACAACTCTCTGTCTATAGTCCTGTGTCTCCCAAATTTTCCTACCACAAAATCCCCCGCCACCTTCCTCATGATCTTTGCAGCATTCCATCCTGCAATCATTTCTGATTTGTCTGTAGGAATAGCGGAGGTGACAACAAATAATGGTTTTCAGCTGCTTGAAGGTTATGGTTCTTCTTTCTTCTAGAAGAACACAGCATCTTTGATGAAGACTGGCAAAATAAGCGTAGACTCAGTGCAGAGATAAAAATACAGGTGCCGTAACAGTACATATGGCTTTTCTCGGTCTCTGATCTGATCTCTTCCGGCAGTGGGCAGGAGTAACTCAGGCTAGCGCACAAAGCTCCCGGGCTGGGTGTACCATTACTCCTCAACCCCACCCTCAACGTCCTGTGGTTTCCTGGGCTTTAATCTGCCCCAAGGCCTTTGATGCTTTTAAACTACTTCTGCTGCCTTTGTGTTGGTGCCACTGTTACCATGGCAACCGCCAAGCTCAAGTGATACCTGGACCAGATTGTCCTTACGGAGATTTCCTTCCCGTCTCAACCTGGCCAAAGACACCAACTACAACCTTTGTGGCCTGTCCATGCCCTTGGCCCAGAATTGATATAGGAGCCAAGGTGGCCCAAGAAGCAGGAAACCTTCCTTCCTCTGCCTTTGTCTCACACTCTATGGCACGGATTCCAAAGAAGTTTAGAAATGAAAATCACAATGAGACACTGTGTTCGCCCTACGAGGCTGGCGAGATCAAAATATCTGATAAAAATGTCAGAAAGGTGGTATAGAAACAGACATTGCATGTGGAATAGAAACAGATCATCTTTTGGGAGAGTAATTTGGTGATAGAAATCACAATTTACAATGCCGAGGCCATTTGATTGTGCAAACTTATCCCCCGTTTATTCTTTAATACTTGCAAAATGACGTCTGCCCAAGGATAGTCAATGCAGCAGTGTTTCTCAAAGACTGGAAACAATGGTAGAGCCCATACTACGTGACCTTTCCATCTTCCCCTGGCTAACCTCAGAGTTCACTGGCAGCCAGGGTGGAAAGTTCTGCTTATACTAACAAAACTTCCCACCTTGAGCCACCTGCAGTGCCCTTAGGAGCAACCTTTAATCACAGAGAACGAAAGATAGCGCATGTCTCAGTTTGCTTGTACTCTTTTTTTTTTTTTAAATTAGGGCTATTTTATTTATTTTTATTCTATTTTTAAAAGATTTTATTTATTTATTTGACACAGAGAGAGAGATCACAAGTAGACAGAGAGGCAGGCAGAGGGAGAGGGGGAAGCAGGCTCCCCACTGAGCAGAGAGCCGATGCGGAGCTCGATCCCAGGACCCTGAGATCATGACCTGAGCTGAAGGCAGAGGCTTTAACCCACTGAGCCACCCAGCCGCCCCAGCCTGCACTCTTTTAACAAAATACCACAGACTGTGTGACTTAAAAAAAACAGACATTTTAGTGACAGTCAAATCTATTTAAAAACAAAAAAATTTCAATCCCCCCACCCCTGCCACCAACACAAAACCAAATTAATTTTCTCACAGTTCAAGTTCAAGGTCAATTTAATTTCTGGTGAGGGCTTTGTTTCTGACTTGTAGGTGGCTGCCTTGTCCTTTTGTCCTCACAAAGCCTTTCCTCAGCAAGTACACGGAGAGGGAGAGGTAGAGGGGGAGGGGTAGAGTGGGAGGGGGCCGGGAGGACTCCCCTCTTAGAAGGACATTAATCTGGGAGACCTCAGTCTCAGTCGGTTAAGCTCAGTCGGTTAAGCGGCTGCCTTCAACTCAGGTCATGATCCCAGGGTCCTAGGATCGAGTCCCCACATTGGGCTCCTTACTTAGGGGGTAGCCTACTTCTCTCCCTCTCCCTCTGCCTGTTGCTCCCTGCTTGTGCCTGCTCTTTCTCTAACAAATAAATACGATCTTTAAAAGAAAAAAAAGGACACTAATCTCATCAGAGCAGGGCCCTGCCCTTAAGGGCCCCGTATCCAGATACAGCCATACATGGGGGGTTAGGGCTTTGACGTGTGAATTTGGGGGGGGATATGGATGATACGGACATTTAGCCCATAACAGTGCATAAAAACCCCCTCTCCCTCGGAGTGCTGCTTTTTGGGGGCGTGTTCTACACGGTTTCTTAGCGGTCCCCAGTGGAACTGAACCCAGTTTTGCCTGTAGTTGTGACTTGCTTATTCATTTACTCTTTCATGGCTTTTCTCTGTCCCCTTTCACTGAACTTCCTGCAGTCACCTCCTGAATAAATGACCCACATTCAAGACTGTCTGGTTACCAGACAGAGAACCGGTTCCTAAAGCAGGTTGAGCTGCTTGCCACTCAAAATCAACACTTGAGAAACAAGTGATGGTGGGAAAGGAGCAATTGCTTTATTCCTGAAGCCAGCAACCTGGGAAGGCAGTGGACTAATGTCTCAAAGACCGTCTTTCCTGTCCAGTGGGAGCTGGAGGGTTTTAAAGGGGAAGGCACAGGGAAAGGGAGGTACCCTGCATGTACCCTCCTCCTACGTGCAGGAGAAGCAGGTGTCTGGGCGGTTAGTCCTATGTTGGCCCTGAGCAGACTTGCTGGCCTCCGGGGCAGCTGTTTTCGAATGTGGTCAGGCCTTCTCTTCTGGGAAAGTCTGGTCAAGGCCAGTGGCCTGCAAATCTCAAAGTCAGTCAGTCTGATCAAGGGACTCAGGTCACTGAGCAAGGAGAGAGTAGTCTTGAGGCAAGCTAACCCGTAGCTTGGGTTAGAGTGCTGTTAGTCTCAGCCTCTGCTTCTGGGAGAACCTAAACTGAGACAATGTTTCAGATAACCAGTGATTTGAGCCCAAAGTTATGCCCGGAGGCACTCAGGGCTGCAGGTGGTCCTGGATTCCCAGTACTGCACCAAGAGCTGTTATTTTGGTTCCCGGCTGTGTTCATCCTGCAGACAGGAGTGGAGAAACTCTGGAAGTCAGTCGGCCCTGGAAAGGAAGCAAGGCAGGGATGAGGAGGACAATCAGATCTGCGGCAACCAGGAGCCCCTTCTGGAAGGGGAAATACCATATCCACCAAGCATATCAGAGACAACAGGAGGGACCCCTGTCTCCCAGGAGCAGGGAGCTTTCCCAAAGACAAGTTGAACCCAATTACTAAGAAGCCTCTGAAGCCAGGCAAGGTTTGGAATTTCAAAATATATTCTCCCTGGCAAATTGTTGTTGGAAAGCTGGTGTTAGAGAATTGCAACCAACGGTATTCTAATTTTTATCATCATTTTGTGTTTTTTTGTTTTTGTTTTGTTTCGTTTTGTTTTTTAAGAGCCAACCAGGCACCCCATGATTTATATTATCATTGGTTAATTGTGCCTATTCATCAATTTCATATGCATGAAATAACTCAGTGTATCACCATTTTGCATGTGGCTTCTTTTGCTCAGTATGCTGGTTATAAGATTCATTCACATTGTTGAGTGTATACTGACCGTATGTTAAGTAGCCTACTAAAAGCAATACGAGGGGGGCCTGGGTGGCTCAGTGGGTTGAAGCCTTTGCCTTCATCTCAGGTCTTGATCTCGGAGTCCTAGGATCAAGGCCCGCATCAGGCTCTCTGTTCAGCGGGGAACCTGCTTCCCCCTCTCTCTCTGCCTGCCTCTCTGCCTACTTGTGATCTCTCTCTCTGTCAAATAAATAAATAAAATTTTTTAAGAAAAAAGCAGTACAAAATTGATTACAAAGGGAAACCGTGAACATTTTATTCCTTTCATCTCTCATATCAAAGAAAGAAATATAAGTAATCCAAATAGCATATGCCATATAAGGAAATACTATGATTTTTCCACATCATTTTATTATTATTATTTTTTTAAGATTTTATTTATTATTTGAGAGAGAGAGAGAGAGGGAGAGAGCACACAAGCAGGGGGAGAGGCAGAGGGAAAGGGAGAAGCAGACTCTCTGCTGAGCAGGGAACCGGACATAGGGCTCGATCCCAGGACCTGGAGATCATGACCCGAGCCGAAGGCAACTGCTCAACCATCTGAGCCACTGAGGCGCCTCATTTTTTTATTATTTTAACATTACCAGAGATTCACGTTTCTGTGGGAAATGAGTACAGTCACAGCTCGCCAAATCCCTCACCAGCTGATCTGATCTCTCCCTCAGGGAGAGAGAGAGAGAATTCCTGCGCCCTAACTCCATAAAGACTTTTTTAAAAAATTTGTTACTTTATATGTTACCTCCAAGTTTCAATTTCTCAGATTCTTCTGCCCTCTTATGATCATGGATAACTGTCTATATTTATACTAGCGCTTTTGAGAAATTCTCGCGGTATGTACATGTCGGGTCCCCCAGGACGAGAGGCCTCTCAGTATTACTTATTGGTTGAATCTGCTACGGGCTTCTACCCTGTCAATCAGCCTTGCCATTTAGATATTTCTGTCCTTTGGTCATAAAGAAGCTTCACAGAAATTAAAAACCTTCTATACAGCTAAAGAGACCATCAGCAAAATGAAAAGGCAGCCTACCACATGGGAGAGAATATTTGCAAATCAAAATATATAAAGAACTCATACAGCTCAATAACAACAAAAAAAACAATCTGATTAATGAGTGGACAGAAGATCAGAATAGACATTTTTCCAAAGAAAACAGACTGCTGATAGGTACACGAAAAGGAAGCCAGGGGAAATATGGAAATCTAGATCTTTGAGACTATATTTAAGCTGGCGAAGGGCCTACACATGATTTCAGTATTATATAAGGGCTTCTGTTTTACAGGAGACGTCCTAATTTAAACATACATCCGTAGATTTTATATATATTTTATATATTTACATACATGTATGTATTATTTATAAATGTATAATATATACATACATAATTATGGTGTATTTTTCAAGGTGGGCTTTAGAATTCAAAGATCAGCCTCGATTTGTGTCTGCTACTTTCTCTTTAGGCAAGTTCCTCACCCTCTTTGCCTTTGTTTCCCCATCTGCAGAATGGGAGAACCACCACTTGTCTTTCAGTGTTGCTGGATTAAAAGAAGCCATTACTCTTAAGGTTCTTTGGGCAGAAGGCACTTTTCAAAGATGGCCGAACTATGCCTCCTGTCTTACTTATTTCTCTACCGTGGGACCTCACCAGTCCCTCGTCAAGAGGTACAGTCACCTTCCCTGTGAATGAGGGGTGGGGGGCAGGGGTCACAACAGTTTCAACCAATGGTACACAAGAGTGGCCATGCTGTTTGGCTTCTGAGGCTGGTTCATAAAAGGCCACGCAGTCTCTGCCTTGTTCATTGGGAAAACCACCCTTGGAGCCTTGGGCTACCACACAAGAATTCTGACAATGCCGCGGCTGCCTTGGGTAGCACATAGCGAGGCCACAGGTAAGCCCTCTGGTTGGCAATGCCAGTCTTTGAGTCAGCCAGGCCCAGAAGTCCCAAAGGTAAGTAAATGGAACTCCAGATGATTCCAGACCCAGCTGTCCAGTCATACCAGCCTCCAGTCTTTCCAGCTGAGATGCCAGACACCAGAGAACAGAGGCAAATCCCTCCCTTTCTACCTGAAATCCCAACCCAGGTTACCTACAAACAGAACAAAGTGGTCGTTTTCAACTGCTAAAATCGGAGATGCTTTTTTTTTTATAAATATTTTATTTATTTATTATTTGAGAGAGAGAGAGAGTACAAGCAGGGGGAGTGGCAGAGGAAGAGGGAGAACCAGGTTTTCTGCTGAGCAGAGAGCCTGACATGGGGCTCGATCCCAGAACCCTGGAATCATGACCTGAGCCAAAGGCAGATACTTAACCAACTGAGCCACCCAGGTGCCCCCGGAGATGCTTTTTTTATGTGGCAATGGTAATTGCTAAAGCAAGATATGACATGGAGCTATAGAAATTCATTCTCTTCTTCTGTCCTTTCTCAGATTAACTTATTAAGATGTCAAGAAAGCGTCTGATAGTGTTGGGCATCTATGAGGACAACAAATTGGAAAGTAACTGTAATAAGACACCATCTACATGCCGCAGATGGAGGCAGAGGCTCACGGTCTGGAGAGAGAGTCATTCCTGGCAAGGCTACAGCACATTTCATGTCAGCAGGCACGTGCCCAGAATTCACAGCTGGGCAAAGCCGACCCAGGAAAGTGTGGGTCAATATGTCACAATTCAGCAGGGAACTGGTCCCTGGTACTTGCCGGCCTCTGTAGAATGACACACTTGGGTAAACGGAAAGACTTCATTTTGGTTAAACCTGGGACGTGGAGGGCTAAGATGCAAGGGTGGGCGGTAAGAGAAGGGAGGAGGGTGGACCGTAAATTCAACATAAGATGAGGTAACACCACGGACTATTCCTTACCCGAAGGAGCATGGCACACTCGGCTTGCTTGGGTCATTGTGGGTCTCCAGGATGATCAAAACCCAGGGGTAAGAACAGGCCCATGTCTTTATAGATGGTGAGTCTTCCCTGAAACAAAGCCTGGGGCTCTCTTGCAACTCCCAGGGTATTTCCCAGAAGGCAACTGATGTCACATGCAAATGGGGTAATTGGGGAGAGTTTCATAGACTCTTACAAAGATGTGGTTGATTAAGGGAAACCAAAGCGGATGCTGCAGTGCAGTGAGACTAGCCAGAGTGGGGGGCCACCCCAGGCCTAACGGGTCAACAGGCAGACGCAGTTATAGTTAAAGAGAGTGGCAGCCTCTTGACACAAGCTCTGGCTTTCAGCAGAAGACAGCCAATCCAGAGCAACGAGCACGGAGGACACCAGGACAGTAAGCTCTCCAGCCTTACTCTCCCTCTGCCATTACTCTCCTGGGCTGAATCCAGAGGGAAACCAGAGGAAGCCCACTGAAGCAGTCCACAGGGACTTCTAGCAGCCTCTAGGGCACAGGACACAAAGGAGAAAGGTAGAGATTGGACTCAGAGAGGCAAAATGTAAGATACCCAGTATATCATGTGGTCTGCACATCCAATTTAGGGTAACACTCCTAGGCTGGAACAGGAGGACAGTGAGGATCCCCGGAGGGGAGGTAGCTGGTAAGGGCTAAGCATGGGCTTCCAGTCCTGGCTCTGAGCCCCCCTCCTCACCTCCTTTCCTCCACCCAGGAACCACGTTATCAGATGGAAACCAGGGTTAATCAACTGGGACCATTCAGACAAGACTGGGACACCCAAAGCCCAGGAGACCCCCCATAGGCTAGGCAATGACAATCAGTTTCACACCCTAACCATTCATGTAGGGTCTCTTAAGCTCAGCACTATTGATATTTAGGGCTATATAATTATTTGTAGGGGGCTATCATGTGTACCGTAGAATATTCAGCAGCACCTCTGGCCTCCGCCCTCAAGATGCTAGTAGCAACACTCTATCCAGTTGTGACAACCAAAAGTGTCTCCAGACCTTTCCAATTGCCCTCTGGGGGCAGAATCACCTTTGGGTAAGAATCACAGCATTCATCCACTCAAGAAATACTGAAGGAGATATTCATCATGTGGCAAACATCGTGCTTTTCGTCCTGGGGCAGGGGAGACACTGTGTGCCAGTGGGATGTAGTCCTTGCTTTCTCAAACTTCATAGTCGAGAGAGGGAGGCCAAAATTAAATGCACAGTTACACAAATAACTCACTTTTGGGGGAAAATTACATTTAATAGAAAATCTGAATGACCTTTTCAAGCAGGTGCCAGTTCTAGAATAAAACCTGTAGACATGGAAATACCAGGCTGTCGGGGGAATTATTTTTATTGACCTTTAACTTTTTCTAAAGTTTAGTTTTTCTTACACCTTGAATCTCCAA
Organism: Procyon lotor; assembly: GCA_028646535.1. Classification (NCBI taxonomy): domain Eukaryota; kingdom Metazoa; phylum Chordata; class Mammalia; order Carnivora; family Procyonidae; genus Procyon; species Procyon lotor. The sequence goes on from CM053610.1 coordinate 25,039,375, forward strand.
ATACCACACACCTTGAAGCTGAAATTTAAATAACGTCTGTTAAAATCCAAAAGTGACTGTGGGAGGTGAGCATGGCTGCAATTTGTTTGCCATTCTTTTTTCTTTTTTAAGATTTTATTTTTAAGCAATTGCTACAGCCAACATGGGACTCAAACTTACGACCCCGAGATCAAGAGTCACACGCTCTCCTGATCAAGAGTTGCCCCTCTTTGCCATTCTTATCACCAAGAAATAAGAATCTAGTTTCCTCTCCTGAAAACTGGAATGCCTTTGTGCCTGGCTTGACCAACAGAATGCAATGGAAGATTCTGTGTGGCTTCCAAGCCTCGGTCACAAGGAAATTTAATCTCTGAGAGCATGCTTGGGAGCCCTGGTCACCCAAAAGCAGTCCAGCTCTCCTATTGGAAAGGGAGAAACTGTGGCTGAGCTGTGGAGAGTGTGGAGACTAAGGGCAGGTAGAGATGCCCAGGATGCCAGTTGTGTAAGTTAGAAGCCATTTTGGATGTTCCAACTAACGGAGCCTTTAGCCTTCAAGTGACGCTGCCCAAATCACCACCTGACTATTGCCACGTGAGAGTCCTCAAATGAAACCAGCAGAAGACCCACCCAGCTGATCCTAGTTAACCAACAGCTCCATGAGAGGTGATAAAATCCTTGTTTTCAGCTGCTCATTTGGGGGCAGTTTGTTATATAAGCAGTAGATTACCAAGACGGTCCTTAAAGTGTTACTGAACATACGGATGGAAATAATCATCAGAGGGCATCTGTCTGGCTCAGTCGGTAGAGCATGCAACTCTTGATCTAGGGGTTGTGAGTTCAAGCCCCACGTGGGGTGAAGAGCCTATTAAATTAGTAGAAATAATCATCGATCGGTTTGTTGCAGATATAACAGTTGCGTATGCAAATGGAGAAGGTGTATCAATTAGGATTCTTTTGGGAGTTAGTAATAGAAACCCAACTCTAACTGCTTAGGGGAAGGTGGAAAGTTTTGGCTTGTGAAACTCAAGCAGAGTTAACCCATCCAACTGCAGGAATATCAGGAATTATTTTTTTTAAAAAGATCTTATTTATTTGTTTGTCAGAGAGCGTGCACAGTAGGGGAAGTGGCAGACAGAGGGAGAAGCAGGCTCTCTCCTGAGCAAGGAGCCTGATGCTGAACTCGATCCCAGGACCCTGGGATCATGACCTGAGCCAAAGGCAGACGCTTAACAGGAGCCACCCAGGTGTCCCAGGAATGACGTTTAAGTCCTTAAATGCCACCAAGGAACTTTCTAGCCATCTTTCATTTCTACTTCTTTATGCTGCTTTATTCCTTTCCACTGTGGACTAACATTGCCTTCCTAGTGGGAAACACAGCTATGAACAAATCCCCAGTTTCCCATCTTCCAAATGCTACTATTGGAAAGAGTTTACTTTTTTCAATTGAAAAATTGCGGGGATGAAATCTGATTGGCCAGGCTTGGGTCAATCATCATTTCTGAGCCAATCAACGGTGGCCGAGTGAGGAAAGGGAAGGATGAAGGGAGAACCGTGTAAGAAAGAGCAGATTCCCACATAGCCTTGTGGGTCGGTAAGGATGGGTGGCAGTTAACTTTTGTTATACTATAAACCACCTCCAAGCGGCAATCATCTTAGTTGCTCACAATTTCGCTGGTCAAATTGGCATTTTGTTTGCCTGGGTCTGCTGAGCGACGGATGGATGGGCTAGAATGGCCTCACTCAATTGTCTGGTGGTTGGTGAAGCCATTTGGTTTGGGGATGGTGGTATGAACAATGTCTGGCACTTGGTTTGAGATCAGCCGGGGTGACTGGATGAACCGGCCACATGTCATTCATCATCTAACGGGCTAATCTGGGCTTGTTCCCGTGATGGCCTAAGAGGCCCCAGCGACAAGTTAAGCCCAATGCAATGTGTTTTGCCAACCTCTGTTTGCATCCCATTTACGAACATCTTAATGGGCAAAGTGTTACATAACCAAGCCCAGATTCAAGTCACCTAAAAATCTCCATCTCTCTCTCTCTTTTTAAAGATTTTATTTTTACCTAGACTCTGCACCCAACGTGGGGCCTGAACTTATACCCCTGAGATCAAGAGTTGCATGCTCTGGGGCGCCTGGGTGGCTCAGTCCTTAAAAGTCTGCCTTCGGCTCAGGTCATGATCCCAGGGTTCTGGGATCGAGCCCCGCATCGGGCTCCCTGCTCAGCGGGAAGCCTGCTTCTCCTGCTACTACTCCCTCTGCTTGTGTTCCCTCTCTCGCTGTGTTTCTCTCTGTCAAATAAATAAAATCTTTAAAAAAAAAAAGAGTTGCATGCTCTATTGATTCAGCCAGCCAGGCGCCCCTCAAACCCCCCAAACCCCTCCATACCTTGATGGGAGAAATTGCAATACATTGAGACCTTTTCTTCCCCAAATCTATGACACTGTGTGTGTGTGTGTGTGTGTGTGTGTGTGTGTGTGTGTGTGTGTAGGGGGAGGAGGGTTTTGAGAGTGAGGTGCAGGTGGAGATTTTCGGTGGAAATGCTATAGACAAGGCAATTAATGTTGACAATATACATCAACTGAATTCACCCTATAATTATCTCGAACCTCCCACTTGTGGCCTTAGCAATAAATGCACAACTACAAAGTTGGTGACATGTAAACTTATAAATGAAGATATGATGGAATGACATACGTGACCAATTAAGCCCTTCCAGTTTGCCTCAGATGTTCGTGAGAAGTTAGCCATTTCCTGCACTTTGCATATTTCTGTTATGAACATTGTCCTAGGTTTTGTTTCAGAAGCCTGAAAAACAAACTGTGTCACTGGAAAATGTTGTGCAAATCAGATCCTGCTGTCTGCTGGTCATAAACATGTCCTTTCCTAGAACGGATTCTCCAAAACAATATGTCCTAATGCTCTTTGGGTCAAAATTAACTACCAAAGGTTAGAATTCTGGCTTCTGACTATCAGTTAGCAGATCGGTGAATCTAGAACAAAAACGAATGCATCGGCAATTCAGCCTCTTAGAATTTTTGTTGTGGGGGGGATTTTGTTTTTTGTTTTTATATAAAGATTTTACTTCTTATTTGAGAGAGCAAGCACAAGCAGGTGGAGGGGCAGAGGGAGAGGGAGAAACAGACTCACTGCTGAGCAGGGAGTACGACACGGGGCTCGATCCCAGGACCCCGAGATCATGACCTGAGCTGAAGGCAGACGCTTAACCAACTGAGCCACCCAGGCGCCCCTTGGTTTTTTTTCTTTTTCAATAAGGAGGGATACGAACTCTCCGTAGCATCATTGTGTGATGGCTAAGAGCGGGGACCCTGGAGCCAGAATTCAGAATTCAAATCCTGACTTTCCCACTCACTATAACCTTGGGCAAGTTACTCAGCCCATATATGCCTCGGTTTCCCTGTCTTTAAAATGGGGTATAATACTAGGATCTACCCCTAATAATTGTTACAAGGACTGAATGGGTGGATAATTCTGAAGTTCTGATCCCTGTTTGGAGTAGAACCAATGAGACACAATCTGAGACTTAGAGATAACAGTGTGTGGTGAGGATGCTTATTCACGTCCCTGGTCATCACCAAAAAGGCCACCACCTTTTTCTTGCTGAATAATAGAAACAGCAGCTCAGGGACAGGAGGCCAGTCAAATAGTACTGAGACTATTTGCAAATTACATTTGCAGTGTAAAACTCGGGGAAAGAGTCGGCCAATGTCAATACTGAGGTTGAGAGGATGTCAGGGGATTTCAATCATCCACGCTTTCTTAGCCGCTGTTGTGTTTTTAAGTGAAGTCAAGTGTTAACAAACTGTTATGAAAACCACAGTCTACGTCCCTCAGTCCACACAAGCAAGCCAGTCTCGGCGTTCTTGAGCTCTCCATCAACAAAGCAGTGACATGCAGAAGAACAGCCGCTGTTAAAAAGAATAAGCACCCGAGGTAATTATTCAAGATGCATTACATAAGCCAATTCTCTACTTCCCATTCTTTAAAAGAGTTTCAAAGAACACAAGATAAATGTAAATGACTATACAGAGGAATAAGCAAATTCTTTGTTGTCAGCGTTGGAGCACTTAATGAAATGACACCAAGTCTATTTTTAGGTTGATTAAAACAGGTGTATACGCTGCCCCAAATGCCCGCCTCAGTCATCATTTCGTCTTATCATCCCTCCTGTCCACAGAGCCAACACAAATATTTGCTGAATGAAATAATGAATAGCTTCCTCCTTATAGCTGATCTCATAAAACACCGTATCAGGAAACGCTTACTCTCTAAACTCTGGGTAGACAGATATTTTTGAAGGGTGGGCAGTTATTTGAGGGGGATTTAACCTAGCAAAATAGATCTGAGAAAGCCTCCATATGAACAGATCTTAGATCGTTAATATTCTAAGAATGGGGAAGCCACAAAGAACTGAAAAATTGAATTTCTTTCTTTCTTTCTTTCTTTCTTTCTTTCTTTCTTTCTTTCTTTCTTTCTTTCTTTCTTTCTTAATTTACTTCAGAGAGAGAGAGAGCAAGCATGAGTGGGGGGAGGAGGAAAGGGAGAAACAGACGCCTCGATAAGCAGAGAGCCTGATGTGGGGCTTGATCCCAGGACACTGAACCAACCGAGCCACCCAGGCACCCCAAGATTTTTTTTTTTTTAAAGATTTTATTTATTTATTTGAGAGACAGAGACAGAGAGAGCACAAGCAGGAGAAGCAGCAGGCAGGGGGAGAGGGAGAAGCAGGCTCCCCGCTGAGCAAGGAGCCTGATGTGGGACTCGATCCCAGGACCCTGGGATCATGACCTGAGCCGAAGGCGGCTGCTTAACCAACTGAGCCACCCAGGCGTCCCCCAAGATTTTTTTTTTGATTGGGTATCCTTGTTTGCAACTTCACACTCAACCTTTGTCATCTGGTTCTGCCCCTCTGCCCTTAATCCCACGCCACTCCCACTCCTCAAACAAAGGGGTTTCCTTTTTGCTTTGTTGCTCCATGGACCACATTTTATAAAAATTAATTTTAAGAAAAAGATACAGTCTATCCTTTTAAAAGAGATTTTTTTCCGGCTTCTATGAGGTTTCATGAAATCTCTAGAGCACTGAGCTCTGACCACATGAATACTTTGGAAAAGATGAATTGCTTTGGAAGAAGAAGGAAAGGCCAACTCTGGATTAGATTAATGGGGTTGACACATTTGTTATTCTTAAGAAACATGCTGGGGGGGGGTAGTAAAATTCAAGCATCTTAAGTTTATAGCATTTGCTGACAAGAATGCCTGTGTCCTTTGACGTTGATATCAGCCCAAATATTCCAGTTTCTCTTGCTGTGACGGAGGCTGGGCCAAGCTTAGCACAGAACAACCCACTATGTTATTATGATTATGGATCCCATATGTCAGAAAGGGCACAGTGAAGACATCTTGACTCTGCTCCTCGACGACATCTGGGAACTCATTTGGGAAAACTCAACAGCAGGGAGTGACTCGAGGTTGACATCATCTGAAGGTCAGCTCACTCACACATCTGGCAGTCCTTGCTGGCTGTTGGCTGGGAACTCAGCTGGGCTGTTGGCTGGAACGCTGCCAACACTCCCCCTCTCCATGTCTCTACTTAAGCTTCCTCATGGCAAGGTGACTGGGTTCTAAGAATGAGCATCCCAAGACAATGTGGGTGAAGCTGTGCTATCTTGTACAGTCAAGCCTCAGAAGTTACACATAGGATCAGTTTCATCAGAGTAATAAACCCACCCAGATTTAAGGGGAGGGAACACAAGTTACGTGTTTCCATGTCAGTTACACTGAGTGGCAGTTAGGAAGAGAGGAAAGGGAGATATTGCGGCCATCTTTAGAAAATGCAAGGCACCACACTGGGCATAAAATATATTTTAATTTTTTTATATGGTAGTGTGGAGGATAAAAATATCTCTGGCCCTTGAACCTATTTGCTTAGTTTGAACAAAACCAATTAGTAACCTTTTCTCTCTAGACTGATGAGGGGGAAGAATAACACAGACCAAGTTGGAGGAAGTGGGAATAATTGGTAAGTATACATACTTTGATAATGAGTCCTCCTTGAAACCTGGGAATATACTAAAACCAAACAAAGGGGGTTAGAATGAAAAAAAATAAAGGGGGGGTGTGTTAGAATGAGTGGGAGAAGATACCCTATACCAGATTAACAGCAGCCTCTGGGAGAAGCTCGGAGATAAACCAGACTTGGTAAAGTCAAGTATCAGAGAAGCAAGAGATCTCTCTGCAGACTCAGCCCCAAACTAACAAATGAATCCTTGGGATTATTGTAGTGCTTGTGCCTAACATCTTTTCTTCCCTCCCAGAACCAAATTTTGTGTTCAGAAGACTCAAAACACTCTTTGCAGCTAGCCCAAAGAGGTTTCTCTGCTCCATTTCTCCTCTATCTTTTTCTTCTCTTGCTTCCTCTGGCACCCAGCGTTATCCCAGGTTCAGTCTCAACTCCCATAAGGCACATGCTTCTGGTGAATTGCTGGGAGAGCATGCTTTTCCACTTCATTGCAGTTTCATATTATGAATTTCTGCAGGTAGACTTGAGATTCTCCCTTGAGCACCAGCCATCACCTGAAAATGTGTAGAGTGATAGAGGTGCTCCTTCTTAATTAGGTTGGGGGATTTATCAATTGTGGTACTAGGCAGAATTATGACCCCTCAAAGATATCTATGTCCTTATCCCTGAGACCTCTAAGTATGTTACCTTACCTGGCAAAAGGCAATTTGCAGAGGTGATTAAGTGAAAGATCTAGAGATGGAGAGATTATCCTGGATTATCTGGGTGGGACTGATGTAATCAAAAGGGTCCTTTCTGAGAGTGAGGCAGGAGAGTCAGAAACCGAGATGGATGATGGATAAAGAGGCCAGAGGGAGAGAGAATGATAGAGACAAGGAGAGAGAGAGACAAAAAAGTTGAAGATGCTAAACTTCTAGTTTTGAAGATGTGGGAAGGGGCCGCAAACCAAGGAATGTCGGCAGCCTCTTAAACCTAGAAAAGGCAAGGAAACATATTCTTCCCCAGAGCCTCCAAAAGGAATCCAATTCTGTTGACCCATGTTGGGCTTCTGACATCCAAAACTTTAAGATAATAAATGTGTTTGTTTTAAACCATTAAGTTTTTGGTAATTTGTTACAGCAGCAGTAGGAAACTAACATAAACAACTTATTTTTCTTGTGGTCGTTTGTTTCAGACATGGTATGAGGCTTTTGGTGAGAGCTGCTTGGGAAAGAAACGTTTCTACAAATATGTATGGATTAACTTTGAATCAGTATGAAAGGAATTTAAATGAAGCCTTGCCCAGTGACTTCCGGAAGCTCCACATGATGATGTAGAGAAGAACAAAATCTGATAACACTGTTCTAAAAACAACCAAGTTTCCTCTTGCTTAGGACACAACTACTCACACAGAGCATAACCTAAACATATTATGGGGCACCTGCTTGGCTCAGACGTTAAGCGTCTGCCTTCAGCTCACGTCCTGATCCCAGGGTCTTGGGATCCAGCCCCACATCAGGCTCCCAGCTTGGCGGGAAGCCTGCTTCTCCCTCTCCCGCTCCTCCTGCTTGAGTTCCGTCTCTCACTGTGTCTCTCTCTGTCAAATAAATAAATAAAATCTTAAAAAAATATACTATATTTGATCCTTGAACTGGTTAAGTTTATAACAACAGGCCTGGATCATATTTATGTAAATGAAAATATGCTTAAAATTTTTCCAGAAAATGATTGACACTTCTGACTCCAGGTTGTATGAGACAGTGACAAATGTCAAGTGTCAATACACTATTCAAATCTCGAGTAAGACGATGAAATTAGACATGGCTAAATGCTACAATCACCTGTGACTAAAGAATGGGATCATTTATTTTTTTGTATTTGTGTTAGGGTATATATATATAACACCATTCTCTTGAGAATTGTCATAATCGTGTCTCCATTTGTCCCTCCAGATTTACTTGGTTCCCTTCTCCACCCTGCTCTGTGCCCCAGAAGGCTGGCTTGACATGGGCCCATTCAATAGGCTCCCTGGGCTTCCTTGCCTTCTGGCTTGAGACTTTGGCAGAGATTTCCAGCAGGTGACCAAAGGGAGTAAGAAGGAGGAGGTGGGAGTATATGTTCTTCCAGCATCCTCCTAAATAAACTAGTACTCAAATCCTTGATTCAGAGTTGGCTTCCAGGGGATCCAATCTAAGACAGCCTGATACCTAGGGATTATCCCCTTCTTCAGGCTGGATCCCTGCAATCTTGCTTATACTTCCCATAGCTGGCTGGACCCAAGCTGCACCCATCAGGTTCTCTTTCCCTGGAATCTTATACTAGAACAGAGAGGATATTGGTCAGTGTCTGCAGGAGGCTGGGGCTCTCACATGAAAACTCAGGAGCTTTGCAAGAGTACCAAAGGGAGGGGCGCCTGGGTGGCTCAGTGGGTTAAGCCTCTGCCTTCAGCTCAGGTCATTATCTCAGGGTCCTGGGATTGAGCCCCGCATCGGGCTCTCTGCTCAGTGCTCCCCCGACCCCCCCCACTCCTACTTGTGGTCTCTCTCTCTCTGTGTCAAATAAATAAATAAAAATCTTAAAAAAAAAAAAAGAGTACCAAAGGGTAAGAGAAGCAGAGAAAGCCAGTCTGCAGGACAGGGCAGGGGGGCGGTGCAAGGAGGCAGGGGAGACAGAAAGAGAGAGGGAGAGAGAAGAGGAGAATGGCTCAGAGAATCAGAGAAGAGACATAGCTCCTTGTTCCAGGCTCCCTCCTTTCCTAACGTCCTCCTACACCCAGCTCCTGCTCCGCAAAGTATGCCAATATAGGTACAATATAGGCATAAATTCTCCATTGCTTCTCAAAGGAGCTCAAAGAACTTCTACAATATATCATCAAAGAACCAATTAACCCAGCAAGTCATCTCAAAATTACACTCACACTCTCAGTGAATCAGAATGTTCTGCTACACTACCTTCCCTGTGTGAATTTCCTTCTTGAGGGCTTGAGAGCACAACGGTTGTTAATCTCCCCACAGGTGAATGAACAAGCCTTCAACTACCCTCCGGCGTTCACGAAAGCTGGCCTAAAGACCTGGTTGGCACATACAGCAGAGTGTTTGTGGTCCATGACAACCCAGAATGGAACAATTTATTCCCTAATTACCCAACTGGACCAGTGCGAGCTCACCCAGCCGCCCAGATTTAGAGATAGGCGGCAGTAGGAGGAAGTCAGAGAAAGTCAAATATGCTGGGGCAGGAACGGACCGTGACACGAGTTTTGCAAGCTCCCCAGCTCCTACTTGCCTCCCCCCAGGGTTCTGAATCCTCAGCCTCCTGTGCTGACCACTGGGCCACTCAAACGTATGCATATCATGGGCAGCCGTCCATAGGATGCTATTACCGGGGAGAAGCAATACCCTGACCAAGAGTATCCTTATTCTACCAACCTCCCCAAATTCACAAATTCTCATTACTGAGTCGTTCTTTTGGTTAATATATCATTTTCAGGGTGGCTGGGTGGCTCAGTTGGTTGAGCATTCAGTTCAGGTCATGATCCTGGAGTCCAGGGATCGAGTCCCACATAGGGAATCCCTGCTCAGCAGGGGTTCTGCTTTTCCCTCTGACCTTCCCCCTGTCATGCTCCTGTCCTCTCATTCTCTCTCTCTCTCTCTCAAATAAATAAATAAATAAAATCTTTAAAAAAAAAGTACTATTTCCAGAATGTCACTGCTAAAGCACAGAGGTACTATAAAAGTACAGAGAAGAGATTGGAAACGTCATCATTACCTTGTTGTTCAGGGTAGGATTGCAGCCAAAAAGTTTTTTTTTAAATGCTTGTTGGTGATCCGAGAGAGATTCCAGAATGGGATTGGAGAAGGAAGCATTAAAGGACCTTAAACTCTTTTGGAATTAGATTCATTTGTTGAACAAGTATCTATTGAGTGGCTGTGCTAGGCTTTGGGAACATAAAAGGCAGACTCCTGCTTTTATGAAACAGAGAGATTAAGGAGAAAGATGGATGGAGATCAAATAATCACTCCAAGGTAGTGGTCCTCAACTAAGGGCCATCTGAGACTCTCTGGAGACATTTTTTTATCACAACTGGAGGAGTTGCTCTAGGTATCCATTGAGTGGAAGCCAGGGACATTGCTAAACATCCTGTAATGCACAGAACAATTTCTCTACAGGAAAGAATCATCTGGCCCAGGATGTCAATGGAGCCCTGGTTGATAAAGCCTGTACCAAGACAGTAATTCTCAAAGTATGGTCCCTGATAGGCAGCATCGGTGGCATCTGGGACCTCATTAGAGATGCAGATTCTTGGGCCCTACCCTAATCCTGATGAATCAGAAATTTCGGTGGTAGAAGCCAGTGTTCTGTGTTTAACGAGCCCTCCAGGGGACTGTGATGCACACTGATGTTTGAGATCCACCGAATGAAGGAATCTATCATCACAAGCTAAGGCAATCAAAAAAACCTGAAATCTTGCCATTTGCAATGACGTGGTTGGAACCAGAGGGTATTATGCTAAGGGAAATAAGTCAATCAGAAAAAGACACTTATCATATGATCTCTCTGATGTGAGGAATTTGAGAGGCAGGGTGGGGAGTCGTGGGGAGGAGGGAGGGAAAAAAATGAAACAAGATGGGACTGGGGAAGGAGACAAACTGTAAGAGACTCTTAATCTCAGGAAACAAACTGAGAGTTGCTGGGGGCGGGGGTGGGGTGGGGTGGGTGGCTGAGTTATGGACCCTGGGGAGGGTATGTGCTATGGTGAGTGCTGTGAATTGTGTAAGCCTGAGGATGCGCAGACCTGTACCCCTGAAGCAAATAATGCATTATATATGTTAATAAAATTTTAAAAAATATAATGAAATTTTTTAAAGTGAAGGCAAATACCTCGAAGAAAAAATATTCTGTACTAGTGCTACTCAAAAAGTGGTTTATCCACTATTGGTAGCACCATCATAGGAGAGCTGGTTAGGAATACAAATTCCCGGGTCCCACTCTAGACCTGCTGAATCATGGAGGGATGTGTAGGGGCTAGACTGAGAAAACCACTGGGGGTCATTCTAAGTAATTAAGACTGTACATGACAGGAAGTTGGAAATCTCTTGACTCTGGATGAGTCAAGTTCTCGCAATAAGCGGGCTTAGGTTGGAGAAACGATTAGAGGGAAACCAGATGGAAGGTTGTTGAGGTAGCTCCATGGGTGAGTGAACGAAGACAGAGGCAGCAGAGATAGAATAAAGGAAGTACATGTGAGAAAACTTCAGAAGGAAGAGTGTACAGGCTAAATTGATGACTGATTGGATTAGCAAATGAAGGTGTGCCAGGAATTCTTTTGATTGGAACTAACAAAAAATCCCAGGGGCACCTGGGTGGCTCAGGCAGTTGAGTGTTTGCCTTCAGCTCAGGTCATGATTCCAGGGTCTTGGAATCAAGTCCTTCAATGGGCTTCTTGCTCAGCAGGGAGCCTGCTTCTCTCTCTCCCCTTGCCTGCTGTTCCCACTGTTTGTGCTCTCCCTCCCTCCCTCTCTCTCTCTCTCTCTCATAAGTAAATAAATAAATACATAAAATCTTTTTAAAAATCCTAATTTAGAGTGGCTTGAAGAAATAAGAGTTTATTTTTCCCCATAGCAAGAAGTCTCAGATGGAGGCAACTGCTGCCTTTTTTCATGATCTGTAGGGCCTCCTCAATGGTAGGCAGGTCGCCGGGCTCCGGGGCCGGCTGGACGGGGGTCCGGGCTGGCACAGGGCGCGGGGGGCCCAAGCTGTCTGAGCTAATATCCAGGCTGGTGTCTCTGATTCTCTTGGCTTTTCTTCCTTCCTTCCTTCCTTCCTTCCTTCCTTCCTTCCTTCCTTCCTTCCTTCCTTCCTTCCTTCCTTTCTTTTTTCTTTCTTTCTCTTTCTTTCTTTCTTTCTTTCTTTCTTTCTTTCTTTCTTTCTTTCCTTCTTTTTAAAAGATTTTATTTATTTTCTCTTGGCTTTTTCTTAATTCTTATCACCTCATGGTCACAGAGTATCTGCTGTAGCTCCAAATGTCTTGTTTGAGTCCAGGGACGGAAGAAGCAAATAAGAAAGACAGAGTCTGTTCCTTTCTTATTTATTTGTTTGTTTATTATTTTATTTTTTAAAATTTTATTTATTTGTCAGAGAGAGAAAACAAGCCAGTGGAGCTGCAGGAAGGGGGAGAATCAGGCACCCCACTAAGCAGCGAGCCGAACAGGGGGGTACTCGATCCCAGGATCTTGGGATCATGACCTGAGTCAAAGACTTAATCAACTGAGCCACCCAGGCATCCTTATTTATTATTTTTTTAAAGTAGGCTCCATGTTCAGCATAGAGCCCAACACGGGGCTTGAACTCAACCCTGAGATCAAGACCTGAGCTGAGATCAAGTGTTGGACACTTAACCCACTGAGCCACCCAGGTGCCGTGGGGTCTGTTCCTTTCAATAAAAAAAAGCAAGAGTTTTTGTAAAATCACTCCTGGACTTCTACTTATCGGCGAGAACTGCATCACATGACCACCTACAGCTACAGAGCAGTGTGAGAAAGTGTTTATCGTTGGTATCTCCATGGCAGAGAAAGAGGTTGGGAATTTAAGCCCTACAATCTACAGCATCTGCAAGGAAGGAAGGAGTAAACTAGACCTACTCCAGCTTGAGTGAATAAGGGGACACTGGCACTATTCCCTAGGATAGGAAAGACATGGGAAAAAGCAAGTTTGAAATAGGAAGAACATGAGCATCTGCCTTTGCCTCAGGTCATAATCCCAGGGTCCTGGGATCGACCCCACATTGGGCTCCCTGCTCATTGGGGAGACCACTTCTGCCTTTCTCGCTCCCCCTGCTTATGTTCCCTCTCTCACTGTATCTCTGTCAAATAAATAAATAAAATCTTAAAGAAATGGGAAGAACGTTATGGTAGATTGTCTACTGCAGTAATTTCATCCACTGTTGTATATATAACCTTTTGCTCTGAGACTGCTGCTTCTATTATCAAGAAGTAGAATTTATTTCTCCACCCTTCGGACTGGGGCTTGGCCATGCGACTCGCTTTGCCAAACAGGGCATTAGCAAGGGTACCACAAGCAGCACCCTAAAAAGCACTCGCACATGGAGGTCTGCTCTCTTACAGGCAGAACTGGAGCGCTGAGACGATATTGTGGTTGCTTAAGCCCGGTGAGCTCTACACGGGAGAACTGAAGTGTCCCAGCTGGGAACCAGCACCAACCAACTTCCAGATACGTGCGTGAGCCCATTTTAGACCACTGAGGCCAAGATGAATTACCAGATGACTGCAGCAGCACGAGTGAACGCTGGTGAGATCGATAGAACTGCCCAGCTGAGTCCAGCCCAAAATGCTCTTCACAGAAATGTAAGTAAATCAATATTCTGGTGGAAATGTCCCAGGAGCTAACTGACCTTTTTGATCTGAAGCTGGAGATGGAGATGTGGGCAGTATCAAGCCCGCAAGGAACACGTATTTGAAGCGATGAAAAGGGATGAGGTCTCCCAGGGGCAATCTCAGGAGCACCAGTGAGGGGTGGAAATTAAAATGGAAAGGAAACAGGCGTAGAGCTTAGAAGAGGCCATGAGGGGAGTTTCCAGAAGAAGGAAAGTGTCCGCTGTGCCATGTGCCAAAGAACTGTCGGGAAAGGTGAAAACTGAATAGAGAACGTTGGATTTGACAATGACTAGGTCATCAGCGATATTGACCAGAGAGCCCTTTCAAGAGACGGTAGGGGCCAGGGGTCAGGTTGCAAGAGGATTACAGCGGGTTGAAGAGTAAGTGGCAGGTAGGAAGTAGACTGTTTTTCCTGAGAGTTTGGGCCGTGTAGGCAAATAGAGAGAGAAAGGGGAGACAGCTTGATGAAGACACACAGGTAGGGGCGCCTGGGTGGCTCAGTGGGTTAAAGCCTCTACCTTCAGCTCAGGTCATGATCTCAGGGTCCTGGGATCGAGCCCCGCATCGGGCTCTCTGCTCAGCAGGGAGTCTGCTTTCCCCTCTCTCTGCCTGCCTCTCTGCCTACTTGTGATCTCTCTCTCCCTGTCAAATAAATGAATAAAATCTTTAAAAAAAAAAGAAAACACACAGGCAAAGGGAGGTCTGAACCTTCCTTTTGTCTTTCAAGATAGGGGAGGCTTGTAAATGTGTAGAAAAGATTGGGACAGGAAAGATATTAAGAAAAGCCGTGATATCCACTGGGACTTGTTTCCTGAGAGGCAAGATTTATCTTAATCAGGAGAAAGTGTGCTACAGAACAGAGAATGAAAGAAAACAAACACCAGACTAGAGGGTAGGCCTTGTGGAGGTGAATGAGAGGGATAAGGTTGTAGATTTGGGGGTGACTGACTTCCCCAGGCTTGATAGCATGCATTTCCTCTGCGTGGTCAGAGATCCAAGAGCCAGGAAGACAGTGGCCATGGAAGAGTGGAAAAGCTTTGGAGCAGCCTCCATGGGTGGGGAAGAGGCAGCAGTGCAGGATTCCCTGGGATGCTGAGATCCACCTGAGGCTTGATGATCACTCCTCTGGCCGCTCCCTGGGTAGTCTGTATGTAGGAACTAGAAATGTGAATACTGGCTCGATCCATGGATTTCCTCTTAACTTTGTTCCCTCCAACACAAACTCTTCTTTTAGTTCTTCTGATGATTTAGTTTTATTAGGCACATGGCTTTCTTGATCAGAGATTACATTTCTGGGGCACCTGGCCGTCTTAGTCCGGAGTGCAACTCTTTGTCTTGGGGCTGTGAGTTTAAGCCCCACTTTGGGTGTGGAGGTTATTTAAAAATTAATTCTTTTTTAAAAAATATTTTATTTATTTATTTGACAGATAGCGAGACAGTGAGAGAGGGAATGCAAGCAGGGGGAGTGGGAGAGGGAGAAGCAGGCTTCCCGCTGAGCTGGGCTTGATCCTGGGACCGTGGGATCATGACCTGAGCCCAAGGCAGACGCTTAACGACTGAGCCACCCAAGCGCCCCTTAAAAATAAACTCTTAAAAAAAAAAAAAAAAGGAAAGATGGTATTTCCAAGCTGCCCTTGCATCTGATATGGCCAGGTGACTAAATACTGACCAATGGGATAAGAGTGTCAGTAAGGGTCTTTAGAGGACTGGGCGTAGCTGTCTTTCTCTCTTCCTGTTTCTCACTGGCTGGAGTGCAGATACAATTGCTTGAACCCAAGCAACTATTTTGGATAATGAGGGAGAAGCCACATATTTAAATGGCAAAACAACAAGATAGAAGAGATCTTTGTTCCAAAAGATCATGGAGGCCGTATACCAGTGCTGGACCAGCTACCGCTGAATGTCATTTACATGAAGAAAAATAGTCTACTATGTTTAAGTTAATTTTATATATAAGTGAAGCTAATTCCTTAAGATTTTATTTATTTTTGTATTTTAAAGGATTTGTTTATTTATTTATTTGAGAGAGAGAGAGAGAAGGGTCAGAGGGAGAAGCAGACTCCCTGCTGAGCAGGGGGCCCCCCCATGCGGGACTCTATCTCGGGACTCCAGAACCAGGTCCTGAGCCAAAGGCAGTTGCTTAACCAACTGAGCCACCCAGGAACCCTAAGTAAAGCTAATTCTAAACGTCCATACTCACTGCTCTCTTGGAGCTCCTCACCTACACTGATACTTTGTTAATTCCAGATGCCTACGAGTGGGAGAGGGAGAAGCTTCCTGGTTGAAGCTTCCTCTAAGGTCTTTCAGAATGCCTACCTCCTGGTTTGACCTGACAAGAGCCCTGCTTATTCAAATCTCTGGCCAAAGACTTGTATTTGGGGCCTTTCAGTTTATATTTTACTTCTGATTAAGTGGGAAATACCGTCAATTGTTCCTCAACTATTTTTAGCATTGCATTATTTTCACCGTGTTATTAAAAGTCATGACATCAATTAAGGAGGGCACGGGATGTAATGAGCACTGGGTGTCATATGATGAATAACTGAACTCTACATCTGAAACTAATGAAACTAATGATACACTATACGTTAATTAACTAAATAAAATAAAAAAAGAAAAAATCATGCCATCATGTTATACATATATTAATTCATTTATTCAATTTTGATTGATCATTTTCTATGTGCTTTGAAGTGATGGACACCATGGAGACCCAAAAATCAGTAAGATATGGGGTATTCCATCAAGAATCTGACAATCCACGGGCGCCTGGGTGGCTCAGTGGGTTAAGGCCTCTGCCTTCAGCTCAGGTCATGATCTCAGGGTCCTGAGATTGAGCCCCGCATCGGGCTCTCTGCTCAACAGGGAGCCTGCTTCCCCCTCTCTCTCTGCCTGCCTCTCTGCCTACTTGTGATCTCTCTCTGTTGAATAAATAAATAAAATCTTTGAAAAAACTGAAAAGTTTAAAAAAAAGAATCTGACAATACAGTGGAAGAGAAGAATATGAAAGTAGCTAACAACGAAAATAGAAATGAAGCAGCCATATTAAGCATGTTTAAATTCGGGAAGCATTTAAACTCTTCCTGAATTCACTCCTGCTGTTTATAAGTCTGGCATTAAAACTAGAGTTTCCTGATCCTCAATATTCTGGTCATAATATAAGATTCCACCCTAAGTCATCATTCCATGTTCCATAAAAACATATTGAAAAACAAAATCTTACTTATCTAAAAGTTTAAAAAAAAAAGAAAACAAGGACTGTGAAAGATGTAGGAGTTGATTTAACTTTATTCTTGATTTAACTTTATTCATTGGCTGACCATTGTCAGGCAGAGAAGTAGATGTTGGGATAATATTGAAACAAATGACGGATGGTTCTTGTCCTCAGAGATACTAAAAATAAATCTCCCTGGGGAGCCTGGGTGGCTCAGTTGTTGGGCGTCTGCCTTCGGCTCAGGTCATGATCCCAGGGTCCTGGGATGGAGCCCCGCATCGGGCTCCCTGCTCGGCAGGAAACCTGCTTCTCCCGCTACCATTCCCTCTGCTTGTGTTCCCTCTCTCGCTGTGTTTCTCTCTGTCAAATAAATAAAATCTTAAATAAATAAATAAATAAATAAATAAATAAATAAATAAATCTCCCATGTAAACATCAAATGCTGACTGTGATAAAATACTTCCAAAGGGGGATACATGGTACCCATGTACCTAAGAAATAATGGGAGCATTGGTCCTTGTTGGGAAAAGTATGGCAGGGGTTGGGCTGGGGAGGGGAGATGGAGATTGAGCCTAGCAAAGGGCAGGTGGTGTAAGAGGAGATGGGAGAGGTAAGTGGATGCCAGACCACAGAGGCTCTTGGAGACCACATGATAACTTTGGCTTATTTTAAGAGCAAAAGGAGGGGAGCGCCTGGGTGGCTCAGTGGGTTAAAGCCTCTGCCTTCCGCTCAGGTCATGATCTCAGGGTCCTGGGATCCAGCCCCGCCTCCGTCTTTCTGCTCAACGGGGAGCCTGCTTCCCCCCTCTCTCTGCCTACCTCTCTGCCTGCTTGTGATCTCTCTCTGTCCAATAAATAAATAAAATCCTTAAAAAATATATTCATTTTTATAAAAAAAAAAAAAAAGGAGGCAAGTGAAGTGGTTTGATTTCAAATAGATCCGTCTGGCTGCCAAGCGAAGAGTGAAATATAAGGGTGAGGAAAGAGTAGGAAGCAGACGAGTTTGGTGGCCACGGCAGGAATGCAGCTGTGAGCTGAGAATAACCTGGATGAGGATGTGTTGTTGGGAGAAACAGACTGATCGGAGAAGTCTTCAGGAGCACTTAACAGTGGTTTGGGTCTGGGATGGGAGGGAAGAGATGGCAAGGAGGACCGCTGGGTTTTTGGGCTTCATCACCTGATGGGTGATGCTATTATTCAGTGAGATGGGAAGAAGACAAACCAGACTTGGGGATGAGCAACATGAAAAGGGTCTTTCTCGAGTCTGATTTTGAACATGCTGATTTTACGATGCCTTTGAAATACCCAAGTGTAAATGTCATCTAGATTCACTTAGAAGCAGGAACTGGGTGGGAGAGAGGGGTGAGCTACGTATGGGTTGATTCAAGCTGAAGCTGCAGGCTGGGATGAGACCACCTGGGCAGTAGGGGGTGGGGTGGGGGGAGGGGGTGGGGGTGGGGAGTGAGCAGGAGGACCACCAGGGCTGGGTGGCCAGGTAGGGCAGCAGGAGCCTGCGTAGGCAGGGGCTAGACGGGCAGGAGGTGGTGGAGACTTGCAGGTCAATCAGGAAAGCTTTTTTCTTTTCTTTTCTTTTTTCTTTTCTTTTCTTTTCTTTTCTTTTCTTTTCTTTTCTTTTCTTTTCTTTTCCTTTCCTTTCTTTTTCTTTTCTCTTTTCTTTTCCTTTTCTTTTTCTTTTCTTTTCCTTTCCTTGTCTTTTTCTTTTCTCTTTTCTTTTCTTTTTAATTAACATATAATATATTATTTGTTTCAGGGGTACAGGTCTGTGAATCATCAGTCTTACACAATTCACAGCACTCACCATAGCACGTACCCTCCCCAAAGTCCATCACCCCGCCGCCCCATCCCTCCCATCTCCTTCCACTCCAGCAACCCTCGATTTGTTTCCTGAGACCTCAGGAGAGCCTTTCAAGGAATGTTTGACAATGTTAAAAGCTGATGAGACCTGAAATCTGCCAATGGAACCCAGGGCCATGGTGATGAGTCAAGCTCAAAATGTTTTGATGGGATGACTGGAGGGAATTGAGGACTGAATGGAGGTAAGAAAATGGAGGCAGAGTATAGACAACCCTTTTTGAAAGGTTTTTGAAGAGGAAGAGAGAACTAAGGCAAAAGCTAGAGAAAGATGTACGATTGAGGGATATTTTTTTTTTCTCTTTATGGTAGATTTAATAATAGAGTAAATGGAAAATCCATAAGTTGACTTATAGAAATTTAAGACATAATAAGGTAGTATCTCAAATCAATGAGGCTAAGACTTTTTACTAAATGGTGTTGGGATGCCTAAACAGCCATTTGGTAATTCTTTTTTTTCTTTAAAGATTTTATTTATTTGACAGAGAGAAACACAGCGAGAGAGGGAACACAAGCAGAGGGAATGGTAGCAGGAGAAGCAGACTTCCTGCTGAGCAGGAAACCTGATGCAGGGCTTGATCCCAGGACCCTGGGATCATGACCTGAGCCAAAGGTAGACGCTTAACGACTGAGCCACCCAGGTGCCCCACCATTTGGTAATTCTAAAATTGGATCCATACCTCACATCATATACAAGGGTAAACTCCAAATGGATTGGATATAAATGTAAAAAATGAAGCTATATAATTCTAGAAGAAAACACGTGTGAATTCCTTGATATCTTGAGGGTGGGGCAAGGTTTTGTTTTGGGTGGCTTTTTTGGACATCTCTACACCCAAGGTAGGGCTCGAACTCACAACCCTGACAAGAGTCCCATGTTCTTCCAACTGAGCCAGCCAGACGCCCCTTTTATGTACATATGTATATCCGTATTTATGTAGTTAGTAAGGAAAGCTTTTTTAACTCAAAATCCAGATGCAGTAAAAGATTGGTAAATGGTATTATTTAGAAACTTCGTATGCCAAAAACACACAATAAGGAAGCAAACAAAAAAACATTGGAAACAAAGTTAAAAGACAAATGACAACCTTGGAGGAAGTATTTTATGCAGTATGCGTTGTATATATTATATGTGTTACAGGTAAAGGAATGGCGTGGCTACATAGATATGGATATAAAGAACCAGTAGAGAGGGAGCAATTGGCTAAAGAAGGGAGAGGGAAGGAAGATGAGGGAGGGGGAGGGAAGGAACAGAGAAGATCAATAGTGTGAGTGTTGTGCAAACAGGCCAGGACAGAGGATAGTGCAAAGAAAGACAAAAAGGGACCATTAGCAACTTCTGTGTTAAATGAACAGAAAGAGGGTCTGGATGGGGTTGGATGTTTCATAGCCTTAGGAAGCAAGTTAGCAGCTGAGAGGGAAAGGAAAGAAGTTTAAAATAATCATGGCAGAGGGAAGGAAACTACGCTGACCACAGAAATGTCCAGAAAGACCAGAGCCTGCTTAATGAGTGCAGTTGGTGAGGGTGAACTTACAAAGGAGCCCTTGTGCCCCATGAGGGACTTTTCCCTGGCAGCCCTTGAGAGATTTTTTGACTCTTTATTGTCTTCATGAGGAAAAGAGTTCCTCCTAATTCGACTCTTATCATCCTGGGAACTTCTTTTCTACAGATCCAGGAACAGGAAGGAGATAAAGGCGTGGTTTATATGAAAAGTATCATGAACTAACTCATTCAGTTCGTCAAGTAATGCAGGCGAGCAGTGTCAGACATGGAGAGAGGCAGAGAATTTCCGAAGGTTCTGAGAGAAACGTTAGGGAAGCTGCCAGGAGAGGTGGTGAAGTTTATCTTATCACCTTCATTCAGAGCTTGCTCTCACTGTGTCGTGTTACGTGGTTGAGTGAACAAGCCCTTTCTCAGAGCTCAAAGTCCTAACGATTCCTAATGGGGTTAATCTTTGAGAAGGTTCTCTGAACCCCGGCCCCCAGTTTCATTCAGTCTTCAGATTAAACATACGATAATAGTTTTCTGTTCTGAAAACCTCTTCGCAGCCAAGGCTGGTGGGAATGACCTTAGTTTAGTGTTGCTGGTGCTCAGGGCGTGGTAGGTTCTATGCTAAGAGAAAGAATGTGAAGGGAGTGAGTTCCTTTTGCAAAGGGGACAAGGTATTCCGTTTAGGACCAGAGAGCCTTAATCAGAGCAGAATATGGATTCATTCTCCAGGAAAAGGATCAGAAAAATCTGTGATGACATCATCATTTAAAAACAAAAACAAAAACAGCCAATCTTCTGGGGTTCAGGAATCCAGCTTGGAAAGATATGTCTGCATCTAGGCGCTGCCAGAGTCCAGCTCTGTGTCTATGGGGCCTCAAAGCAGAAGAGAGAAATAATGCCAGTGAGTCACTAAGTCTAGCTATTTGCTGGAAAACTTCTGTTCCCAGGTAGGAGGGAGGTGGCTTCGCAGGAAACCAGCCAAAGTTTGACGTATTTGTGCAGTTGGAAAGTAGATGACCAGCTTGGCCTTATTTATGTGGGACATACTGACCTGGGAAAGACTAGAGCTCTTGGAGTCCTAGACTTGGTTCAAAGCTGGGAATAGTAACTCTGATTCCTTTTAGAATAATCAAATTCTTTGCAGTTTATTTTAACATCTTTTTGTGTCTGTCTCCTGGGCAGGCCCTTCCCGCCTCCTGACTTGAAGACTGATGGACCTTCTGGACATTACTTCCAGTGACCCAACTTGGAACTAACTGCCCAAGTGGAAAGCTGATGCGAAGATATTTTCATTCTGAAGGAGGATGCTAACAATTCAAAGGAATGAATTTCTAATGGTGGAACCGCAAGTCTCTAGTGTGACCAAAGATGCTTTGGGACAGGATGTTCTACCCTGTGCTATTCAAATGATTGACTAGGTAGCCTCCTACTTTGCCCTCTTGAGAGGCTGGCTCTGCTCTTTGGAACTTCAGAAACATCCGACTCGTTGTCTTTCTCAAAGGTGAATGGATTTCAGTCCACTCCAAGGATATACTGATAATGAGTATTTATAACTTGATATTATCAGTAAAAACAGTAGGTAAGTGCTTTTCCCTTGCTAGCCAAGGGAAAGTATGTATCACACGTTGCCTTCAGTACTGAGGGGAGGTGGATTTTATTACCTCTTCTTTATAGAACAGAAACATGAGGATCCCCAGGAGCCAAAACTGCTGACTCTAGGCATGTCACCAGACATAAAGTGAGCTCTCTGCCTCTCTCCTGAGTCTGTCTGGCTATCCACAACAAAGGAGGTAGCCAATTTAAGATAATAAACCCAAAGAAGGGGGAATGTCTTCACATTTTTATTTTCTACATCAATCGGTTTGTGGCATCTGAGCTTTGTAATTACACATTTTCCTTGTCTGTACTCATTTGCTAGTGATTTTCCCCTTTCTTGGCCTTTAAATGAGGCGGTTTAGCAACAAGGCACCCTGACGTGGGGTTTTCTATAGCACATACCAGGGATATTTCTAAAGCACACAAAGGATTTAGGTCACAGATATCCAGCATAAGTCCATGTCTGCTCTATTTTAATGCTTTTAAAAAATAATTTATGAGTTCAGTGTGCTCTAGCTCATTTTCTAAAATTAAAATTTAGATGACTTTCTAAATCTTAAATTATTTTTAAGTTATTTTCAGAGGCTAGGAAAAGTACCACTGATTCCTTTAAGCGTAATCATATTCTTTGCAGTTTATATATTTTGATAATATTTAGTCTTAGCCAGCCATTTATGAGCTCTGTCACAGGTTACCTGCATTCTCTGTGTCTCCGTTTCCTCATCTGTGAAATAGACACAAAAATAGTACCTTACTCACAGCTTTGTTCCGAAGAGTACGTGAAGACATCCATGTCATTAATGCCTTTAACACAGTCTAGAGCCCTCTCTCAGACTTAGCTATCGTTAGCATATTATAGCTGTTTTGAATTATAAAAGTAACATGTACTTGTTGTAAAAAAAAAAAATCCAAACAATGTAGAGGTTTATAAAGTAAAAAATGATAGTGTCCGCTCTTCACCCAGCCCCATTCAGTCCTGCTTTCTAGAGATAGCCACTGGATATTGACCACAATTTTTCTATGCACATTCATGCAACCCCTTAGAACTTTGCTGATGCCATCTAACAACTGATCATGGACATCCTCCCCGAGCAGGTCCCCTGGAGCCCCCTTTTTACACAAGATGGGCATTAACTCCTCATCTGATTTGTCTGTGGGGTCCAGTATGTGTTTAGGGCAGCTTTTCACATTTCTGTGTGGTCAAATTCTTGCTTTTCCTTTTCCTCCTGGGATATGTGTAATGTGTAGTAAAGCTTCTCAGGGACCAGCACTTAGAAATACACTTCCCAGGACTGAAATATAAAGTCTTGCACAATTCAAGAGAACTTTTGGACTGTACATTAAACTTTGTGATTCATTAGTGTGAGTGTATTTTACTTTTTACTGGAGAAGTTCAAAGACTATTTGAAATGCTTTTAGGTGTCGAGGGGAACGCTACCTTCAGCTAAAGACAAGAAATGCAGGAGTGAAGACACCCCACAGTCTGCACAGGCCTCTTCAGGGCACCCACAGGCTTTTCATATGGGTCATGGTGTGGAGTAAGTGGGGAATAGAAGTCAATAATTCAGTGTTCGATGAAGTTGAACCAGCAATTTAACCAGCGTGGAGTGTAAGAAGGTGGCTTTACCTTCAATGACCTCATTTCAGAAAGTCATTGTCAAAGATCATGACAGCAAAATCATGGGAGACTCAAAGTTACCAACAAAGCCAGATGAAGCCAGTAGTTCTTGGCACATTCCATCAAGTCCTCTCTGTGTACTTGCTCACATCTGGGCATTGAGACACTATCTTTGAGAACATCACTCGAGGGTATTTACCAAAAAGACAAGTGGATAATTAAAAAGAAAAAAAATGAGTGATTGCTATGTCTTTGACAGTGAAGTATTTCTTTTTTGAAAAATTTATTTATTTTTATTAACATATAATGTATTATTTGTTTCAGGGGTACAGGCCTGTGATTCATCAGTCTTACACAATTCACAGCACTCACCATACCACATATCCTCCCCAATGTCCATCACCCAGCCACCCTATCCCTCCCACGTCCTTCCACTTCAGCAACCCTCAGTTTGTTTCCTGAGATTAAGAGTCTCTTATGGTTTGTCTCCCTCTCTGGTTTTGTCTTGTTTCATTTTTTTCCTCTCTTCCCCTCCCTATGATCCTCTGCCTTGTTTCTCAAATTCCACACATCAGTGAGATCATATGATAATCATCTTTCTCTGATTGACTTCTTTTGCCTAGCATAATACCCTCTAGTTCCATCCATGTCATCGCACATGGCAAGATTTCATTTTTTGATGACTACATAATATTCCATTGTATATATATGCACCACATCTTTTTTATCCATTCATCTGTTGATGGGCATCTGGGCTCTTTCCATAGTTTAGTTATTGTGGACATTGCTGCTATAAACATTGGGGTGCACATGTCCTTTTGGATCACTACATTTGTATCTTTGGGGTAATTACCCAGTAGTACAATTGCTAGGTCATAGGGTAGCTCTCTTTTCAACTTTTTGAGGAACCTCCATATTGTATTCCAGAGGACAGTGAGGTATTTCTATAAATATCTTACTACTCATGCTTTTTCCTACTCTTTTCTTTTTTCTCAGTAAACACATACTGTGTCTATACAAAGTCAGCACAACTGGCTGGAAAATAGGTAATTAAGGGGAGCCTGGGTGACTCAGTGGGTTAAAGCCTCTGCCTTTGGCTCAGGTCATGATCTCAGGGTCCTGGGATCGAGTCCCACGTCGGACTTTCTGCTCAGCAGGGAGCCTGGTTCCCCCTCTCCCTCTGCCTGCCTCTCTGTTTACTTGTGATCTCTGTCAAATAAATAAAATCTTTAAGAAAAAAATATTTACTATCTGGTCCTTTACAGAAAGAGTTTTCCACCCCTATCTGAGCAATGCAGGCACCTTGCTGTAAGGACATGTATATGGAGTGTCCTGGGCCTCAAATGGCCCTCTGGAAAGGCCAGTATGGAGAGGAGCTGAGGCCTCCCACCCAGAGCCAAAACAAACTCGCTAGTCATGAGGGAACCAGCAGGCAAGTAGAGTCTTCAACTCCAGTTAAGCCTTCAGAAGATCACAGCCTTATCTGCCATCAGCCCGTATGCTCACGAGAGATTCTGGGCCAGAACCGTCTAGCCAAAGCCATAACTGAAGCCCAGAAACCTTGTGAGATAATAAATAACAACTGTTATTTGAAGCCTCAAAGTTTTGGGGTAATTTATTATGCAGCTATCATAATTGGAATATATTATATATTGGTTAAAGTCCCCAAGTAAAACGCTCATTAACTTCTTTTAATAATTGGTGGAGGTGGGCAGAACATAAACACGTAAAAATCTTCACCACCATATTGTAGCTGATGATTTCTAAGATTGCAGTAACTACTAAGACCTCAGACATCACATCCCAATAAATGTATAAGAATCAAAATCTTTGGGGGGCACCTGGGTAACTCAATTGGCTAAGTGTCTGACTGTTCATTTCGGCTCAGGTCATGATCTCAGATCGAGCCCTGTGTCAGGCTCTGCACTCAGTAGGGATTCTGCTTGAGGATTCTATCTCTTCCTCTCCCTCTGTCCTTCCCCTCCCCACCCCCGTGTGTTCTCTCTTTCAAATAAATAAATCTTTTAAAAAAGAATCAAATTATTTCTTTAGTATTCATAAGCATCATCAATTTTTAAATGGACAGCCTCTGCAAGCTGCATTTGTTTTCTGCTAATGTAATACTTTCATCATGCCTGGCAGTCTTCAAATCATGAGCTTGGGAGGAAAGTGAATTTAGAATTGCTGGCCATCAGTCTGTCAACGACTTCATCAAGCAGTTTTTTTGTTTTGCTTTTTATGTAGTCGTGGAAGACAGTTACGGTTCCCTTTGTACCGATAAGAAAATTAAAGCTCACAGACAGTGAATGACTACACCCACATAAATGGCTAATGAGAGAGCTAAGAGTGAAGCCCAGACTCCTGACTCTAAGCGAAGGGCTCTTGTTTCCTCACCTCTGAATGTAGACAGTCCAGAGTGGCTCTGGATTATCGATCAGATGTGTCTGTCACTGTCATGAAATGGCATGTCATTTGTTAAGCCTTCACTGGTGTGGGGTGCCAGGAAATGGATGCTTTGTCCTAATGCCGTGGAACACCCATCAACCCTATTTATAAGGTCTTTACCATTGCACTAGTACTGACCTTAGGAATTAAGGTCCAAGCTTATGTTCATTATAAATAAACACTGTCCAAGTGCTAGGGTATCCACTGGCAAATAAAACCCACACCTTCACTTTCATGGATCTTCCAGTCTGGGCTGGGAGCTTACAGTCTATCTGATACATACATATTATACCATATATATATATATATATATATATATATATATATCTTTGATATTATATATCAGATATAACCTATATATATATATTGGTTATCTACTTATTGCTTACTTCCAGTTTTATAATATTGTATGAATGAATAACAGTAAGATGCTTTGAGACTTATCAGGTACTCAACCTTTGAACTTTTGTAAGGTTTTCTTTTTTCTTAAAGCTACAGCCCCAGATGGCTGAGTAATTAGATCAAGGTTCAGAATGACAAATACAGATAAAGTAACTGCAAACAGCATCAACCCCCTTTGAAAGAGCTATTTTGGTCTTTCACCTAAAGTGACTTCTTTCTGCTGAGAGATTTGGCAGCAGCTAGCTCAGCTGATGGTAGAAAAATCAGCCACAAAATATAAAGGTTTCATAAGATCGTGACATGACCCCATTTTCACAGCCATTATATAATCAATGGCAAAACAGCAGGGCAGCAAAAGTAATTTATACCTTACTTTTAGAATGCAATAAAATCTCTACTTTGCTGTCTCTAGGTTTACAGTTCCTATTTTGTTTCGATAATGACTTCAATTAGTTTTCATCTCTTATGCACTAACCAGTTGAAAGTTGTAAGAAAAGATGGTCAGGGGCATGCTATGTGGCAAAGAAAAGTCACTCAGGACTTCAGAAATTTGCTCCTAGAAGTCCACCAAAAAGATAAAACCTCTCATGCAAAGGCCACGGGGGAGCACATAAGAATTAGATTATAAGCAAACAAACTTGTTTTTCAAGGAAAGAGTGACAGTGGCAAAAGGTTTCAATGTTTGTTTCACTGATTAACAGGTCAGGAAGAAGCTATGTTTGTTTTTTAAATTTTATATATTTATTTATTTGAGAGAGACAACTCATGTGAGTGCAAGCAGGAAGGGGGCAGAGGGAGAGGGAGAGAGAGAATCTCACGCAGACCTCCCTCCCATACCCCACCCCCCTCGGAGCACAGAGTCCTATACCCTGCTCAGTCCCATGACCCCAAGATCATGACCTGAGCCAAAATCAAGAGCCAGCCGCTTAACTAACTGAGCCACACAGGTACCCCAAGAAGTTATGTTTTTGAGACTTCTTGGATGGGTTGAGTTGGATGGCAGTAGGGAATAGGGGACACCTGGGAAGAGACTTATCCATTCATGCCTATAAAAATGCTAGTCCGTCAGAAGAGCACACAACTCCCGATCTCAGGGTTGTGAGTACAAGCCCCACATTGGAGGTAGAGATTACTTAATTAAGTACAACTTTTCATAAAAAATTTTTTAAAATTTAAGGGGCACCTGGGAGGCTCAGTGGGTTAAAACCTCTGTCTTCGGCTCAGGTCATGATCTCAGGGTCCTCGGATTGAGCCCCACATCCTGCTCAGCGGGGAGCTTGCTCCCCTGCCCCCCCTCCCCCCGCCTGCCTCTCGGCCTACTTTTGATCTTCTCTCTGTCAAATAAATAAATAAAATCTTTGAAAAAAATTTTTTTAATTTAAAAATGCTTTCTGAGCACTTCCTTATGGGGAGTCACTGGGCTGGGATCTGGACTACAAGTAAGTATGAGATAGACATGGTCCGTGTCCTCAAAGCAGTTACAGCCAGTGGGAAAAGCAGAAAGGGCAAAGGAATTTATTAAATGGAGGAACGTGGGGATTCCTGGAAGGGACAACTAACTCACATCTGAAAAATCAGAGGTTTCCTGGAAGAATTCCTTAAAGCTGAGATCTGAAGGATGAGAAAGACCAAAGAAGAGTGTCCCTAAGGAAGGGAATTATATGGTAAGAAGCTCAGAGGTGAAAAAGAGCAAGCATATTTAAGGAAATACTTAACTATTTAAATAATGCATATTTAAGGAAAAGAAAATAACGTAGAGGTGGAAGATTGGGGGACAGTAATGAGAGACAAGTCACAGGGGTCCTCTAAGTCTAGTTAAGAAGTTTGGGGCGCCTGAGTGGCTCGGTCATTAAGCGTCTGCCTTCGGCTCAGGTCATGATCCCAGGGTCCTGGGATCAAGTCCCGCATCGGGCTCCTTGCTCATCAGGAAGCCTGCTTCTCAGGCTACCATCCCCTCTGCTTGTGTTCCTTCTCTCGCTGTGTTTCTGTCAAATAAATAAAATCTTTAAAAAAAAAAAAAAAAAAGAAGTTTGAGATTTAGCCTGAGGGTCGGGGAGGGGTGTACTCACCCTTCATTAAAAAACAAAACAAAACAAAAAAACAACTGACTGCCAGAGTTGGAAAGCTGTTGTCATCTGCGTGGCAGATAATGGTGAACTGTATTCAGAAAGTTGCTGTAAGGATGGAGAGAATGAAGAGATAGTCAACAGATGGTTAAGAGAAAGAATCGGCAGGGGTGGATTTGATTATGAATGGATACAGGACAAACTGACAAAGGAGGAGGAAAAGGTTCTGACTTTGGCAACTAAATAAGTCCAACTCAGAAGAGACAGGAGACCCTGGGGTAGGAGTGGGTTGATTGAAAGGTGGGGGAACATTGAGTTAAAGGTGGCTGGAGGGTACATTGATTTGACTCTCAGGAGTCGAGGCTTAGCGGTTTGGGAATCATCAGCATTAATGGAAGAAGAGAAGATTCAAGACAGAATCCCGAGGCCCGCAGCATAGAGAAAGAAAAACTTGTAAAGGAGATTTAGATGGATTTTTTTGAGAGAAGGAAAAGAAAAACCACAAGGAGGTAGTATGAGGGAAACCCAGAGACAAGAGTTTTCCAGGGGGAGGGAGTGATCAACAGTGTTCAGTGCCACTGAAAACCAGGTAGAAACGTCAAACTCCAATTGAGGGTCATTCTACAAAATACTGACATTTTAAAATATCAACATCAGAAAAACAAAAACTGAGAAATGGAGATTAAAGGAAACCAAAACAAACAAACAAAAAACAAAAACCATGAAAACTGAGAATGCAACGTATGATCTGGGATTTCCTTGTGCTATATCTTCTATCTTCTATCATTTTTTAATAGTTACATAATAATCCAGATAATTAAGTTCATTCCATTATATTAGTCATTTTATAAAACAAACGGGAACGTAATTTAGTATTATTCCAGACTTTCTCTGCTCACAATCTATGTTACTTTATTTATTTATTTTTTAATATTTAAAAAATTTATTTGATAGAGAGAGAGAGCACACAAGCAGGGGGAGCAATAGAGGGAGAGAGAGAGAAGCAGACTCCCTGCTGAGCAGGGAGCCCCACGTGGGGCTGAATCTCAGGACCCTGGGATGATAACCCCAGCTGAAGTCAGACATTAACCATCTGAGCCACCCAGGCACCCCTCTATATTATTTCAGAAGGATGTTTTTTGTGAGATTCATTATCCCCAAAAAGGTGAAAAGTGAATTTATACAATTTGATTACCAATGCTGGAAGAGAAAATGAAATTTACAGTTGTTGTGTTAGGTTTGTCTGAACATGTTTTTACTTCTGATTTTGTCTTTACATCTGCCTTCACATTTGGCATAGGGTTGACCAAGCCTCAGCTAGCATCACTTAAAATATTCATCTCAAGTGAAGTTCTCCTTAATTTATGGGGTTCTATCCTAAGATAGGCATCTGCAGGAGGATGTGAATGTAAAGGACTCTTTGAAGAAAATGGTGAAATGGAACAATAACCTTCAGTCTCCTTTCTGTGTTCCTGCAATTCTGACAGTTGTGTACGGCTAGGTTGCATGCAACATACTAAAATCTTTACATTGTCTTTGATAGTTTCTCTCTAGTCTTTATGTTTTTTTTAAAACGTAAACATTAAATTTTTTAAATTTAAATTTAAATGTTTTTTCCTGTTCCCTTTCGCGTCCACCAAAAGCATTTATCAGTAAGCCCAAACTGTCAAGTGCGCAAAATTTCACTGGTTGGGTGAATGCCCTCAGTCAAGATGGCTGCAGTACATTCCATTGCCCTTGCTTGCCCTCAGCAAAGGTGGCTACAGCGACTTCCTTTCAAACAGGCTTTTCCCACAACAAATATGGCGCACCGCTTCCGGATTTCGGTGTGCTGCTCTCGTGGGTCGGTGAGTGTAATGGGGTTTTTGGAATTTTTCTCAATCAGTTGTTTCTGTGGACTGAGGCGTGGCCTGGAATTGGGAGTAGGCAGGGGGTCTGGGCAACGCATCAGATCGTTCTCTTATAATTGGGAAGTTATGGCGGCTTCTCCTGGCACACTTCCAATTTCCCCGTCCCCCTTCTTCTCCCCAACATCACATGGCCTCCGCAGCCACCTCTTTGGGGAAGTCCCCCAAATTTGCAGGTAGTGTGACCGGATGCCCTTCCGTTCCTCTTCTCCTTTTTAAAAAAAAAAAAAAAAAACAGCTTTTTATTTTTATAAGATATAAAACTTTTATTTTTAAAAAAACATCTTTTTAAAGATATAATTCACATTCCATAAAATTCACCTGTTTAAAATTTCAAATTCAGTGGCTTTTCCTATATTCCCAGGATTGTGCTGCCATCGCCACAATCTAATTTTAGAACATTTTCATCATCGTAAAGAAATACCCGGTACCCATTAACCCTCTCTATTGATCATGACCTTTCAGTCTTAGGCAGTAGTAGTCTACTGTCTATAGATTTGTCAGTTTGGAATTTGATATAAGTAGAATCATACAGCGTGTGGCTAAAAGATGAACTGAGGTATATTTAAAATTCTAAGTTAATTCGCGCAGGAAGTGATAGGAATTGGGCAGTATCCAATCCAGCAGGTAGGAAGGAGTTCTGAGGAGCTGAACAAAATGAGAGACATATGCAGAAGAGAGCAGAACAAGGAAGTAATACTAGGCCAAAAACGCAGGTTATTTCAAGGTTACATCTCTTTAGGGAATGGCAAGTATCTTTCTGGCAGATTACCTAGCTAGTGCTGATCAGGTGGTTCCTGACTGGTTGTGGAGTTTAGCACAAGTGACACCATTTTGGATCTGTTACACCAGCTTATCACTAAGTATAATATTGTCAAAGTTTGTCCTTGTGGCGTGTGTTAGAACTTCTTTTTTTTATAAAGCTGAAAAATATTTCATGTGTGCATAGAACACATTATATTCATCCATTCATCAGGTGATGGACATTTGGATTGTTTCCACTTATTTTTTTTTCCCACTTAATTTTTACTATGGATAAAGCTCCTGTAAACATTGGTGTAAAGTTTGTGTGGACATGTATTTTTATTTCTCTTGAGCATATGCCTAGGAATGGAAATGCCAGGTTAAAGTGTAAACCCCATTTAACCTTTTGAAGAGCCACTGTTTTCCAAAGGGCCAGTGACTTTGTATGTGGCTCTCTAGTTGTCTCAGTGTTGGAAATACTGTCCCTTCCTTTTCCCGTGAAATTGTTCTGGCACCCTGTGGAAAATCAATTAACCGTAACTGTAAGATCTTACTTCTGGACTCAGAGTTCTATTTCATTGATCTGTATGTCCATTCTTATGCCAGTACTACACAGTCTTGATTATTATGGCTTTTTAGTAAGTTTTGAAATAAAAAAGTATGAACCCAACAACTTTGTTCTTTTTCAAGATTGTTTTGGCTGTTCTGGGTCCCTTGCATTTCGGCATGAATTTTTTAAATCCCTTTGCCAGTGTCTGCAAGAAGAAGAAAAAAAGTCAACTGAGATACAGCTAAGAAGAATTATATTGATCTATAGATCGATTTGAGCCATATTGCTATCTTAAAATATTGTCTTCCAATCGGTGAATATAGGCTGTCTTTCCATTCGTTTAGATTTTTAATTTCTTTCAGCTTTTTTAAAAGATTTTATTTTTAAGTGATCTCTACACCCAATGTGGGACTCGAATTTATAACCCCAAGATCAAATGTCATATGCTTTACCTGCTGAGCCAGGCAGGCATCCTTCTTTCAACATTTTTTTTTTTTTTTTGGTTTTCATTGTACATGCCTTGTACCTTTTTATTAATTATATTCCTAAGTATTTTATTCTTTTTGATGCTGTTGTAAGTGGAATTATGTTCTTAATTTTAATTTTAGGACTGTCTATTGCTAGTGTATGTAAGTATTTACACAATATTTTGACATATTTTTATTGCTAGTGTAAAATCATTTGCATATACTTTTACTATATTGATCTTGTATCCAGCAATCTTGTTTAACTTGTTTAATGGTTCTACTAGTTTTTAAAGATGATTCCTTGGGATTTTCTGTCCACAAGATTACATCTTCTGCTAATAGAAGTAATTTTACTTCTCTCTCTTTTTTTTTAAGGAATTCCTTTTTTTTTCTTTTAAAGATTTTATTTATTTATTTGACAGAGAGATCACAGGTAGGCAGAGAGGCAGGCTCCCCGCTGAGCAGAGAGCCCAATGCGAAGCTTGATCCCAGGACCCTGAGATCATGACCTGAGCCGAAGGCAGAGGCATTAACCCACTGAGCCACCCAGGAGTCCCTACTTCTCTCTTTTATGAAAATCTTTATGTAAGACTTTTATTTCCTTCTCTTGCCTAGTTGTGCTAGCTATAACCTCCAATATAACGTTGAAGGGAAGTGATCAGAGCAGACATACTTACCTTGTTCCTGTACCAGTTCCTTAGGGGGAAAACATTTAGTCTTTTACCCCGAAGTATGATGCTAGCTATGCATTTTTTGAAAAAAATTTATCAGATTGAGGAAGTTCCTTTCTATTTCTAGTTTTTTGAGTACTTTGCTCATAAAAGAGTGTTTGACTTTATCAAATGCCCTGTGTGTGTGTGTTCTGATTGTTTGTCCTTTATTCTACTATAGTATATTACATTGATTTTCAGATGTTAAAACAACTTTGAATTCCTGGAATAAGTTCCACTTGTCATGGAGTATAATCCTTTTTATATTTTGCTGGGTTTGGTTTGCTTGTTTTCTGTCAAGGATTTTTGTGTCTCTATTCATAGTATCGGTCTGTAGTTTTTTTTGTTTTTTTTTCGGTCTGTAGTTTTTTGTGGTATCTTTGTCTTGTTTCGGTGTCAGGCTAATACTGGACTTAGCTTAGAGTAAATTGGAATGTGTTCTCTTTTCCATTTTTTTAGAAGAGTTATCTAGGTGAGGGAAGTGTAAGTGTAGTGGGGCGTATTGGAGAACCTGAAGGAAAGCCATTATGCTTGAAGCCTGGAAAGCAGTGGAGGTCAGAGGGTTTGGCTAGAGAGAAATTTCTAGGTGGTGATTAATGCCTCTGAGGAGGAAAGAAGAGAGAGCCTTGGGCTAAGCATGGAGGAAGTCCAGTTGGGGTTGGAAGATGAGCCACAGGGCAGGCAGGAAGGAACAAAGGCAAGGAGATGGGAGGGCAGTCAGGAGAGTGGCTCCCTGAAAAGCAAACAAAGGATAGCAGAGTTTCTAGAATTTGTATGCCGGAGTGACTGAGTTGGTGGAGATGAGGAAATGAACCAATTTCCACAAACGGAGCCAATTTCCACAAACTCCTAAGAAGTTTGTGGAAGAGGGAGAGGAGACAGGCTGGCTGTGGGGAGGGCAGGGGTCAAAGATTTCCTTTGTACTTTTCTTTCTTTCTTGACAACTTTTAATGTTGATATGATTTTTTAAAAAATGATATATATATTTATTTTTTTATTTAAGTTCAATTAATTAACATATGGTGTATTATTAGTTTCAGAAGTAGAGTTCAGTGATTCATCAGTCTCATATAGTACCCGGTGCTCATTACATCACATGCCCTCCTCAATGTCCATCACCATTACCCTATCCCCCACTCCCCTCCCCTCCAGCAGCCCTCAGTTTGTTTCCTATGATTAAGAGTCCTGTGATTAAGAGTCCTATGATTAAGATTATGGTTTGTCTCCCTTGCTAATTTCTTCTTGTTTTATTTTTCCTTCCCCTCCCCTGTGATCCTGTTTATTTCTTAAGTTCCACATGGGAGTGAAATCATGATAGTTGTCTCTCTCTGATTGACTTATTTCACATAGCGTCCTACCCTCTAGTTCCATCCGTGTTATTGCAAATGGTAAGATTTCATTCCTTTTGATGGCTTAGTAGTATTCTATTGTGTATATAGAATACTTAGTATTCTATTAGCTTAGTAGTATTCTATTTTATATATATATATATATATATATATATATATATTCTCACATCTTCTTTATCCATTTATCTGTTGATAGACATCTGGGCTCCTTCCACAGTTTGGCTATTGTGGACATTGCTGCTATGAACATTGGGGTGCAGGTGTCCCTTTGGATCACTATACTTGTATCTTTGGGGTAAATACCCAGTAGTGCAATTGCTGGGCCATAGGGTAGCTCTATTTTCAACTTTTTGAGGAACCTCCATACTGTTTTCCCGAATGGCTGCACCAACTTGCATTCCCATCTTAATGTTGATATGATTTTATACCTTCAAAAAATTGCAAGACTACTACAAAGAACTCCCAAAATACATTTTCCAGATTCGCCTATTGTCTACACTTGCCCCATTCATTTACTTTATCATTCTCTCTCATACACACGCACACACACACGCACACACACAGAACTATTTGAGAGTATGTTGCACACATTATGTCCCCCTACCAATGAATATTCGAGTGGCATTTCCAAAGAACAAGGGCATTCTCTTACATGCTAGGTTTTGTTGAAAATGGGAGCAGTTTGGGTGTGTTGAAATATCCAAGGGAAGGTCCAGTGGAAAGGAAGTGAGAGAAGGGGTTGTGATCACTGAAGGCTTGTTGAAGGGTCCAGAGAGTGGGATTTAAGGTGCAGGTGGAGGCATGGGACTGCCACAGGAGGGACGGCTCTCTGTTGTGAAGAGAGGTGAAGCAGTGGGCAGATGTGGGATCTTCGTTCTGTTTGATGGGGGAGTGGAAGAAGTTCCTCTCTGTTGAATTCTGTTTCCTTTGTCAGTTAGAAAGTGAGCAGATCTACTGAAAAGAGCAGGAAGGAGTGTGAGAGATGGGAAGGGTCTGAGGTGAAGATTGGAGAAAGCATGAGACTCAAGGAGAGGGGAAGAGGGAGTCATGAGATAAACATCTCAAGATTTGGGGTGCCTGGGTGGCTCAGTGGGTTAAGGCCTCTGCTCAGGTCATGATCTCAGGGTCCTGGGATCGAGCCCCACACTGGGCTCTCTGCTCAGCAGGGAGCCTGCTTCCCCCTTACTCTCTGCCTGCCTCTCTGCCTACTTGCAATCTCTCTCTCTCTCTCTGTCAAATAAATAAATAAAATCTTAAAAAAAAAAAAATCCCAAGATTCATGTGGCCAGACAGGCCCTTTCAGGCTGACGCTCATTCATTTAGGATGAGCCAGCTTGTCCTATTTTGTGACTCCTATCTAGCACTGGAGAGTGAGTAGGTAAATTGAGTTCATCTAGGCTGGAGTTTTGCCCAAGGAGTGAAATAAAAGGACAGAATGGTTAGGGAAGGGAAGTTTAGGGTACTTAATGGACCATAGAATATACTGGATAAGGATGAAAGAAATAAGATGGCTACTGAATTGGAAATAGAAAGGTAAATGGATGGGAGGTAGGCTGGGAAGATAGGAGCCTGTAAATTGTTTTTTAATTATTATAATTTCACTTATTGGCGCTAGATATTATTGAACATGCATTCTGTACAAGGCATTTTACGTGCATCCAAGTCATGTAACTATGACAACCATATGAGGTAAGCATAGTCATCAAGTCATTTTTTAAATTACATTTAATTTTTTTAAGAGATTTTATTTATTTATTTGATAAGGAGACAAAGTAAGAGAGGGAACACAAGCAGGGGGAGTGGGAGAGGGAGAAGCCGGCTTCCAGGTGAGCAGGGAGCCTGATGTGGGACTCGATCCCAGGACCCAGGCAGATGTGTAGTGACTGAGTCACCCAGGCACCCCAAGTCATTTTTTAAAAAAGGTTTTCTTTCTTTCTTTCTTTCTTTTTTCCCTCCCTCCCTTCCTCCCTTCCTTCCTTCCTTCCTTCCTTCCTTCCTTCCTTCCTTAAAAAAAATCCCAAGATCTTTCTTTCTTCTTTATTTCTCTCTATCTCTCTTACTTCGAGAGCACATGGGTGTGTGTGAGGGGAACAGGAGAGGGAGAAAGAGAATCTTAATCAGGCTCCATACCCAGCACAGAGCCCAACGTGGGGCTCGATCTCATGACCCTGAGATCATGAGCTGAGCTGAAGTCAGGAGTCAGACATTTAACGGAATGAGCTACCCAGGCGCTCCAGGCCATTGTTATAGACAAGGAAACTGAGATGACCTGCTCAAGGTGACACAGCTAAAAAGTGACAGCTAGGGGTTCAAACCTGAGTCTCTCACTCCAAAGACCATGCACATCTCTGGACCTTTTTGCAGAGTTTCCCAGCTGTGTTCCCTGCTTCCCTTTGACCCTCCTCCGACTCATGCTTCGCTTCGCTAACAGCATGAGCCATGTGGAAATGTGAATTGCTCGTATCATACTCAGAAGCTTTCATTACATTTAAATGGAAATATGTATACAAAGATGAACTGACAGATGAATAGAGAGTTGGATAGATGGACAGTTTTGTGATAAGAAAAATCACAGTAAAATGTTGATCGTGAACTCTAGACAGCTTTAGGGATATTCATTGGATAATCCCACTTCATACTTGAAATGTTTCATGTAAAATGTTGGGAGGGAAGAGCCTTGATTGAAAAAAGAAATGAAGTTACACAGCTTTTTATATGGGGACCCTGGCTGACTTGGATTCGTGGAAGATGGCTGTCTTTGCTTAGCAAGCAGGTGTGTTTTTTGTTTTTGTTTTGTTTTTGTTTGATGTACGGAGAGACTTCTTGTGTCTGTGCCTCTCCAGTATTGGGAAAGAATGCTCACGTTGTGTAACTAAAGTACTTTTAAGAGAGTAAAATAAGCTCTTCTTGAGAAGGTAGTGGAGACACCTATTAAAATTTTAGGGCAAAGATAATCATTGTGGGGCACCTGGGTGGCTCAGTCGGTTGAGCATCTGCCTTCGGCTCGGGTCATGATCCCGGGGTCCCAGGATCGAGCCTCACATCGGGTTCCCTGCTCCATGGGGAGCCTG
This sequence comes from Procyon lotor, assembly GCA_028646535.1. NCBI lineage: Eukaryota > Metazoa > Chordata > Mammalia > Carnivora > Procyonidae > Procyon > Procyon lotor. The sequence goes on from CM053610.1 coordinate 25,076,267, forward strand.
CTTCTCCCTCTGCCCATCCCCCTGCTCGTGCTTTCTCTCTCTCAAATAGATAAATAAAATATTTTTTAAAAGATAATCATTGCATTCTACTTGTGGTTGCTGGCGATAGAAAGGGTCTCATCTGTCGCTCATACTTGCTTCCTCCTGTGCAGACTCAAGAGTTCCAGATGTTTCACAGTCCCAAGTTCTGATTTTGTAAGAAACAGGATTGTTTCAGTAGCTTGCTCTTTTCTTTTCTTTTACTCTTTTTGTTCAAATGCCCGGTTTGGAACGTCTTTGACATTTAACACAGGTGATTCTAAAGGAAAAGATAGTTGTCACGTCAGTGTGCTGTTTGTTTTCAAGAAAGATTCCTTTTGCTTGTGTCACTAATGACGCTCTTGCTTGATGGGCAATTTCAAGGCTCCCCTTCAAGCAGCCAGGTTATACTGCTGTCCTTCACTGACCTGTTTTTTTCCCTTCCAGGAGCTTCCAGAACAGTGTTTGGTAACATGAGGGGTGAAGAAGGAGACACAGACGCTTGTGGCAGAGGTGTTTGCTGAAACTTCAGGCATGGTTGACTAATATAACGCGTGAAAAGACACAGTGTTCTTGCTTCTTTGGGAACCTTGATCCCTCTGCTTCTTTCAGAAGCAATCAGCTGCTATCTTGGCTCACTCTCTGCCTGAGCAAATGTCCACAACAGCATGTGACCGGGTGTCCTCAAACAAGAAGAATCTTGCCAGGCCTCTCTGCTGATTTGTTTTTATCACCCCTGTCTTTGCCTGATCAGGTGGTACTTTGGGCTGTGCAGAGACGCAGGAGGCTGGGGTTCTTGGAGCTGGGTTCATCTTAGCTGGGTACTTTCTAGATGAGTTTCTTTGAGCAAGTTACTCTACTCTGTGTCTGACTCTCTGACTACAAATAAGTGTAGTACAGGATTACCTGCTTCGTTGGGCTGTTCTAGATAAAGCTCTTAGCACAAGGCTGGGCATCAAACACACATGGATGAATGTTATCTACTCTTACTATTGTACTGATTCCGAGATTGCTTGTTTCATTCAAACATATGTCTTTGAGACCTTTCTTTCTTTTTTTCTTTAAGATTTTTATTTATTTATTTGACAGAGAGAGAAGCAAGGGGAGTGGGAAAGGGAGAAGCAGGCTTCTTGCTGAGCAAGGAGCCCGACTAGTGGCTCGATCCCAGGCCCCTGGGATCATGACCTGGGCCAAAGGCAGATTCTTAACCAGCTGAGCCACTCAGGCACCCCCTCTTTCAAGTTCCAACTGTCAGTTTAAGAGCTGCACCGTATTCCATAATTTGGAATACTGCCTCCTCCCAAAGCTATTCCTCCTGTAGTCTTCTTAACTCCGTCCATATAACCACCCCATTGTTGAGGCTGCCACTCCTTTTCAACTCAGTTTCTCTTTAACCTCAATATCCATTCAGTTATTAAGTTCTACTCTCATTTTAGTTCCTCAATATGTTACTTAATCTGCCCCCTGCTCTTGATTGCCCTGCCCTTAGTCACATGCTCCTCCTCACTCACCAGGACCACTGCAGGTGACGGAATTCCTGTTGCTTCTGAGATGGCCTGCCCCTGGGCTGAAGCCCTGCAAATGCATCTCCTGTCTAGCTGCCAGATCTGCAGATCTGACCGTGGGGGGGCCCTCTGCATGGTGCGTGGCGGCCCACGGCAGTCACGATGCGTGGTGTTGACTATAATATAATTTATTGATGACAGCATTTATGAGGCAGTGACTTGGAGAGAGAAGACACCTTGTTTTATTTTTAAAGGTTTTTTTTTTGAGACTTTATATTTGTGAGAGAGAGAGAGAGAAAAAAAAAGAGAGCGCACGACTGTGTGAGCATTAGGGGAGGGGCAAAGGTCAGGGAGCCTGATGCAGGATTTGATCCCAGGACCAAGGATCATGAAGGTAGATGCTTAACCGACTGAGCCACCCAGATGCTCTTATTTTATTTTATTTTATTTTTATTTTTATTTTTATTTTTATTTTTATTTTTTTAGGAACACCTAATTTTTAACAAGGAATGTCCAAATGATGAGCCCAATAAGCCACCTTTGTGATCGCTAGAGCCCGGCTGGAGGGTTTGTGTTTCCACGTTGCTGTCCTTCCCAGAGCTGGCATAGGAACAGGAGAGAGCCCCACGGTCATGCAACTGAAGCCACGGGGCTTATCCCTCCCCAGTTACCTATGTGCGACTGTTCTTTGACTCTCCCTTTAAACTCCCCAACATCCCATGCCACTGCAGTTGCCCAAGCTGGCTCTACTAGTGTTTATGCTGCCCACTGGCCATGGTCTGGCCTGCCCCTTGCTTGGGGATAACCTTGTCCAGAAAGCATACTGTCCCCTCTGGGTTCTTCTCTGTCTTGTCCTTGGGTTGACATGTAGGTCTCTGTATTTGGATCATCCCAAGCTGTGAGAAACTTGAAGGAAGGGTCTATTACATTCACCTTTGTATCCCCAGAGCCTGGCATATAAAGTGACTGAATGTGTGTTTGAGTAGACCACAGATAAAAATACAAATCCTCTGTAATCTCACTGTTCAGAAATTAAACTACCGAATTAATTACCATTAAAGTTAATTTGGAATGTACCCTTCCAGGTGCTTTTTTTATAGACCTATAGATTTCTCTCTCTCTCTCTCTCTC
>CM053610.1:25079420-25100389 GCA_028646535.1 Procyon lotor
CACGGAACCCAACGCGGGGCTCAGCCCCACGACCCTGAGATCACAACCTGAGCCGAAAGCAAGAGTTGGATGCTTACCCTAGAGAGCCACCCAGGACCCCACCCCCTTGCCATCTGTGTGTCTGAATTTGGACTGAATGGGTACTTCTCTGCCCTTATCTTGTGTGCCCAACTGCCATATCACTGTTCATGCCCCGGGGGAGGATATTAGTAGCAAGGGACAGGAGACTTAAGAGCACTTTCTAGGAAACTAATGAGTTGATAAGAATCTGAGAGTATTAGTCAGAAAAACCTGAAAGCCTTGGTCATTTCAGTCTGGATAACCAAACATGAGCGAGGCTGGGCTGTGTCTGTCCCCATAAACACAGCTCGTCTCTCTTGACCTGGTGTCTTAAGCAAGCGTGGTCTGGCCACTCCTTATGAAGTGACGATAGAACAAACAACTGGTCACCTAAACCAGGTGCAGGAGTGGGAAACGCCCTCCCTCTGCCCTTCCTGGTGAGATCCAGCAGAAGGCCGTGCTTGCCAGATAGGTCTCTCTGAAACTGCATTTCTGTCACATGCCTCTGTTTAAGTCCCTTGGGGATGTCACCCTACACCTCCACTTTCCTTCCAACACCAGTCAAAGCTCCCGTGCCTCATTTTCACGGCTCTGTGTGATTTCATGTCTGGGGCGTTTGTTCCCAATATCCAACGACCGATTCAGCAGGATTGCAATATTTTAAAAACTGGCAAGGCACCAGGCAATGTACAGGTGCCTGCCTGCTGAATAATACAGGCCCCTGCCCGTGGGGGTCTAACTACTCATTAACATGGGCCTGCCACTCCTGTCGGGCTGGTTTTCATGCAGAGTCAGGCCGGAATGGCTCAGCTGCATTGTTCCGGTCCTTGACATGTGCTCCTTCTTTCCCGGTCCACTCCAGAGACTGCTGAATGGGGCCCGTCGGCAAATCTCTAGTATACACACCTATTGATGGGCTTGGACGCCCCGTCTCTTAGATACTTGTTCCCTTTCTCCTTTGTTACTGGGCTTGAGTAGAGCACAGGGTAGGGGAATGTAAGTACCCAGGGAGGTGGTCAGTGGTCTTGGATAAACCCCTCAAAAGCAAAGTCACCAAGGTTTCCTGGAGGAGAAGGCCTGTGTGTACTGCTCTATCATTTCAGAAAGTCTGTGGAGCCCATGTTGCTGATCTCATCAGGGCCCTCTGCAATCTTTGTTCCCCAGAGCGCCCCAGATGCATTCTCACCAGGACAAAGCGCTCCTCTGAAGTTTTCGCTTACACATTGCAGTATGGAGGTCAGAAATCTTTCTTTTTGAGCCATTTCCTCAAACTTTAACTGCTAAGAGCGTCTGTTGAGAAATTGGCTGAACGTATACAGCAAATCAAACGTTAAACACTGTAAGTCTTTGATGATTAAAAGCCCTAGCTGACAGCTCTAGCTCTACGTCGAAAGTTAAATAGCGGTTTAACGTCTCTTTGTTTTTCTTTTGGAATCTGTCAACATCCCAATCTTCAAAAGCCATTTTGTAACCTGTGTATTTGGGCATTTCATCCAAGGAATGGAATTTGCTGTTTAAGAGTAGATAAATATAAGGGGCGCCTGGGTGGCTCAGTCAGTTAAATGTCTGCCCCCAGCTCAGGTCATGATCCCAGAGCCCTGGGATCAAGCCCCGCATTGGGCTTCTTGCTCAGCGGGGAGCCTGCCTCTCCCTCTGTCTGCCGCTCCCACTGTTTGTGCTCTCTTCCTCTTTCTCTCTGACAAGTAAATAAATAAAATCTTAAGAAAAAAAAAAGAGTAGTGGCACTGAAAAAAAGTAGTTGGCACTGAAAAAAAAAAAAAGAGTAGAAAACTGTATCTTTTTTCTTTCAATGAGTCATATGATACCTATTTATAATTCTGAAAAATTTTATTTCCATAAGAAATTTTAAGCTCTTAAATCTAAAAATCTCAAAATAGAATTTATATAATAATTATAGAATTCTGAGTGCGATGTTTTCATTTTATATAGGAGTCAGGGTGTCTTTTAGACACATAAATAATGTTCAAGATATTTTCCTCATAGTGCATTCAGTGGTACCCAACCTAGTGGCTAAATGACCCAGCACCCTCTAGACTGGACCCAAGATACAGGGAAGAAGAGAAAGAAGGAGACTGATGAACTGATTCTCTGAGAAATCATAGAACAAAATCCAGTGCTCACTATCCTGTGCCCAGCTGATGGATTTTACTTGGAAAGTTTGAGTGTGTAGCATAGCAGAATTCCCTGGGTGGAGGTCTATAAGGTCAGCCACTTAGACTTCATTTTCAGACCCAGAATGGGGTTTTGAACTCTATGCTTGCTACTGTTGGAAGGTAGCACTGTGCCCTAATTGTGTGGCCCAAGTGGTGAAGGATAAACCATAAACGCAGATGACTAGGGCCCACAAAGTCCGAGAATGTTCTTACAGCTTCTGCGCCAGCGGTTTTCAGACTGTGCTCCCGGTGGCCCGTCAGAAGCTGTCAGGTCAGGATTGAACTTGTGGGGGCCCTGGCCTCTCCACTCTTGCCCCCCATGTCAACTTACATGCATTATTGGCTTCCAGATGAGCAGGCATTGGAAGAAAGGATGTCAGGGCCAAAAAGAGTTTGAAAAGCCCCCAGCTCACCGGGCTGTGTCATTTTCTGCAAGGGGCAGTGGGGCCCCAGGATCATGTGACAGGTCCCTCGAGGTCACAGAGCAACCTGGCAGCTCCTTTTTCCTCGGTGACCCTCTGTATAGACTGTGTCTGACTGTGACTTTTCCATCCCTTTTCTAAAAACAGAAGGATAGAGTTCTCTTAGACTGCTAAATTGTAGATAACGTTAAATAGTCATTAGAAGTACAGTTTAAGAGGAGAGATATTTTCAAAGGCTCAGGAATGCTATTTGCCGACTGCAACATCTCTCATTGCCACACCTACAGGCATCTAATCTGTGAAGTTCAGGTGCACCGAGTCTGACCTGATAGCTCTCTCTCCTCAAGGCTTCTGCAAGTGAGCGTTCATTTGTGACTTGTCCCTCAGCTGTGTCTTCATACTTTTTTTTTTTAAGATTTTATTTATTAGAGAGATAGAGAAAGCATGAGCCCAGGGGAGGGGCAGAGGAAGAGAGAGAGAAGCAGACTCCCCGCTGAGCAGGGAGCCCGACCCGGGACTCGATCCCAGGACCTTGGGATCCTGACCTGAGCCGAAGGCAGACGCTCAACCGACTGAGCCACCCAGGTACCCTGTGTCTTCTTAAAATGTGAGAAAATAACTTGATTAAAATAATCGAGTGTGTACACCGTCATAAGTACCATTCACTCTTATGTGTTTGTAGGACAGAGGAGACTATATACAGTTGAGAAGAGATTAGTAGTTTATCATTTACATTCCAGGTGCCGTGCTATGCATGTTCTGTGCACCTTTCCTTCTGAGTCTTAAATCCACTCCTAAGACATAAATACTATCGTGATCTCCATGTTACCCAGGAGGAAATAGGCTTATAAAGGTTATATATATGTTACCCAAAGAATAGTGGAAAGCCAAGACTCAAATCTGGGTCAGGCTGACTTCAAAGGCAGAACTTTAAAGAAATGCAAATAGTCGGGTATGCGTAAGTGCTAAGTAGTAAGTCTTAAATATTTCTCCTCTTAAGTGTTTCTCCTTCAGTCTCTGCTAGATTCTTTCTGCTCACCCTGCTAACCCTGAATATATCTTTACTATTAGCCCCGTCCCAGGGATGACCAGAACTCTCGTTCATTTTCACCAGCGTCCTGTCCACAGCTCCCTGAGCTCACCTTTCAATCTCTCGTCTTCCCAATGTTGAAGAAGCTCTAACTACCTGAAGACTAATTGAAGAGAAGGCAATGCCTTCTCAGTTAAATTACTCAACACCAGGTAGGATCCAACTTCTCATGTTAAAATCAAGGGAAGGAGGGGCGCCTGGGTGGCTCAGTTGGTTAAACATATGCCTTGGACTCAGGTCATGATCCAGGGTCCTGGAATTGAGCCCCACATTGGGCTCCCTGCTCAGCAGGGAGCCTCCTTCTCCCTCTCCCTCTGCTGCTCCCCCTGCTCGAGTTTGTACTCTTTCTCTCTCTCTCAAATAAAAAATCAAATATTTAAAAACCAGGGGAAGAAAACAAGTCTTCTCACTTTTTGCTGGAATGAATACAACCCTTGGTAACTTTTCTGTCCACAAGAAATCTCATCTGGCCCGGGAACTATTCTTAAACTTGGCTTTCTGCCCTTTGAAATTATAAATCATGCTGTTTGCTAAGTGGCTGCCCTTTATATACCTCCAGGCTTCCTGGAGGTTTTCGTAGAGCTGGGTTTGGTAACGTGCTCGAAGTGACAAAAACCCAGCCTATTGGAACATATTTTTTCAGAGTAAATGCTTTATCCAGTCCTGGGTTGCCCATGCTTGCCTTTCGAGAGTCATATTTTGTTCTCTGCTGTTCTCTGCCTGTCTCATCACACAGTGCCTGCAGTTGTTGCCTTTTAAACCTAGACCCTGACGTGTGAGCAGAGAATAAGGGTACACAGTGCCTGGTACATAGCAGGTGCTCCTTAAAGGCTGGTTGAATGAGTCAATGGAAAGCATGTATATGTGGAATTTGATAAGGTATGAAAATAGATATAAAGTATCACGGTCCCTTGATCACCAGATTAGAGCCTTGTCATCAACTTTAAGTTGTGAGTAATCTTATGTGTACTCTAGGATGAGAAAGCTTCTAAGTTAAATAGTACATACCCTTAATCTAATCCCTGCAGATTTGCTTAACTTTCATTTGGAAAGTCTTTAGACTAGCCTATCTTGGCCCCCAAACGCGCTCAGCTTTTTCTCTTGATGAGAATACAGCTGAGAAATGAACCTCTGTGAGGAGACAGACTGTTACTGGGAGCAGAAAATTATGACCCCATTTCTCTACCGCAAAGAAAGTACGTTCCAAACAGAATCATTTCCATAATTTATTTTTCCAGCAAATATTGCTCTAAATATAATGCATGAGACTATGGCTTTAAGGCTATCCCTAATGACTGCTCTTTATTTATTTTATTTTAATTTTTTGAAGGTTTCACATGTACTTTATTTCTTCAGTCATGCCACATTTAATGGGTGCACAGTGCTTTTACTTGGCATCTATCATGAGTTGGTTTTGAAACGATTCGGCATTACACCAGCGGGGATAATTACTAATCTCTCCCTTCCTTTGGGGTGCCTCTGCCTACGGGGGACAGGTTCCATGTGTATGCCTACCCAGCAACACACAAAGTGGCTCCGCGGGCTGATACAGCACGACTATATTTGTCATGGAAGTCAGGTGTCTGTTTCTGGTGGCTCTGCTTGGCCATCGTTTGCCGAATCCTTTGAATTTGGAGATGACTTAGAGCCGGGGTTTTTGCTTTTGTTGTTTGCCCCTGGGAACACCAGGAAGCTGCAGACAGAACAGTGGCAACTCGGCTGCTGGTCTGTTACAACTCCGTGCCAAGTTCCCTTGCAAAGCGCCCTCTAAAGACGGCTTTTTAAAACTTTTAGGGGCGCCTGGGTGGCTCGGTCGTTAAGCGTTTAAAAAAGAGTTTGTGTATTTAAGTAATCTCGACACCCAACATGGGGCTTGAACTCACGACCCCAAGATCAAGATCCGCATGCTCTTCAAGGCGCCCCAAGAAAACTATCATCACATTTTGTAGCATTGTGAATTTTTTCCTGCTCACAAAATAAGGCAACTGAGGGGGAAATTTAAGTAAATTCTAAATACAAACAAGCCAAGAGATTTAGCCCCATTTCTTCAAAATATACTCAGTCAATAGAGCGAAGGTTTTCTTCTATAAAGAACTACTAGAAAGGGGCGCCTGGGTGGCTCAGTCGTTAAAGGTCTGCCTTCGACTCAGGTCATGATCCCAGGGTCCTGGGATCGAGCCCAGGCTCCCAGCTGGGCAGGAAGGCTGCTTCTCCCGCTACCATTCCCTCTGCTTGTGTTCCCTCTCTCGCTGTGTTTCTCTCTGTCAAATAAATAAAATCTTAAACAAACAAACAAAAAAGAACTACCGGAAAATACCAGCGCATGTTTGGCACAGTATAAGTAAAAAGATGAGGCAGTGACCCATGGGCCAATGCCATTTTAGAAGTCAAGTTTGGGGGAGAATGGGTTAAAATAATATTCCATGTTTTTAGCCAGTAAAACCTAAGCAGCTGCTGGGGAGGTCTGGAACCCGGAAATGGTGCCTGGCAAGTGCTTGATCTGGGGCAGTGTTTGAGTCTGCTGCCCTCTAGTGACTACTTTGTGCAGATTCCTGACGTTTACCAAGAAGGAGACTTAAAAGTATATGGGATGGGTTAAGGCTTTATAATTCATTCTTTGCAGTTTTCGTGCCTACTAGAAATCAAACCTCCAAGTTATTAGAGACTATTTTACTCAGTTGAAATCCGAGAAGCTGATTTGTCTTAAGGCCACCAATGTTAAGTCTAGTTACGGTACACGCCATTATACAATTTGAGGACGCCTTTTCATTTATCTTCCTTGATTGACAGCAGGCTAGAATACAAACATAAAAAATGATATCTGATTTCTCTTGGTGCCTTTGCCAAGAAAAAGTTGTGCTTTTCTGCAAAGATAAGACCAGAGGATTTAAATTTGCTTTATTTGATGAAATTATAGTAGCATTAAAGGGTAATGAGACTTTTAAAATCTTTTGGGATTTCTAATCTGACAAGATGGCACACACATTACTTCCTGCTAAATACAACTATAAACCATAGAAGCGTGGGAGGCAGTTGAGGAATATTGAGCAATGGTAAGGAGATGAATTGGTTCTGAGCCCCAGGACTGAAAAAACAACACAGGGGTAGGGTGTCTTCTGTCCTCCCCCACCCAACAGAAGGTGACCACAACTTGGAGCCTTTCAGCCTGCCACCTAGTAACAAGAAGGGGCCCAGGTAGGCTCATTTCTCCCCAGGACTGACCAGTTGGTCATCCCACATCACCAGGAGAGCCCAGCACCCACTGAGAAGAACTCCGTAGAAAAGCTCATAAAAATCAGTGGCCAGAGGAAGCACTCCCTTCCATTGGGCCAGAGACTCCACTCCGCTGCTAAACCAGACCCAGCTGGCCAGGGGGCACGAGTAAGGGGATTGTGCCAACACAATCAGTGACCTGGCCCAAGAAACCCTTTTGTCTCCATGGGCTTGAGACTCCCCCTTGCTCCCTACCCTGTTTCATTCAGTAGGGCAGCTAGGGGACAGCTGAGGGCACTGGAAAAGGGAAATTCCACCACAACAAGCAGTCCACCTGGAAAGCCTACTTTTAGAGGGGCCTGAGATCCACATAACCCCCCCCCCCCAGAAAACCCCCTCCAAAGGCTGGACTAGTCCCTCGGGCAGTACCGGCGGGGGCCTATGGGAGCCTCAGCTGTACCCGATAAACCAAGGAGACCAAAATAAACAGCAAAGGCTCTGGAAATTAAACTGTCATTAGAACCACAGCCCATAAAAGTAGGCCATGAGCTGTGTGCTAAACCTAAGCAGGATGACTGTATGCTAAAAAAAAAAAAAGATTTAAATAGGACCAAGATCTCTCATCCTACTGAGAAAGGAAAATCACAACTTGAATGAGTCAAGATACACCAACACTGAGGCAAAGCCGACATTGGAATGAACTGCTAAGGCTTTTAAAGCAATCACCGTAAAAGCACTTCCACAATCAGTTACAAATTCTGCCGAAACAGATGAAAGGTTAGAAAAATGCAACAAAGAAATCCAAATTCTAAGAAAAAGCGAATGGAAATGACTGTAGTGAAATGTACAATAGCCAAAAAATCGATACATTGGACCTCATCCAAATTAAAAACTTTTGCTCTCTGAAAGCCCACATAAGGTGGATGAAAAGACAAGGTACATACCAGGAGAAAATATTTGCAGATCTATTATCTGACAGAGGACTAGTGCCTCCAGTATGTAAAGAACTATCAAAACTCAACTGTAGAAAAGTAAACCGTTCAGAGAGAAAATGGGCAAAAGACGCGGGGGAGATGGGTCTCCGAAGAGGATATCCAGATAAGCATGTGAAAACATGTTCCACATCATTACCCATCAGGAAAAATACAAATCAAACCTCTAATGACACTTGTAGAAATGGGGAGGATAAAAATCAACGCCACCAAATGCTGGTAAAGGGGCGGGGACCCTGGACCACTCTCACATCGCCGGTGGGAACGTAAAATAGCAGAGCTGCTCTGGAAAACAGTCTGGCGGTTTCTCTTACAACTACACTGGCATTTACCGTATGACCCAGCAATTGCACTCTTGGACATTTATCTGAGAGGAACGAAAACTTATGTTTGAGCAAAAACTTGTACAGGAATGTTCGTAGCAGGTTTATTTATGAAAGCGAAGAACTTGGCCAGCCCAGATATCCGTCATCGGGAGATGGTTACGCAAACTGGTGCGTCTGTACCAGGGAGTACCACTCCGCTGGTAATGAACTATCCCGACACACAGCAACGTGGGTTCATCTCCCAGGGAACTCAGCTGCATGCCGGGGAAGGCGGGGGCGGAGGGAGGGGGAGCAAATTTCAAAAGTTTACATATTGTGTTTCGTTTACGTAATGTGTTTGAAGGGACAAAATTTTTAGAAATTGGAGAACAGACTAGTGGATGTCAGGGTTTGGGGATGGGGCCGGCGGGACAACATGTGGGATCCTTGTGATGGAAACAGTCTGTACGTTGACTGTGGTTGTGGATGAGTGAACCCACGCATGTGATAAGACTGTAGCGACGCACATAAATGAGTGCAAGGAAGACTGGAGAAATCCGGATTTATCCTTGCCTGTGTTCCGTGGTTGGAAGTACGCTAGGGGAAAGTGGGTAAAAGTTCACAGGATTTGTCTGCTTTGGTCCGCAGCACTGCGTGCGAGTCTTAATGAACTCAGTAAAACTTAAAGCGAAAAAATCTGTTGATCATCAAAAAGATCCTGGCCCTTTTTCTTTTCTTCCTTTAGTTTTTTTAAGTTCTTTTTTTAGTAATCTCTATACCCAGCATGGGGCTCGAACTCCTGACCCAGAGATCAAGCGTCGCATGCTCCTCCCACTGGGCCAGCCGGGCACCCTGGGTCCTTTTCTTTAAAGTACTTGTGAGATCACCTTTTCCTTGTTTTCCTTTGCTTGCTGCGTTTCTGTGAAATAATTTTATTTTTTCTCTGAAACAACTTTAAAAATCATTATACAAATAAACGGTTCCCTCTCTTTGATCATTTTCCATTGTTTCTAAGGTTGTGCTGTTGTAAAGGGGTGTGTTCAATTTCCTTCTGATTAAGCCCTTGTATTTATTTTAAATTATTTTTCAAGCTAAATTTCTTTAAGAAAAATTACTCTATCACATTAAAACTTTTTTGACATATATTATTAGTGTGTCCTCCAGAAAAGGGATAAAAATCACTTCTCAACACTGAGTATAATTTCTTGAAACTGCTGGTTACAGGGGGAAAAGATCTCTTTTTTTTAACTTGCACTTCTCTGATTACAGTGTAGAGAAATACTCTGTTTTCTTGGACATTTTCTTTTCTATGGATTGCCTTTTTTCTACTGAAATTATAACCTTATTAATTCATAAGAGTACTTAATACATCAGGAATACTAAATCTTTAGCATTTTTTGCAATAATTTTTCCCAATTTTGTCTTTTAATTTTTATACTCTCTGATTGAAATTTGTTTTCTCTAAAATGACCAAAATAGGGCACCTGGGTGGCTCAGTTGGTTAAGCAATGGCCTTCGGCTCAGGCCATGATCCCAAAGTCCAGGGATGGAGTCCTGCATCAGGCTCCCTGATCACTGGGAGTCTATGTCTCCTTCTGACTCTCTCCCTTCTTGTGCGCGCTCTCTCTCTCAAATAAGTAAGTAAAATAAAAAATAAAATAAAATAAAATGACCAAAGTAAGGTGTGCTTTAAAGAAAAGTAAAATACGTAGATCAAAAGGAAGCAAAAAGAGAACATTCTCAGGGCGCCTGGGTGGCTCAGTGGGTTAAGGCTCTGCCTTTGACTTAGGTCATGATCTCAGGGTCCTGGGATCGAGCCCCCCATGGGGCTCTCTGCTCAGCAGGAAGCCTGCTTCTCCCCCCCGCTCCCCCGCCTGCCTTTCTGCCTACCTGTGATCTCTCTGTCAAATAAATAAATAAAATCTTTAAAAAAAAGAGAAAAGAACATTCTCTATTCTCACCCTCCTTTTCTCCTTCCTAGTGGTAACCAATAGCATTGTATGTATCTTTAGGGGGGGTGTACTATAAATATCTGTATGTCTTTTGTGGTAATCTGTGTATGTAAATGTACATATTTTAGTACATTTGATTACGCGTAGCTTTTAACCTGTCAAAAGTTCAGGGGGGAAAAAAACAGAAATAAAACCAACGAATTCCTGACGTAGTAATTAGTAAAAGTTTATTGTGCACACACTAAAAAACCAGTTTGCAAGCTGAGAGTGCTTAAACCAAAACAGGGAAAAAGGCTCAGAGGTATATTGTTACAAAGCAGCCATGTAGTAGGGGGACTAGTTGTTGCAGTAATTGGTTACAATGTTAAAATTTTCTTAAAGGTAAAGAGATTGGTGAGTGGTTACCGCCTGTCAGTTTGGAGGAACAACATTTTGCTGATGATTTTCAGAGACATAAGCAAGAAGTGACCCAGGTCAAGTTAGCCTTGCTTATCTAGCAAAATAAACTAAATTAAGCTTTGCTTATATGATGAACTGGTTGTGTCCGCTCAGGAAATTTTCAAGTCTGGTCTGTTTGTGTTTGATTTTAGCAAGCCAGAAATCTCTAGCAAAAACACATTGTTCTGCAACTCGCTTTTTAAAATTCCCCATTCTGTCATAACCGTCCTTTAGGTGTTAATATCTCAGCCAGTTTAAGGGATTCTGGAGTACAAATACACTATCATCTTTTTAACTTTCCCCCTACTAGTGGTCATTAGTTTGTCTCCCAGTTTTGGCTACTATAAGTAAATGTGTTTTGTGTGTTTTTTTTTTTAATTGTACAGAGATTTTAGATTTTTATATAATTAATGTTATCAATCAATGCTTCTGCTTTGGTGGAATATTTAGAAATTCATTCTAACTCCCAAGATTATATGAACAGGTATCTCCTGGCAATTTTACAATTTAATTTTTTTTTTTTTTTTTTTTTTTTTTTACTTTGAAATGTGTATCTTGGTGTAAGGCAGGGTGATAGCTTTATTATTTTCCCAATGGGAGCCAGTTGCCTTAATGCTATTTATTTATTCGTTTATTTATTTTAATAAAGATTTTATTTATTTAACAGAGAGCATGTGCAAGAGCACAATCTGGGGGAGAAGGAGAAGCAAGCTCCCCATTTAGCAGGGAGCCAGATATGGGGCTTGATCTCAGGATCCTGGGGTCATGACCTGAGCCGCAAGCAGATGCTTAACCAACTGAACCACCCAGGCACTCCTATTTATTTATTTATTAAAGATTTATTTATTTGAGAGCAAGAAAGAGTGTGGTGGGAGGCGCAGAGGGAGAGACTCTCAAACAGACTGCCCACCAAGCAGGGAAGCCCACGCTAGGCTTGATTCCAGGACACAAGAGATTGGGACCTAAGCCAAAACCAAGAGTCAGGCTCAACTGACTGAGCCATCCAGGTGCCCTTTAATGCTATTGATTTAATTATATCATTTCCCCCTGGTTTTAAGTGTGGCCCTCACTTTAAAAAAAAAAAAAATCACATCTATATTTTTATTTTTGGCTTTAGAGCCAGACTAATTTGAGTTTGACCTTGATTCTGACCTTGAGCAAGTTGCTACACTTTGCCTTGTTCAATTTCCTCATCTGTAGAATGAAAATAATGATATTGCCTGCTTCCTAGGTTGTCATGATGATTGAGTGAGGCACCGGAGCTTAGAACGCTTAGTAAAGGCAAGCGGTCCCTACCACTGCTGCTGTTACTTCTAGTTGTCTGTTGAACACCTTTCAGGAAGAGACTAAAACTTCTCATTTTATGATGCTCAGTACTGGGCAAAAAGTGATTTATACTGGCACAGAGCCTTTACAGGAAGGGTACTCTAATACTGACCCAAAGTGAGGATGCCCGGGTGGCTCAGTTGCTAAGTCTGCCTTCAGCTCTGATCATGATCCCAGGGTCTGAGATTGAGCCCCGCATCGGGCTCCCCGCTCGGGGGAAGCCTGCTTTTCCCTCTCCCTCTCCCCCTGCTTGTGTTCCCTCTCTTGCTGTGTCTCTCTCTGTCAAATAAATAAATAAAATATTAAAAAAAAATACTGACCCTAAGTGTCCATAGAATTACCTTCTAGCATTTGCTATTTAGTATGTATGTTTTCTTCTAACTTTGGGTATACTTTTAGGCAGATAATCCTGTTCTCATATAATCTCTTCATTGCAAGTGTACTTGTTTACAGATGCCTTCTCATTTGCAAAGTGCTTTGATCTGTATTTGAAGATGCTTCCACGCAGTCCCTGGGAATCATCTTATGGTGAAGGATCCTAATTAACTTGAGGAGGCTTTCAGCAAAGCCACATTTGTAAGAATGTATTCTATGGTATGTTTTTGTTCTGTTTTTTAAGATTATTTTTTAAAGATTTTATTTATTTATTTGATAGAGGGCGGTTGGGGAGAGCACAAGCAGGGGGAACAGCAGGCAGAAGGAGAGGGAGAAACGGGCTCCCTGCTCAACAGGACATGGGACTCGATCCCAGGACTCTGGAATCTTGACCTGAGCTGAAGGCAGACACTTAACCAACTAAGCCACCCAAACACCCCTCAGATTTTATTTGTACATGATCTCTGGACCCAACATGGGGCTCGAACTCGATCCTGAGATCAAGAATTGCATATTCCCTTGACTGAGCCAGCCAGGCACCTCTATATGGCATGTTTGTTAGAGGTCCACCTAACCAGTCAAATGAAACGTTGGGGTTTTTTTTAATTGCCCTTTTTGCATCCAGCACCATGCTGTAGGTTGAGGGTGACATCAAACAGTGGGAACATGTGATTTGTGTATGCAAGGAGTTGGAGGTCTAGTTGGGAAAATAAGATGCGTAAATTTAAAATAAGAGGAACAAAGTCAGGCAGTGTAGGTATCATAGCTGCACAGAACAAATAGAAGTGAACAAACTCATTTAAGGAAAAAACCATCTATTCAGAAAGAGCAGATATCTGATTTTCCCGTGTCAGAATCCTCTGTCAAAAGAGTAGTTGTTGAAGCTGTTACGTTCTGAGTAACGCTAGAAAAATATTGCTTATGGAATAGAAATTAGCACATTATTTTACACTTACCAATCCACCAGAGAGGAGCAATAGTACAAGATTTAATCAGATCTTGGAGGAAACATTTTTATAACTTTATTACTAGACCTCAAGAACTTTCTTATTTTGAGTACTTTCAGAATTACCTGTCAAGTTTTATTTTTTTAATTGCCCTGTTGGCCGTAGTTATTATTGATGCTATTAATATATTGTTAATGAAGTATAGAGAAATAGTCATAATAAGAAACAGGCAATTACTCAATTATGATTTAAGGTGGTGCCCATGGGATTTTTCCTTTTATGGTTTATGGAGAAATGCCCTCATCTGAGAAATTCAGTTTCCCACTGTTTTGTCTCTGCCTATAAATTCTCAGCTAATTCCCTAAATTTGAATCTGAGTTACTTTGTGAAGATAAGAAGATCATTGGTCTTTGTGGCCAAGTTTATGGCTAACTGTACCTTCTTCCTTCAAAGAATGAATTGGTTGAAATAAATTGTCTCTCAAATCTGGACCTCATGAATATGGATTATGTGGTAACATCCTACAGCCCTAAGACAATAGCAACCTGAGCAAAAGTAGAAATTAGCAAGACTCAGAAATTGGGAAAAACAAATTTGGAATTACCTACATAGTGCTATTAAGGAGAATTTAAAAAAAAGATCTTATTTATTTATTTAAGAGAGCAAGAGCAAGGAAGGGGGAGGAGGAGCAGAGGGAGAGAGACAAGCAGCTGCTGAGCTTAAACCACTGAGCCACCCAGGCACCCCAAGAGTTGAACTCTTAACCACCTGAGCCACCCAGGTGCCCCGTAAATGTGAACTCTTTTTTATGCATTCAGGTGAATTTTGTGGGGTTGGTATGAACCAATAATATCAGATAATCCTACTTTACTTATTTTATGCAACGAACACAGTTGTCTAACATTATTTCCACATTCATATTGCTGTCTACTTAATGCTTTATGTTCATCCAGTAAGTGCTAAATAAGTGCATGCTCTCTATTGAGTGCTGTGCTTGCTGTTGGTTATCCAGGTCCCTTACAGAATGGTCGAAAGGAAACGTGTTCCCTGCTGCTAGAGTGTTGCCACAACTCTTTCCACGACCTGCAGCCTTTATGTCCATCTAGATAGACTCTTCCTACTTGTGATCTATTCCTCTCATCTACTGAGGAGGTGCCGTGGTGTTCACCCATGTGGCCGACAGTAAACACGTGCAGGGTGTCAGGACACGGGAGGTGAGCCGAAGGATACTCGGGCTCGGCCACTAGCAGACTGTAAACCCACATACCACTTTCCAAATATTAACTCAACCTTCAACAGACGTCAGAAGTTGAAGGTGTTCATAACTAGCTGGGAAACTAAAAAGGATACTGACTATCTTTCAGCATATTATGAATAGACTATTAAGAAACAGACATTAAAAAGAATGAAATCCTGCCATTTGCACGGATGGAGCCAGAGAGAATTCTGCTGAGCAAAATAAGTCAGCCAGAGAAAGACAAATCCTACATGATTTCACTCATGTGTAGAATTTAAGAAGCAAAACAAATGAACAAAGAAAAGAGAGAAATGAACAGACTCTTAGTTATAGAGACCAAACTGGTAGTTACCAGAAGGGAAGGGATGGCGGGGGAGGGGTGAAATAGGTGAAGGGGATTAAGAGTACGGGTATCATGATGAGCACTGAGCAATGGACAGAATTGCTGAACAGTGTATATACACCTGAAACTAGTACAACACTGTACTTTAATGATACTAGAATTTTATGAAGGAAAAAACAGCTCTGGATTCTGTTTTTTGTTCAAAGTAATAATAGGAAGCTTTCTTGCATCGAACTATGTGTGATGTGATTTACAAAAATTTTAAACTACCTTTTCCAATGGAAGAAGGAAGTAAGAAAGGAGAGAGGGGAGGAGAAAAGGTAGAGGGAAAGATACGTGTGCTTATTTTTCAAGGCCCTTTCGAGGACTAGAGACAATGTGTGTAAAGTACCCAGCACCATGTTCACACACACTAGGTGTGCTAGTAATAGGATCTGCCATGATGATGATCATGTAAGATTGTAAGTTCCAGGAAATAGTTTTTGACTGAAGGCATAGCTACACTTATTTTAGAGGTCACATCATAATGGCTTTGCTCCTCATGAACATACAGTGACTTGATTTCCCTGACCTGTCTGCAATTACACCCTCTGGCCATGCAATCCTAGACTTGGCCATTGTTCCAGACCTCTCTGCTCACTATCTCCTGCCCTGCTGCTTGGACCCCATGCACATCCCATATGTACATCTGACCCTTCTGGTCCCTGTCATCAGCAGTGGTTCTATCTGAGGTTGTGTTTGGATTATCTTTTGCAGCCTAACTCCTCCAGAATGCAGTGGTTTGAAACAACAACCATTTTATTATCTGTCACAGTTTTGTGGGTTGACTTGATTCAGCGGGGTGGTGCTTATGCTCCATGTGATGTTGGCTGGGGCTGAAGTTCCCCTGGGAGCTTGAATTGTCTGAAATGAGGTCCAAGATCTTATATCCCTGACAGTTGATGCTAGTCATCAGCCGGAAGCTCAGCGGGGCTGTCCACCGAGTTCCTAGAGGGGGAATTCCAAGAGTGAGCCTTCCAAGAGAAGAAAAGCAGAAACTATTAGTCTTCTTAAAGGCTTGCCTCACTTCTGTTGTATTCTGTAGGTCAAAGCAGTCACAGACCAGCTCAGGTTCAAGGGGGTGAAGGAATCGACTCCACTCTTGATGCAGGAATGGCACATGCATACAGGGAGAGGAGTTAATGAGTGGCCGTCTTACTATAGGGTAAATACTATGTTCCTTTAAATTTGTGTTAACTGAGTCTAAGTCTTTTAAAGGGACGCTCACAGCCTCAAGGTTCATGCCCTGGAAGTAATTCTGGAAAAGGTGGTGACATATCATGAGTCTAACCATTGGAACCCAGACTGATTTTTCTTGGATCCAGTTGCATGGCACTGGGACAACACTTGCGTCCGTATATGAACGTGACACTAACAGATCTTTTAGGAAAGAAAATTGATTATCTAGTTCTGTGGGAGAAGGTTTAGGTCTATTTGTGACTAGAGCCAGTGCAGTGATTCTCAGCTGAAAGGGATTTGTTCCCCAACGGGTGTTTGGCAATGCCCAGAGGTGTCTTCGGTCATGAGAACAGGGGCGGGGGCCGGTGCTACTGGGATCTGGTGACTAGAAGCCAGGTGATAGCAGGCTGACTTATTTTGCTCAGCAGAATTCTCTCTGGCTCCATCTGTGCAAATGGCAGGATTTCATTTTTTTTAATGTCTGTTTCTTAATATTCTATTCATAATATGCTGAAAGATAGTCAATGTCCTGTGTAGGACAGCCATCTCTCACAACAAAGAATTTTCTGGTCCCAAATGCCAATAGTCCTGAGGCTGAGAAACCCTGAATTGGAGCAAAGACGCTTCCTAGACTGCCTTATACGTTCATACAGAGTGCATTGCTTTTTATACTCTAAGACATCATCTGTGCCTTTCATCTTACAAAGAAATATTTGTACCTAGGTATCTCCAGATTCAAATTGTGAGATTTCTCTAAGGGTTCTCAAAGGCTGCAACTTTTTTTTTCTCAGTTTATTTATTTATTTTTTTTAGTAATCTCTACACCCAACGTGGGCCTTGAACTCACGATCCCAAGACCAAGAGTTGCGTGCTCCTCCGACCAAGCCGAGCCAAATTATAATTATAAATTATATAATTTATAAACAGAAACTGGTTCAAGGTAGCTGGTAATCCATATTTCCCACCTTCTTTCTTTCATCTCAGACTTCAAGAAATGACAAGAAAAAACTGTGTCTGTATCTGTATCCATCAGTGTCTATATCTCTGTCTCTCCACCTTCCGTCACTATCTCTTCTCTCTTTATCTCTGTCTTCTGGAAAAGAAGGGGTGATTACTATGGGCCAGAAATATTGAACCTTGTTAAAAGGCTGAATTAGTCAGAAGGGGTGAGGTTATGCTGCGGTAACAGATAGCCCCCAGATCTAAATGATTGGAAGCTATACAGTTTGTTTCTCATTCATGCCACATGTTCATTCGGGCAGTCAGGATGACTAGTCACCTAGGGGCCTGCAGCCTTTCTCTCTAATGTTGCCATCAATGTGGAGGAAGAAAGAGAACTCTGGAAGGCCTTGCACTGTCAGTTAAAGTGATGAGCCCCAAGAACCTTGTCCACTCAGAGCTTACTGCTGGTACTATTGATATGGCCCCTTCCACAAAGGAATCGGGAAGAGCATTCCCATCAGTGCCTAGAGAGGGAAAATTGGAAATATTGGGCATATAGTTTAACTGACCCGCTCAAAGGCCAATGTAGAAGGGATCTGATGGAGGGAGGAGGCTTAATTCAAAGTGAGTACAAAGGAAGACTGAAGGAAGTAGTTGCTTCTGAAGATATAAGAAGGAGGAAAGGACCCAGCGCAATCAACAGAGTAATTTATTAGAGCTATGATAGGAATAGCTTGGGAGATTAGTGCCCACTCATATCCCAGAGACAGGAGAATCAAGAGTGCTCTATTTTAAAATTTAGAAAAATTTTTTAAAGATTGATTGAGGGGCACCTGGGTGGCTCAGTCGTTGGGCGTCTGCCTTCGGCTCGGGTCATGATCCCAGGGTCCTGGGATCGAGCCCCGCATCGGGCTCTCTGCGCAGCAGGGAGCCTGCTTCTCCCGCTACCATTCCCTCTGCTTGTGTTCCCTCTCTCGCTGTGTTTCTCTCTGTCAAATAAATAAAATCTTTAAAAAAAAAAAATTGATTGATTGATTTGAGAGAGAGAGAGCAGGGTAGGGAGGGGCAGAGCAAGAGGGAGAGAGAGAATCCCCAGCAGACTCCTTGCTGAGTGTGGAGCCTGACACAGGGCCCTGAGATCAGGACCTGAGCCGAAATCAAGAGTTGGACGCTCAACTGACTGAGCCACCCAGGCATCCCTAAAATTTAAAAATATTTTAATGTTTAAAAAATATTTAATGTGCTATGAAAATTACATAAAGTATATAAAATGCTATGTTCAAAAATCGTTATGCCTACCTAGTACAGTACCTGGTACATGGTATGTGCTCAGCAAATACTAATTGAATTGAATGGCAGCACTAATCTTACCATAGGAAAAACAGATGCTTTTGTTATTGTTGATGATAGTGATGATAATAATCCTAAATAATCCTTAATCATTATTAGCACCCACATCAACAACATCACCCTGATGTCCTGGCTCATGGTTCAGGTGGGTTTTGGAAACCAGTCAGTGTCCTAACTCCATGGGAGGTCACTTTTGGGACTTTCCTCAGCAAGCTGCCATGTTCAAAATCAAAGGCATGTCCATCATGGGGGTTTAGATCCTGGCTTCCCCTGTAGCCAAGTCCTCATTTTCCCTTGTAATTTCCTGGACCCACCCTCCATACATGCTTTCCTCACCCTCTCAGACCATCCCTGTTCATCCAGCTTTCCCGTCGACGGCCTCTGTCTGCATCAGGTCTCTGGAGACAGAGGTTAGGAATGTGTTCTGGAGTCAGATGGCCTGGGTCCAAATCTGTCACCCACTCACTCTGTGACTTTTAGCAAGTCACTTAAACTTTCTGGGCCTCCTTTGCAAAATTTGAATACTAGTGTTATGTCATAAGGCACTGTGGTGGGTAGTAAATGAGGTGATGCTGAGGCGGCTCTTGAATGGTGCTTGGCCTTTTCTCATACCCAATCCATGCTATGGATCGTCATCATTGTTGTCAACGCCACTCTCCTCAAGCTCATCGGTTCCCAGGACTGCTCCCGGGAGGAGTGCCCATCTCTCTGCCCCGCCTTTTGCTGAGCCGGACAGTGGTCTTTTTTGGATTGGTGTGTTTGTTTTGAGTCAGTTTCCCAATACCTCAGAGCTCCAGCATATTTGTAGGGCTGGCTTAGTGTCAGCTTATTTCTACCTTTTACCCCACATTGCTTCAAAAAGCATTACGTGGGGGCGCCTGGGTGGCTTAAGGGGTTAAAGCCTCTGCCTTCGGCTCAGGTCATGATCTCAGGGTCCTGGGATCGAGCCCCACATCGGGCTCTCTGCTCAGCGGGGAGCCTGCTTCCCCCTCTCTCTCTGCCTGCCTCTCTGCCTACTTGTGATCTCTCTCTGTCAAATAAATAAATAAAATCTTTAAAAAAAAAAAAAAGCATTACGTGGCTCTGTGACCTGGTTTCCTTCTCTGTGAAATAGAAATAATACTTTTCTCTTCCCTTTCCCAGGGGTTTCGGTTTGCTTTCTTTCTTGTTTTTCTTCTTTGGCTCTACCTTTATTTCATGCCAACTTGTCAACTTTTGTGTGTCCTTAGAGCCACCTTCAGTCCTTGATGGGAAAAGGCACGGGTATAAATAAATAAAGAAGCACGTAAATAAAATAAGGAGTAGTTATGAAAGCGCTAGAAGAAGGTCAAAGCATCACACACACACACAAGACATTTTTAGCCAGAAAGCGTTCTCTGTGGCAGAGATTGGAAAGTCCACTTTGTCATTTTGTTGGTTGAGCTTAGAAATGTTCAAATCATTGTCGACTTGACTTCATGTGATATTTACAGAAAACAAAATATAAGAAAAATATAGAGGAGATCCATTTGCTTTGGCCCTTTGAAGATCGAAGTTCTGAAATAGGCAGCGGAGCTAAGAATATGCTTTTAAAACATGTGGCCGCAAGTTCTTAAAGGGAAAAATTAGCATAGAGATGATGATAAATCTCGCACCATCAGGAAGTGTTCATTGCAAAGGTCACACAAGAAAATGATTACAAAAGGAGCGTGATGTCTCCTCCAAATCGTAATCATGATCCCTGACATTTATTGAGTGTTTACTTGGCCTTATCCTTATAAGAGGAGAGAGACTATTTTTATCCACATTGACAGTTGAGAAAACTGACACGTGGCTTGGTTATTTCACCAAGGCCGGGGTGGAACTAGGGAGCCCATCTCCAGAGCTTGGTCAGTGATCACCACACATTGTTCCCCGGCTAACCAGGTGGTTCCTTCAAGCCACATCTTTGTAACGCAGGACTGCTTCCTTAGGTGACTTCCAGTGGTCATACGATAAAATTGTCTGTCATGTGTGTTACAGGCCAGGGCCTGTGCCAAGACAGAGTGAAGTGGGTTACATTTTGCCTGATGACCAGTCCTGGCTGTCCCTTCTCACTGTCCCGGGCTTATTCCTGCCCTCAGCACATACTCAGTAGGCCCCCAACACTTGCAACTCAAGAGGGGCTTTATTTTAATACAACATTTTTTTTTTAAGATTTTATTTATTTTATTTGACAGAGAGAGGGAGATCACAAGTTGGCAGAGAGGCAGGCAGAGAGAGAGGGGGAAGCAGGCTCCCTGCTGAGCCCAATGGGGGCTCGATCCCAGGACTCTGGGATCATGACCTGAGCCGAAGGCAAAGGCTTTAACCCACTGAGCCACCCAGGCGCCCCTTAATACGACATTCTTGAAGGCTTGCAGACATTTGCGCTTTACCTTGGTTTGACGGCAGACCCCTTTGAGGCTCTGATAGAAAGAATAAAAAGCTTTCCCCAGAGGGAGAAAAAATGGGCTTCAAATGTGGTATGTGGTTTCAGGGGGAGCCCTCTAGAAGCCTGGGCCTTGAGTTTAACATTTAAAGGAACAAAACAAGAATAGTAAGAGTAGGCAGTGTTGGGCTCGCTG
>CM053610.1:25100889-25118317 GCA_028646535.1 Procyon lotor
CAAGCTGCACCTTAATGCCTAAGGGTCATGAAGCTGCAGGGATAGGATGCTGTTTCTCTTTCTCGCTCTTGGTTACCGATCAGCGTCCCAAACCCCCTTTTGGATTCTTTAAGAAATTGGGCTTTTCTACAGCAGTACATTGTATCACTTTCTTTTTTATGTAATATCTTTTTATTTTTCTATTATTTTTTAAAAGATTTTATTTACTTGACAGAGAGAAAGAGACAGAGAGCACAAGCAGGGGGAGGGGCAGAGGAAGAGGGAGAAGCAGGCTCCCCACGGAGCAGGGAACCTGACCTGGGGCTCTATCCCAGGACTCTGGGATCATAACCCAAGCTGAAGGCAGACACTTAACTGACTGAGCCACCCAGGCGCCCCTATGTAATATCTTTTTAAAAATTGAGATACGATTGACGTATATAATGTTATATTCGTTTCAGATGTACAACATCATAATTCAGTATATGTGTACATTGCAAAATGATCACTACAAGAAGTCTAGTTAACAGCCATTCAGTTCCTTAAAAAAGAGTAAAAGGTGGATTATTTGGGACAGACAACAAAACAAGAATGTAAGTACTTAGACTGTCTGCTGAATTTGTGAGTGGACAGAGGTGGGCCTAATGTGGTAGGACTGACGGCCGAGCCTGGTGACCTCTGTTTCTCTGTTGAATTTGGAGAAAGTACAGCCTTTGGGTTTTGAAGGGCTTTAACACTTTTTACTTGGTGTCCTTAGGTGTGTTAAAGAACTTCCCTGAGCCTCCGTTTTTTCATCTGTTTTATGGGGATTATAATACCTACCCAGTGGGGTTGGTTGGGCACACAAAGGTGTCACAGAGGACAGTCCCACTCCACACTTTAAACTCTTCAGGCGTCAGGCTCAGTGGTCTATAATGAATGCACTTACAGATCGTATCTTCTTCCTCCCCGTTGAACATGAGAACATTGGCCTGTCTCTTTATCTTCCATTCCTATGTCCCATCCCTTGTGACAGTTGTGTGTCACATCTGCTCATTCCCTGTATTGGTGTGAGGAAGCGGATTCTCTGCCATCAGTGCTGGCGTCCATTTCCTCTCTTTCCAGTCGGGCATATAGTTTTCAAAAGCAGCTTCCCAAGTGCTGAAGGAATTGGGTTTAGGCTGAAAAGAAACCAAAAATCTTGACAGCAGGGGCACAGAAGCCCATGACATTGTCCCAGGGACTGCTGAGGTCCTGGCTTCTGCTTCTGGAGAGTCCGCATCTCCGTGTCATGGAGGAATGGTGGGAGAGTTGGTTTTCCCAGCCATCTGGCCTGCCCGTGATCTGCTCAGGCAAGGCCCCAGCATGCCTTATTCCACCTTGTGTTTGTGATTTGGTGCGCCCGGGGGAGTGTGAACTGAGGGACCTGGAGTGGGGGAGGGTGCAGAGTGGTGACAGTGATGATTACCACCTGTTGTTTCTTTCTATCGCGAGACTGGTGTCTGAGAGGAAGTGAGTGGTCTTGGAACCGTGACCCATCATCTTCTGCCTTGAGTTCTCATTTTGCTCATGGGCACACTGGCTGAGGAATCAGTGGGCTGGCAGCTGTGTGCCAGGGCCGTGCCCCCCGCTTCCAGCTAAAGCACAGAGCCGTGCCTCTCCTCAGCCAGCCTTTGCCTCCCGTCCCTCTCCTCCGCTGGACATTGGATTGTGCTTGCATTGTGATTCAAAACTGCCACAGTGATTGGGGATCCTGGGTGGCTCAGTGGGTTAAAGCCTCTGCCTTTGGCTCAGGTCACCATCTCAGGGTCTTGGGATCGAGCCCCGCATCAGGCTCTCTGCTCAGTGGGGAGCCTGCTTCCCCCTCTCTCTCTACCTACTTGTGATCTCTCTCTTTCTCTCTCTCTCTGTCAAATAAATGAATAAATAAAATCCTTAAAAAAAAAAACAAAACACAAAAAAACCTGCCACAGTGATATCATCGGTTTCAAAAAAAATTAAAATCCCGAAATATAATAGAAAATCCTAACTTCCGAAAATATTTCTGAAAATAATATCCATTCCTATATATATATAAAACACTGCATTATTCAAAGCCGTTTCATAAGTTAGAGTCCTATTTCTGTGGAATGTTCCCAATTTGGCATGTCAAATGCCCTAGAAGTATTTTAACATTGCTGAAAAAGAGGCACCCCCTTAGACTTCCTTTTTGAGGATATAGCCTTTCTTTGTCAGGCTTCGGGACTCATGCTCCCTAGAGGCCATTAGGGAATAAAGAGAATAAATTCAAACCATATCTTTCTTCCTGTTGACTACTTGCTACTACTCGTCTTTGGAGGGAGGTCCCCACTTTGGTATATGTATGATAGTTGTGATACTTGTGATGAAGGCAATAGTCATCCTTTTAAAAGAAAAAGTCAAGAAAATAAATAGTACAAAAGGCACAAAATGAAATGGACAAGTCCGGTGTCTCCTCAGAGGTAGTTGTAAATACCTTTTGTGTATCTTTCCAGATATTTTCATTTATATGATGATTATATATATTTTCATTTATATAATGATCATTTATATGATCATTATAATATGCAATTATAAGCATAAATACCTGTACATATGTGTACATACATATACACATATATTACACACATAGTGTACATATCCATTCCTTAGAAATACAAATGGGATTTTATCGTACATAACACTTTGTCTTACTCTTTTCACTTAATGCTGCATCAGGGCATCCTGCCATGTTAGTACATGCAGATCTCATTTTTTAGTGGCTACAAAGTATTCCGTTGTGTGGTTGGACCATAATTTATTTCACGCGATGTCTGTTGATGGATATTGAGGCTGTTCCCACTATTTTGCTCTCGCAAATAATCTTGTAGTGGATTTTCTCATGTCTTACTCAGGGCCTTCGGTGAATGCCTGTTCTCATTAGTTGAATCCTATCTTAAGAACTATGTTGCTGCATTTTATTTTATTTTATTATTTTTTTAAAAGATTTTATTTATTGGGGTGCCTGGGTGGCTCAGTCCTTAAGCATCTGCCTTCGGCTCAGGTCATGATCCCAGGGTCCTGGGATCGAGCCCTGCATCGGGCTCTTTGCTCAGCAGGGAGCCTGCTTCTCCCGCTACCATTCCCTCTGCTTGTGTTCCCTCTCTCGCTGTGTTTCTCTCTGTCAAATAAATAAAATCTTAAAAAAAAAAAAAAGATTTTATTTATTCGTTTGACAGAGAGAGACACAGGGAGAGAGGGAACACAAGCAGGGGAGTAGGAGAGGGAGAAGCAGGCCCCTGCCGAGCAGGGAGCCCGATGCAAGGCTCGATCCCAGGACCCTGGGATCATGACCTGAGCCAAACGCAGCCGCTCAACGACTGAGCCACCCAGGCGTCCCAATGTTGCTGCGTTTTATTTTATTTTATTTTATTTTATTTTATTTTATTTTATTTTATTTTATTTTTTAAAAAGATTACTTATTTATTTGACAGAGGGAGAGAAATCACAAGTAGGCAGAGAGGCAGGCACAGAGAGAGGGGGAAGCAGGCTCCCTGCTGAGCAGAGAGCCCGATGCGGAGCTCGATCCCAGGACCCTGAGATCCTGACCTGAGCCAAAGGCAGAGGCTTTAACCCACTGAGCCAGTCAGGTGCCCCTGTTGCTGCATTTTAAATACAGGTTTCATGTGCTGTCTGTAAGTAGAGCATTCCTATGAAAGCTTGTGTACAATGGCATAAAATGAAGAAGCGATTACCGTTAATTTATATGGAAAGCATTTTTGAGCATTCCCAGACTCCTAAAATAACCTCTTTTAGGCTTTTCTGACACCTTAAGACACACCTTGTTAACAGATGCACAGAATAAATTGAGATTAAAAAAAAAAACAAAACACAGAGGCCCACAGACAGAGTTCAAAGTTATGGTGGCTTGACGTGGAGCTGCTGAGTGAAGATTCCAGGAAGGAGCTTGGCGCAGCCACTCTCACTTCTCAGATTCGAGCTGCCTCTGTAAAGGTTTGCTGCCTAACAGTGATGCTATTTTAGTATTTTACTAGACGGAGCGCCCCAGTTGCTCCTAGCAGAGCTTATTTATAACGAAGCCTTCAGTAGTCACAAAAGTTCTTAAAAACATACAAGAAACACATTTACAGATAGTGGAAGTGTTCTGGAACCAGTTTAGTGAGATTAATCTTATTATTTGCTAGGAATTATTTCATTGTAAAGTATTTGTTTTAGAGCACCAAATTAACGCACCATGGGAGTTAAGGGGGTGCCTTTTTTTTTTTTAAAGATTTTATTTATGTGACAGAGAGAAACACAGCGAGAGAGGGAACACAAGCAGAGGGGATGGTAGCGGGAGAAGCAGGCTTCCTGCTGAGCAGGGAGCCCCACGAGGGGCTCCATCCCAGGACCCTGGGATCATGACCTGAACCGAAGGCAGACGCTTAACGACTGAGCCACCCAGGTGCCCCGGGGGTGTCATTTTTTTAACAAGTTGCCATAGCGGCTGATGGAGCCGTGGCACATGTATGTGAGAACGTACTTCTACAGGTGGAATTAAAACAGGATAATTTCTCCTACAAGGAGGTGAGAAATGTTGGAGGTGGCGTTTTCTTTCTAAAACCTTGTTCCTAAGGGATTAGGATGACAGCTCTTAAAAAATCATTAAAGAGCCAGATGCATGCCTAATAGAAGGGATCTCAGCGTTCGTGTTTGCACAAGAATAGACGGCCCATTTCAATGAATTTAATGAATGCTAACCCAGTGTACTGAATGCCCTTTAGAGTTCATCTTCATGGCACGAACAGATACCACTCTCCTTAAGCAGATCCTTAGATTTAGATTGATTCTCTCTGGGGGTGCCTGGGGGGCTCAGTGGGTTAAAGCCTCTGCCTTCAGCTCAGGTCATGATCTCAGGGTCCTGGGATCGAGCCCCGCATCGCGCTCTCTGCTCAGCGGGGAGCCTGCTTCCCCCTCTCTCTGTGCCTGCCTCTCTGCCTGCTTGTGATCTCTCTCTGTCAATAAATAAATAAAAATCTTAAAAAAAAAAAAAAAAAGATTGATTCGCTCGGAATTTGCAGTTAAATCCCTCTTTCCCTTTATAGGCATGTCACGTGGTCAGGTGTCTGCTTAGCCGCGGCCATGTAGGAAAAGCTGTTCGTCTTGGTGAGGGGCTTCCCCAGCTCCACACCTCAGCTTGCTCCTGGGTGGAGTGCCATTCTTCCACCAAGAGTGACTCAGTGCCGTTGGCCTTTGGCATCTCCAGCTGCAGCCCGGACAGGTTTTCTTCTGACTACCACAGTCTCCTGATGACTGCATCCCTCCTATCTTGTTTGTGTAGATAAGTATTTACTCTGCACCAGTGTTTCTCAGACAGGGGTAACTTTACGCTCCTCACCCTAGGGACATTTGTCCATGTTTGGATACATTTTTGGTTCCCTTTCTCTTCCTCCTTCTGCCTCTCCTCCTCTCTCCCCTTCTCCCTCCTCTCCTGCTTCTTTCTTGAGGACCAGCATAGACGGGCCCCACTTTCTATTTTGCCAAGGAAAGACCTTAAAAACAGCCCACACCATGGACTCCACAGATCTACCCTTATTCTGTAAAACAAAGGCTATTTTAACATGCAAAATGGAAGGAGGACCTGATCCCAAAGTAAAGCGCACCCTATTGTGGTTGCTAGTTTTCTCGGTTGGCCATGGACTGGTGAGAATTTCAACGTGGCCTACCATGAGTCTAGAGTGCCTGGGACACTTTGATGGACATAGGGCATAAAGCACTCCTTCTACTGCCCTGGGGCTTAACAGGCAACTGGAAAATGGTAGCAGGGTGATCTATAACTACTGCTTAGAGATAACGCTGCCTGAAACTTTAAGAGCCCTTCCTTCCATTTATAAAAATTCTGGTATCATTGAACAAGTGAATGGGCGGCCTCTTGCAAGACAGCAGGGCTATTCTTTTCTGTGGATTACATTTCCTTTGGCGGAGAGATTTTTGTAGTTTGTGGATGATATTTTTAGTAGATTCTAAGCTTCCAGCTCAGGGACATTGCCTGTCTCTCTGCCTTTCAGAGTAAATCGTTAACGTTGGTGACAGGCAAGGTTGCCCTGTGCCTCACTCTCACGGGGTATCACACAACATACTGGGTTCTTTTCGGTTTTCTCCATAACTCATTGGCGGTTTACCTGGACTCCAGATGACTGAATTCTTTAAAATGTAGCGGATGTTGTTTTTTCATCCATTCAAGAAATGATGGCTGAGTATCTACTATGTGCCACGCCCTGTGCTTGACACTGGGGAGACACAGTGAATGAAATAGGCGAAGACCTTGCCTTCAAGCGCTTATTCTAGTGACTGCAGTGAAGGGGTACGGAAACAACAAACAAAAAATGAAATAATATATCAACTAGGGCTATGGGAAGAGAGAACGCAATATCAGAGATGGGGGTGTGATTTAAACACCACGGCCAGGAAAGGCCTCTCTCAAAGGTGACACGAGAGTAGAGTCTGGAGGAATTTTAGTATTAATGGAAGAGATTTTTCTTTTATTTGTAAACTTAATCATGTGATAAAGAGTTTCTGTACATTTCTACGGGTGGGAGAAAATGCAAATATTTCAAACGAGCAGTGGGAGAAAGAATCATATTTATGGCACTATTTCCTCAAATGATAAAGGCAAAGAGAAACAAGAACTGAGTTAAGTGTTTATTTTGGACTTTATATCAAGAAATGAGCCAGCTTTTCTCAAAACACCTATTACTGTTTCTCTTTCATGGCATCCTGATTATTGATCCAGAAAGCATCTTTAAAGGTGTTAAATATTTATAAACACTGGAAAAAACAAATCTCATCTGTGAAATTGTATGGGACCCAAGAATCTTGATGAAAAGTACTGAGTACTCAGTGTTTATTAAGGATTATCTGTGTACTTTGTGTTAAATGTTCCTGAATTTACAACCCTTCTGAGCTCAGTCCTATGGAATGAATTCCTTAACATAATTCCAAAGTAAAAAAAAAAAAGATTAATGAGTTGTCCACTTTTAACTAAATGTTTAACTTTTGAGGGTGAAATTGATAACATCTTTTTAAATACAGTCTGCATTTCCTAGATTCCTTTTTTTAATGGCACACACCACCAGAGGACTGGAAACAGTCATCAGGAATGAGCTCTAGGGATGCCTGGGTGTCTCAGTCGGTTAAGCATCTGCCTTCTTTCTAGGTCATGATCTCAGGGTCCTGGGATTGAGCCCCGCGTTGGGCTCCCTGCTCTGCAGGAAGCCTGCTTCTCCCTCTCCCTCTCCCCCTGCCTGTGCTCTCTCTCTGACAAATAACTAAAATCTTAAAAAAAACAAAAACAAAAATAAAAACAACTAGCTCTAATGAGTTATATGGTGACAGATGGGAGCTACACTTGTGGTGAGCATAGCATAGGGTGGAAAGTTCTGGAATCACTATGTTGTATACCTGAAACTCATGTAATATCATGTATCAACTATACATAAAAAAAAAAAAGAATCAGCTCTAACATTCTTTTTTACCACTCACACTCCTTGGGGTTTTCTGTGGTTCTGGAATCTCTGAGAGCTCGTGGGCCTGGTGGGGCGTCGGGCTGCTTTCTCTGCTGGCAGATGGACTTGACAGTGGTGTGACTGTACCAAGTGAGCCTCTTCAGCCTTGGTTCCCAGCCTTAGCTGCACCCTGGTATCCCCTGGAGGGGACTTTAATGCTATCGATGCCTGGGATCCATCTCTAGAAGCTCTGCTTTAAGGGATTAGGAGGGCAGCCTGGGGATCAGAATTTTTTAAAAGCTCCTTAGGTGGTTCTAAAATGAAGCCAAGCTTTAAGGACCACTGCCTTAGGGCAGTGCCTTTCGAAAGGAAATGTGTGAATCAGTCACGGAAGGATCTGGTAAAAGTGCAGATTCAAACTCCGCAGAATGTGACGTGGAAAGACCAGCGATATCTCCGTAAGATGGAGGTTGGCAGAGGTTAGCAGACTAAGGCCTATGGACCAAATCTGACCCACGGCCTGATTTTGTACAGCTTTCTGGCCCTTTACAGAAAAAGTTTGCCAATACCGGCTCTAGAGGGACCCTTTGTAAAGTTCCCTGTAACCACTGAAAATCCCTTCTTAGTACCATCCCACTTTATGGGATCTATGGGCTGCTTTTCTTCCTGTACTTAGGAATTGGTTTTTATGTAAAAATAATGGTGTCACTGGTAGATAGGTTACTTGCTGGTGCACTTGATCCTTTCAAGGCTTGTTTCTAAGCTTGTTAGGGAGATTTTAGGGCAGCTGGTTGAGGTTCCTACCAAGATGTGACCTTCCTGGGTCTCCTGAATACCTCAGCCGTTCAACAAGGCCTCTCCACTCCCGCTGTCAGGACATGGGTGTTTCCCAGCCGTGTGTGACTTCTAAATGGTGTCCAGCTCCCAGCTCCCCTGGCTTTGTCTGGCTTTATGGACTTTCGCTTTAAATGTGCACAGGTTAGTCCTCAGTGAAAGATTCAAAAGAATAAACTCTATGCCGATTTCTGGAGTTTTCTCTCTATGCAACTTTTCCCTCCTCTGCAGGACTTGGCTTCATAAATTTTAGGCACCTCAAATTCCAATCTCTGTGCATGGCTTGGCTTCTTCCTCCTTGCCCTGTGGTCCAGAGGGTGGTTCCAGAAAGTGGGGGCAGTCGTAGGCCCATCTTACTTGTTGCCTCTCGCTCTCCTAAACTTCCTCTGTTCGGTATCTGGAAACCGTTGTTTGGTCCAGCTTTCTAGTTCACAGCAGAAGGGCAGGTTTGGCATCAGTTACCCTGTTCTCGCTGGAGGCTCTTTACTCATATTTTTTTCTCCTAGTATTTTTCTGTCATAAGCGAAGGCAGGGGTCCTGTCACCATTTTGTAGGTTAGATAACACAAAGTTGCCAAGAGGGAGCAAGAGGCTTGAAATCACCTACTGAGATGCTAGGATGGCAGGATTCTGGGTCACATGACCTGACCGTGCCTCACTAAACTAGATCCCAGCTGCAGACCCAAGCACACCAGCAGCTGTTTTGGGCAGAGACAAAAGCAGTGGAAAAAAGAGAAGAGAAGAAAGGATGGTGGTAGAAGAATGGGGGAGGGCAGAGCTCTTGAGCTGGGTATCAGGAGAGACACAGGGGACCCCAAGAATTGCATCAGATATCACTCTCTGTCCCTCGTGATAATATAGAGATAATACCCCCCATGACTCCATCCGCCCTTACCACTGTGCTGGGAGCTTTCAATGTATACTGTCTCATTTAATCTTCATTTTCTACCTAAAGAAGACACTATTATCCCTATTTTACAAAGTGGGAAGTGTGGGCTCAGAAAGGCAAACTTATCTGCCGGGAGACACAGCTGATGCTATAGCAATGCTGAGATCCGAACCCAGATCTGCAGACTCCAAAACTTGTGCTCTTCCTCAGAGTTCCCCTTACCCTGACTCATCGTCCACTTGCCTGATCTTTTTCTCCCTTCCACTTCATTCCACTCCTTTAAGAGTACATTTATTTCCTCTGACTTTATTTAAACTAATACATGCTGAGTGGAGGAGATACTGAAAATACAGACTATTAGAAGGAAACAAAATCACCTCTGCTCTTACCCTTGTACATTATTTCCAATCCCAGACTTGGTTTATGAACTATAGTGCTCACCTGTGTAACTGCTTTGCCCTCAGCAGATAAAGTACCCAATGAAGGCTTATCGCTTTCAGGTTCCATAGGAACAACTATGTAGAATATTTAAAACATCACATAACTTGCTGAGAAAGTCATACCTTTGTGTTTCTATATAAAGAACACTGGATTCCAGTGGATTCACCAGGAGGGCTTGATAATCTTTTTTAAGTGCTTCAGGTGTGTTTCTGCTGTGTTAAGTTTCATGGTCCTCATAGCTCTTGGCTCTGTGCTATACCCATAGCCACTCAACAGATACCCTTTGATTGATTGATGGATTGGTTGATTGGTTGGTTGATAGGCTTTCAGAGATGGAAAGTAAATTCAAATATTCAGTGAGCACCTACTTTGTGCCGGACACAGAGCTAGCTCCTGGGAATAAAGTATGAGCTAGATACCGTCTCTCCAATCTTGAAACTTACCCTCTAGCATTAGAAAATCCCAGAAATCAGCCTCTGAAATGTTCAGATTAGAAGACATTCTCCCACAGTGAGTGGTATTTTTACTAGGCAAGCTTAGAGTTGTTTGTCATGGGTAGGCTTAAAAAAGAAGAGCTGTGAAAGACCAGGCTAAGTTCATAAAATCAAGAAGGGAAAATGTTACTTGAGGCTGACATTCAGTGATCGCTTAGCCAGCTGCCATACTGTCTCGAAGGGGAAGGGTTTTATTTATGTCTCTTTTGATCTCATCTTCTTTTCATCTCCAGGTTTGATGTATAAGCTTTAGCTGGAGCCTTTGATTTACAGTGAGTGTAAATCAAGACCAGAGAAAGACCAGGGATGACAAAGCCAGCCAGGCGTACCTGAGAGCCCATGTGTTGTCCTAGATCCAGAGCAGGCTGAGAGCCACATGGAGGATTTCAGCAGGTGCTCAGGGAGGGCCTGCTGGGAAGGCAGCTCCCCCAAAGCCTCGTAAAATAAAGAGCTTTCCAGTCCTTCTCTGAAATACCCAGTTTCCTTGGATATTGGGTGTTATGGCAGAAATTTGTAGTCTTTTGAAAAATCTTTTACTATCTGAGTTCAGTCAACTGAGAAAATTTTTAAAAATTTGGATTCATCAATTGTATGTATTAAGTAAGGGGCTTTAAAAATTATGTGAAAGACTGTGACCAGAATGCCTGGGGGCTCAGTGAGTTAAGCCTCTGCCTTCGACTCAGGTCATGGTCCCAGGGGCGTGGGATCGAGCCCCGTATCGGGCTCCTTGCTCATTGGGGAGCCTGCTTCTCCCTCTGCCTGCTGCTCCCCCTGCTTGTGTTCCCTCTCTCTCTTTCTGTGACAAATAAATAATTAAATAAAATCTTAAAAAAAAAAAAAGTCTGTGACCAACATTTTTTAACCTCTAAAATATAGTTTAGTAAAACTAGAGTTATTGTTATAACAGACTGAATATTGACGGGTAGGGAGCTTAGTTATTTATTGCGAGTAATAACAAATTACCCCAAAATTCAGTGGCTTAAAACAGCAAACATTTATTATATCACGGTTTCTGGGGACAGAGGTCTGGGGGTGGCTCAGCTGGAGGATTCTGGTTCACGGTCTTTCACAAGGTTGCAATCAAGCTAAAGCATTGCCTGGAGCCCTCTGGGCTGCTTCCCAGAGGATTCACTCATGTGACTTTCGGCTGGAGTTTTTAGTTCTCCGCATGGGCTTCTCCACAGGGCTGCTGAGTGTCCCCAAGACATGGCGGAAGACTTCTGCCCCTCTCTCTCTCTCGAGAGAGAGAGAGTTGGA
This sequence comes from Procyon lotor, assembly GCA_028646535.1. Classification (NCBI taxonomy): domain Eukaryota; kingdom Metazoa; phylum Chordata; class Mammalia; order Carnivora; family Procyonidae; genus Procyon; species Procyon lotor. The sequence continues at coordinate 25,112,264 of CM053610.1, forward strand.
GGGGGAGGGGGTCCAAAGCAGAAGCCACAGTGCCTTTCATATCCTAATCCTCAAAGTTACAGACATCACTTCTGCCTGTTCTCTGGGTCACACAGACCAACCCTGCTGCAGCCTGGAAGGCAACCACCCAGGAGCGTGAATATCAGAGAAGGGGATCCCTGGGGGATGTCATGGAGGTTGGCTGCCCCGTGGGCTATTGGCCGGGCAAAATTTCCTTTAAAAGTCTATGATGTTGGCTCAGGGTCATCAATATTTACTGCTTCCATTGTTGAGCTTCTTGAGAGATGGGTGTGTGTGTGTGTGTGTGTGTGCATGTGTGCGCGTGCACGCGCGCATGCATGTGTATGTCCCTAAGTCTCAGCAGTGGGGCCAGTTGTGTAATTCCTTGTCATATTATAAGGCCAGAGAGCTGACACCTGAGAGGCAGGGTTTGGTTGCCAAGACTTTTGAGTTTGGATGAAAAAATCTCAACCCAAATAAGACCCGTGATCCGGTACAAAGGAAAAACCCTGTCTGTCTGTTTTGCTCACCGAAGGGGGCACCAACCAGGCTTAAGTTGTGGGAAATCTAAAGAGGGAACCTTTATTCAGTGGCACATCCTGGGAACACCTGCTCTAAGCCATGGTCTGTGCCCCTTCTAGTTCTCATTTCCCAACAAGGGACACAGAGGGACCCGGGGCCATCTTGCTCATGGAGCCCCTCCCCTATTGTCCCCCCATCGCAGACCTGGGGTCTGGTCTTGACTAAGTTACATGCTTGGTCTGCATGTTAAATTCCTTAACAGTAACAAAGCAGTTGGACTGGAAGGAAAGGGAATGGGTACGGTACCTCCTGGCTAAGTCGGCGCTGCAGCTGGCACTGTTCCAGCTACTGTGCCGTTGAAGAATTACCTGCGCATTCAAATGTAAAGCTACTGGCTCCCAAATGGCATTTTATTTCAACCCTCCAATGAGCCAGTCCGGTGGCATGCAAGTGGGGGTACCTGACAATAGCAGTTTCTCCAGTAACAAGCGGTGGAGGGAATGATCAGCGTCTCCCAGGCATACTGAGCAATGTGCAAGTGATCTGCCTATTTTGCATCAATGCAAAATGTCCGTTTTCACTGTAAATATAGAAAAGCTTAAAGAAGCAAGCTTAGGAAGAAGAACCCCTGGAAGGAGGAGGGTGGAAAGAAGATGGGATGGTGCTCGACTATATCTCATGACTTACAGTCTTACAACTTCCCACTAGTTAACTCTGGTTGGCGAGTACATAGAGGCTTGCTGTAGTCACTGTTGCGTGTTTCCTGCCTATTTGAATATTTTGTATATTTTTGTATAAAATTTTTAAATTTGGTTAATTAACATATAATGTATTATTGGTTTCAGAGGTACAGGTCTACGATTCATCAGTCTTATATAACATCCAGTGCTCATTACATCACATGCCCTCGCCAATGTCCATCACCCAGTTACCCGCCCCCCATCCCCTCCAGCAACCCTCAGTCCTAAGATTAAGAATCTCTTATGGTTTGTCTCCCTCTCTGGTTTTGTCTTGCTTCATTTTTTTTCCCTCTCTTCCTCTATGATCCTCTGCCTTGTTTCTTAAATTACACATATCAGTGAAATCATGTGATAATTGCCTTTCTCTGATTAACTTATTTCACTTAGCATAATACTTTCTAGTTCCATCCCCGTCATTGCAAATGGCAAGATTTCATTTTTTTTAAAGATTTTATTTATTTATTTGACAGAGAGAGAGAGAGGACAAGTAGGCAGAGAGGCAGGCAGAGAGAGAGAGGGAAGCAGGCTCCCGGCTGAGCAGAGAACCTAATGCGGGGCTCGATCCCAGGACCCTAAGATCATGACCTGAGCCAAAGGCAGAGGCTTTAACCCACTGAGCCACCCAGGCGACCCCAAGATTTCATTTTTTGATAGCTGCATAATATTCCATTGTATATATAGACCATATCTTCTTTATCCATTCATCTGTCAGCAGACATCTGGGCTCTTTCCATACTTTGGCTTTTGTGGACTATTTCATATATTTTTAAGAAGCAGCACGGAGAAGAACACAGTGTCCTTTTTAAAACCTGGAGGTAGTCATTAATCATTGTTCCCATTTTTGTGATTTACTTGTAGCTTTTTATTGTTAACCAAAGAAGGATCGCACTCTCTGTATAATTGTGTATGCTGCCTTTTCCCCTTCTGTAGACTAGGCCCCTGGAAGCAGGATTGCCGCATCCAAGGGCACGCACATCTCCTAATATGTTAGATAACTACTGAAAACATTTGCAAAGGCTGTGCCAAAAGTGCCCACAAGTGCCTGTTTTCCCACATCCTGGCCAACACAGGTAAAAAACAATAACTCATTTGCATTTTGCTTGCTTATTGATAAGGTTGAGCATCACCCTATAGAATTTTATTAGACATCTTTATTTATTCTCCTGTAGGCAAATGGTCTGTCCGTACAGTTGGACCTTTTTTTATTGAGTTATTTGCTTTTCTAAAGAATTGCACCCTCTATCCTGATTCTCCCATAGTAAACATTCTGCCACATTTGCTTCATCATTCTGTATATTATTATTTTCTCTTAATTGTTTGAGAGTATAGACATGATGCTCCACTACCCATAAATACTTTAGTGCAGTGTATATTTCCTAAAAAACAGGGATGCTTTCTTATATAAGTACAGTGCAATGATCAAAATCAGGAAAGTGAACATTTAAAATTTTTTTTTTTTTTTAAGATTTTATTTATTTGACAGAGATCACAAGTAGGCAGAGAGAGGCAGGCAGAGAGAGAGGGAGAAGCAGGCTCCCGATGAGCAGAGAGCCCAATGCGGGGCTCGATCCCAGGACCCTGAGACCATGACCTGAGCCGAAGGCAGAGGCTTTAACCCACTGAGCCACTCAGGTGCCCCAGGAAAGTGAACATTTATACAGAACTATTATCTAAGCCACAGACCCAATTCCATTTTTGCCAACTGTCTCAGTTTTCTGTAAACATGGTACTGTGAGCCTTTTAAAAATATTTAAGGGGCCCCTGGGTGGCTCAGTCGTTAAGCTTCTGACTTCAGCTCAGGTCTTGATCCCAGGGTCCTGGGATGGAGTCTGGTATCTCATTGGCCTCCTTGCTCGGTGGGGAGTCTGCTTTTTCCTCTGCCTCTGCCCCTCCCCCTGCTCATGTTTTCTCTCCCCCATCTCTCTCTCTCTCTGACAAAAAAATAAAGTCTAAAAAAAAAAAAAAGAAGAAGAACTGGGCTTGGCATTTTTTTTACAGCTTTATTGAAGAATAATTGACAAATAAAATTGTATGTATTTAAAGTGTACAACATGATTTGATTATATATGGTGAAGTAATTACCATGATCAAAATAATTAACATTCGTCACCTCCCATAGTTAACTGCGGGGGTGTATGTGTGTGCGCGGGCCATGGTGAGAAGGCTTAAGGTCAAAAAGTGCCTTAGGCTTATGGTGCTTACACAGCTGTAAAGCCAAGATAGTAAACAGCAAAACTAATAAATCAACAACATTAATTTAATGTTATGCATTATTTTGTTTTGCTGAAACTAAGTTGCCACTCACAACAAGAATAGGACCCTGCAGTGACAATATGTAAATAAATAATTTTGGAGAAAAGAGAGAGAGAGACAGGGAGAAGGGAAGAAAAAGTGGCTCCCCAGCCCTCGTGTTGGGAGCTGGGCTGCCCCTTGAGCTTTGGCGCCCCCACTGGTCCAGCCTGAGGCTGCTCGTTGCGGGGTCTAGAGGAAACGGGTTGTTTCCACCTCTTCTAAGGATCACCCTCTGAGCCTCAAACCTTGCTTTTGCTTCTTATTTTACTGGGAAATTAAAACAACAGAAAAAGGACTTTCTCATTGCCCTGCCACTTGCCGCTGTCCCCAGAGGTCCCCATCTGTTAGAGTGGCCGCGTTTTCTCTCTTCCTATTTGAAGCCTGCCCCTCCTAAGGTATGCCGTCCCCACCGCCTCTCTCCCAGTCATGGTCACGTACCTCACACCTCCTCTTATCTCCTCTCTCCTGCATTATTGATTTCCCCTCTCAACTGGCTTATTCTTGGCCACCTAACACATGCTGTAATATTCCTCATCTTAAAGAAAGAGCAATCCTCTCTTGACCCCATATTGTCTTCGACTCCTGCCCCATGTCTCTATTCCTGTTCACAGCAAAGCTCTGTAAGAGACATGTCTGATTCGTTTCTACTCACCTCTCCATTCTTCCCTTCCCCGTTGCTCCCCAGTACCCCCCAGCCTGGCCCGTGCCTCTCCTCCCAGCCACCCCCGCCTCCCCCTCCCCACATATACTCCACCACTGGGGCTCTGGATTAGCCCTGTGGCCACACTCAGCCACCAAGAAGGCTGGCAAATGCCTCCTAGCTGTGTGCTCAGAGGAAGTCAGATTGGGGGGACAGGTAGAGCAAGGCAAAGGGGAAAGGGGGAACTATTTCCAAGGACTCCTTGCAAATGGACTGGCATGTGCATGGACCCTCGCCTCCCCGTGAAAGCTTAACAGAAGAATTTAAAAGAACCCCAGGCGCCTCTGAACAGTGCGGGGCCCCGCCCACAAAAGCCTGGAGGAACAGACCCCAGGACAGGTGCTCTCAGCGGTAGGCTTCCCAATATTTTTTTTTTTTTTTTAAGATTTTATTTATTCATTTGACAGAGAGAGAGAGAGAGATCACAAGTAGGGAGAGAGGCAGAAGCAGGATCCCTGCTGAGCAGAGAGCCCAATGCGGGGCTCGATCCCAGGACCCTGAGATCATGACCTGAGCCGAAGGCAGAGGCTTTAACCCACTGAGCCACCCAGGGGCCCCAGGCTTCCCAATCTTGACTTTAGAAGATGAGACTTGCTTTTTGTCTTTCATGTAAATAATTGGATTCTTTATTTATGATATCCATAAACCTTGCTAATTCTATATTTCTGTCTAGGAAGGCAATTTCCTGTATCATTTTGTTTGTTTGTTTTTTATAAACAGCTTGCATTCTGTCACTTGAAAGGGCTACAAATATCCATTTCTTCACCAAGCGGAACACACAGATATTTTGCTTTACAACTTGCGCCGAAGATAGCCGTGCACCTGGTGCCTTCGTTGACACGAAGGTTGCATATTTAAGGGGAAAACGTGTCCAGTGCCCAGGAGCCATTTTCTGGTGAAATCTCTAGTACCCCGCAATGTGGACTGAAGCTTGTGTGCTTCCAATTTTATTTGAAGACCCTAAAATTTAGATTGTCTATTGCTAACCTTAATGTTCCAAGGGCATTTTTCAAACCTAGGTATGAAGATCCATTGCTGTGGCCTGTATCTTGATCTTCACGGTCATCAGAAGGCTTAGCTTCCTTTCCAAAACCACTGGATGGCTTAGCGTAGTGTAAAAGGGGAATGAATCTCCCTTGTGGGGTCTTTAAGGATGATGCCAACACAGCCACGGAGATTACGGAGAGGCACTCGAAATGAAAGGATCTGTTCTGCTCACAGGGCCTGGAGAAGGGGCACCATCTGGGAGGAGCACCCAGGGAGGGATGGAACCAAGCAGGTGGGGAGCCGAGAGTGCGCACCCAGGCGCCGGTGCCTTTTTGGTGATCAGAGTGGGGTAGTCAGCACAAAGGGGGGAGGAGGTTTTACTGGTGAGTGGGGGGGGGGGGGCAAGAAGAGGAACCACAGCAGGGACCAGCCTTATCGAACGAGTGGTGTACCCGGCTGCATGGGCAGATGCTCACAGCCTGTGTGTGCAGATGTTGAGGCATCAGAAAACGGGGAAGTTTCAAAAACTAGCAATACACTCAGCTAAGCCGTGTCCCTTCCAAAGTACTTCATCAGATCTCTCCTTCTGCTCTACCCAAATGAGAGGGTGCACTCCTTTAAAACAAAGGAGCAGGGGCATCTGGGGGGCTCAGTCGTTTAAGCGGCTGCCTTCGGCTCAGGTCATGATCCCAAGGGTCCTGGGATGGAGCCCTGCACTGGGATCCCTGCTCAGCGGGGAGTCTGCTTCTCCCGCTCCCTCTGCCACTCCCCCTGCTTGCGCTCTCTCTCTCTCTCTGTCAAATAAATAAATAA
>CM053610.1:25118417-25172968 GCA_028646535.1 Procyon lotor
GAATAAGGCAGAGGCCGGTCAGTACAGTCGTAGCGATTACTGAACCCCCACTGCGTGACCGCAGGCCCCCAGCCGACGTTTGTACCAGCTGGTTATTGGATTCCTCATTACAGCCTGGGCTGGGCTGGCATGCTTGGCAGCCCACGGTGCAAATGAAAAATAGATGAGTCTGACTCAGGGAGCATTTCCTTTCCTCCCTTTCTCCTGAAGGAAAGGAAAGCGATTGCCGTGGAAACTATTTCTGATATTAATAGGAACAGCGCGGCCTGGGTCTGCTGGCCAAAGGAAGGCAGCCTAAGTTAAGATGCTGAGGTGCCATTTAGAGCAAGGAACGGGAGGGACGAGCTGTCTTTCCCTGTCCCTGATGCTCCTCGTTTTCCCGAGCACTGTTGTTCTCATGATCTTATCTCCTGCAAGAGACCTTACACAAACATCACACAAACATCACTGATTGATATTTCCCTTAGGGTGTCCGCTTTCATCTCCACAACGGGTTGTTACGCACCTGCCCACGTGGGAAGCGTGGTTTGCATTTTGTGGACCCCGAGGGGTGGTGATTCAGGCACCATCGGAGGGAGCCCTGGGCTTTTCTTCATCGTCATTGGGTATGAACTTGGCAGTAGGTTATTTTCCTGTGCTGTTCAAGGTTCTCTTTTGTTGGTTCGTGATTGAGCCATTCATGATTTTCAGATGGCAACAAGATGTAATTAAGCTCTCTGATCGAAGCTCCTACAGGAAGAATTATTTAGCTTTATCAATTCTCTGTAACCATAACCCTCCTTTTCCCATATTGAAATAACGATTTATATATGTTTCTTTGGTGATGTGAGGTTTCTTAGGATCATAGTTGTGGTTTGTAACACAATAATTTATTTGGACATGGTCTTTTTGTTTCCTTCAGGACTTCTTTCTTTTTTTTTTTTTTTTTTAAGATTTTATTTATTTATTTGACAGAGAGAGAGATCACAAGTAGGCAGAGAGGCAGGTGGGGGGGGGACAGGCTCCCTGCTGAGCAGAGAACCTGATGTGGGGCTCGATCCCAGGACCCTGGGATCATGACCCGAGCCGAAGGCAGAGGCTTTAACCCTCTGAGCCACCCAGGTGCCCCTCCTTCAGGATTTCTGCCCCTCAGATATCTGTACAGGATTCTGCATTGTCCCCGAGGCAGGGTTTGTGGGGGGTAGCAAGGCTTTCTTCAAGTAGCTTTACTTCAGCGATCTACACAGATGGCTGTCCCAAGAATGTCGTGACCAGTGCCTTGCCTCCTGCAAGATCTTGAATTCTGAAGTCCCCCCCCTTTGCCCGAGCCAGAGTGCCATTCTAGCACAGAGGCTGAGAACGAGAGACTCTGGTACTAGAGCTTTACCACTTGCTAGCTTGGGACCTTGAACAACTCCCTGGGCCTCTCTGTGCCTCCATTTCCCGATCCGTCAAGGGGATGCTTCGTGAGAAAGCTACAGGAGGTCAGTGAGTTATGTTCAAGTCTGTGGAATAGTGTCTGGCATAGAGTAGGTTTCGTGTACGTGCTGTGGTCTCTGGCTAGTCTGTCATCCCACCTCCCCCACACCCCCTCTTCACCGCCGCCATCACGTTCCCTTCATCGCCCAGCACCCTCCCTTCTCCCACAGGCATATTCCTCTCTGCATCTGCCTCTCGGGCCTTCACCAGCGCCCCCTCCCTGAAATCCTCCTGTGTGACTCTTTCTAGTTCACATCCTGGTGGGGTACCCGTGACACTGTCCAACCAGGTAATCTGAGGAAAGCTTGATCAAGAGATTATGTACAAAGGTGCGAGCCGGTGAGGAAAGCACAAGGGGGAAGCCCAGTACCCAGGCCTGGAAACCCTGAGAGAACACGCTCGCAGCAGCTGCCTTGAGAGGGCTGACAGGAGCTGGGAGCTTGGTGGAGCCAAGCAGTCAGCCCATGCCAACCGCCCCGGAAGAGAGCCGGGGAAGTAAGGGATCTGACCTTACCTTTCTCCCTCTTCTCATCTCCTGCCAAGCCCCCGCCCCTTGCCCCAGCCCCTCATTCCCAACTCCAAGACAGAGAGCAAAGGCACCCATCCATGTAGTCCATGGAGTCAGCCTCCCAGGGTAGAGCGGGGTGGAGCCAGCTGGAGAGTGGGTCTAGACTGGAGGGTAGGGGCATAATGTCTGCATCGTGCCCCGAGGACCCCTGGTCTGCAGCGCCTACTTAGCTTGGGTTATAACCCATATCTGACTCCGTGCTCAGTGGGGAGTCTGTTTGAGGATTCTCTCCCTCTGCCCCTACCCCCACCCATGCTCTCTCTGTCTCTCAAATAAATAAATCTTTTAAAAAAATGAATGGCATAGAAATGACTTGTGGAAAGACAATAAATACCACTCTCCTGGCTAAAGATGGCATTCATTATGAATAATGGATTCAACGTATTTAACAATGGCGAACTCACTCATCATATGGCACCTGCTGTACATAATCAAGTCACTCTCTAGCCCCCTGTCCCCGCATCCAGACTTAGTTGCTGTCATATTCTCTGCGGGCACCCCAGATGTCACTCTTTAGAATTTATCTATGTAGTCACTTATTCCTTGTTTTACCTGCTCTTCTAGATCTTTAGCTCCACGAGGACAGGGATCGATGGATCTGTGTTGTTCATCACGGAATCTCCAAACCTTAGAACAGAATACGGGACCCAATAGATCCTTCACACCTATTTGTTGAATGAATAAGTATGCTGGTCCCAACAGCCTGTGATCTGTCAAAATGTCAGGAGTCCAGCAGAGTGGGGATTCTAGGTGCCATGGAAGGGCCCAGGAAGTTCCTTTCCATGCACTCCAGGTCACTCCTTACTGCAGCAAGGGGTCATTTCCTTATGACCCCCCCTTCGCCCCCCATTACAATTACAGCAGCCATCCTCTCCCCTTGTATGGGAGCAGGTCTTATGCCGAGAACAAATTCCCTCTTCTTTCAATCTTCATGGAGAATATAATATTGGGGGGATTATTTTTCTGAAATGATTCTGTTTCTCATTTCTCTCTCCCAGTTGCGTTTGTCTGTAGTTTATTAACCTGCTGGTGCCCAGCAAAATATATTGGATTGTCATTTGGACCATTTCAAACCTATTCAGCAGTCTTAAAAGTGTGTCATGGGGCATTATCAGGTCTTATAATTGAAAATTGGCATCATTTTATGTTATCCCTACTGTGATAGTCTAACCAGATTTTATTATGAATGAATGACTTCGGGGAGTTCTTTTTAAAGGTCACAAATGATGTTTAATATCCTTAAAAAAGATTACTTTTTAGAAAGGGGAAGTAGCAACACCGGCTGGAAGCCTTAATTTATTTAAGCTCTATCGCTGCTCAGTAATCTTTTTATCTGCTGTTTTCCTGACGTTTAATATTCCGAAAAGAAAAAATAAAGTTCTGGGGAGGAAATTAAACTTGAGGGTTGAGATAACAGGACTCTTATAAAGCTTATATTACTGGAGATGTTTGAAAAAGATCCTGATTCCAAAAAAAAAAAAAAAAAGGCAAAAAGCGATTAGTTTAGAGGGATTACGTGGGATTGTCTAAAGTGAAAGCCTGAAAAAATTGGATGGTTGTACTTCACAAACTTGGAGAACATTAGCTCTGGGGTCATGGTGTAAGAGATTTTGTTGTAAACTAATTGGCTCTTTTCTGCCTGATATCTGAAGTTGAAGTTTGGGGGTTTTGCAATAGAAGCAATTAAAAGCTCACTGCTGTTATATTTTTCATTAATTTACCAGTGAGTGGTTAGGTTTATATGAATAATTGATTCATTTTGAAGATAATTATAATGCTAAGTTGTGTTTTACTAGACAGCTTGTCCTTTGTAATATAATTTGCTTTTTAACTACGATATAATTTCTTCTGCCCTTTTGGTTATCAGATTTTTCTTTAGGAAAAAAAATAAGCATAAGCAATATCTATGAAGATATATTTTTAAGGTAGATGAGAACAAAATGGTTTGGGAGCACTCAGTCTTGGATGACAAAGGTCTGGTTTAGATCGAATCTGGTAATAGACATCCTAGTTAGAGCCAGGAACAGGCAAAAGCACAGATGGGCCCTTAATTCTCAGATAAACTACTACATCTATTTCCAGTATCTCCAAAAGCCCAACAAGTGTATCCCCTGCAACCCACTATTTCTGCTCCCAGCTACATACCCAACAGAAATGCATTCTTACGTTCATGGAAAGACACACATGGGAATAGTCATAGCAGCACCAATTATAACAGCCATAACTAGACACTACCCACGTGCCCGTCATCTGCAGAATGGATAAAGAAGTTCCTACAGTGGAAAATGAGCAGACTGCTACTCTGTATAACAACAGCATGGAACCTACTTAAAAAAAAAGTTATAAATATATCAATTTGCAAATTGGGCATAGCTATAATTTTTAAAATTTTTTTCTTTATTGGGGCACCTGGGTGGCTCAGTGGGTTAAAGCCTCTGCTTTTGCCCCAGGTCATGATCTCAGGGTCCTGGAATCAAGCCCCGCATTGGGCTCTCTGCTCAGTGGGGAGCCTGCTTCCCTCTCTCTCTGCCTGACTCTCTGCCTACTTATCATCTCTCTCTCTCTCTCTATGTCAAATAAATAAATAAAATCTTTAAAAAAAATTTTTTTTTCTTTATTTATTTGAGAGAGAGAGAGAAAAAGAGAAAGCATGAGTCAGCAGGGGGTGGGGAGCGGTCAGAGGGCAGGGGAGAAGCAGACTCTTTGCTGAGCTGGGCTCCGAATGTGGGGCGGGATCCCAGGACCACCAGAGCCAAAGGCAGGTGCTTAACCGACTGAGCCACCCCAAACCACATAATCTACCAGAGGAAACCACTGGGACACTTCAGGCTAGCCGTGATGTATGTGTGTGTGTGTGTGTGTGTGTGTGTGTGTGTGTGTGTAGAACCATGGGAGCTTATCCAAATCCCCCTTAACTTTCGGTGCCAGCCCTAGTTTCCCAGTTCAGTGAAATCTTTATGGTGCCTCTGACCTCTGTTCTCTTATGAGCTCCGCTTACAGCCATCAACAGAAGAACGGGGTTAGCAGTTAAGAGCGCTCTAGGTGGTTTATTTCTTCTGATTCCTTCTTGACTCTGACTTTGTCCAGGCCCACAGCTTCACCTTCCATTTCTCCATCCAGGGTCAGGCATTTGTGGACATTTGATAAATATTGACAAATGACTGTTGCTCTTGAAGAAGCAGGGACGTGAACAGAGGCTCTGCCCGAGGCAGGGGAAGCATTTGCTTTTAAGTGGCCATAGTTGTATTGCTTCGAATTGTCTCAGTTGGATTTCTCCAATCCCTTTGATATCTCTCTCCCTCTCTCTTTAAAATTTTCTTGTTTACGTGTTTATTGTCGAAGACTGGGAATTATGAAAAGGCACTCAGGAGTCAAGGAGAAACACCCATAAGCCTTCCACTCAGAGGAAAAAAACTCTTTTATTATTTTGCTGTATTTTTGGTTTATTTGGTTTTGCTCTAATGCCATTGCTTTCATGCTCCCTGCCCTCACCTTCCCTTTCTTTCATTTCTGAAGAGTAATGGGAATGAGTCAAGCAAAGAAACCGCTCTCATTTTTAAAATTATTTCATTTTTTAACCACTCCACATTTTTAAGGGGTTCTCAGGCTAGAAACCATGCACTCTAGTTCCTGCCTCCGTTTTCCTGACTCTCCATATGCTAAGGTGTGGCTGAGCCGAAGAACTGAGCTTTTATGGCTTGCTGTAGAATACTAGCATAAGGTATAAGCCAGACTTCTCTGAGACCCGGCTTCGAGTTTTTAGATTAGCTTTTCTGGTGCATATATTATCCTCCAAATCACAGAGAAGAACTTAGAGGTCTTCCAGGATAGAACTAGTCTGTTTCCTCACGTTACTGTCCTCAACCTCATCCTGAAAGCAGGATGAGAGCTTTTAAATTTCTTAGACTGCAACATCTTTCAGACCTTGGAAATCCATGAATCCTAATTCTGTGCCTGAGATTCGGAACGGAAGAATTGCCTCTCTAGGCAGAGATTTCTGGGCTTTTGTCCTAGGCTGCACTGTTCTTTCTGTTTCTGGAACCACGGGGTGATCCCCTTCCCTCCACCGGCGCTGTGAGGCTGACACATCTGTCTTCCTCGTCGTGACCCCCAGCTCCTAATCCATCATCTGAAGCGCCCGTGGGCACACGCAATGCGGTGTCTGCACCACTTGTTTTTGCTCCTAAAAGACACTCCTGTGCTTCTCTCCTTGACTTTCTTCCGTTTCTCTCTTCTAGACTCCTCGAGGGACGAGCTTTGTCCCTCAGTTGTCTTTAGACTCCTGAAGTTTTTAAATGATACTCATTTAAATGAGATTAGTCATTGGTAAGAAGAAAAATCCCTCCTGCAACACTGACAGACTGTTTCTCTTGACCTTTAAAATACCTTAATGGGCACATTGTTAGGTTTGTTCAGCTCTGTTCTGGCCCATGTGACATTTGCATTATCTCTAAGTCTGTAAATGCTTGTCCTGGACAGAAGCCATCTACAGCGAGACCCCTGCTGTATGGTGTGTGTGCTCAACAGAGAGACAGAATAATTTTAGAAAATCTAGTTACCAAAATAGTTATAGAAAAGAGAAAAGAAATATATGTCGTTTGGATTTCCACCTTTATCATTTCCTTCTTGACTAAGTCGTGGCCTATGCTCAGTTACCTGAAGTGGCCCTGTCATCTTCATCTAAGAGGCACCTGCTGTCCTTGGCATTGAGGAGACGAGACCTCACGTGCGTTTACATTAGATACACTTGGTGACCCTTGGAATGCAGATCCACGCTGAGGGCAAGTTTAAAGACGTGAGGTTTATGTTATTATGCTCAGTGTTTGGGAAACCAAATGGGCAACTCCCACTCATGTCTGAGCCTTCTCCTGAGAGCTGCCTGCCAGGAAGGAGGGGTGGGTATGGTGGAGACTTTCTCCCTCTGGGTGAGTGGTTCTCTCCTGGGAGTCCTTTTCTTCAAACATGACTTTCCAAGTTAAAACAAAGAAATTTTTTTTTTTTTGGACAGAGAAATTAACAGCATATAACTTTCATGCAGAGGAAGAACTGGGAACGTGATCATTTCTATCATGATACAGAAAAAAAAAACACATTACAAACATATCCAACTGGGTTGCATTCTAATTGGACTAATTTGATAAGAAGAAACCTAAGATAGCTTTCTTGGGTTTTCTGTTTGCTTGCTTGTTCTTTGGCTTTCTTGTTTTTAAATTAAAAGTAATCTATAGTCATCATGAAAAAAATCTGAGTAGAGATGGATGAGAAGAGTAACAATAATGAGAACGACAACATTTGTGGAGCACTCGGTCGTGCATCTGGTTTTGCTTCATTTCATCCTCCTCCAGTTCTGTGGGTGAGGTACTATTATAAAGCCGGTTAATGGGGACGCCTGGGTGGCTTAGTCAGTTAAGCGTCTGCCTTCAGCTCAGGTCATGATCTCAGGATCCTGGGATCCAGTCCCCCATCCGGTTCCCTGCTCAGCGAGGAGTCTGCTTCTCCCTCTGCCTGCCGTCCCCCCTACTTGTGCTCTCTTTCTCTCTCTCTCTGGCAAATAAATAAATAAAATCCTTTTTTAAAAAAGCCGATTAATGTTTTTAACCCTGCCATCTTGAACTTGTTGGAAAACCAAGTCCTCTTTTTCGTGGAACACCCGCTCACCTGTTAGACGCAGGTGGTCTTCTGCAGACACCATTCGGAAAAAGAGAGGTTCAGCAGTCTCACTAACAAGGACCCGGGCTGGGACCAGACACAGCTGCCTCCCTCCGCCACCACTGGCTTTTAGATTCTTCCAGCTCGTTGTGTCGATGGTGATTTGGGATCGTCCTTCCACGTTAAAACCGAGAGCAATATATTAATTCATTTTTTCTGATTTGCTAAAACCAGTTTCCTCGGCCCTGGTGTCCCACTAGAGATGGGACAAGGACCCTAGCTCTAGGAAGTCACAATCAGATAAGAAACCAGCCACACACAAGCTTTCAGTAGTAGGAGGGAAGTGACTCTGAATACCATGTACTGAGCACTTCGGGGCCTGGGGACAGGCCAGCCCGCTGCATCCGAGGAACTGTGGAGGCTCCATAGAGAAGGGGTGTGGGCACCGGGCCCCCAGGAGCAGTGGAGTCTCCAAGTGGAGCAGGCCAGTGAGGGGAGAGTCAAGACCATATTCGGCCGGGTGCAAGTGGCAGGGCTTTGAGCAGGGTGCCCAGTGAGGGGCCCAGATGATCTTTAAAGTCAGCTCTGAGTCACTCTGAAATTACAGAAATTCAAGGAGAAGGACTTGGAGGGCCTCCAGCCGGCTCTGTGACCTTTCAGTCTCTCAATAATCATTTGGTGTCTAGCTCAGAAATGGGAGTTCTCTGTAAAATTGGGTCATCCAGGAAAAGTGACCAGAGTGATTTCAAGAGAAGGAAAGAGTTCTTGTGCCTTACCTGTGAACCACTCATTAACTCTCCTGTCCTAAAGGGCATTTTACCAGCGAGTTGCTGCTGGCCAGCTTTGAGCCCGGCCCCGGTGCTGTGTACTCTCAACTCTTGCCTCATCTCCACAAATGACTGGATAAAGGTTACATAAAACTCCCAGCGCAGGGCGGAACATACTTGGCTTCTCCATGTGAACGTGCTGGAGATGGAAACTGTATTTTCTGTCGAATGATTTCCTTGTTGCCTTGGCAACCGGTTGGGTTTTTTTTTTTTTTAAGCTTTTGATTTTTCTCAACAACACGAGCTGCTTCCTTTGATTTAGCTCCGATGTGTGTCCAGATTTCTGTCTTATTCAGAGTCCCTAGTGTGTTTATGAGGTATGGATTTTTTATTTTGCACCATCTTCACAAGGTTGAACAGTGATAAATACTTTCACATAACTGTTAGCCTGCCTGATTAAACCAAAGGCAAATTAGAGTGATTTCTTTTTTAATAAGGTATCACTCAATATTTTCATGTCATGCTTTTTAATGTCTCTGACAAGGTCTGGGTGGAAAATTTTTTTAAAATATTTTTATTTATTTATTTACTCGAAGTAAGCTCTACTTACTCAAGCCCCAGTGTGGGGCTTGAACTCACGACCCCGAGGTTGTCACGGGCCGTACCTACTGAGCCAGCCAGGCAGTCCATGGGAAATTGTTTTCATACATTATAAATGTACACTGTAAAAAATATAAAAATTTAAAAATAAATAAATAAATAAATGCACACTGTTCCTTTCTGTCTCCTCCTTCTCACTGGGCTCTGGCCCCAGTGGCCTCATGGCTGGTCCTTAGCCTTGTTAACCTGTTCCTATCTCAGGGACTCAGCATGCGCCGTGTCCTCTGTCTGGACTGTGCCACTTAGATATTTGCATTGCTTCTTCCGTCTCATTGCATTTAAGGCGCTGGTTAAGTGCCCCCTCCTCCAAGAGGACTTTCTGGACCTTCCTATCTAAAAGAGCGTCTTCATTCATCACTCTGGCCAGTTTGGAGATGAGAGGATCTGTCTCTGGAAAACCTGAATGAAGTATCAGTCCCCCTGTATGAAGCCCACCAGTCTATAAGCTGTACCGTCGGCAAGGGCCTCAAAATCGCTTTTTAATGCCACACCCTTAAATGGGGAACACTCAGCCCCAAATCACCAGATAGTTACAGGAATCCTCCATCACAACCTAGAGAGATCAAGACTAGTAAGAAATAAAGGAATAAAGCCCTCCTGTGCCCATGTCTGGTAGCGTTTGATGTGCATTTGATTAATAGGAGATTTAGTCCAGCATGTGGCCCATGTTCTTGGCTGGCAGGCCCATTTGTTTAACCAAATCCATTTTCACTTGCACACAGAGTAATTAACTCAGACTCACTTTGTCGGAAGTCGTGCTGACGACATTTATCATTTCCTTCTACACCATGGAGACCATTGGACCGTGGCTTGGAGTTGTTGGGGCTGTTTGCTCATCAAAAATGGGGTAGATGCATGTGATACTAAATTGAACTCTTTAATTACTGTAGATTTAATGACATCCCTCTGCCCTGCACTTAATCTTCAGCAAATATTTACCCTTCCCAAACTGGCAGACTTCCAGTTTATAACTTGTCATGTCAAATGAAGCGTTTCTCTTTCCCCTGCCCTTCGAAGGATCTCTTTTCTCAAAATTACAGTCTTTTAAAAATAGCTGACATTAAAAAAAAAAAAAGCTGACATATTCCCCTTTGTGAGGAACTTTCAACATTTTCATCCTATGATTTGGAACTGACTCTTCTCACTCCTCTCAACCTTAGTCTGTATTTATTGATCTATCTATTTTAGATACAGTTTAATATTGTTATTCTGCTATGTGGATCATTTGCATAGAGAGAGATGGGTGGATGGGGGAATGGATGGATGGATAGATGGATGGGTGGATGGATGGATGGATAGATGGATGGGTGGATGGATGGACAGACCAAACTGTATTAAAGATGTATGGAGGGGCGCCTGGGTGGCCCAGTGGGTGAAAGCCTCTGCCTTCGGCTCAGGTCATGATCTCAGGGTCCTGGGATCGAGCCCCACATCCGGCTCTCTGCTCAGCGGGGAGCCTGCTTCCCCCCCTCTCTCTGCCTGCCTCTCTGCCTACTTGTGATCTCTCTCTCTCTCTGCCAAATTTAAAAAAAAAAAAAGATGTGTGGAAATATAGTTTCAGATACCAAAGGATACACCACAAACTTTAGTCACACGGTTTCCAGTTCATAAGAGCTATGTAATAGCTTTCCAAGCAGAAGCTCAATAACCATCATTCTATTATATCCAGCATAGTTTCCCAAACTTTTTGAGGAAAATGGAATTAGTTAAATATTCCATTAGAAAGTCCTAAAATAACCTCAGGATACTTGTAAATGTTCTTTTAATTTGTACCGTGGAACTAGTGTGAGGAGCTGAAGTTGGAGGTAGTTGTTGAAGCCCGGGCGGGAATGGTTGTCTTCAGTCACTGGTGATAGAACCTTTTGGACAACTCTCCCCGCCAACACTTGAGAACACCTTCCAAACCAAAATGTAAATGGTCAAGTAAATTAATTATATTTCTGAATTATGAAGATGAGAAACGGGGAGGCTTAAAATTCTAGAGGTGATGTCAGGATTAAGGAGTACAGTTGATAGGAGCATGAAAGTTGGTACATCAAGACCTAGAGACCTCACACCCATGAGCTTGCCTGTGCACTGTACCGTTATTCTCTTACATGGCTTCATAGTGTTTAAGGCCATACTTCCTGAGTTCGAATCCTGACCTTGCCACTGACTAGCTGTCTTCGACCAAGTTTCATAATCTCTGTGCCTCAAGTTCATTATATGTGAGTCTATCAAGGAGCTCACTCTATGCCTAGGCCAACCTCCTCCTCTTACGGAGAATGGAAGTTCCCATTTTCGGAATCTCATAGCTAGTGTTCTGGATGTGAGTTAGATCTGGTAATCAAATGCATTCCCATTAACATTTGGATTCAGACCTGGGTTATGTGGGAAGAGAGCTGGGGCACAGGACATTCATTTTTAGCTGGGGTGGGTAACGGCAAAGGCAGCATGGTCTGGAACCAGCCACTGATGGCTCTCTGATTCAACAGGCCGTTTCCTGACTGGGAAGCGTCCAGACTGTACCAGAAGCTGTGTTAACTTGGAGCAACATCTGTGGCAGCAGCTTCCTCATTGTTTAGGTTTCAAATAATGAAGAACCTGCAGCCCTTATGGCTGATTTGGGGAGTAATTCCTCAAAGCTCAGCCTACAGTCTGTGGGGAGCCTAGAGCTCTCCCAACAGCAATGTGTACTGTGGCACTCTTCTAACTACCTCTCTTTCTCCTTCAAGTACCCAAAGTGATTTACATTGGCTGCACCTAAAGATCAAGAGCGGTCCACTTAGCTTGTAGATTTGTTGATAGAGTTAATGAGATAAGGCATTTACAGTGCTTAGAACATCTGGCACGCTTTTTATTTTTTAAAATAGGCTTCGGGCTTTTTTGGGCCCTAGTCAACCTAGTCAACCTACAACCATGAATAACAGATATTTATTAGTTTGTTGGTTCATTCACTTACTCATTCATTCATTCATACAGTCATTGAAACAAATATTTACTGAATGTTTATTCTAATCAAGAGATGTTCCTGCTGCCCTCGGGTAATGGTAACAACCTAACTGAACATTGGAACCATCTGGGAAGGTTTTTTTTTTTTTTAAAGATTTATTTATTTATTTATTTGACAGAGAGAGAGAGAGATCACAAGTAGGCAGAGTGGCAGGCAGAGAGAGTGGGGGAAGCAGGCTCCCTGCTGAGCAGAGAGCCTGATGTGGGGCTTGATCCCAGGACCCTGAGATCATGACCTAAGCTGAAGGCAGAGGCTCCAACCCACTGACCCACCCAGGCACCCCCGGGAAGGTGTTTTTAAAATCTTAATTTCCAGGCGCCTGGGTGGCTCAGATGGTTAAGTGTCTGCTTTCGGCTCAGATCATGATCCCGGGGTCCTGGGACTGGGTCCCACATCGGGCTCCCTGCTCAGTGGGGAGCCTGCTTCTCCCTCTGCCTCTTTATCTCTGTCTCTCATGAATAAATAAATAAATAAATAAATAACACCTTAATTTTTATGCCACATCTGGGACTTCCTGAAGAGAGGGTGTGTGTGTGGATAGATATCTTTCTTTCTTTCTTTCTTTCTTTCTTTCTTTCTTTCTTTCTTTCTTTCTTTCTTTCTTTCTTTCTTTCTTTCTTTCTTTCTTTTTCTTCCTTCCTTCCTTCCTTCCTTCCTTCCTTCCTTCCTTCCTTCCTTAAGAGCAAGAGTGTGTGCCTGCACCCCTGGGGAACGGGGGAGGGGCAGAGTGAGGGAAAGAGAATTCCAAGCAGGCTCCACACTGGGTGCAGAGCCCAACATGGGAGTGATCCCACAATCCC
The DNA here is from genome assembly GCA_028646535.1 of Procyon lotor. NCBI lineage: Eukaryota > Metazoa > Chordata > Mammalia > Carnivora > Procyonidae > Procyon > Procyon lotor. Next base: position 25,131,312 of record CM053610.1, read on the forward strand.
AAAATCACGAACTGAGCCAAAATCAGGAGTTGAACACCCAACCAACTGAGCCACCCAGGCACCCCCGTAGATATTTTCTTAATTGAGATACTATTTTCATACAATAAAGCACACAAATTTTATGTGTTATGGCTTGGTGGATTTTTACATATGTACATACCCAGTTAACCACTATCCAGATCGAGATATAGGGAAACAAAAAGTGTGCATGAGAGATTTATTGTGTGCATGGATTTTGAGGGTGCTTTCCTTAGAAGCTTAAGTTTCAAATGTATTTGAGATTTTGCTACTCAGAGCTCAAAAAAAATTTCATCCTTTGGAATAACCAGTATAATCAGGTTACTTTTTCTTTTTTTCTTTTTCATACTCCCCTGCAAATGTGTGCTCCTTCTAGATTTATGGAAGAAAATGATTTCATTTACATGTGCAATGAAATTAAGGAGGACCTTAGGTAGCAGAAAATTGCCAAATATCAATAAAGCACTAAATGTTACCAGTAGTAACTTTGTGAGTCAAAACCTTTGTCTCTGTGTATCTTCTTATGGTCGGCATAGTTTATTGACTACGGGAAAGTTTGCTTTCTTAAAACTAAGCTATACAGCTTCTTTCATGTGATCTCTTCAAAGAGAGTGAATATCATGAGCGAAAAATTAATTATTTTCCTTTTTTTCAAAATGGTGTTTGGAGCCAATGACTGTATAATTAGTATTGCAAGGCTGAGATCACCTGAGCAACAGGCATTAGCTGAGTTAGGAAGATAAAGTTGGTAATTATTTGAAAAACAAATGGAAATGGTTGACTGCAGAGAGAGAAAATGTCATCTGCAAAAGAAAACATTGAGAGCATCTACATTTTTTATAAAACCAACGAGAACAACTTTGAAGTTGGATTATTTTGCATAATTGGCTCATTACAAAATGAAACTTTCAGACACAAAATCGACAGTGGACATGAATTACACTTCCGAGATGATCACATGTGATTTGGGATCCAAGTGTAGCACTGGGACCCTGTTTCAAGGAGAGCTGCTCCATATTAGGGAATTAAAGAGATTCACATCACCAAAGGGAGAGAAAACATGAAAATTCTCTGTGGCTTATTTCTCTGCCTTCAGGCAAACTCTCCATAAATTGACCTAGGTGATAGGAATATTGTCCATTTTGAGTGTGCCTAAAGAATGAACTTTGGACGGGGTGGGTTGTTTGTAATCTGGCTATGACATTTATTATTCTGCTGATCTGGCCAGGGACAAGAATGATGTCTTAATTTCCTCACCATTTCCTGAGTGGTCCTAGGTTGGCAATTATTGTCTGTTAGAACTTGAAGGTATTGGGGCACCTGGGTGGCTCAGTGGGTTAAAGCCTCTGCCTTCGGGGGCGCCTGGGTGGCTCAGTTGTTGGGAGTCTGCCTTCGGCCCAGGTCAGATCCCAGGGGCCTGGGATCGAGCCCCGCATCGGGCTCTCTGCTCTGCAGGAAGCCTGCTTCTCCCACTACCATTCCCTCTGCTTGTGTTCCCTCTCTCGCTGTGTTTCTCTCTGTCAAATAAATAAAATCTTAAAAAAAAAAAAAAAAAAAGCCTCTGCCTTCGGCTCGGGTCGTGATCTCAGGGTCCTGGGATCGAGCCCCGCATCGGGCTCTCTGCTTGGCAGGGAGCCTGCTTCTCCCTCTCTCTGCCTGCCTCTCTGCCTACTTGTGATTTCTCTCTGTGTGTCAAATAAATAAATAAAATCTTTAATAAAAAAAAAAAAGAACTTGAATGTATTATTCCACAGCCTTCTTCTTTTCTTACTTTTTTTTTTTTATATTTTATTTATTGATTTGACAGAGAGAGAGAGAGCACAAGCAGGGGGAACAGCGGGCAGAGGGAGAGGGAGAAGCAGGCTCCCCACTGAGCAAGGAACCTGATGCGGGGCTCTCGATCCCCAGACCCTGAGATCATGATATGAGCCCAAGGCAGACACTTAACCAACTGAGCCACCCAGACGCTCCTATTCCCCCACCTTCTTGCTTCTATTGTTGCTATCCAGACATCAATTGTCAACTGAATTGTCATTCATTTATGGGGAATCTGTCTTTTTTTTACTGGGTGGTTTAAGAATTTTTATTTTTGCCTTTGATAATCTACAGTTTTATCTCATGCTTAGCAATAGGGAGGTTCTTTTCATTTATCCTGCTTGCAAGACATGGTGATGGCTAAATTGGAGAATTCATGCTTTCATCAGTTGGAAATTTCTACCCATTAACTCATTGTGCATTGCCTTTTCCCCATTCCCTCTACTATGTCTTTCTGAAATTCCAATTAGATGCATGTGGGACCATTTCACTTTGACTTACATATCTCTTCATTTTTTTGTTTTGTTGTCTCCATCTCTTCATCTGTGCTAAATTCTGAATAGTATCTCCAAATCTGATTTCTGTTTTCTAATTGTCTTTCCAGTGGTGTTCAGCCTTCTGTTTGACCCATCTACAGAGGTATAAATACCATTACCCTAATTTTCCATTTTTCTAAGGTATTTTTGTTTCTTTTTCTAATTCACTGATTTAGTTTTTGAAGTCTCTTGTTCTAATTCAAACTTTCTATTTCTTAAATTATTTCTTTAACATATTAAACATACTCATTTTATATTCTGTGACCATTAACTAATATCTTTTTTTTTTTTAAAGATTTTATTTATTTGACAGAGAGAAACACAGTGAGAGAAGGAACACAAGCAGAGGGAATGGTAGCGGGAGAAGCAGGCTTCTCATCTAGCAGGGAGCCCGATGCAGGGCTCGATCCCAGGACGCTGGGATCATGACCTGAGCTGAAGGCAGATGCTTAACGACTAAGCCACCCAGGCGCCCCTGACCATTAACTAATATCTAAAATTTCTGTGCGGGGCGCCTGGGTGGCTCAGTGGTTAAGCCTCTGCCTTCGGCTCAGGTCATGAGATCAAGCCCCGCATCAGGCTCTCTGCTCAGCAGGAAGCCTGCTTCCCCCCTTCTCTCTGCCTGCCTCTCTGCCTACTTGTGATCACTCTCTGTCAAATAAATAAATAAAATCTTAAAAATAAATAAATATAAATAAATAAATAAAGTTTCTGTGTAATTCATCCTGGGACTGGCTCCACTGCCTCGTTTCAGTGTACATTTTGGGAGTATTTTTATTGTGAGCTCCTGTTCACTGGAATTTTATGTACAGGGTTTCTTTTGACATTTGAGTGAAGGTACATTCCTCTAAAGAGAATTTGCCTTTGCTTTCTCTAAACAAATAAGGGCACATTATTCTGGAGCCAGCCTGAAATAAATTCCTGGCTGGGGGTTTTCAGACCATAAAAATAGTCTTAGTTCAGGCCACAAACACGGGTGAGGTCAGGTCATAGTTAAATCTCCCCAGGGATGCTTCTTTTTTCTTCTCTCTGCCCAGGGCCAAAGCCAAGACAAACAAGTTTTCTTCCTGGGACCCTTGACAAGGCACGTTTTTTCGCTAGTTCATCTTGAGGGTATAACTTCAGGGCTTTCGGCCGCATGCAGTGACCTCCTTCCAAGCCCCGCATCTTTCCCGATGCTAGACTATGTGTCCTGAAGTCTCAGTGCCAATAAAGTCGGTTTGCCAGATCCTGACACCAGCTCAGCGTTCCTTTACCTCTTGGAACACCCACTGTGATTTTGCTTTTGGTCTCTGAGGATTCCTCTTCCTTTATTCCTGTTCAGTCGTGCATTTTAAAAGACTTTTAAAAATTTACCCAGAATTTTTAGATGTTTGGCAACAAGGATTTTCATAACATCATGCCCATCACATTATTTGTTGTTGCTGAAAATACATAACTATCTCTGCCGTCCTACTAGAGGTGTCCTTGTAAAGCAGGAAATTCAATTCCATATTTGCCCCCACTACCAGCCCTTAATAATCCATGTTGGAAACAATTTCAACACCAATACATCCTAAACCCCTCATGTCTCATATTTTCTGCCTTTCCGTCCGCCCCAGCTTTTATTTCTCTGTTGTCTCTAAGGCCTTTTCTGCCTCGGTTGTATTATCTTTGTTGTTTTTATTTATTTGTTTGTTTGTTTAAAGATTTTATTTATTGACAGAGAGAGAGAGAGCACAAACAGGGGGAGGCAGAGGCAGAGAGAGAAGCAGGCTCCCCGTGGAGCAGGGAGACCGATGCAGGGCTCGATCCCAGGACCCTGGGATCATGACATGAGCTGAAGGCAGATGCTTAACAGGCTGAGCCACCCAGGCGCCCATATTTGTTGTTTTTAAATATTTATGGCTTTCCCCCAGTTTCTGAGCTCTTTATATTTTCTGAGGTTGTTTGCTTCAGAAAAGAAGGCTCATAGCTTTGCCCTTCGGTCAGATTCAGCTGTAAGTGAGGGAGGGCAGCGAGAGGGAAGGATCCCCTCCCAGGACCCTCTTCTCCGTGTATTTCTCAGTCTTTATCTTGCCTTTTAAAATCTAACTCAGTTCTGCAGCTCTGACTCCGTCAGCAGTCATTCCGTGAACATAGATCTTTTCTGCCTAATTTCCCGATCCCTTTTTTTGTTCGTTTGATGCAGTCTGTTTCTCCTTCTGCTGTGTATTTACAAACCTCAGCTTTCCCCTGAAGCCCTTCACTTGATTCATAGCTTCCATCAACTACAAAACCATCACCGCCACTAGACTCCTACAGGTCCAGTCATTTCAGTTCCACCCACACTGGGGTGCTGGTCCTCCCAGCTTGGAAAGATGTGTCAGGGACAGCTGGGGGCCCCCCTCAGCCGGGGCTTCTGTGTTTGACGCTCCCACACACTGAGGAGCCTGCTGTTTCCACCCCCGCTGGGATCATGTTTGCTTTGCCGAGCTTGCACTTGGGACCTCTCTGGAGTCAGTCCTAACCACGAGATGGCCGATGTTTACCATGATTCACCCCATCGGCTCTGATGCCAGGATGGGGCAGCAGCTGTCGGTCAAGGTGAGGTCGGGGATGACGCCGGTGCATCTGGACTTTCCCTGTGACACCTGTCTATCACTGCCTGCGGATACACGAGCGCATTTGCAATTCACTCTTAAAATCCTCGGGTGTTAAATGACAAATGCCTTTATATTTACATGTAACATCACTGCTACTGGGGCTGCCTTTGTCACTGCGATAATAATGATAGTAGCTTCTATTTATGAAGTGTGAACTTCGAGCTAGGCTTTATGCTAATAAAGCATTTAATTCTTTCAACTGTCCTTGGAGGTACGGATCATTATTATTATTATCATCCTCATTTTACGGAGGAGGAATCGAAGATTCAGAGATGTTCAGTAACTTGCCCCAGGTCACATAGCCAGGAAGCTGACCCAGCCCATGCTCGCAGGCATCTCCTCTGTCAGGACAGAAATATTCAGATTTCTGATCTGTGATTATGAGTTGTTTTACAGAAGCTAGAACTTAGATCCGCATTAGTTCTGCCCTTTAAAGTAACAGTTCCGAAAGTGCCTGCCCTTGCACAGAATTGGTTTTGGAATTCCTTTGTAAGAACCGGCTTCCAGAACTAGTGTGTGGAACGTAAGAAAAGCAATCTCTTTTTGGAGATGAACCTTGCTTTTTACCTCATTCCACGTTACCCTGCTTGATCACCTACATTATTTATCAGCTTTTACTCCTAGTGCCTTTTGACAGTTTCCAAAAAGGTAATTCTGTCCTCTGAGGATGGAGATTTGCCACCAGTGAGGACATCCAGGAAAAGCTTCTTGGGGGGAGTGGAGACGCTCCCTCAGAGGCTCCAGCATGTTCTCAGCACGTCAGCATTTTGAATACCAGAGCTGGGCCTCCCAGGGTGGTTACTTTGAAGGGGGAGCGCTCACCTCTACCTTTGCCTTCTGGTGCATCTGTTTACAATCCAACCTGTTACTTCACAGATACACCAAACGTCGATTTGATGTGGAGTGAAGTCTGTTTACACAAATATGCATCGAACAAAAATACTACCGTGTATAGGAAAGCATCAGGCTTTCCTGTCTGTCAGTCTCAGCAGGTCTGCTGATGTCAACACTGGAACGGCTCTGTTTTGATAAGGATTCTGTTCTATTCCTCTTTACCTCTGAAAATTAGGAAATATTGACTAGTGGATTTGGACAGATGGTGAGTAGGCCCCCTGTCCCTCTTAAAGAAAAAAAAATCCATGTTCTGCTTCCCCAGCAAAGGAAAATGAGCCTTCTGCTAAATATGTCTCCAGCAACACTTCAAGCATCATTTTTAAAGTGCTTATTTTTTTCCTTACAGTGAAGGTTAAGGTTAAAGTTTCAAGCCTCATCTTAATTAGATGCTCACACTGAACTTAATTCTGCTGAAGTAAACAGTCGTATTCAAAATAGCAACGTTGCCATAGCAACCTAGATCAGAACCGGTTGATTTTCTTTTCTGCCCCTGATTTTGCCTTACTATCTAGGCCGTGATATGAAATAAATCTGCTGAAACATCCCCTGTAAAATGAGATTTTAAAAAGCACTTAGGGGGAAAACATTTTTAAATGATTGCTTTAAGTGTCTCAGGGAAGCTCCTCATTTCCAATGGCTCCTGAAGGAGATTCTGTCTCAGGCTCCCTGGCCTGACAGCCTCCCTTCTTGTCCCCCGTCGGGGTTCTGGGTGCAGAACCGCCTAAGAGCCGTGCCCCAGAACCTGGGCCAGCTCAGGGGATGCAAGTTCGTGTTCCAGCTCTCAGATTCTGGTCCTGAAAGTGCAAGAGCTGAACCAGATAATCCCCCAAGGCTTTTCTCGGTGCAAAGGGGTCAGGTTCTGATCCTTTAATTTGGTTATTACTTAACAACATGCAAAAGGGAGCTGTTTTAAATCAAGCCTCCGGCTAAGCCTTAATCTCCTACTAAAGAAGGGCATTGTTAAGCATTTTTAGGATCCGGGCCTGTGATTCCTCAACTTGTATTACCTGAATTATCTAGGGAGAATGACCCTGCCCGGCTCTTCATGGGAACGTGGTCTCCTAATTATGGCAAATGTTAGCCACGTGAAGATCGTTTTAAGGAAAAAATTAATAAGCAGATTAACCTTATCCGTGGTCTAGGCACCAACCCCCTCAAGGTTTGGTCTTTGTCTCAATTTTCTTGTCTGGAAAATGAGATTCGGTGAGCCAGCTGGTGGCCCAACCCCTGGCTCCTCCCAGGTGCGTGACTTTTTACTCAACGGAGTGGAGACACCATATCACTTTTTGGAGGTGATAAACTGACCTTGCAGAGGCTGTCTTACTTGAGAAGATTTGCCATTAAAACAAAAACAAACCTCCATCGAGGTCTTTTGTCCAGGCTCAGACTGGGATAAACCTCAAGGTGCAGAAAAGTCAAAGATACTGTTTTCTCTGAACTTCATCTCTGTAATGCCCCTGATTTCGAATCTGAGAGACCACTGAGGAGCCGATACCGATGTAAAGGCACGACGGTTTGTTTGCAAGCTCGAGCTTGGGCCCAAGTATATCCAACACAGCGGGGTCGGGACTTGGACACCTAGATTAAAGGGTGTAACAGTTTTATAGGGGCCAGTGGTCACACAGAAAGTTGTGTAGTCATGTCGGTCCACACACAGGTGGCCGATTGAATCACAATTTACCCTATAGTAACCGTTTGAACTAGCCTATTACTCTGGTCTGAATTGGCGCGCAAGATTGGCGGGTAAGGTAAGTGTTTGGACTAGCCTATTACTCCAGTCGCAAGTTTGGCGGGCAAAAGGCGGGGTTTACATCCTGTGGCGGTGAGGGATTCCGCATTCCTATCCGCTAACTCAAACTGGTTCAAGGACCGGCTAGGCAATGTTCTGACATTCTGTGACCTTTTTCAGGAGCAAGTCGTATAGGGGTTATAGACAAGATGACAGGTGTAGCACAAAATGAAGTGAGCCTTGTTCTGCTCTCTCAATCTCGTATACCATTAAAAAGAAGATAGAAAAAAGACAAAGCCCATTAGAAAAAGGGTAAAGATGAATTTTTCACAGTAGAGGATGCCCAAGTCGCCGCTAAGGGTCTGCAGAGCAGCTCGGCCACTTTGGGTGAGGAGGGAAATGTGATCTCAAGTAAGGAGACAGGATTGGATATGCCTGACGGTATCAGAGGTCGGCAAAGCTGTGGAGAAACAGGGAACCCCAGATCCTGCTGGCGGAAGGGCCGTAGCCACTTTGGAAGGTGATTTGGCAGGTTCTGGTGAAACTGAAAACACACACTCCTTTCTACTCAGCAGTTCTGAGTCAATATAATTATATACATATAATTTTTTATATATATATGTTTGTGTGTGTGTGTGTGTGTGTGTGTGTGTGTGTGCGTGTGCGTGTATAAGGTAATCCAGATAGTTCTGGATATAATTCCAGAGCAAATACACCAGGAAGTAGGTACAGGGCAGGGCGTGGGGGCTCACCTCATTTGTGATAGGGAAAAATTAAACACAACCCACATGGCCATCTCGAGAGAATGAAATGGATGAAAAATAATGCAGTATATTCTTATGATACTCTAAAGCGGACTCATATATAATATCAACAATGGCAGGAAGGGAAAAAAATCATAAAGTGATACATGTAACAGAAAGAGCAAAACTTTGTATATGGAAAATAAAATGAAAATGACCATCACATAAAGCAACATAGCGTTGCTTAGGGATACATAGTATATGTAAGGTATAAAAATGGGCTGAAAAAAAAAAAAAGGGCTGGAAAGGGTGCCTGGCAGGCGCCATAGGGGGAGCACGTGACTCTTGATCTCGGGGTTGTGACTTGGAGGCCCGCGTTGGGTATAAAGATTACTTAAAAATAAAATCTTTAAAAACAAAGACATAAATAAAAATGGTCTGGAAGGAATGAATTTCTATGCGGAAGTCGTCAACTTTAATTAAAATGCTTCTTTTTTTTAAAGATTTTATTTATTTACTTGACAGAGAGAGAGAGAGAGAGAGAGACCACAAGCAGGCAGAGAGGCAGGCAGAGAGTAAGGGGGAAGCAGGCTCCCTGCTGAGCAGAGAGCCCAGTGTGGGGCTCGATCCCAGGACCTGAGATCATGACCCGAGCCGAAGGCAGAGGCTTTAACCCACTGAGCCACCCAGGTGCCCCTGTTTTGTTTTTATTTTAATGCCAGTATGGTGAACATAAAATGTTATGTTAGTTTTAGGTACAATAAAGTGATTCAACATTTAAAACATCCAGTGCTCATCAGGACAAGCAAACTGCTTACTCCTCATCACCTATTTCACCCATCCCTATAATGTTTACTTTTTTTTAAGATTCTTTTTTTGAAGATTGATTGATTGACTGATTGATTTGTCAGAGAGAGAGAGGGCATGAGCAAGGGGAGCAGCAGGTAGAGGGAAAAGCAGGCTCGCCACTGAGCAGGGAGCCCCGATTCAGGACCCTGGGATCATGACCTGAGCCAAAGGCAGACTCAACTGAATGAGCCACTCAGGAGTCCCAGTGTTTACTTCTTAAATAAGAAAAAAGACTTGACGCAAATATGACAATACGGTAGTTGTTCATTTGGAGTGGTGTGAACTTGGATATTCTAGTTCTTTGTATTCAGAACATTCTAGTTTCCTAAGAAGATACAAAATGCCATCATACAAGTAAGATAGCTTACCAATCAGACGGCAGAGATCAACCACCTTACTAATTGCCCTGGGCACTTAATTTTAGGGCTGTTCACTGATGGCACATACTATTGTTTTTTTCCAGCGTTCATTTTCGTTCTCAGCAGTTGAGGACCTAGCCTAGCTTCTGCCCGGTGCATCTGTTCACCATTAGGAGGAAGGGTGACAGCATATGCCGCCTCCCCTCTGGGTGATTCATCAGGATTAGCTCTCTAGATGTAAACAAGTACAGACTCGACTTCAGTTTCAAAAGCACCTGACCAGACCATCCGTCCTTTGAAGTGTTAATTTGGATTAAATAGCTTGCTATCTACACCCTGCCCCCACCCCTTTGTGAGTCTGTGGGTTTTGTCCTTTAAAGGAACAGTTGCAAATTCTAAATTGTATAGGTCACATATGGCAGGGTTGCTATGGGACAAAAGGAGGCATAAGCTTATTGATTTTTTTGGTCATTAATTTTATGCTCTTAAAGAGACAGAGAGTAAGGTACCTTAGAACTCCAGTGCTGGTGTTACTGCACCGTGGTGGAGAGTCACAGGAGACCAGAAAGCGGAATCAGAGTGAGTTTCTGATGGGATATAGTGAATTGAGTCCCTTTACTTGCAGGGCAGAAACTAAACAGTTCTTGGACAGTTGGGGGGGTAGGAGAAAGGACTGCTGTGAAAACAAAGGGGAAGGAAAGAAGGATTGTCCTGGGGGACAGAAGGTTTAGGAAAAAAAACAAAAGCGTGTGGACACCTTATTATTTAACCCACAGACTGGGATTATCTCTGGCATCAAAACTCAGCCCCCTGGGACGTGGGGATGTGTGGCGGGAACTTCTATGTGATGGCTGTATTATGATACGTGTATACATGTAACAAATCGTGGGACCCAGGGCCCTTTCGGGAGTGAAAGTGGGTGCTATTAATAATTAACTGAGCCAACAGGTATAAACCTGGGATGACCTGGGCAAACCTCCCAGTCGCCTTAGTGAGCATTGGTCACCCTAGTTATCATGCCCCTTTACATCTTTACTTGAAAATGAAACTCCTCAAGTAAAACAAAACATCAAAAAGTTTTCAATGTATCTATCTTGGGCTAGCATTGTTTTAGGCCCTGGGGGGACAGCTGGTGTCCAGACAAACATGCCATAAGCAGGAGAAGACAGACAATAAACACATCATACATTAGTAGATGCTGCTATGTTTACACAGAAATATAAGGCACAGTAGGGCTATGGGGATGGTCAGGGCCTAGAGGAGTGAGGGAAATGCAATTTTAAATCGTGTCCTTGGGGAAGCCATGGAAGACTGATGATCAGTCACCGATACTCTCTGCCTCCCAGTGCAGGAGGATGCTTCATCTTCATTCTTTGTTTAAATATTTTATTTGTTTGTTAGAGAGAGAGAGCACACAAGCAGGGGGAACAGCAGGCGGAGGGAGAAGCAGACTCCCCGCTGAGCAGGGAGCCTGATGTGAGGATCGATCCCAGGACCCTGGGATCATGACCTGAGCCCAAGGCAGATGCTGAACCAACTGAGCCACCCAGGCGCCCCATTCCTCATTCTTTCGAAGCCTGGCTTGGCCCATATGAACTAACATTGGCCAGGGATGTGTGAACAGATGGGACAGGGCTTTCCCAGTCACTGCCTGCTCCCCCAGGCTCTTTTCGCTCTTAGACAGGCACTAAGCAATGTCGAAGTGGCGGCTGCCTCCCCGGCCTGGGTTCCAGGGTAAAGGGCAAGCAGGACACAGATCTACCGGTATGACGCAGAACTGCAAGCAGTGAGAAATGAGCCTTTGCTGCTTTAAGCCCCTGGGATTTGGCCCGTGCTTGTTACGTAGCATAACCTAGCCCATCCTGACAGATACAGGAGCCCTCATGGAGAAGCTAACATCTGAACCCAGACCTGAGGAGGTGAGGGAACCAACCGATCACGCAGATATGAGGAGACAGCATGTTCCTCTCAGAGGAACGGCAGGTGCCGGAGTTCTGAAGAGGGGGCCCCGCAAGGATTGGAAAAGAAGCTGGCTTTCTCAAGGCAATGACGCAGAAGTGTCGCTGCAGTCAGACTTCCGTGCAGCCTGTGGGGCTGGAGATAGAGGACTGAATCTTGTTCATCCCGTGATCCTGTTCACTCCTTTTTACCTCTGCAGGATGTGGAGCGCCATGGTAGGAGTGAGAGGAACAGAAGAGGGGAGGAAGGACAAAAAGATCTGGGCAGGCAGATGCAGCCTGCAGAGCAGGGCTGCAGATCCACGGGCAAGAGCCCTTACTGTATGAGAAACGATGTCGTCACCTGTGGAGAGAGCCTGTGGGGCCTCGGAAGTCTGACTGCTGGCATAAAGGAGAGGAGATTGTGCTGATCTGTGACCATTGATGACCAGGACATGCCTCCTCCACTCACCTTGTTCTTCCTCCACGCATGACTTTCTCAGAGCCACACGGAACCCAAGAGCCTCCAACAGACAAGCCAAGGCCCGCGCACCGCCCCGAGAAAAGGGGCCGCGTTCCCTTTGAGGCAACGTAAAAGGAGACTGTATGAGCCGAAGTTCCTTCTTTCCTTAAATCCAGATCATTCTCTTAGTAAGTCTTTGATTTCTTTCGGCTGGGTACAGCCTTGAAACCCCAGAACCTCCCAATTAGCAGTTGTGAGTAAAAGAAAGTCTGAACAAATAAGGCGGAGTGGGCAGCCATTGAGGCTGATGCCTGAGGGAGACAGAATTCTAAATATCAAATCCATTTAGGAAAAACCTGTTAAAGTTGAAGGCTAAAATGTTTCACAGATAAAGTCCTGCTGCGCGTTTATCAACCAGACGTAGCCAAGGAAGATTCTCTACAAGAAACCCCCATTAAACATCTGGGTTTCTAAAGGCTAATGGTGTCTCACAGAATGCAACTGTTAATCTCAAATCCTCCATACTAATTGATTGCCTGGGATTACTGAACAAACTATCATCTATAAATCCTAAAGATATAAAAATATTTTTATATTTTTAGGTTTGTAAGAATCCCAAACATCTGTATGTTAGCTGTTTTCTCTTTCTCTCTGGTCAAAAGATACTTTAACAGGGGTGCCTGGGTGGCTCAGTGGGTTAAAGCCTCTGCCTTCGGCTCAGGTCATGATCCCAGGGTCCTGGCATCCAGCCCCTCATCGGGCTCTCTGCTCAGCAAGGAGCCTTCTTCCCCCTCTCTACCTGCCTCTCTGCCTACTTATGATCTCTCTGTGTCAAATAAATAAATAAAATCTTAAAAAAAAAAGATAATTTAACAAACGGGTACCCAGCACAATCTTATTCCCTTTCTTCTTGTCAATGTCTGAAGAAATTCTATCTGTGATGGAAGCAAATTGCAATAAAAAGGGAAATTTCAGTCAATTTAGATAAGGCCACAATCACTGGGACAGGGACCCTTGCTGAAAAAAAAAAATGGTCTCGAGGTCTGAGAGGGGAGGAATGCATGGTACAAAGGGGTGCCAGAAAGGCGTTGTGCAGGGATTGACAGCAAAGGTACCTTGGGAGCCCAAGGCAAAGCAATATATTACAATGCAGCGGGATTCAGCATTCACTTTCTGCTCGTCCATCCTTTGAGCCACTGTTCCTCTCAAGGGGTAAGAGGCATTATTGGCATTTGGGAAAGGATGACTCTTTGTCGTATGGATCGTCCTGTGCCTTATAGGCTATTTACATCCTTGACCCCACTCACTAAATACAAGGAACACTTTCCAATCACCAACATACATCCCCAGACTCTCCCTAGAGTAGATATTACTGTCCCAAGTGGAGAGCCCTACAAGTCTGGGCTATGTTAATGTAAGAATAAGGTGCAGTTTGAACTTGGCTGTGAGGGGGCAGGAATTGATGGAGTTATCAAAGATCACCGGGCTGTCCACACGTAGACACACCAGGAAAAGAAAAGTGATTAACTGTATTTGATGGCAAAGAAATCCCAGATATCAGAAAGGCCTCAACAGCCACATGATTAGAGAGATAGCTTTGTTGTTGGTAGTAAAGCAAGTTTTAAAAGGAAATCAAAGACTGTAATGGGCTGGGAACAGTGTTCAAAAGAACTGATGTAGTAAATAACTCAACCCATGTTGTCATTTTCTTCTGGAAAGGGGAAGGAGGGTTTCTTTGAGGATGAGTTGCAATCTGCTTGATATTTACATGGGAAACGGAGGAGACAAGCCTGGTTTTTAGGCTCATTGGGTTCAAATCAAAGTTACTGACCAGTTCTTTAAGAAGTATCTGTTGGGGGGCGCCTGGGTGGCTCAGTGGGTTAAAGCCTCTGCCTTCGGCTCAGGTCATGATCACAGGGTCCTGGGATCGAGCCCCACATCGGGGGAGCCTGCTTCCCCCTCTCTCTCCGCCTGCCTCTCTGCCTACTTGTGATCTCTCTCTCTCTCTCTCTCTCTCTCTGTCAAGTAAATAAATAAAATGTTTAAAAAAGAAGAAGAAGAAGAATGTTGTGCTATTGGGAGGGTTCTGTGTCAATGGCTGTCCCGAGTGACAGTTTCAGGAACACCCCAGGTTTCTCAATGTCACTGCTGAGGACCTTCCTTCTCTCTTCCACTCTTCCTGTTGACCCTATCAGCCCCGGTCTTACTACCTTATGTCCCCAGGACCAGATCATCTTTGGGGAAGAAGGTGGGAAGGGACAACTCATCCTACCATCGTGGGATTCCTTGCCCACCCCCTTCTCCCCTTGGCTCTGTAATAGCCACTACCATTTGTTAGACAAGGACTGTTTGTCAAGCCCTGGGCTAAGGCTCTTTTCTGTTTGTATAAATATTAAAGTAGGCCACCAAAGGAAGTTTTAATGGTTATTCCTCCAGAGGTTTGTTTTCATTATCTTTCTTGAGAGAATCCCAAACTCATAGAAAACTTGCAAGTACAACACAAAGAACTTTTTTCCCCACGAGTTATGAGAGTAAGTTGCCAGCCTGATGCCCACCACCCCTGATTTTCCTATGAACGAGGACAGAACCATAACCCAGTGAAACTTGCAAAATCAGGAAGTTTAACAGGGTATGTTATTACCATCTAATCCTCAGCCCCCATTCAGGCGATTCTGGGAATGTTCTTTATAGCAAAAAGATCCAGGTGAAAATCAGGTGCTGTGTTTACTTGTCATGTCTCTTCGGCACCCTTCAGTGTGGAACAGACTTGCTCATGCTCCTCTTGTCTCATGACCTTGGCATGTCTGAAAAGTAGAGGCTAGTCATTTTGCAGAATGTCCCTCGATTTGATTTGTCTGCCACTTCCTCATAATTGGGTTCAGGTGATGCAGCTTTGGTGTGACTATCAGAGAAGTGGCTCGGGGTCTTCCTGTTGCGTCTGGTCACGTGGCAACAGGATTTTGATTGGTCCCATCACCTAGGCCACTTGATTGTGGTGATATGTGTCAGGTTTCTCCATGATGAAGTTATTCTTTTTCCATTTGTAACTAATAAGTATTTTGGGGGGTAAGTACTCAGACTGAAAATACCCTGTTCCTCAGCAAACTTTCAATTATTTTATGGATTCATGGTTTTCTGTTTTAATGAATGGTCTATCATCCCTTATTCTCATTATTGATTTTGATGCTCAAGTTGTTCCAGATGCGGCCAGCTGATCCCTTTCGAGCTAGCCTCTGCTCTCCCCTTGACAAGCCCCCATCAGTATTGGAGCATTCTAGAATAAAACATACCCATCATGTATTTTCCTATAACCACCCTAGAATCAGCCATTCTTCAGGGTGACTAAGTGCTTTGTTGTTGGGCTACTTGCATGGTGGGCCCATGAATGTCCATGTGTGGGCCTACATGTGCCTCATACCATGTGTGTCCGTATCCTTGGCTGCTTTGGATTATCTACTTCTCTGTTCCTTGTCTTACCACAGAAATTCTTGAAGAGAGACCATTTGCTGAAACTCTTGTATATGAGAAAGCTAAAGCTCGGCAAGGTAGTATGCTGTGTAATACACATGTATTACTGTAATACCATGTAATACTGGTAACAAGACTAGAGGCAAAACCCCAAATCCCTTTTCCTTTTCTAAAACCACCCACCGTAGCACACAACTTTCTTCATCATTAACAAATACAAATATTTTTATGATAGCTACGAATGGAGTTAGTGGGGGTGAGGGGCATGTGTATGGAATTAAAACTAGTAATAAAGTTTAAAAAAAAAACTAGTAATAAAATTTATTTCAGAGCAGAAAAAGAAAATATAATATTTTTATTTAAAGTATAAAATATTGGGGCACCTGAGTGGCTCAGTGGGTTAAGCCTCTGCCTTCAGCTCAGGTCATGATCTCAGGGTCCTGGGATCGAGCCCTGCATCGGGCTCTCTGCTCAGCGGGGAGCCTGCTTCCCCCTCTCTCTCTGTCTGCCTCTCTGCCTACTTGTTACCTCTCTCTGTGTCAAATAAATAAATAAATAAAATCTTTAAAGCATAAAATATTAAAGAATAACACTGGTTGGTGCATAAAGAATTATTCTGCAAATTGGGGCGCCTGGATGGCTCAGTCATTAAGCGTCTGCCTTGGGCTCAGGTCATATCCCAGGGTCCTGGGATCAAGCCCCGCATCAGGCTCCCTGCTCAGCAGGAAGCCTGCTTCCCCCCCCCCCCACTCCCTCTGCTTGTGTTCCCTCTCTCACTGTGTCTCTGCCAAATAAAGAAATAAAATCTTTTTTTTTTTTTTAATTTTATTTATTTATTTGACAGAGAGAGAGAGATCACAAGTAGGCAGAGAGGCAGGCAGAGAGAGAGGAGGTAGCAGGCTCCCTGCTGAGCAGAGAGCCTGATGTGGGGCTCCATCCCAGGACCCTGAGATCATGACCTGAGCCGAAGGCAGAGACTTTAACCCACTGAGCCACCCAGGCGCCCCATAAAGAAATAAAATCTTAAAAAAAAAAAAAGAATTCTATAAATTATTTGCGTGGAATCTTTTCTAGAACACATTGAGATGAAAGTCCTTTGTTTCAGAAGAGCTCGGAGATTCCTGTGTTAAGAATTAGGGTTCCCAGAGAGGAACAGAAAGTAAGATTAGGGACTAGAATTTGGCTCCAATTCTGGCTTCGTCTTGTCTATTAGTTTCTTTGCTACTCTTTTACAAATCACAAAGGTGGTGATTTTAATTGAGAGATAAAGAGTCTATAGGATTACTGTAGGGAATAGAAAAAGACAATGTCTGAACTGGGTAAATGCCCAGCACTGTCTACATTAGGGGTCTTTATTGCATTTGTGCCCTGGATCTGTTGGCATCTGGTTTAAGATTTTACTTAAATTCAAGCTAGTTAACGTGTATTGTATTACTAGTTTCAGGGGTAGAATCTAGTGATCCATCACTTGCATTTAACACCCAGGGCTCATTCCATCACGTGCCCTCCTTAATGCCCATCACCCAGTTACCGCTTCCCCCCACCACTTCCCCTTCAGCAACCCTCAGTTTGGTCCCTATAGTTAAAAGTCTTTAATATATGTTTTGTAAATTAATGCTTAAATAATAAGATCTTGTATCAGGACTAATCACTGCGGTAATTTAGCACTGTGTTTACTTGGATCGCCGTAACAAAATACCATAGACTGGGTGGCCTAAACAACAGAAGTTTATTTTCTCAGAGTTCTAGAGACCAGAAGTCTGAGATCACAGTGCTGGTATGGCTGGGTTCTGGGAAGGGCTTCCTGGCTTCAAGAAGGCCACCTTCTCATTGCACGCTCTCTTGGCCCTCTCGCAGTTCCTGCACATGGACAGAGAGAGAAAGAGAGAGAGCGAGAGATCTCTTCCTTCTTTTATAAAGCCATCACTCCTATCAGAATTGGCTTCCACCCTTACAACTTCATTTAACCCTCATAACCTCCTAAAAGCCCCATCTCCAAATATAGTCACATTAGGGATTAGGGCTTTGGAGGACCACACTTCAATATGGACTTCAGTCCATAGCATAGTGATAGGCATAAATGATATTTAAAAACATCTTCTGCAGACTATAATGTGATATGAAGATAGCTGTGAGTTGTTGGTAACAAAGTCATAGGTACTGCTGCAAATAGATTTGTTGCCTACATTTATTATGGAAGCTTAATTTCTGGTAGAGGTTAGTGAAAATAAAGATATGATTTTTTTCCCATCCAAATTCCCAGCTACCCTGAACTTCTATGCAAAGACCAGAGATGAAGAACTCCTGAAACATGCAAATAAGATGTTCTTGTTTTGAGCAAACAAGTGGCATAACCCCAGGATAGTGGGAATCAATCCTGAAATCAGCTAGTCATGCCCATTACCAGTCACCCAAGAGCAGTAGGTGTGGTGAACTGAAGAGACATCGTCTGCTTGGGGCTTTTTTGAATATGTGTTTGAGATTTGGAATGTGTTTGTCTTGCAGACACCAGTAACCTAAATAGTGAACAAAATGATTCCTGGACCTCTGAGAACTTCTGGCTTGACCCTTGTGTGATGGGCCAGACGGAGACCACCGCAGAGGATGATGGGCTTCGGAAATCCCTGGATAAGTTCTATGAGATGTTTGGCCATCCCCAGCGAGCCGCTAGAAATCCACTCTCTGCATCGGTCTGCCGGTGCCTGGCTCAGAAAATCGACGAACTGAAGGGCCAGGAGAGCCAAAAGTACGCCCTTCGCAGTTTCCAGATGGCCCAGGTCATCTTCAACCGGGATGGCTGTGCGGTCTTACGGAGGCATTCCAAGGACGCCCACTTCTACCCACAGGGAGAAGGAAGTGTGTCTCTGGATCATGGAAAGCCAACCCCGGGACTTTCAAAAGACGTCATTCGTTTCCTCTTGCAGCAGAACGTGATGAAAGACCTCTAAGATGCCCCCAGAGGTAAGGACAGGCAGTGTGGAGGATGGCCCCGTGGCCTGCGCTGTCAGTGCCTCCCCCACAGCCCCTCGGGGCTCTCTGGCCAGCCCTGTGGCTCCAGCCGCCCCCTGAGCTGAACCGGAGCTACCAGCCCACACAGAGAGCCTGCAGTGTTTGTGGGTTTGAGAACCACTGTGTCCACACGACCTCACACCCCACCCTACCACTCCCTTTGACTTGAGGCCTAGACTGACTGGCTGGGGAGCCCAAATGCACAGCTTCCTTGCGCCGAGGAAGGAAGGACATGCTCTGGAGCATAATATACTCTCCAGAGCTCTCCTCTGGATCAGACCAAGACTCGGCCTTCCTGCGAAAGCACACCTTGCTCAGCCTCTTCTGTCTCCCTGTCCTCCTTCTCCCGTTCACCTACTGGGGTCTCCTGGGAGCCTTTCCTTAATAAAGCTCTTGTACCTGAATCTTGACTCGGAGTCCACTTCTGGGAGGACCCAACCCGAGAGAACAGGGTTTTTCATTAGATGAGGGTTTGTTTTTTTTTTTTTTTTTTGAAGAATTTAAAGCTTCGCACGGAATCAAGTATAAGAATCAGACCAAGTTGTAAAACGGAGGCCATGTGATTGAGAATGTATTTCCCAAAATAATATAAAGATTTAGATACGGTTTAAGATGGATCACATGTTAATCATACCCTTGCCTCTCCGAAGCCAGAATTCTCTGTTTTGTAATACTGACAGGGTGTGGAAGGAACATTTGGACCCTCTAAAATAAGAGCTAAGACTTGCAAATTAAAAAAAAAAAAGAAAGGCGTTTTGTCTTCACCAGATTGCCAGTGTGGACGGTGTGAAGAAAACAAATGGGCGCCGCGCACCGAAGTCTGTGTAAGCTCCATCAGGCTGCGCCGTGCTGACGAGATGCAGCCTTGGCGGTTCCTGGAGGAAGAGGAAAAGGGATCCTTTGCCCGAGTGGATTCCTCCCTGTCATTGTGGCCTTGTGCCTGCCTGCTGCCAGCACCCTCTGTCACCCTCAGAACAGTTGGCCCCTCACCCCTGTCCTGTCCTTGCTGTGCCAGGGAGAGGCTTTAAATAGCTAGTGCCGGCTTGTGCTGGCAGATGCTCCGCTCTGCGGCCTGTCCTGAACCCCCTTTTCGACACTCGGGGGGTAGAATGACATCACCTGGCACCAAGCTCTCTGAAGCGGCCAGTGGAGGCCGCCCGCTAATCCCTGCCTTGACGGCCCTTCCCAAACATGACCCTGGCAGAAGGAGGCCTGCCGTTCTTTTGGGGGAGAACAAGAGAAGCTGGCAACCCCGTGCTTTTAAGATTTTGAGAAACCTGAGGTGAAATTTGGTTGGCCGAAGCCTCCAGAAGCTTGCCAGAAGGCGGATTTTGCAAAATAGATTGGCTTCCAAGTGCCCCTGAAGAGCGAGGGAGCCCCCTCGGGCAGGTCTCCTGGGGACACCCGGATGGGGAGGAGACTTTTAAAGGTCACGAGTTCCATACTGAGGCTTCCAGTTCTGAGATGATCAGAGGTAAGAGCGTTTCACACCGAAGTGCAGAAACACCACTGGAAGGAGACCCAAATGGTAGAAAATAGGAAAGGAGGAGGTCTTTGAGAGATACTTGAGGAAACAAGACTCCAGGTTTTTCTCTGACAAGCAATCATGTGACTCTGTCCTACCCAGGCATCTCCTATTCAACTGACCCCCAGATAATCGGGAAACCAGGTGGGACTTAACCATTGAACATGGGCAGGTTGAATTTTAAGGTCGGTAGTTTTATTGCTTTTTAGTGGGCGGCTAATTAACAGAGGCCTCTGAAGAATGCTGTGGGTTTTGGTATTATTCAGTCGCTGACAGAAATATTGGAGATTAGTTTCTATGGCCACTAACAGAAGGAGACTGGATTGTTTTCTACTGTTCTTAAAGGACAGAAAATGGAAGCTACTTCTGTTTGGCAGAGAGATTTTAGTATCGGTGATTTTATAAGCTTTTTTATTCTGGGTACTGAGGGGAGCTCAGCGAGAGGCAGACTCTGAAACCAGAGAATTTAGAAATGTAAAAGCCAGAATCACCTTAGGGTTTTTTTTTTTTTTTTTAAAAAAAAAGGAAGAAGAAAAGAGCGTGCTGTGTGTTTGCTTGTATCTGAGTAAGTGCTTGTGACAGGTCAGTACAAGATATTTGATTCCCTACAATCTCGCTCTCTAATTTGATCTTCGTGAGGTTTGGATGGCATTTTCCATTTATCTCTGTTTACCTTTAATAAAGACTAAGAGATAAGGATATTAAGGCTCTGGCCTTTGGCACTATCATCTGTTTCTGCCCTACAGATCCCTTCACCAACGTCCTACCATCCCCTGAACGTTCTGACTGGCCTGTGATGTCCTCTGAGGCCCCTTCCAGCAGTCTCCACGAGGGTGGATTCGCCTGCAGGAACATCAGAACTCTGAAGAGAAATTGTTACTTTTTTTTTTTTTTTTAAAGATTTTTTTATTTGACAGAGAGAAACACAGCGAGAGAGGGAACACAAGCAGAGGGAATGATAGCGGGAGAAGCAGGCTTCCTGACGAGCAGGGAGCCCGATACAGGGCTCGATCCCAGGACCCTGGGATCATGACCTGAGCCAAAAGCAGACGCTTAATGACTGAGCCACCCAGGCGCCCCAGAGAAATTGTTACGTTTTACGTTTGTATGGCAACTACTGGCTTCATCAGTCATTGCTTTGCATGACCTATGCGAGTACATGCGAGATCTTAGTACCAGTCGTTAGCACAAAACAATACGGAGATACTTTTAAAACTTTTGATTGAATTGTGCTAATCACATGGAAAGTGTTTCTAAGTGAACCTCTTGACGATTTTCACAAACCAAACCCATCTGCGCACCTAGCATCCAACTCAAGTGACAGAGATCACCAGCCACCCCAGGTGGCTGCCTTCTGAGTGAGGCTTTTCATCTGGAGAACAAATGAGACTGGTTTGCTCAGACCCTTTGTTTCTCAGACTGCTGGTAGTATACTGTAGGCACCACGTGAGCAAACCATGTTTCTTTTCATTGTTATCTCTTCGGCTTAATATGTTAGGAAAATATCTAACTAATCTGTGCTTTTACGGATAGCACAAAGGATAAGCCTAATATAAAAATTTACAATTTGAAAGTGAACCGAATTAGAGATATCTGGGTGTCTCAGTCAGGGAAGCATCTGACTCTTGATTTCAGCGCAGGTGTTGACCTCAGGGTTGTGAGACTGAGCCCTGCATCGGGTTCCACGCTCAGCAGAGTCTGCTTGAGATTCTCCCTCCCTCTCCCTCTTCCCCTCCCTGCCCCCTCACACCTTCTCTCTCTAAATAATCTTTTTTTTTAAAAAAAGTGACTTAGTGATAAAGTTAATAACCGTGCAGACAATACATAGATATATCAAAAATTATACAGCTGGCATACCAGAAAATGACTGAAATTTGGAAGACAACGGGATAGATAATCTATCCTACCTCAGAGTATCCCACCATCACTCTCCTGGAATACTGCAAGAAACTTCTCTCAGGTCAAGCCACATCTTCCTTTGCTGCTCTTTACCCTGCAACCATGTCGCAAATCCCTTTAAAAGCAAAACATACGTAAAGAGCTAGCAAATTAAAGCAAAAGGACTAGTCTTGTCAAATATGAAATCATTTTTAACTCGACAGTAACTCAAGTAGCAACAAAAGCAGACAAATCAGAGAAAAAGAGTTCGGCCCATAGATAAATATGCACATGTAAATTGAGAATTTGATGAAGGTAGCATTTCAAATTTGTAAGGAGAAGGTGGAATTTTTAGCAGACGGTTTTAGAATAATTGGTTCCCCAGCTGGGGGAGGAGGGTAAGAAAAGGATAAATTCTTCACCTCAGTCTTGATATCAAAATGAATTTTAGATGGCTTAAAAATAAGACGTAAAAAGATAAAATCATAAAACTGCTAGAATAAAAAATGAACGATGGAGATATATTCATGCACACTAGTATTGCCAGCAGGCCCAGGGTCTTGCAGGCCTGCATGCAAAGGCAAATGGTGATCTAGGGCACCCCCCTACATCTCCCCAATGAGATCATGTAGGCATCACATGCAGGGATCCAGTGGGAGCTTAAGCAAAGCCAGAACAAAGTAGACCAAAGCAGCATTGCATTGAAACTATAGACTGCAAAAGTAAATCTTAAAAAAAAAATCCAAAGCCCAAACGGGGGCGGCTGCCTACTAAAATAGAAGATTTATATAAGTTAAGAGTCTCCTAACATAATTTGCAAAATGTCCAGAATACAGTAAAAAATAAAAATTAAAAAAAAAAAAATCACTTGACACACCAAGAACCAGGAAACTCACAATGTGAGTGAAAAAAGAGAGTCAACTGACACCCGTAGTGAGATGAATCAGATGTTGGAACTATTTGGCAGAGATTTTTAAGGCAGTTACCATAAAATAGTTTCAGCAAGTAATTATGAAATCCTTTGAAACATCTGAAGAAATATAAAACCTCATCAAAGAAATAGAAGTTACAAAAAAGAACCAAGTGGAAATTATAGAACTGAAAAGCACAGCCACCAAAATTAAAAAAGAAAAAAAAAAAACCTCATTGGATGGGCTCAATGGTAGAGTGGAGAGGACAAAAGATGGAATTGCTGAGTTGAAAACAGTTTGGTCAAATTTACTCAATCTGACAAACAAGAGGAAATGAAAGTCCTTTTGGGGCGCCTGGGTGGCTCAGTGGGTTAAGGCCTCTGCCTTCGGCTCAGGTCATGATCTCAGGGTCCTGGGATCAAGCCCCGCATCGGGCTCTCTGCTCAGCAGGAAGCCTGCTTCCCCCTCTCTCTCTGCCTGTTTGTGATCTCTCTCTGTCAAATAAATAAAATCTTTAAAAAAAAAAAAAAAGAAAGTCCTTTTCCTTTCCTTTCCCTTCACAGAAGGAATCTGTGGCACATTAACAAAAGATATTGACATTGATATCATCAGAATCCCAGAAGGAGACAAGAAAGATTGTGGGGCTAAAACAAATATTCAAAGAAATAATGGCTGAAAACTTCCATTTGGTGAAAGACAAAACCTACAGACTCAAGAGCTAATGTGAACCTGAACTAGGATAAATCTAAAGAAATCCCCATCAAAACACAGCATAATTAAACTTCTGGAAACTAAAGAAAAAAATCTTAAAAGCAACCAGAGAGAAATGATGCATGTCTTAGTTATACGCCAACACCAATTCGAATGACAGGAGATTTCTCATTTGAAATCGTGGAGGAAGTGGCACAACATTTTTCAAAGGTTGGGAAAAAAACAACAATAACAACTTTGCCACCATGTGTCTCCCATGCTCGTCCTGTACTTCTAATTTCCCATGACACATTCTACTCAGATGTGTCCTTGTCACCTTAAAATGTATAAAAAGTCAAGGGTATCCTCTTTCCCGCAGGTTACTACTACTCCCATTTGATGTACATAATCCATCAATGGCATTAACGTTTGCTAAACCACTCGGGCTTGAAAAAGTTTGGATTCATGACGACTTCTGCTTTTAAACATTCCACGATAGCACGCGGTGGTTGTTCAGAGCTGAGACCTGGAAGCCCCCTGCCTGGGTATGAATCTTGACTCTCATTTATTAGCATGTGTCCTTGGGCCTGTTGCTTGAGATTACTGGGCCTTAGTTCCTTCATCTGTAAAACAGAAATAACCATCGTACCTAGTTCAGAGTGCTCGGATGAGTTCAGATTTGTATGGTGTTGAGAGTAATACCTGGCAGTAATGTTGGGTTTCTTTGGAGTTTTTTAAGGGGGAGGGAGGAGAAGTTGCTTAAAAATTGAAATTCTAACATCTGCTTCTTCTTTCTCTTCCTCCTGGCATCACCTGCTCCAAGCTTTTATCTCCTTAAGGCCCTCCTTAAGGTTCTTGCCTCCAGCTGTTCCCACACACTGCTGCTACCTTATTGGTCTTCCTAAATCTAGTCAGTATTGGATCCCATTCTGCCTCCCCTTCACCCCCTAGAAACTTCCTAAGCTCCTTAACACCAACAGGGTGAAGCACAAACCCAGGGCCATGCTATTTTAACCTAAATGTTCTTCCCTCTTTTCAGTCCTCAGACCTTATGCCCAAGCTCCATGGCCTCCAAACATCCCATTCCCTCTCTAGCCCCCATGACTCTACCCAACCTTTCATTAATGCTCTAATCTTACACAGTAGGACCTTCCTATAGCTATTAATATGTGCACATCTTCTTTTCCCAAAGACATGGAAAGTTCCTAACGGCTAGGGAGCTTATCCTAGCCAGGCTAGGCACAGACCAGTCCTGGGTAAATACTGATAGTGACATGAGCTCATTCTGCGGGGTCCCATCTTCTCTTCAGCCTCCTGGTAGAGGAGGCTTGACAACTCTTTCTCTTTCCTGCAACTGAGACCAGGTAAATTTAAACCAGGAGTAAAGGGTCGGGGGAAGTAGGAGGTAGCTTTGTTCCTTCTGGAAAACATCATGGCAGACTGCAGGGGGCAGAGGCAACAATGCTGCCATTAACATGCAGGATGTCCAGTGAGGCTCATCTAACTCCTCCAGGCCTCATTTCCATCTGCAGAATGAGGACATTAGCAAAGCTCCAAGTCCCCCTCAGGCTCAAACATTCTGTGACAAATCTCCACGAGGGTGGATTCGGGAAACTGATTTTCAAATTGATTGAGCGGTGTGGCGTTACTGCATGGAGAATTAAACTACTGTTCAAAGCAATTCATTTCCTGAGTTTAGCCTATCAGCCGGTGTTTATTAAGCACCATTTACTCTGCGGTCCCCTGTGTTGAGTCCTGTGGAGACACAGAGGTGGTATCTCCCAGGAACATTGGCCTCAAGGAGTTTATTATATAATCAGAATTTATTATATAATAAAAGCTCACCAAGCTCATGATGCAGCAAATTACTTTGCTTGTTTACCCACGACTTCTGTAAAATAAAGTTTTACCTGAACCATGACATATAATCCCTGTGTGAACTATGTATTATTCTGCGTGTCATTTCTAAGGAGTTTATATGAAACACACACCTATTATACATACGCTATATGTGTCGATATAAACCTGTGAAATGTATTGAAAACGTACCGATTTAAAATATCTCCCTTGACAGACTAGATTTCCTTTTAACTTTTCAGTAAACCAAGTGATGGAGATTTTCGGCCTTTCACAAATGTGGAGAGCACTGTGCTATGAGCCCACTACCTGGCTTCAACAGCCGCCAGCTTTCTGCGGCTCTTTTTCATTAATCCACCCTCCCCCCAATCCTCTCTGTGTGTGCTAAAGTGTTGCTTCTTCAGCTATCAACAGTGAAGGCCTTTTTGTCTAATGTCCGTTCCCTCCTGGCCCACACCAGCACACAGCTTGTGCTCAGGGCTCATGCGGCTCACTGTGTGAGTTCAACAGCACCCAGACCGGGCTCTTCCCTGGCCAGTGAGACGATAATCCCAATTGGGTGCTACAACAGTGCAAAGTGTCGTAACGGTTTCTAAACACTTCCTGTTAAAGGCACTATCACAGACCAACAGCATGCAATTTGCATTGCTCCACAGGCCATACTCTGAGGAGTAGGATGTTAGAGTATTTTATTTTATTTTATTATTTTTAAAAAGATTTTATTTATTTATTTGTCAGAGAGAGAGCGTGCAAGCACAAGTAGAGGGAGCAGTGGGCCGAGGGAGAAGCAGGCTTCTCCCTGAGCAAGGAGCCCGATGTGGGACTTGATCCCAGGACTCTGGGATCATGACCTGAGCC
Source organism: Procyon lotor (assembly GCA_028646535.1). Taxonomy (NCBI): domain Eukaryota; kingdom Metazoa; phylum Chordata; class Mammalia; order Carnivora; family Procyonidae; genus Procyon; species Procyon lotor. The sequence goes on from CM053610.1 coordinate 25,157,475, forward strand.
GAAGGCAGATACTTAACCGACTGAGCCACCCAGGAGTCCCAGTGCTAGAGTTTTCTAAAGCAAATCCGAGGCATTCTTTTATCTCACCTGTAAACAGAGCACCTATCACTAATGGTTAAGGACTGGAAAGAACCAAACAACACAAAGCACCACCTGATCATGAAGACCTGAAGATAATCACCCACCATCCTTTAATGTTATCTGATACTCAGTCCATGTTCAATTTTTCCCAATTGTCTGAAAAATGCCTTCTTACAGTTGTTTTATTTGAATCAGGATTTAAGCAAGGATCAACCATTGCATTTGTATCTCTCAAACCTCTTTCAATCTGCACTAGCTGCTCTCCTGTAAAAACTGGAACTACTCTCCAAATAAATTGGTGTATCATTAAACTGCAAAAGTTCTCCTGACTCATCATGTTTCCAGTGGGGTTTTCCTGCATCTTTTCTAGTGTGACCATGGGAAGTGATTCAAAGCAAGTGACATCTACTCTCCCCCTAAAAGTCCATGATCTATGCATGTTATGACCACATTTCACTCCCCAGACTTATTTCAGTGCCAAAAGATTATTTAGATTACTGAATACATCAAAGTGCCAGTCAGTCTCACTGTCTGATCTCTAACTCTGTCTCTAGTGGGACCACTCATATAGTGGATACTTATGGACACTTAAATGAACCACGGATATTCTTGGCCTTGACATGTTCAAAGCAGTGTTTACCAGGTACATTAACCGTTTGGGGGGACCCGTGCACACATAAGAGTGGCTTGAGACACTCTTTGATTATTTGATTTGGACCAGATCTAACTGTGGGCTTCACACAGTGACATCATTTTCCAGATGCCCTTTCCCTATCACTAAGGATGCAGATACTCAAGTAGCTTTGGGTCTTCACTGGCCAATACTTCATGCAGAATCATAGACTTTGAACAGTAAGGGAAATTTAGCAATTATGCAGTCAAGCCCTCGGCAGGGAAGGAGATAAAGACCTTTTTGTCTAGTTATCGAGATGCCTCCCCCCGCCCCAACAAGAACACATCTCCGACCTCCAGGGTGACTCTGTATTCTAGGGGATGTCACATTCTGTGCCAGTCAGAGCTCTGCTTTGTACACAACAGAAGTGGACCCTAGCTGACTTTAGTAGAAGGCAAATGGGTGGCAAACAGAAATGATCAGAAGTCTGGATAATCAGGTTTTGAAAATAGGCAGGATCTGAAGGAGGCAGCAGGAACGGAGCTGAGGTCATGCTGCAGGGATGGTCTGGTTGGAATGTTCCTAACTCTGGCCTTGCTGCACTCTGGCTGTTGAATACCACTGCAGCTATGGCCGAGAGGCTAGGTGCCACTGCTGCACTAAACTCTAAATTGTACCCGAGTCTAAATTAAGTCCTGCATGGGAACATCTGATTTGCTGAGGCTGGATCATGTGGCTGTCCTCTAGGAGCTGGAGGTCAGGGAAAGGGCCATCTGGTTTGGCTCCCTTCTACAGTCGGGGGTGAATCCTGCTTCTCACCATTTCCCACATCACAGAGGAAAGGGAATTAGGATGCTAAGCATTCCCCATAACAGCAAATGACCTGCCCATTTCCCCACTTGAACTTCTGTTAGTGTATAGAAATAGACAACAGTAATTATTTCATTTCAACAGAATATGGAGGTACTTCCCAACCCCCAAATTGGATTACATCAACAGAATAGCACTCTTTTTTTGTAAAGATTTATTTGGGGGTGGGGGGCGGAGCACAAGCAGGGGAAGGAGCAGAGGTAGAGAGAGAGAGAGAGAGAATCGCCAAGCAGACTCCCCACTGAGCATGGGATCCCATAGAGAGAGAGAGAGAGAGAGAATCGCCAAGCAGACTCCCCACTGAGCATGGGATCCCATTCAGGGCTCAGTCCCAAGACCCTGAGATCATGACCTGAGCTGAAATCAAGAATCGGCCGCTTAACCAATTGAGCCACCCAGGCTCAGCATCCCTTTAGGAACCAAGTTTGCAAAGGCTTTAACCTCACTGAAGAGGTAACAGTTTCTTCTGTGTCTTGGTGTTTCAGTGATTGTCTCCCAGCCTAATCTCTGGGGGAAAACCGAAGATCAATCTGTCCCCTTGACCTTCACTCAATGCTCAGTGTAAGCACAGTGGCTTCCAGGGCCATTAAAACCTCTTCTCCGAGGGTTCCATTAGTGATTGGACTTGCATTTGAAAGTGTTCCATGCTGCTACATATCAGGCTGGGGCAGAGATGAACGGGGACTTGGGAGATTTGCTGCAACAGCCAGGATTGTGCCGCTGTTTTTCAGTGTATTTCTTTTTCTTTTCTTTTTTTTTTTAAAGATTTTATTTATTTATTTGACAGAGAGAGAGATCACAAGTAGGCAGAGAGGCAGGCAGAGAGATAGGGGAGAAGCAGGCTCTCTGAGGCGGGGCTTGATCCCAGGACCTTGAGGTCATGACCTGAGCCGAAGGCAGAGGCTTTAACCCACTGAGCAACCCGGGCGCCCCCCTTCAGTGTATTTCTGATGGCTCTCAAATTCCATCCTGGGAGGTGGCTGTGCGTGGTTAAGTAATATGAAGCCAGAGCTGACACTGACAGCTGTTCCCAAAGGCACAGAATTTCTTCGTTACTAGGAAAAGGTGCCCTTGAGTTTTCTGGGCTGAGGTAAGAGAGTTTGGCCACCCCTGTCTTCTCTGCTTTCTGATGGCCTTCATGGATTACAAGACAGAAAATAATGAGCCAGAGGGACCTTCAGAGCATTTGTTTGCTGCCTGTGTGGCTTAGCTTAGGTTCCCTCGGAAACAGACTCTGGGGCACAAATTCAGGTGCAAGGAGCTTATTTGAGTGGGGGAGTGGGGAGCGGAGATGGGGGATAAGGAGGCCAATAGGAGGTGCGTCATCAAGCAAGTTGCTCCTGTGGACAAACTGGAACTCAGTCCCACTGCACAACTCGGGGTGCCAGGCAGAACGGAAGCCTCAGAGTTATCCTGCCCGAGGAGCGAGAGAGCGAGGGCATGTGAGCACCAGCTCCCATCAGCCTTTTGACATCCAGAAAGGCACTGACACTCCAACACGTCTGGCCTGCCGTGTGTACGGGCAGAGCGAACCCTGGCCACCACACAGAGCCCTCAGTTAGAGGCAGATGCTGGCGGCTGGACGTCATGTCAGTATACATGCAATGTCAAGGCCCAAGGAGATACAGGCTGGGCATCTAGAGCATCTGCTACTCTGTGTTCGTACAAACTTTCTGTTCCCCACCCATCAAAGTCCAGGGGAAACCTTCCCAGAATCAAGCAGGAGGTACCCCTTCCTCTAATTAGTGCAGACGGCTTACTTCACTAGTTACTATTCAGAAGCTCTCCGCCCATGTCACAGGGTCACCCACATCTAGCCCTCTCTAGCCCAGCCTGCTAACGTGTTGGCAGCTCAGACTGGCCACAGCCCTGTAACAACTCAATAAACCTGACAGACTGACAACTCCTGCCACTCAGTAAATGTCTTACCGGATGTTTGGAAATGCGGCAGTCCACAGCCAGTGTACTTTCAGAGGGTTCTTGTCAGCTTTGATGTTTTGGAGAGATTTACAAACTTGGTAAGCGTAATGAGTTTTGGGTACGTAGAGAACCGTGATTCTGAAGAATATAGTGCTGCTCATTTCTAGGGGAAGAAGTCAGGTTCCTGAGGACTCTGAGTAGCATTTGCTTAAACTGTGGGTCGGCCAGCTGTGAGCTGACGAGTTGGCAATGTCTGTGAGAAAGGCCAGGACCTCCGTGAAAGCAGAAACATTGACTCAGTTGCTGTCTGGTGTATGAACATACTACCAAGGTTTACTGAAGGGGCGCCTGGGTGACTCAGTCGATTAAGCATACGCATCCTGGTTTCGGCTCAGGTCATGATGTCAGGGTTGTGGGATCGAGCCCAGCGTGGGGCCCTGCATCGAGCTGCGGGCTCAGCGTGGAGTCTGCTTGAGAGATTCTTTCCCTTTCCCTCTGCTCCTACCCCAACTCATGCTCATTCTCTCTCTCTCCCTCTCAAATAAATACATGTATCTTAAAATAAAAAAGGTTTACTGAATGAGTTTAAGAGACCATCCAAGGCTTGTCATGTGATCTTGTACTAGTGAAGCTATCTATATCTTGAAGTCTAACGTCTTTCTGGTGTTCATCATTTTTTTCTTTTTTCAATATGAGTATCAGTCTTTAGTTGAGAATGAGAGACGTCAGAATCAGATGGCTCTATTGAAAAGGACCTTAATAGATCATAGGGCAGTTTCTCTGCCTTCAGGCAACACCATGCTTGAAAAACCATTTCTGACAGGATGCTGCTTACCCAAGGTCTGAAAACGCTCCCAAAGAAGTGAGAGAAATGCCAGCCTGACTGTTCTCAGTGTCTCTCCTATCCTATCCAAGGGTAAACTCTGGGTTTATCCTTGCTTGAATTTCAGCTTCAAATTTTTAACAGATGTCTTGATGATCTCCTAAGTACTACAAAGGTTTATCCTGCAAAGCATCCCGGGTGATCTATGAGCATCCTAGGCAAGGTGACAATATGTAATTATAGGAAGTCAAAGTAGTATTTGGGGGAATTTAGTCATCTAGGGAATCAGTGAAAAACACATGGAGGACTTGCTTTGAAATGTACCAACAAATAAGATGGAGTGATGGAAGGACAGATGGATAGACATGAATTAAATAAGTATATAGTATAGTAGAGTAAACGTACAATAAATGTTATATATAGTAAAGTAAATGTTAATGGTAAAGTCTAAGTGGTGGGTCTTATTTGTCAATTTTTATCAAGTCTTCTGTATGTTTGAAAATTTCCATAACAAAATGTTGGAAAAATATATGCAGGATATGTTTTGAGTATTTAAATGTCTACCCACATACTTTTATTTATAACTTGGAGTTTTAAATAATCACAAACTTTCCTGAAGACAATCTGTTTACTTAATCGAAAACATACTTGAATATAAGAGATAACTTTATTGGCTCTTAACGGGTAAAACTAATTAAACAATCAATAGATCATTCATAAGTACCTCCAAATTGCTCTGGGAGATATTAATATAGATAGATAGATAGATAGATAGATAGATAGATAGATAGATAGATAGATATGATCCTCATCTTCAAAAAACTTAAATTCAAATTCACATTGGGAAAATGTGAATAGAAATAGAAAATAGAATTCTTTCTATGTTGGTTCTTTCTAGATATGTATCTCACACACCTGAACTCTGGTTTTACCTAATCTGTCATCTGCATCACCAACACTAGCATTTTTCTGCCCAGATCACATGACTTCCGTTTATATACCATCAATATTAACCATGTCATCTGTCATCTACGTCCGTGTTCAAACCAATAGCATTTAGAGCTCCTCATATCGTGTCCTCCATCTGCCTTTACTTACTCTTTACCAATATCGATGTTTGTAACTGTATTCCTGAGAGCTATACTTTCTCGTTCATCATCTGCATCGTCTACGTCTACGCTCACACCCTCATCAATGTCTATCTGACATTACATCCACCTTGTCTAAATCGGTGGTTCTCAACCAGGGCAACTTTGTACCCAGGAGACATCTGGCAACATCCAGAAACATTTCTGATTGTCACAACTCCCGGCAGGAAAAGTGTGCCCCGGAATCTAGTGAGCAGAGGCCAGAGATGCTACTAACTATCCTACAATGCACAGGACAGCCTCTGAAAATGAACAATTATTCGGCCCAAAATGTCAATAGTGCAGACATTGAGAAACTCTAATCTGTCATCCACTATCACCTACATCCATGTTTATAGCTATGACAGTCACATCTACGTCTCCTTGGGCAGCTACTCCGTGTACATCTAGATTTACATCGATATCAGTTATATCTGCATTTACTTCAAGGTCCCGGACAGCCTCAAGACAGCATTTACAATATCTACATCAACATCACCTACTTCACCACAGACAATATCTACGTCTCTATGATGTACGTCTTTTATTTCTGCATCTACCTGTATACCTAATTAGCAGCTCAGAGCCTACTTGTTATATCAGAATGAGAATTTTAGTTCTCCCCTCTTCTGGCCACATACAAAAATGTGAGTGGAAGAGGTCAACCATTGTCAATCACACTCCTTAAAGTATAAGAGGCATGAGCTCTTTGCGGGCTTTGGCCTGGCCTCCAAGGACAATTTTGGTTCCTGCTAGTGGAAGCCAAAGAGGCTTCCATTTTGAGTTGGACTGAAATGAGAAGTGAAGGAGGAGGGGCCTGGTGGATTTCATTCATGCCCTCTCTTTGCTTGCCAATCTCCCAGGACCAGGGGGCATCTGTTACAGACACCGTTGTCTCTCATAGGGTGATACAGAATAAGTTCTTCTCAAAAGAGCACTCACTGCTGAGAACGTGACATGCTTTGGTCATATCTGGTTCCACCTGAACTGGTCTGGCACAAGGGAAGCCACAGATTCTGCTATTTAGCGCTTTGGGCCACAGAGTAGTTAAAAGACCTCGGATTCTGCACCAAACAGCACCTCAGCTATGACATTCATCTAAGCCTCCTTAGGCATATAAGCTGACTTGTCAGCCAAGACCAAAATGAAATGATGTTTCCAGGTGAAATTGAGAACATGGGAGATAAGACAAACAATAGCAAATCCCTGTGGCTTCCACCAGCCTATGACTTTTACCAAATAGCTTTGCTTTCCTGCAGAAGCCTGTGCCACCTGGAGACCATTAGTTTTCCTCCAGGAATAAGATTGGCCCTAGGCAAAATTTCAAAACAGTCTCTCACCACCCTTTTAAATCCTCATTCATTGTAGTGTCTCTAAATTCTCAAAAACATATTAATCTTTGGGACTTGGAAGTAAAAAAATCAGAAATTCTTTACTTATTATTATGGATTTTTTATTTTTAAGATTTACTTATTTTAGAGAGAGAAAGAGAGCCTGTGTGCACATGCATGAGTGGGGGAGGGGCAGAGGGAGAGGGACAGAGAATCCTGAGCACAGAGCCTGACTGGGGGCAGGGTCGGGGTGGCTCCATCCCAAGACCCTGAGATCATGACCTGAGCCAAAACCAAGAGCTGGACGTTTAACTGACTGAGCAACCCAGGTGCCCCTATGGATTTCTTAAAAAATATATTTTTTAAGTAAGTTCTATGCCCAACATGAGGCTTGAACTCATGACCTTGAGGTCAAGAGTCACATGTTACTGGCTGAGCCAGGCAGGTACCCCTATTTCTTAAAATATATTTTTTAAAGATTTTATTTATTTATTTGACAGAGAGAGAGATCACAAGTAGGCAGAGAGGCAGGCAGAGAGAGGGGGAAGCAGGCTCCCCACCGAGCAGAGAGCCCGATGCGGGGCTTGATCCCAGGACCCTGAGATCATGACCTGAGCTGAAGGCAGAAGCTTAACCCATGGAGCCACCCAGGTGCCCCTTAAAATATTTTTATAAATGATAAATACGCAGCTTATATATATATAAAAAAATTGTAGCCCATAGCAAATATCCAAACATTATAAAAGTATATAGGTATTCGTTTTTATTTTGGCTGCAAGGGTATCGCTCCGTTAGCAGCAGATAGGACCAGGAACAAGAGAACTGTAATACCTTCTCCTGTTTTCCCAATTTGTCTCAGAATTTGATATCTGGAGAGTATATAAATCGTCTAAGAAATGCTGGGAAGGAATTCCCTCATGGAAACACTCCTCAGCAGCTCGTCAGCCGGTACCACCTCATGGGCTCTCTGACGGCCCAAAGCCCCTTTCTGCTCAGTCCCACTGAACCTGCCCCTTCCAGCTTCAAAGATACACACTCCCTCCCAGCAAAACTCCGGTTCTCTCTGCCGTTGACTTTAGGCTTCAGGAGGGAAGCAATCTGATTGAAGGACTTCTTCCTGAGATGTGAAGGACTACTATGACTCCTATGGGGATTAGAAGCATAATCAAGACAACAGAAGCATGTCTGCAAGTGTGGGAAAACGAGTCCAAGGCATTCCTTCCGTGGATCATAGAAGCAAATGTTTCCAAGGGCCACAGAAATGATAAACTGTGGGAACTCGGCGAAATGTTCACACTACCAAAGTGGTGGAGACTTTGTGTGGCCAGACAGGAGAGTGTAAACCTCAATTAAAAGTATTCAAACCCAAGTATTTAAAATGACCAACCAATACGAACCAAACCACCCACTGAGGGCCAGGCTCTGCCAGCTTGGGATCTCTGCATTGAATGCTGCATGCGGTCTAGACGGCTTGGGGTAGGTGCGCCCTGCATTTGCAGTCACACCTTAAAAGAATATTGAGGAAAGTATTTTCCCAAAGGCTAGAATACAGTCAGTGAAATACAGGCATAGCCTTTTTATTAGGTATGGGTCCAATGGAACCCAATTCCAGTTGCTAGGCCAACTTTGCACCCTAACAGTTAAAATCACAGATTAAAAGATTCCAACCAATGGCAGTTTAGAAGAAATAATAATAATTTTTAAAAATCAAGTTGACAACGGGCCCTTGGGTGGCTTAGTAGGTTAAGTGTCTTACTCTTGATTTCGGCTCTGGTTGTGATCTCAGGGTCGTGAGACTGAGCCCCACATACGACTCTGTGCTGAGAGCGGGCTCTGCTCAAGATTCTCTTTCCAGGACGCCTGGGCAGCTCAGTCAGTTAAGCGGCTGCCTTGGGCTCAGGTCATGGTCCCAGGGTCCTCGGATGGAGTCCCGCATGGGGTTCCTTGCTCAGCGGGGAGCCTGCTTCTCTCTCTGCCTCTGCCTGCCTCTCTGCCTGCTTTGCTATCTCTCTCTCTCTTTGACAAATAAATAAAATCTTTAAAAAAAAAAATTCTTTCTTTCCCTCTGTCTCCCTACCCCCCTCATGTGTACTGTGTCTCTCTAAAAAATAAAAACCAAGTAGGCAAAACGACAGTAATTCTAATGTTAGACTTTTATAAATTGAGTGATCATATGACAAAATTATATCTCATATGAAGGCTGCGCTTTTGTAAGCAAGGTAACATATGTACAACTCATTATATTCCTCACCATTCAATTATTGCACCTATGTCAGGAATATTTCCTTTTATTAGATAATTGCTTGACTATCCTTATCAATAAGCAAATTCAAACACAATCTTAAAATTCTAGAACTCAGAACACTTCTACATGAATCTACTAGAAGTAGGGGGAAGGGGACGCATTGGCAATATAACCACGATTGTTTGATGTGATCTTCCCTTATAGCTCTGGTGGATTTATTTTTATTTTCATTTTTATTAATTTAATTTTTTAATTTTTGTTTAATTATGTTTATTTTTAAGTGAAAGCCTGTTTAAAGTATACAAATGTGTAGAATATTGTGTGACTATTGCTTGCTATTCTAGTAGCCCGATCTTTACTCTTTCAACTTCAGACCAAGATGCCAAAACAAAGGCAAGATTTGGGGAAAAAAAAGAAATTCTAACCAACATAATTGTCAGCTGCTTGGATCTCTTCTGATTGTGATGGTGGTTTCCTTCCATATAAAGGGTCTCAGTTAATAGCATTTTTCATGCCTGTGGGTATTTAAAATTCTATTTTTTTTAAGGACATCTCAATCTTTCTTTCAGATTGAGGTGATCTTTGCAGGGCAAACTGTGTTGCACTCTACTTGTATTCTAAAAAATCTCCTTGTTCTCCTTCCTTGATGTAAATATTGAGGATTTTAATATCACTACTTGAGATGTTGAGATGGTTTTTGGTTCTTTTAAAAGATTTTATTATTTATTTGTCAGAGAGAGAGAATGAGCACAAGCAGGGGGAGCGGCAGGCAAAGGGAGAAGCAGGCTCCCTGCTGAGCAAGGAGCCCGATGGGGCACTTGATCCCCCTGGGATCATGACCTGAGCCAAAGGCAGACGCTTAACTGACTGAGCCACCCAGGTGCCCTGAGATGTTGTGGTGGTTCTTGCCCAGCTGGAAGAGAACATCAAAGAGGTAAAGTGTCACAGGGGAAGGGAAGGTGAGCATTAAAAGCCAGACAAGCTTATTTTTTAAGTCATTACTAGCTGTGTGTCCTTGAACAAGTCACTTAACTTCTCTGAACTTTGATGTTCTTATCTTCAAAATGAGGATAATGAACCAAAAGATAACTGCTTTGGAGAACAATAAGGCCTGAGGAAGGGTAGGGAATGCCTGAAGCAGGGGAGGGAGAACAGAAATGATACTGGCCACACAGTCAGCACATCACAGGAATAAAGGAGGCATAGAAAGGCCCTCAATAAATGAATGACAACAGTTCTTATTTTTCCCCTCTTTCAGTCGTCTCATATATATCTCCCCTCATTCTCTTTGTTTATGACGTTCTGCATTAGTTTTCCAATATGGTGACCTGATTCCTAATATGGTGACAAATTACCATAACCTGAGTGGCTTAAAAGAGCAGACATCCATTGTTTCGCAGTTCTGGAACTAAAAGTCCAAAATCAAGAGGTCGGCAGGGCCATCCTCCCTCCAGATCCCATAGGGAAGACTCTTTCCTTGCCTCTTGCTACTTTCTGGTGGTTGACAGCAGTCCTTGACATTCCTTGGCTTGTCTCTGCACCACTTCAATTTCTGTGTCTCTCATCCGGGGTCTCCTCTGTCTCTGATTCCAAATCTCCCTCTCCTTCCTCTGATAAAGAAACCAGTCACTGGATTTAGCTGTTCTGTACTTGGTAGTATGTTCATGAGTGCTTAGCAACCAGCTCTTATGGGGAGGAGAGGACCTGATATATAGAGAGAGGGAGAGAGAGACCATATACATACATAGGGACCATATATACATATGGTTTCTGTGCTGTAATATCCCCACGATGGCTGAGTTCAAGCTGTCAATGTGATGCCAGCCAACTCTTTTGAAATTCCTGAAAATGTAACCGTCAACTCTCATCAACCAGTACAAGCCAGCTCCAGCATGAGTGGCACACTGCCTTGTAACTGCTATTTTGTCTTAAATGTTATCCATCATCCTAGGAAATAATAAGCTACTCTGGCATAGGTTTACTTAAAAGCCAGTTCAAAACCAGCTCCAGTGGAAGCCCTGGGACCTCCCTGCCAACTTTTGGAATTCTCTACTGGCCCTACTTTTATTTCCTCTAAGGAAGCCCTTGATACTTTGGATTATAAGTATTTATTTGCACCTCTGAACTCCTGATAGGCTTGTTGAGGGCAGTTATGATATGTCTTAACTGTCCTTGAGTCCCAATAACTCACACAATGTCAGACCCAGCACGGGCTCAGTTGTCCAATTGAGGGAAGGGGGCAGGGTCTCTATCTTGCTTTGTCTTTCTCAACGCAGGCACTCAGTATATGCTTCCTAGAATTAAACAATGTTGTAGTTTTAATATCCCCCAAAGCAGACCACCTACCCTCCTGTTGGTTGAACATCTTCCCCAGCAATGGTTCCCACATCTGGTTATGCATCACTCATTCATTCAACAATATGTTCTGAGCAGCCACAATGTGCTGGCACTATTGTCGGCACTAGGAACAGAGTATAGAATGAAACAGGCAAAGAAGCCCTGCCCTCATGGAGCTTGCACTCTAGTAGAAGAGGTAGGCAGCATACAAATAAGGAAAAACACGTATGTTGTTTTACTAGTGGTAAACAGTAAGATAAGAGGAAGGATAGGGAATGCCTGTAACAGGGGAGGGAGAAGGTTTGGGAAACCTCACTGAAAAGGTGGCATTGAAGCAAAGCTCTCAAGGAAGGAGGGAACATGTGGATCTCTGGCTTTTCATGCAATGTTAATGCAAAGGACCTGAGGCAGAAGGAAGCTCGGCATGTTTTAGGAACAGCACAGGAAATAGCATGGCTGGAGCATAGTCCACAGAGGAACATGGCAGGAGAAGTGAGAGAGGTAAAGGAAGCCAAATAATAAAGGGCTGGTGGTCAATGTAAGGATTCTGGTTTTGTGTGTGAGATGGGAGACATTGGAGCATTTTGAACCGAGTGGTGGCATGAGTTGAATAGACATTTTAGTGTGCTCTGTCCGGTTGCAGTATGGAGGATGGACTATCAAAAGACAGGGGGAGAAGCAGGGAGGCCAGTGAGGAGGCCATTCATTTATCTAGCTGAGGGAAGATGGTGACTTGCAGCAGTGGTGGTAGGAGTTAGAGTTGGAAATCAGCAGTTAGATTCTGGATATATTTTAAAGTTTGAGTCTTTAGGATTTGCCAAAAGACCAACTATTGGATGTGAGAGAATAGAGGAGTTAAGGGTGACTCTAAGGTTTGTGTTTGAGTATGGAGACATCCTTGACTGGTATGAGGTCCCAAACTCGTACCACACATTATATAACCTTGGGCTATAGTAGAGATGGCTCAAGAAGGTCAGAGATGAATCAGAAACAAGACCAGTCACAAGAAGTCAGATCCTAATTGGGCCCAACCAGTAAGAAATGTGGCCTGATGCTTAACTCTGTGTATCTCTCTTAACAGAGGCTAAGGGGGGTCCAAAACCTTAGGCAAGATTGAGTTCACAGACACAGAGTAAAATATGTGTTATGCTCAAGGATGAACATAGGGTAAAGCATGTAAGTTTTGGACAGAGGAGAACAACAGAGGCAGTCAAAAGACACGTCAAGATAATACCTCCTAACCCCACTGAAGTTGGGTCAGATGCTGTTGGGTATAAAGATTAAACTAAAAGACCTGCAGCCCCTTTCCAGGAGTCCTGGAAGGTCTTCCAAACCCCCACCCACTCTGCAATGTTCACCTAAATGTTCACTTCAACAGCATCCCCCAATCCCAAGAATGATATCATGAGAGTTACTGTTTTTATGTTCACCAAGAGCACAGTTGGTACACTGAGTGGGGCATGGCTCACAGGTAATATATGAGCTGAGGGACCCTGAGAAGGTCTGTAACTGAAGTGGGTTCTTGGGGAACCTCTGCACTGTGCTGAAACTCCACTCATGGACGCCCTCCCTTCAGATGTCTTCAGGGACAAGTTATTCTGAAACGGTTCTAGGAGTAATATTGGTTTGGAGTCTCCCAGCTTTCATTAGCACTTCGTAATAGCATATTTTGTACAAATTACACTCTTCACTTTTAGATCTGGTATGGTGGGATGTTGATCATCCTGGAGAGACAGGCAGATGGTGGAAGCTGGGCCATCTAGATGCTTACTCTAGAGCGGAATGACAAGAAGACAGAGCATGGGGTCTTACCTCCCAAAGTTCTTTTGGATTCTCTTTTATCTGGAGGGACAAGGAGAAATGGAGAAGGGTATGGGAAGGAGAGGACTGGGGGCCACTGACTGACTTGGCACTTTGATGCCTGCCCTGAGGCTTGTGTTACTACCTCCTATGTGCCCTTTTCCCCCAAATTAAGAAGTAGCAGCATCCAAGAAACCACTGTGTGGGTTTACCTAGAGAGCAGAGAGTAGGAATGCATGTGTATATGATATTCTGCCTCTTATATACACTTCCTGGTTTTCTTTCTCCCTCCACACCCCCATTGTCAAAACAGTGTCCTGCGTAGCATAATAAAACAGTGAATTATTATGAAAATAAGCCATTGCTCTAGATTTTGAAGACTCCATTTCATGGAGTCCTTAGGTGAATTCAGGAACTGAGAGATTCAGATTCACTTTTCAGTGACTAAACCACCTCCTTTGAGACAACTCCTGTGTTGCTCTGACCTATCTTCAACATATCCTTGGGCTATATAGATTCAGTGAGGTTTTCTGGATGCCCTTTTGCTTCCTCTTCCACCTCTAGGCTGGAAACTGGCCCGTGTTCCAGTAGGTTCAGGCCCAATGAACCCTGAGGCTTCTGCCTTTAGTCTGCAGGATCTAGGGTACCACTTTGCCCCTTGGGTCATATTCCAGCAAGGGTTCTTTCTTCTTAACTTAGCTATGAAGTCTGCCTCCACTACACTTCTAGGGAGAAAGGACCAAATCCGGTAAGTGTTCCAATGTTTATTTTCATCCTGATAGGATCATATGCCTTCTGAAAGACAAAAAGATTGAGTTGAGAGTGGCTCATCCATTGCTTACCTTTAGTTTCAGGGAGTACCATGTTTATATGGCAGGATATTATTTGGCACTCTTTTCTCAGCCTTGTGAGCGAGTACAAAAGAAAGAAAAGGCAGCTAGGGGAGAGTGAGAAAGAGAGGGAGAGCAATCCTTCAGTAATACTTATGAGAAGTGGCCCACCATACATATATATCTTTGTTACTCAGAACAAAAATATGGGCAATTACATCTTGGGAGGTTTGGGACTGTATATATTTACTTAATAGTAATGGCTCCTCAAGGACCATTATGAATGATTGGGAAATAAAATACTCATAGGTATAAAACTGAAATTAGCCTACATGGAGTTTTCCCAGAGTTACATCTACAGAATACATTTTTGTAGAGAAGAGGCCTGCCTGGGAGTTGATGTGCTCTAATATTCACCATAAATAATTAAAAATTCAGCATCAGCAGAAGAATTCCTCCTCCTAGAGCAAAGAGGATTTTATTAAGACTGCCAGATCTCTTAGAATCACAGAGGCAGAATCAACTTACATTTCATGACTCCTGAGGATGAGTACAGAGAGAAGGGTCAGGGGAATTCAGCAGAGAGCACACGAGGGAGACCTTAAAACACCCTGCACAGGACTGGTCCAGTAACAGCCATGCTGGCCTGAAGTTGGTGTGACTTCAAGGTTATGACCACCATTTCTGGCTTGGTGCTGGGAATTCCACAAATTAAAATACATGTTTTGGAATGAGACCAAATTTCAAAACTCCCTCTGAAGAGTGCCATAGAAAGAAGGCTTTTCAATGGGAAGAGGACAAAGAGGCTGTGGGCATCAAGGCGTCAGAGGTGGAGGGAAGGTGGAGGTAAGATGGGAAGAACCCAACAGAACAAGGTGCAGGTCCTGCCATCTCTGCTACCCATTGCCTGGCACAAGTGCTGGAGGAAGGGAGGGCCATACAACCCAAGTTCTTCTAGCAGGGACCCCATTAATACCCCTCAACAGTGACCCACAGATTCCCTCCTGCTTCTGGGCTTGGAGGAACTCCAAAACTCATCCGATCTTTTCCATTAGTTCTATCTTAGGGGCTGTGAATTTTCTCCTTTACTCTGAGCCCATCTGCTTTTATCTTTTGGGGATTCCTCATGATTTCTGGTCCAGTTGGAGCATCCCCTCTTAGACCACAGCACTCATGTATGTAAGCAATGTGGAAGCATTTTTCAATCTTATATTATACATCTATCATTTTGAACATGCTGAACTTGGAAGGGACACTCAGGAAACAGCTTCATTCTTCTCTCACAACTGCCTTCAAGCATGCTCTGTCAAATCTCCTTTCCTGCTCCTGATCCTTGAACACTATCAGGCAGGAACAACAGCTTTTCATTAACTCTGGACCGTTACAACCGTCCAGACTTCTATTTTTCACCCACTTCAAAGTTCTCCAGCGCCTAGCTGCTGCCTGACTCAGAACCAATCATGGAAAAGAGGAAAAGACTGGCTCATCCTTTTGTTCTCCTTGTTTCTTTCTCTCCT
>CM053610.1:25173468-25185968 GCA_028646535.1 Procyon lotor
CAAGATGCATAATGCAATTTTATAAGGAGACCTTAGCTCCTTTCCAACAAAAACAGGCCAGAAAAGCCTCAGTCAGAGAAACAGATCTGTCCTGCAATAACAAACATGAGCTATAAATTGTTTAGAATGATAAAAATATTTCTCTCCACCAAAATCTGATGACTGTTAATATTTTGGCAATGTCAGTAGTTAATAAAAGCACCTATTTTACATTTGTGGGGGGAAAAGTTATTTGCAAGAAAATGTATTATAAAGAAGGTTAAGTAAAGCTAGATTTTAAAAAGGCAACCTCTAGGGATGCCTGGGTGGCTGGTTAAGTGGTTGGTTAAGCCACTGCCTTCAGCTTAGGTCATGATCCCAGGGTCCTGGGATTGAGTCCCCATATCGGGCTCCTTGCTCATTGGGGAGCCTGCTTCTCCCTCTACCTGCTCTGTCTGCTGCTCCCTCTGCTTGTGCTCTCTCTAACAAATAAACAAATAAAATCTTTTTTAAATAAATAAATAAAAAGGCACCTTCTAGTTCATTAGAGGAGTAATTCTCTCAGTTATTTCTTTCTAGAGAATTTTGCAGATTCAGGTGCAAAAAATAAGTGTCAGAGTGGAAATGTTCCCAAATAACAGCCATTTGAGGGATAAAATAATGGCCCAGCATAATGGATCCTGGATGCCAAAGGTAGGCCATCTAGATCTTGTCGGAACTACATTCAAGAAGATCTTGGGGTCTTCTTACCTGTTCACCACTTCTCAAACAGTTGACACACAAATTTAACATGCTGGGTAGCTTTGGGGTTCTTGAAACAATTGAAGTAGATCCCAGGCCATGCTTGAAAAAGGAAAGTTCAGTAAGGTGAGTATATGAAACAGGTATTTTATTTCAAGACTGAGCCCTATGATCTGTAACTGATTAGAGGCAGGCAGTTAAAAAAGACTTGGAGAGCAAACATTTTGTGAGGAGAGGTCAGGTCGCCAGTTAAAAATAAACTGCATTTGAGTAGCTTTCATCTCTGATGTCTGAGAGTTTTGCTCTTGCTCCATCTAGCTCTTCTCTTGCTCAGGGACCTGGAAGAATTTTCTGCACTGAGCTTCTTCAGCCATAATAGCAGTTGTCTACTCCAGGCAGTGCCAGGAGAACTATGGAGATGGGTCTACATGTAAATGCTTTAGATTCTCCAATGGAAAGGGCTTAGACAAAACAAAGTCAAAGTGAAAGATGAAAGAATCAAAGCAGCTTTGAAAGAAAAAAAAAATGGCTTTGGAAAATTAAAAGCACCTGAAACATCTCCTAAGACAAAGGCATTTGAATTCTTGGTTTAAAACAAGCAGAGTCTCATGAAATTTAATTTGAATAAATTAAAATATATTCTTTTCAAATATCCTCATAAGCCAGTTGTTTAACATCTATCTGTTCATGATATTACAGATTCGATGCTGTACTAGTAGAATGAGATCCCTCCCCTGCTCTTTACACATGGCTACAGACAACACAGGGAAAGGGAAACACAACATTGATGTAGATGCATAAGCAAGCTTGTTCAGACAAAGGACTGGGGGTAAAAATGAAGTAATTAGTGATGTAGGATAACCACAACCATGTCTTCAAACATAAAGTGAGTTTTGGGGGGGTATATTCTTGGGGACAGGAATAGGTAGAGGGCATCACAAATCTTTACCCATTTTGGATAGTTAGAAGAGCTGAGGAGGGTACCCTGTTTTCATTTAAACTAAGTTTTAAACTTTTTATTTAAGTATAATACCCATTTAGAAAACTGCACAGATCATAAGTACACAGCTTAATGAATTTTTCATTCATTGAGCACATCTGTGTAAGCAGGACTCTGATCAAGAAACAGAATTTGCCAGGGTGCCTGGGGGGCTCAATTGGCTTAGCGTCCAACTCTTGGTTTTGGCTCAGGTCATCATCTCAGAGTCTTAGGATCAAGCCCCACTTTGGGTTCCATGCTCAGTGGGGAGTCTGCCCGAGATTCTCTCCTTCTCCTTCTGCCCCTCCTCCCACTTGTTCCCTCTCTCTTTCTTTTTCCCTCAAATAACTAAATCTAAGAAAGAAAGAAAGAAAGAAAGAAAGAAAGAAAGAAAGAAAGAAAGAAAGAAAGAAAGAAAGAAAGAAAGGGAAAGAAAGAAACCAAACATTGCCAGTATCTCAGAAGCTCTCTCTGTCTGTGGTCTAGATTTGAATTATACTGCATATAAGACAGTATTCTTGTGTGTGCATGTGCGTGAGAGAGAGAGAGAGAATACTGGGGCAATTATGGCTCCTGGACCAATTTTTTTCAACTGTCCATTCTGCTCAGCTGTGACTCTGTCCCTTTCTCCAAAGAATGTGCAGGGGGTGGGGGTGATTTTGTGAGTTTGGGGTCACACAGCTTCCAAAAATCAACTGAAGTCTTCCCATTTCTTTTTCTCCTTCAAAGCAATCAGTTCTGTGCCAGTGGATAACAGGAACCATTATGAAGAAATGGTAAGTTGAACTGGACGTCCAGAATCTAGACTTTTATCTAGACTCTAGATTCTCCCACTCCTTATCATACCAAACCAAACCAAACCAAACCAAACCAAACCAAACCAAACCAAACCAAACCTAACCGAAAAACAAAAACAAATGACAGTAACAGGAAACCTACAATATAGTCTTACATATCAAGGTTTTCATCCCTGAGGGAATTGGGGGCAGAGAATATCCCTCCTGCTCTAGGCTCTCACTTCCTGCCTGGATGTCTTTAGTGCCCCTAAGGATAGCTGTCCTCATCATTTCCCTGCCAACCTGCAAGAAAACGCTGTTTATTTCTCTTCTCCTGTGTAATCTTAACCCAATGCTATTTTGCATTGTTCTGTGGAGAAGCCTCTGAGATTTCACCGTGGTCCTGTGAATCCTCATTTCTGCCCCAAGGATCCCACACCAGTACAGGCCACAGAGCCAAACCTCTTGCTACAGCAGCTCTGGATTGAGTTAGTCTGTCATCCTAGTGGCACCAGCTTTTGCCCACATGCTCTTGGGTTTCCCCCCAGGTGACTCGCTGCATCATTGAGGTCCTCTCAAATGCCTTGTCGAAGTCCAACGCTCCACCCATCACCCCTGAGTGTCGCCAAGTCCTGAAAAAGAGTAAGTGTCCTACCTGCAGGAAATCTTTGTTCTTCAAGTGGCCGGACCTTCCTCCTGCTTCCTTCACCTTCCAATTTACCTCCAAATGAAAGGGCACGGGGTGGAGGGGGCATAATGCAATGGGAGGAGTGCAGACTGGACTAGGGTCTGGGGAGATAGATGATAACGGCTTCTAATCCCACTCTCACTTCATAGCTATGTGCCTAAGGGGAAGGACCTCTTGCCTTCCTGGGCTTATTTTCTCAAAGTAAAAGGAGAGAGGTGAACTCAATGATAGCCTTTGAGTTAGCTATCAGTTCTTAAATCCCTTGGTTCCCAAGTTTGGATTTTTAGAACAGGCTTTCACTCGGGTGGCGGTGGGGGGGGGAGGGGCGTGGGGAGTGTTCATTTGTGATTAAGTGGCAGGAGTTAAGGGTTCTGGGAATGCTGGAAGATGAAAGGATAAAAGGAGATCTTAAAATTATTCTCTCTGCCTCCTGCTCTTCTGACAGTTGGAAGTTAGAAGCTTGAAGGATGACTTGGGAACATCTGGCCTCATTACATGACAGATTGTTCAGGTCATCTTAATTTAGAGCTCGTTAGAATGGGAGGTACTACCGCATGGCGGAGAATTAGAAGCGGGGGGTAGAAGCGGAGCAGCCAGTGAGTCAGAGCAGTGACCTTCTGAGTCTAGAGTGGGATGTGTTCTCTAGACAAGCAACTTCTGAACAGAAATGCAAGCAGTATCCACTGGGAGTTGACATTGAGATCAGTTTTACAAAACTATGCCGTCTCTCTTATGCATGGAGTCGACCTGATTCGATCAAACCCCAAAACCACTGTTCTCTTCAATACCTTCTCTGCTTTTAAATTTCGAGTTAGGCTGGGAAGAGTGGATTTGTTTTTCCTGTCACCTCCAAAATCTCTCATTGTAAGATAATACCCTCCTGCTATTGCCACACACGAGCCCTTGTGCATAAAATGGTAAAAATAAGTATTGGCAATTGACCAATAGAGTGACCTGGCAGGACTCAATCCATTGTTGGGGACTCCAGGGTAATCACAGATGTGGGGACCTGAACCTCTACAGACCCCATGAACAGTGGGAGGAAGCTTCCCTACGAATCCCAGCTTATATGTCTTTCCAAATTTCTCCCCAACTTTCTTTTCCAGCCATTACAAGGAATGAATACAGACAGAATGAGTCTTCAGGCAGAGGCTAAAGGAAGCTCTCCTCTGGGCAAACGTGTCTCACTCTCTCCCTTCCCCTTCCTTCATTTACCAGATGGATGCAAAAGTGTGGGGTCTGCCATAGGAGGTCACTGAAGAACTGTGATTGCTTAGGAAGAGCTGTTGAAAGTAGGGCTCTGCTTGCCTGCCAAGATCAGACTCAGACTTTAGGTCGGTCCTGGTCACAGTGATTCTAGCCTCTGTTTAACACTGACTGTGCCCTGGGCCTTTTGATGTCTGTTCAGAGAGACCCAGGGAAACTGGAGGTGGGGGGGGTGGGGGGGGTGAGGGGGGTTATTTCTCAGTTCCAACCCTACTGTGGAGAAATACAGACTTTGTTATCAGATTTGGGATTTTTCAAAAGAAGTTAAAATTTGGATTTATAAGCGATATCTCCTGGTATTTAAGTATTGCCTCTGAATTTGAAATGACTAAAAATGCTGTCTAGGCCAAGCAGAACTCACCTCTAGGGTACCACTTTGTGGCTTCTGCCCAGTTCTAGTTTTCTCTCCTGCTGATATGTCTTAAACTGATCAGAGGACTGGTGGAGCTTTTGGGCCGGCTGAATGGAGAAATCTCCCTCCTGCCAATAGCGCACCTCCGTCTCCACTTCCTGTTCTCTCCAGAGTGTCTGTGAATTGAGCACATGCGTTGAGTGAATGAGCACTTGGGGAATAGAGGAGAATCATTGTTTTACAGCTTGAAGAGACCTTAGGGAATGCATAGCCCAATTTTTTAATAGGTGCAAGAATCTCTTTGTCCAGGTTAATCTGGTCATCCTTGCAACAGAAAGGATGAAAGGTACAATTCCCCTCTTTTTTTACTTGAAAGTAAGGATGAGCTTCAACACCTTGGTTTTACAGACTGACAATCACAGTCCTCCTTTGATCTCACCTGCGGGGACTTAAAGCTAAATTTAGGAGGAAGTGCTAAGACCCAGGCACAAGCTGCTACAGGGAGCACACGTTTAACTGGGAAAATAAAAATACTCTGTTCCTGACTAGTAGGCAGTAGGAAAGGGGTGACACAGCCCCCATCCTGGAAAGCTGACATCCTGTCTGATTAGGGCTATGTCACCTGCCTCTCAGAATGATGTCAGTATCTGCCCAAAGCCTCCTTGCTCACCTATGCCTACCTGGATGGCCCCACCTGCTTCAGGGCTGCAATTGGCTCTTAAAAGACAAAGTCACTGGGGAGTGAACAGCTCTCAGGTGTCTGGGTGGGAAAGGTCAGGGATATTTCAGTTGATTCGTGAAACATGAGAATGTTATCATGCCAGGCTACGCTTTAAGTAGAGAAGTACAGACCATCCACTTTTTCTTGGACATTTTTACAGTGACCACTTTTTTCCATTTTGCAAATGTCAGTTCAAAATGACTCATCAGTGCCATTCAGTAGAAACATAATGTGAACCACAAATACAGTTGCAAATTTCTTAGTGGCCAAATTAAAAAAGTAAAAAGAGACAGGAGAATTTAATTTTAATAAGATATTTTATTTTTTTATCCAATGTATTTTATTCAATATGTAATATTTACATATCCAATAGATTTATTTGTGTATTTATTTATAAAGTTTATCTTTTTTTTTTTTTAGTAATCTCTACACCAAATGTGGGGCTTGAACTCACAACCCCAAGATCAAGAGTCACATGCTCTTCTGACTGAGCCAGCCATGTGCCCCCACACCTAATATATTTATAATATATATTATCCAATACGTCCAAAATATTATTTCGATATTTAATCAATATGAAAAAATTTCATATTGAAATTTTTCAAAATAAAAAACAATTTCCATTTTTTTTCATACAAAGTCTTTAAAATCTAGTGGGTGTCTTAGACTTAGAGCTCATCTCAGTTTGGACCAGCCACATTTCAAGTACTCAGTAGCCACAAAGGGCTGGCGGCTCCCACAACAGACAGTGCAGATCTGGACCCAGAGCTACGAGAGGCCTTGGCTTCAGCTTGGCTTCAGGGGTTCTATCTGAACTCAGTGACGTAAGTTGAAATCCAAGCCTTTCCAGCTAACAATCAGACAATGCTAGCTGCATATCTCTTTTCATGAAACGCCCTTGAATTAAGGAGGGTTTAGCAAAGAAGCTAATGACATTTGGAAAAGATAGGAGAGAACACATTCAATTAAAGTATCAGTTATACCATCTACTGTTGACTAATGAAACATAAAGATAACTCGGTATACTGATCTTCATCCTCAGCATCTGAGAATATGTTGGGCAGATAGGACCTGAGTGATGGGAAAAATGGTCCTTTCTACTGCTGTGCAGTTTTCTCGGGGAAGAAATATACATCCTTCTTATCACCAGTTACTAAGTTATAGTGTCACTGCTACATTGAGTCTACACAGTGGATTGGATTAAAAAGGCTGATAAACTAATAATTTAAAATTTTAAATCCTCCTTTGAATCCCGATCCTTCCCATTTTAGCTATTTAACTTTATTTAGCTGGATTCTAGTTAGAGCTATTCACATAATGCTAATATTTTAATCCTTACTTAGGAGCAAATATGGAAAGAAGGGTCCCTAATTGTATCTCTCTGAGTCTCAATGTCTTTGTTTGCAAAAAGGGGAGATTGAATTACATGAATTCTAAGGTATCTCTGATTCTAAATTTAAACATTTCACAAATCTCGATTTGGATTTTAATTTGATCATGAATAGTACCAATGAGGGGGGAACCTGGGTGGCTCAGTCAGTTAAACATCAACTTTTGACTCAGGTCAATCCCAGGGTCCTGGGATGGAGCCCTGCATTGGGCTCCCTGCTCAGTGAAGAGTCTGCTTCTCCCTCTCCCTCTGCACCCCCTGCTGCTTGTGCGCTCTCTCATTCTCTCTCTCTCTCAAATAAATAAGTAAAATCTTAAAAAAAAAAAAAAAATAGTACCAATGAGAAATGCTGGCTGGGTGTTATGAAAAAAGTGAAAATAGAGTTTTTGTAAGAGTTAAACAGAGCCAAGGAGCTCTCATACCATTTTCTTTTAAAAGGAATCTGAGTATACTTTTTATTAACTTAAAAAATTATCCAAGTAATTCAGGTCCTTTGGTTTTGTAGTGATCACTGACACTGGTGCTTGTTGAACCACAAGCAATTCTGAAGTTACACTTCTGCTTCATTTTCATTATAGGTAGAAAAGAAGTCAAAGATGAAGAGAAAAGTAAAAATGAAAACACACGGTTTGAAGTAAGATTGTTAAGAGACCCAGCTGATGCCTCAGAAGCCCACAGGCCTTCTGGTAGGGAGGAAGCAAGAGCCCCAGGAGAGGAGGACACGCAAGGCCCCACAGTGGCAGACACAGAGGGAGGTGGGCACAGCCGAGAAGGAGCAAGCGAACCCCAAGGGGACCTCTACCCCTCTGACAGCCAAGTCTCCAAAGAAGCAAAGCCACGTCATGCTGAGAAAACCGAGGAAGCCGGAGGGGGAAGGAAGGAAGAAGAGGGGGAGAAATATCAGAAAAGGGAGCATGGGAGGGATGGCAGTGAAGAGAAAAACCTGGAAGAGCTAGGAGAGACACAGAATGCCTTTCTCAACCAAAGAAACCAGGCTACAGCTAAGAGAAAAGAGGAGTTAGAGGCCAGATATAGTCTACACTCTGCAGAGCCCCCTGAGGAGAAGACACACAGCCGGGAGAGGAACAGCCAGGAGAGTGGAGAGGATACAAGAGGCCAGGAGATACGCCCTCAAGAGTCTAAAAGCCAAGTTGGAAGCCAGGAAGAATCTGAGGAGAGTGAGGAAGACGGTGAGCCTGATGTGGACAAACGACGCTGGAAGCCAAGACACCACCATGGGAGGACCAGGCCTGACAGGTCCTCTCAAGAAGGGAAACCTCCCTCGGAGGAAAGGGGACACCTCCATGAGGAATCCGACGAGTCAAACGTGGGCACGGTCAGTTTAGGGGAGAAGAGGGACCGCCATCCAGCCCACTATAGGGCTTCAGAGGAAGAACCCGAATATGGGGAAGAAGTGAGGAGTTATCAGGCTGTCCAGGCTCCCAAGGATCTGGAGCAGGGACGATATGGGGGCAGAGGAAGTGAGGAGTACAGGGCTCCAAGACCTCCCAGTGAGGGGAGCCGGGAGGAGGAGAGAAATCACCCCGGCTCAGAGCTTGACAACACAGCACAGGGATATAATGAAGAAAGTGAGGAAGAGAGGGGCCGTGACGGGGGACACCTCCCCAGGGCCAGGGGAGGGGAACCAGGTGCATATTCCATTCAGGACAACAAAGAAGAAAAACGGTTCTTGGGTGAAGGACACCACCGTGTCCAAGAAAACCAGATGAACAAGGCAAGGAGACACCCACAAGGCGAGTGGAAAGAGCAGGACAGAAATTACCTCAACTACGGCGAGGAAAGGAGTGAGGAAGAAGCCCAAGGGGGGACGTGGCAGCAGCAGGAGGACCTAGAAGACGCTACAGAGAGCAGGGAGGAAGAAGCTAGGCTTCAAGGCAAACAGTATGCTCCCCATTACACCACTGACAAGAGGAAGAGATTAGGGGGGCTGCTCAACCCATACTATGACCCTTCCCAGTGGAAGAGCAGCCGTTTTGAGAGGAAAGACAACATGGATGACAATTATCTCGAGGGGGAAGAGGAAAATGGGCTTACCTTGAATGAGAAGAATTTCTTCCCAGAATACAACTATGACTTGTGGGAGAAAAAGCCCTTCGAGGAGGATGTGAACTGGGAATATGAGAAGAGAAATCTCTCCCCCAAACTGGATCTGAAAAGGCAGTATGACCGAGTGGCTGAACTAGACCAGCTCCTTCACTACAGGAAGAAGTCAGCCGAATTCCCAGACTTCTATGACTCAGAGGAGCAGATGAGCCCACGCCATGAAGCAGAGAACGAAAAGGACAGGGCTGGCCAGGGAGTTCTGACGGAGGAAGAGGTACAGTGTGGGGCTTTTGTTTAAAAGTAAGAAGGTTCATGTTAATATCTTCAAGACTATCTGAAAGTAATGTGGAGAAACTGGTGGGAATTAATTACCATGAGGATACAGCCCTAGGAAGAGAATGCCAACAACCTCTGGGCTTGAGTTCCGTTGTCCATATCTCTGCCCACTTACCCTACTGCAGTGCTTCTCAACCTTGGCTGCATGTTGGAATTACCTGGAGGGCTTGAGTGATGAGTGACTTTTGGGATCCACCCCCAGGGATTCTGTCTCTTTGGTGTTGGGTGCTACTTGGGCATCAGGATTTTTTCTAAGCTTCCAGGTGGTTTCAGTGTTCAGTCAAGGTTGACAATCACTCTTTTGGTGTCTTCTTGGTCATTTAACTTTTCATCACTATTTCCCAGGGTAAGAAGGAACCGATGGTATAGAAATTAGTTGCTTTAGTCTATCTTTATCAGCTACTGGACTATAAAAATTAGTTTACATCTTGGAGAGTTAACATGATCAGAACCATACCTGCCTAAACAATGATTTTTTCCCCCCAATATTGAATTATATTGGTTGGCGGTCTCCAACTTGAATGTGCATCAGAATCTCAAGAGATTCCTAGCCTTTTGCGTATCTGATTGAGTAGGTCCTGGGTGGGGCCCAAGAATCTGCATTTCTGGTAAGTTCCTTGGTGGTGCTGATGTTTCTGGTCAGGGGACCACATTTTGAGAACCACGGATATAGGGTGTCTCATATGACTTCTAAGATATCAAATATTCCCTTCTGTTCATTCTCCCTCAAACCACAATAAAATTAATTGATCTGGGACCTCATGCCTCCACTTTTTTGTATTTTCTAGGAAAAGGAACTTGAGAACTTGGCTGCGATGGATCTGGAACTACAGAAAATAGCTGAGAAGTTCAGTGGTAACCGAAGGGGCTGATGGCCGTTGGAGCAAAGGGCAGTTTTAAGAAGCAGCCCTCACATTATCTATTTTCCACCATTTCACTGAAAGATACCATTTATTTACCCAAAAGCAGAAAGTAGAACTTGCTGTTCATTCAGTGTTTGGCACAATTGGAAATGCTTTAATTTTTGCCAGAATGCTATTGAAAATATGAATAGCATGACTTGTAGCATATCCTTTCTCGCAAAATAGACATATTAACATGCTCGTGACAATGACTGTGCTGTCATCCTTGAAAAAGAAATATATTTGTCTTGGTTTGAAGTAATAAAAGATTTACCTAAGGCCAAAGTTTCATGTTCTTAACTTCCTTTGGGCTAACAGGGAAGAATGTGGTTTTCAAAGCTATTCTTTAAAGTATATTTTAAAAGACAGCACTATGATTTGTTGGTCTTTGGATGCAGAATAGGAAAAAAAAAAAAAAAAAAGACAAAACTTTGAAGGAAAAGAATGTCCGGGATATAAAGCGAAAGAATACAGGAAAAGACATCTGTTCCCCCAGGGTAAATAAAGATTATTAAATAGACTTGAAGAACCTATTTAAAAAATGACCATAAGACATTTTCTTTTTAAATCCTATTACCTGGAAAGCTCTGGGAGTAGCCAACCATGGGTCGTTTTTCAGGGCTAAAGAGGAGAGAGTCTGGATAATGGGAAGAACTCTGGACTGGGAATCAGAACATGTGGGCTGGTCCAGACAGATCCCTGGACCCTCAGGGTCTGTCTCATTTCTACAAGATGGGGCTCTGGCTCTCTTACTCAGTAGCTGTATGACTTTGGACAAATTGTTTTCCTTCTCTGGACCACAGGTTCATCAGTAAAATAAGAATACCTGCCTTATTGGGTTATTAGGAAGATAATGAGTATGCAAAACACTTAGAATAGTGCCTGGCATATGGCATGGTGCAGGGAATGCTGGCCACTACCATCACTAACCCCACAGCTAGCTTCCTACAGCAAGACAGGTGCAAAGTGTCCTCTTCTTCCTTTTTTCTGTCATCTCATCCCTCACCAATGGTGCCTACCAAAGGATTGAGCCCCAGGTGCCACAGCAGTGAGCTGCTTGGTTATATACTCTTTCTAGGCTATCTTTATCTCCCTGTCCTACTTCGTTCTGGTAACAACTGGAATTTCCTGGAATCACCTTCCAAATAAATAGTTTGTCCTCAACTTCGTATTTCAGGGTCTGCTTCTGGGGGACCACAACCTAAGAAACCATCCAAAGCTAAGCTTGTATTATGGCAAATATATTTAATGTACTGCCTTTGTGTTACCCCAAATGCTTAACACATTGCAGTAGACACATCTCTCCTTTTTCTCTCTTGCAGCTCAGTAGAAAACAAAATTTCTTCCTACTAAAGAAGATTCAAGGGCCCAAGATTTATAGGGATTTACTGACTGGTTAAGAGGAGGCAAAACACTGCAATGCACCAAATGCTAGCCTGGCAAGTCACACACACACACACACACACACACACACAGAGGACCCTGCTCATGAGAAGCTGCTGGTTGCTGGCTGCTGGCAGGTGGAACATAGCACTGTATGGTCTTGGCCTCCAGTGATGTCCTATGCACTACACATCCTTTTGATTTAGTTTGCAAACACTGCAGAGCATGGCAATGTGTAGGCACAGATGATCTACAAGGACACAGGAGACATTCAAGAAATCCCACCTGACCCATGGTGCCAGCAAAGTGCAATTAGGACCTCTGGGGATGCCATGCCACCAATTCTTTAAGACAAACTTGACTACCCAGGCCATGGTTTTCTCCTCTTTTGCTCAAAGTAATGTACGTTGATGGCAAAACATCAAGTAGTCCTGAAAGGCATATAGTGGGTTGAACTGTGTCCTCCAAAATGATATGGTGAAGACTTAACCTCTGGCACCTGTAAGTGTGACCTTAAGTGTGAAGATAGTCTCTGCAGATACAATCAAGTTATGATGAAGTCATTAGAATGGGCCCATATCCAATATGACCAGTGTTCTTAAAAGAGGAGGGAAATGTGGATAGACAGAGGACGATGTTATGTGAAGGCATAAAGATAGAGGGAAGATGGCCATATGAAGATGGTGGCAGAGACTGAAGCTGGATTGCCACAAGCCAAGAAACATCTGGGCTTAGCAGAAGCTAGAAGAGCAAAGAAAGATTCACCCCTAGAACTGCCAGGGGGGAGAATGGCCCAAATGACACCTTGATTTGGAACTTCTGGCCTCCAAGACCATGACACGACGCATTTAATTCTTCCCTTTTGGATACTAGCAGGTCTTGGCACATGCTCAATTACTGGGGAATCACTAAGAACAAAGATG